>OV049855.1:26927215-27663048 GCA_920104075.1 Melanargia galathea
TTGCCCTTGACTGCGATCTCAGCTGATGGTCAGTGACGATGCAATCTAAGGTGGAAGCGGGCTAACTTGGAAGAGGTAAGTATGACAATTATAAAATCTCAAATTGCCACAGCCGGGAATCGTACCCGGGACCTCCCACAATAAGACCACAGCGCTCACCACTGCACAAGGCAGGTAGTTCTCCTATCTGACTTGATCCCGACTTACTCCGAGCACAGTTCTCGCCGTCGCCCGCTGAGTGACCCTGAGTCTTCTCAAGAGGCGTCTAGTTACGCTTGCTGCATGCACGTTATGAAATATGGCCTCATTACCCCGAATTTTAGTGCGATGTCACCTTTACACTAATATGTGAGCAAGTCATTAGTAGTTTTAGTGTGTATTTTAGAAGCTGAATGGCATACATATATACTCAAGGCTTGCGCAGGCGAGGGGTAGTCCTCGCCGTACTTTTTGACGTGAATATACGTCTTTGAAGCTTCCGTAGAGTGGGAGTGGACAATCCAGAAAACAGATGATAACAAAATGGGGAGATAGTTACAGTTTGGTGTTGCAGCTACATATGTATATCTATCATCTACATCCAAAATTTAATTATAATTTATAAGAAAATTTCTATAAATTAGCACCTAGGAACATTCTCGTGAAATCAGTCTATCCATTGATACAAACCGAACGAAAATGTCTATCCTAGTTTCTGATATTAGTGTGCACAAACAGACAAACTCGGCAGAGGGATTTGCTTTAAAATATTACTAACGACCCGCCCCGGCGTCGCACTGGTAGTATAGGTAATTCTAATTACCCGCTACTATCACACCACACCTACATTGTTGCATTATGTATCCTATCTCAAAGGGATTAGGGCAGCGTTTTCGATGAAAGCCCCTAGGTGGCTTGACTTTTCTGACATTTTCAACAATTGTCATATTTCAACCAATTTACACAAATCCTAACTAATTATATAGGTACATAAACGTTTCTCATGAATCCCTCTGTCTCTTGGTGAAAGCCGCTTGAAAATCCATTCAGTAGTTTTGAGTTTATTGCGAACAGACAGACAGACGCGGCTTTGTTTAATAGATAAAAGACGTGTGGCTCTCGGGGACTGCCGCGGTAAAACTAGATTGCATAGCATTTTTTATCAACTTATGCAATTATAATTATTTATTTATTTTATTTATGCAGTATTTTTTTTTCCTTTGTATTTTTTTTCTTAAAAATTGCTATTGCTATTGCTACTTGCATATTATATCAAATATATCAAAATGTAAAAAAAGCAAAGTACAACGAAAACGCGAGTGAGATTCGAACCTGCGACGCCGTACTTTATGCGGTATTGTAGTCTATTTCTTCGCCCGCTGCGCCACTCACATGCACTAGCGATGTACCAAAATGTTGACCCTAATCCTATCTCTGTGTTTATTTTCGTTAGGTTATTTTCGTTACGGAATTTGTGGATTCGATCTCCTACGCTCAAGGCCCGCGATAGAAGCTATGCAATAGCTTAATAATATGTAGTGATAGTGATGTAATATATTTATTCAGATAAAAAAATCATACCTACTCACATATGTTGAGAATTCAGATAACTATTCGAACTTGTAATACCAGATGACTCAGCAGAAAAGTCTCTGACAATTCCCAGATACTATATCACAGACTAGATATTATCTATAATATAATAAAACTGTAACAGATCCAATTCTGTACATTGAAGATATTTTGAAATTTTTTATTGGAGGGCACTCTATAATCGATACTGAAGCCAAAACTGCAATTTGTTTCATTTTTGTCTGTCTGTCTGTCTGTCTGTCTGTCTGTCTGTCTGTCTGTCTGTCTGTCTGTATCTTGGCCGCGCATCACGCCGAAACTACTGAATGGATTCGAATGAAACTTGGTACGATTTGAGTTTATACTCCGAGGTAGGTTATAGGATACTTTTTATCCCGAAATTCAGCACGGTTCCCTAGGGAGAGGGGAAGAAAGTTAAAACATGTATTTAGCTGTAATTCATTAACGCGTAGTTCGATTTAACTCATTCTTTTTTTGTTAGAAAGGTAGTACTTTAAGTATTGTCCCGTAAATATTTCAAGGTCATAGGTTTATTAGTTTAGAAATGACAGACATTAAAATCCTCAGTATTGGGTTCAAATAACTTGGGACCCGGATCTTTGAACGTACGGCTTATTTTAAACTGGGGTGCGTTTAAATTTGTTTGTCGGTATGTCTATTTGTTCCAGCTAATCTCCGAAACGGCTGGATCGATTTTAATGGAACTTTCAATGTTATAAGAAGTAACTTAGGATACATTTAGCTTAAGTAGGTACATAAAAGAATTATGGGATCCGATCTGATCCTATATAAAACCTATATCCACGTGAACGAAGTCGCAGGGGTCAGCTAGTATGAAAATAAACATGATATTGTGTTGTCATAATAATTTCAAGATACTTACAAACAAAAAGGGGAAAGTGTTCGAACGAGCTGACCGCAAAGTTGGACGACTTTATGCAAATGTATATAGGTCGACCAGAATCTCATGAAAAATACGGAAATGAAATTCCAAAGTTAGCAACACTGCGGCTGCCCTAGCGATAAACAAAGTAACTGTAATTTTTTGTGAAATTGACTTTTTTGCATTAACAAAAGTTTTATGTCGAGTAGTTTTTTACCACAGTTTAATATTTCAAATAACTTGAACCGTTTACTGATATTTGAATTGCCCAAACAAAGTAAGTAACTGCACACACTAACCCGGAATATAAATGCAAAAACCAAGTAAACAACAAGCACAACACAAAAACAAAGTAATTGGATGTTGTTTATTATGTTTTTGTATTTAAAATGCAGTTGCTTGATTTTTCGTTTCGTGAAACGATCCCATGTAAGGTGTTCTGAATGTAATTACTTTGTTTATCACTAGGGCAGCCGAGTTAATCTAGTGTTGCTTACTACAAAATTTAATTTTCCTATTTTTCATGAGATTCTGCTCTACCTATACCTACGAGTATTACAAGCCAGTTAAATACCACAGAGTACTTAATAGAGTTGCCATTCCAAGCTGGACGTATGGATGCGCGAGAAATATTCTAACTTCCCAGCAGTGGCGTAATTATATATAGGGTGGTATTTCGGCAAAATGCCACGGGCCCCCAGCTGGAAGGGGCCCCCGACCCGAAAATATAAACTTTAACGTTGGTCAACCTTCTTTAAACATTGGGTAGAAGAAGCCCCATCCGATTAATTTGCCACGGGCCTCAAACAGTATAATTACGCCACTGCTTCTCAGTGGAGAAAAAACGAGATAATCGAGACGATTACAATCGAACATTACACATAATTACACATAAATACACACAGACATCCACTTAAAAATTTATTATCTCAAAGCCTTAAAATGTGGAAATTTGACAAAATTTGGAATTAAAAATATGATGAGTGGCGGATAATTATTACCCGTGCGAAGCCGGGGCTGGTCGCTAGTTGTCAATATTTCCCGTCAATGGGTCCCTTGGAGTACAAAAGAAAAAACTTGAACAGTAGAACGCTACTGCATTACACCGGCCGATGACGTAACAGCTCACTTTTCTCTTAGCGCGCGTTATACAATATAACGTCGACATTGAGATTTGAGACCGACTGACCGCGATCTGTGTGCTTAGTCTAAAGCGGAGCACTCGAAAACGAACTCGAAAACTATTGATCGATTTCAGAGTAAAATAGACCTAAAATGTCTTGTATTAAGGTTTGAGTTCGCCAATACATTCCAATGCTGAATGTATTGGCGAACTCAAACCTTAATACAAGACATTTTAGGTCTATTTTACTCTGAAATCGATCAATAGTTTTCGAGTTCGTTTTCGAGTGCTCCGCTTTAGACTAAGCACACCGAACTCGGTCGCCTAAAATAAGGGCTTATCTCTTTATTTGCGGCTGTATTGTGCTGCTTTTCGTTATCTCTTGCCCGCGACTTCGGCCGGGTGGGGTTAGGTTTTTAAAAATCCCGCGGGATTTTATTTTGCGAGATAAAAGTAGTACCCTATGTCGCTCTCTAGATATCTAAGGAAAACCAGTAGTATGAGGTGCCTGAGGGGTGCCGACTTAAGAATTTGGGTTATTCCTAAGGTCGGCCCTATTGAATAAACTTGATATTATCTATATAAAAATGTCTGATTGTTTGTCAAGGTTGTTAAAAAAAAATTCTATATCTATTTCTTCAAAAATTCTATTAATTTCGAAAAGGGTTTTTTTTGGCGGGAAAATGAAATAAAATGAAAATGAGGAAAGAGTTCCTATAAATATTTAAAAAATCCCCTATAGAATAGAAAATAGGGGGTAAAAGCTAATTTTCTAATAAAAACATGAGGGCCGACATTGAGAACACAAATGCCGGAGGAAGGGAAAAAGGTGCCGAGCTTAGGAAAATTAGTACTTTTTTTTAAATAAATTAAAAAAATACTTCTATATGCTAAAAGCGGGTATTAATAATTGAATCAAAAAGTCAAAAGCATGAAGTATTAGAAGAAAAAAACATTGTACTGAAATTGCTTCGTTTGACACGTCTACGAATTTTTATGGCATGACATGACCCTTAAAGTGCCGACTTATAGAACATTCACCCTACCTAGGGATTAGTCGGGAAGTAGGGATAACCATGGGCGTAGCGAGTGTACCTCACGCTAAATGCAGTAATTGATGAACAATCGAACATTTTCTGAATTACTGTGCCTAATCCGAAAAACCTACACGTGGTTCCTTTGTAATTGCATGGTTTTGTTTTCTCTGTTTGATTGACCGATGCCTCCCGCATCCCTCTTTCCCTTAAGGCCAAATTAGACGGTGCCCCGTTCATCGTTCATTTTTGCGGTGAACGATGCATGATACGATATTTACTATGGCAAAGTGCCTGTAAACGATGAACGGTCGGTGTTTAGACGGTTCATTTTCAATGATTCACCGATGAAATGAAAGCAAAAATCTCGAAAACTGAAACGTCTAATTTGTGCTTTACACGCTTCCAATCACACTCGCATATTATAGTCTCGCAACTCATTGCACCCACCCCTTATCTCCGAAGTTTGTATCTGCCAACATTTTCTTTCTTTCTTTCTGTACAGTATGTGTTGTATCTATAATATAATAAAACTGTAACGGATCCAATTCTGTACATTGAAGATATTTTGAAAATTTTTATTGGAGGGCACTCTATAATCGATACTGAAGCCAAAACTGCAATTTTTTTCATTTTTGTCTGTCTGTCTGTCTGTCTGTCTGTCTGTCTGTCTGTCTGTCTGTCTGTCTGTATCTTGGCCGCGCATCACGCCGAAACTACTGAATGGATTCAAATGAAACTTGGTACGATTTGAGTTTATACTCCGAGGTAGGACATAGGATACTTTTTATCCCGAAATTCAGCACGGTTCCCTTGGGGGAGGGGATGAAAGTTAAAACGTGTATTTAGCTGTAATTCATTAACGCGTTGTTCGATTTCACTTATTCTTTTTTTATTAGAAAGGTAGTACTTTATGTATTGTCCCGTAAATATTTCAAGGTCATAGGTTTTTTAGTTTAGAAATGACAGACATTACAATCCTCAGTATTGGGTTCAAATAACTTGGGACCCGGATTTTTGAATGTACGGCTTATTTTAAACTGGTGTGCGTTTAAATTTATGTTTGTCGGTCTGTCTATTTATTCCAGCTAATCTTCGAAACGGCTGGATCGATTTTAATGGCACTTTCAATGTTATAAGAAGTAACTTAGGCTACATTTAGTTTAGGTACATAAAAGAATTATGGGATCCGATCCGATCCTATATAAAAACCTACATATATCTACGCGAACGAAGTTGCGGGGTTCAGCTAGTAAGACAATATTTGTATTTATTTATTTTCAATTAAATTAAATTCAATTAAATTCACTTTGCCCTTTCTACAGAAAATCCTGATTACGCGTTTCATATAGTTCATTCCTACTACCTGAGAAAGAATTTTAAAAATTAGTTCAGTAGATCTGGAGATTATCCAAAGCAAATACAAACTCACAAACTTTACTTTTTTATGATATTAGTATAGATTACATGTGCTACTTATGATCAAGGTTATTTTGTATATTTTATAGCGCAACCCACGTAGTTTATGCCATTTTGGAAAAGTTACTTAATTTTACTTAAAATTATTTTACGAAAATAAATTGAATATAGAAGATCTCAAGGATATAAATATATTTGAGATAACTTTAGTGTTAAATAACAAACATTATGTTATGAGTATGGATAAGTAAGTAATTTATGACTTTTATAAATCTGCTTTAAAATAACAACATTTGCATGTAATCAAACAACATTGTAGAGTCGGTGTGTACAACTTCTTGTGCTGTAAAACGGCTTTGCTTGCCTACTAGACACTCTTAAAGTTAACTTACCCTCGGGTGCATTGGTACATACGAGTAATTGAGGCACTGTTCCCTTTTGATAATACTTGTGATCCTAATTAAATAAAAAATCTTTATTTCCTAATTGAATTTTATTTTACGTTGTAGTTACGATGTAAATTACGATGAAATTGTTATTGTTACAGTGTTATTGTTAAAGTGTTAGTGTTAAAATGTCTCGAAAACATGAATGGTTTTTGTATTACTTTCGATAGTATAACATCAGAATAAAATTGACCTAAACTTTCTTCTTTTAAAATCTAAAGTCTTATATTAAACAGACCTTTGGCTTAGGTACCGGTCTTTGATTTAGTGCAATTAATTTTTATTTATACAAATCTTCGCGGCGCAGCATAGCGGCACCTATAAGGAAAAACTCGACGGTAAATTTCGTTTTCGATAACTTTAAAGATTGTACCTTCTATAGAGATAATGTTCTAAAAACAAAACCATGCAATTTATAATATAGCTACATAATATATTACAATTATAACAGCGTTAATAAACTTCTAGCTGCAGCAGAAACCCACATAATTACATAATCAATTAATTGGTTATGTTTATTTAATCAATTAACTGAATTCTCCAGTACCGAGCGCACTGTAACTTGCGTATAGTATACATGATCAAGGTTCCCTAAATGATGACACGGTGAAGTAAACAGCGGTAAAATCGGGGTCGTTGTATATGTTTAACGCGATCATTAAATTTATTAAGGCATCTTTTCGGCTGTGGTTATATTTATTGGTAAATTCCTGAAGGGCCCAAGTCATAGCCGGTAGCGTGAAAATTGTTTAATGATTAGATACAGTAGGTGCATTAAGAGGATACCATGGCGTTATAGTGTGGCTGGATAAATTTAAAAATCCTCCCTCCCTGAGTCGTATTTCTCAATGTTGATAGTGGTGACCCTTTCCATTAATTACGTGATTTTTGGGGATAATAATTCGGTGGATTTTCATATGATACGGTGAAATAAAATATAACGTCATCAGAAAATCCACAATTTCTAAATCGGTTCACGTCTGATAGGAATCTTCAACTGTTTATTTTGACTAAAGATCTAAATGTATTTTAAAATCAGCATTAACTTTTAACTTAGACCCTATACAGTACGGGTTAATTTGTCATTTTGTTAGAAACTTACCGAGGAAGCGGGGTCAAATGTCATGTTTATTCTTTCGTAACTTATAAAATGCAAATGACAAACGATATCAATATAAGGAATTATCATATTCAAATGTGTGCAATTATATACAAGAGTAAATAATAATACGTCTTTGCCTAATTCATTAGTGAATTACACAAATCTATGAGTGGTAAATTATCTAATGAAAGATTTAACGGTGATGAAATGAAAGAACAAACAGTTGAGCCAACGTGTTGGAATATGATGGCAATTTGAATTATGAAATGAAATTTATATATTTGATAGGTGAACATAGATTAACATAGCTTACTGGTCTGTGTTGGTCTGTGAACATAGCTTACTGGTCTGTGTTGGTCTGTGAACATAGCTTACTGGTCTGTGTAGGTGAATGAGGATGGTAGAGTTTTCAAGCTTGTGAATAAAGTAAACCAAGTATAATTAATAGGTGGGAAGACAGATGTCGCAAATTTTTCAATTTTATGTAAGTATCTACTTACTTACTCGTAATTTGCAAATTTTTTTTTTATTTCTATTGTCTCTGAATGTTTTTGAAAAGGAGGTATCAAAATTTCGGATACTAAGTATAATATTTTCAACTCAAAAAATGCGAAACCGTGTCATAATCGAGCTAAGAGAGAGCGCTCACGGAGCGGTTCGGACCCGCGCCCGCCGCGGTTGCGGGCCCGCAATACTCGAAATTCATACAAATGTCGAGTGCAAAACTCACGACGCGATTTACTCCCGCAGAGTTGGCGGTTGCTCGCGGCTCCCGCAGAACCGGCGGGCAGCGGGCGCCCGCGAGCTTTGCGGGCGTCGCCCGCAAGCTCTGCGGTTTTTTGGCGGGCGCGATCCCATTTTTCTTATAGGAGGAGCTGGCGAACAAAACGGTATAGTTGCATCAAACTAAAGAGTAAGAGTCTTTATTTGCAAAAATGTGATACAAATATTATGGATCTTAAAGCTTATTGTCTTCCAACACATTTAACTAATAAATTAGTGTGTAAATTGAATTATTGATTTTAAGACTAAACAAAATGACGTAAGTACAGAGTTGGGCATTAATCAATTAATATTTTAATCATCGTAGTAATTGATTGAAAAATTAATTGCAATTAATTTAATCACAATTGATTTAATTGCAATTAATCTGTTAGTTGCCTATTGCAATTAATTTATTTAAATTAATTTATGTTAATTGCAAGATACAATTAAAATAATTGCAACTAATATTTTTAATTGTTGTAAGAAACAATTAAAACTAACAATTAATAATCATGTTTCTCTGCAGTCTGCACTGCACCAGTAGGTGCACACTGCACACAATATAAATGATCGTTCTTGTTTACTTATTTCGACTCGAGTCGTGTCGTGTCGTGTCGTGTCATGTCGAGTCGTGTCGTGTCGTGTCGTGTCGAGTCGAGTCGAGTCGAGACGAGTCGAGTCGTGTCGTGTCGTGTCATGTTGAGTCGTGTCGAGTCGAGTCATGTCGTGTCGAGTCGTGTCGTGTCGTGTCGAGTTGAGTCGTGTCGAGTCGAGTTGAGTCGAGTCGTGTCCAGTCGTGTCGTGTCATGTCGTGTCGTGTCGTGTCGAGTCGAGTCAAGTCGTGTCGAGTCTGTGGAGTCGTGTTCAGTCGAGTTCAGTCGAGTTCAGTCGAGTTCTGTTGTTCTGTTGATTGTTAATTGTTACTGTTTAATTGCAATTTGCAGTAACAATTAACAATTGACAATTGATTAATTGTTAATTGAAAAACTAACAATTAACAATTAATTAGTTGTTAATTGAAACGTCACAGTTAACAATTAATCAATTGTTAATTGATATTTTACAATTAACAATTAATCAATTGTCAATTGTTAATTGTTAATTGCAATTAAATTTTGCCCAACTCTGCGTAAGTAGCATACATGTCAACGTTCTAAAGATATTTAATATAAAATTAATTGCAATAAATAGAATTTATGTCATACCTATATTCTTTTAAATTGTAAAAACATTTCTCCATGAGCCAGTTCTTTAGTTTTACTTTAAAAGTTTGAAGAGGCATGGCCTGTATTGATTCAGGTAACCTATTAAATATTAATTATTAAATATTAATATTAAATTGAATGACATACTTACAGTGAGCTTTGGCGTGGATTTTTATTTACTTAAAAAGTAAAGCGCCGCCCGCCGCCGCGGGTGTCGCCCGCCAACTCGGCGGGCGACGCCCGCAGCCGCGGCGGCTGCGGTCCCGCAAAAACAAGCGGGCTCGTGAGCGCGCTCTCTCTAACCTCTCTCCCGCAGCCGCGGCGGGCGCGATTCCAAACCGCTCCGTGAGCGCTCTCCGTAAATATTAAACAAGTGATCGCGTTCGCACCGTTCAGTTTTGTCCGCGTCGCACCGCGTGTCGCGTGCGTTCGCCCACGTTGGAGAGACTGCAAGGGGCTGCAGATAGTGTTTGGCATTTCGCCGCATGGCATTCGCTTTGAGTTCGCTCACACAGGAAGGCATGTTAAGCCCAAATTAGAAAGTTAATTTTTCAGGATTTTTGTTTTAAATTTTGAGACTACATCGATGAGTTCGAATTGATGAGATCGAAAATGAACCGTCTAAACACCGATCGTTCATCGTTCACAGGCACTGTGCCATAGCAAATATCGTATCGTGCATCGTTTATTGCATAAATGAACGATGAATGGGGCACCGTCTAATTTGGGCTTTAGTGGAGTCCATTCTTGTGAGGCATGTCAATGAGGCAGTTTGCTCCGCTCAAGTTCGCAACGACCGCAAAGCTGGCCATAGGTCCATTTGTATCCCGCACGCTGACCCGCTCCCCGCTCCGCTCTTCATTCCGCTTGTCGCACCGCTTGAGGTCACGGGTGCTCTATAAAGAATTAAACAATTGGGTTGTTAAAGAAAACCTTGTCAAATCATACCTTACAAAGCAAAGTTAGGTCATGGTTGATATTGGCTGTCAAATTGCAAATAACCCAACACTGGCTTCGATTGTGATTTGGTTGATAATGAAAAGAATTTACTTATCGAATCAAATCTATACTTTGTCTAAGTCACGATTCTGACCGTTCCTTGGCGCAAAGCTGAATCGGATTCGCTTAGGGTTGGCTTTTGTTCCTGCTGAAAGCAAAAAGTATATTTTAACATATTCTAAGTAACATAATCATCATCACCATTACCAACCCATTATCTTGCTTTCGAATAGGCTAGTCAGTCTACCACTGGTTCGGAAAGTCGTTCCATCCGGGAAGTACCAGCAAGACTCTTGGTGGTTGCTCTTTAAAAAAAATCATCATCATCTCATCATCATTTTTAACATTGATAGATATCCACCGCTAGTACAGCCTCTTAACACAGACCTTCTCTCACATAGAACAGAGGTACTTAGAGCTTAGACCCGCCACGCTGTTATATAATAATCGGGATCGGGATCGAGTGCTTAACGTGTTCTCCGAGGCATGGGAGTGAAAAAACGCCAGCTACCTACTTACTCCGGCCTCCGGGCTGGCACTAAGAATTTCTTGACAGAAAAACCCAATACCTAACAATTATTTGCCCGACCCGGGAATCGAACCCTGGACCTCGTGATCTGTAGTCGAATAGATAACCACTAGACCACTACTAGATGAGGCAGTCGAATGCAGGTATAGATAGATATACAACGTTAGTTTTACTTTACGCAAAACCTGAAAGTAGTTTGTTCAGAATCAGTAACAAAATCGAATCCAACCACTTTTATATAGTGTTATATTTTTGTCCAAAAATATTTTGAAATCCTACAAGCTTAGACACAATGGTTTACCGCGCATCAGCTGACGGTCGGCACACAGCGGCGTTCATACAACTCGCGTCGATCGCACGTCGCTGCGGCGACGGCTTGCGGTGATCATTTTTTTCGAGGACAACGACGCAACATAACAAGCTTATAACTTCGTTACTTTTCATTATATTTTTTTGAAATTTTGTATAAATATTTTTAATGTAAAAATATTTGACACGTGTTTCGGTTTTTGCGCAAAGTAAAACTAACGTTGTATATATGTGCAAAGAATCATAGTCAAAAGATCATAAGAAACTATACCCGGCAACCCTACTCAGATCATATCAGATTTTGATGACACACCACATGACACCACCAGCCCTATTTGGTCACATAAGTTTCTAACACACCAAAGGAAGGTCCCAACTTATGGGTGCTTTGTGTTCAACAACAATACATTGAAAATATAGCATATATGTATATTGTATATGGCATATCTACATGTCAAAATCATAATTCGTAACATACAAGCATGAAACTGGACGTTCTCATCATACGTTCTCACAATATTACCAGCACAATCTCGTTCCGTGTTCATTTTCTACCATAAAATCATAACTAAGAAGCTTTGATATTTTCATATCAATTATTATATTTTTTTAAGAATAAGAGCTAGTTGTAGTAGACAAATATAGATACTTAGCTGCAAATCTATACTAATAAATAAAATTGAAGTGTCTGTCTGTAATATCGAAATAACTACTTCATATTAAGCTCATATCGACGGTCCCTACGTACAATCCCCTAAGTGGTAGATCCGTGATTTGCATGTTTTATTTTCGTGACCTTCAGGACACCCTATATTATCGTTTAGTTTAATAAAAAAAAATTTAAGTTGGCAAATTCAACTCTAAATCCACACACGACATTTCCCATAACTACAAAATTTACTAAAATTTCCGAAGTAGAACAGCAGTAGTGGTAATTCAGTAATTTTACGTTGGACAGTCAATCGTAACCCCGAGCGTCTCACACGCAACTGGCACTTACGGACCATTGAGCTCGTGCCGGCCTAGAAGAGACGGCCGTGTTATAAAAAATAGAGATTCCGTTATAACTCGTACAGGTAAACGAAATAAACTAATTTTGGAGTATTCCAACGTAACTGTTCGTATATGGTAGTTACGTTATGTTACATCGGAAAATTGAAATGCAAGTTGCAGGAAGTGGTAAATAAGTAACTTTACGCTGGAAAATAAAAACAGATTTAATACATAACTACTACTTACGACGTTTTACTTCGGTAATGTTATTTCAATCTCGTAAATAATTAACAGTTATGTCATTTTTTTAAATGAGTAATGTTTTTTTAACCGTCTTTATAAATAAGGAGGTTATCAATTCGATACGTATGTATGTAATATAATAAAAATTGTAATATATGTACATATTACGATAATCTATTAGGGCTTCCAAACAAATAAATATAATTTTATAGCTGTGTGTATGTATGTATTTTTGTCCATGCATTTCTCCGAAACTATTGATCAAATTGTGACTATTTTTTTTTATAGGCTAACCTTTACTTCAACTTATGAAACACTCTGAGTTTTAACAAAATTTATTCATTACTTTTGAAGATATGCGTATCTTTCTTTTTCAGTTATTCTTTAATTCTGTATATTAAAATCGGATGAATTTTTCTTAAATTAAAGCTTCTTACAGCACCGCGTAGAAGGGAATCTATTGATGTTAGTAAACACAAGACAATATAATTGAAGTCGTCGCTTTATTTCGTAAAAATGGGATTCTACCCTGGATTTAATGCATGACGATACCCGTTTTCGCTTTTCCAATGTAACTGATCTCTCCAATTCAATGATGATCATTGAAACAGATGACGACAAACAGATCATTTACCATGTAGAAACTGGAAAGTGCTACATTCTACTTTATCATTACTTAATTTTTATAAAACATAGTATCATAATTTCAATGTCGTAAAATATGTACGACACGATTTTGAGCTCTCTTTTATCGTACACTAGCTGAACCCCGCAACTTCGTTCGCGTAGATATAGGTTTTTATATAGGATCGGATCGGATCCAATAATTCTTTTATGTACCTAAACTAAATGTAGCCTAAGTTACTCCTTATAACATTGAAAGTTCCATTAAATTCGATCCAGCCGTTTCGGAGATTAGCTGGAATAAATAGACAGACCGACAAACATAAATTTAAACGCATACCAGTTTAAAATAAGCCGTACGTTCAAAGATCCGGGTCTCAAGTTATTTGAACCCAATACTGAGGATTGTAATGTCTGTCATTTCTAAACTAAAAAACCTATGATCTTGAAATATTGACGGGACAAAACTGAATGTTCTGTAACTGATCTCTCCAATTCAATGATCATCGCAGACAACAATAATTATTTCTTCCATGTTAAGCTCGACTTCAGCTTTACGACCTAACACAGATGACAAGGTTTTTAAAAGTATAATTAATTATCCAGAGATATTATATTCGACGACTTCTAACCTCGCAAATAGGCTGGATTCCGAAAAGGCTTCAGTAGCATAGACCACATGCATACGCTGTGGCAGTTTCATAAGACCGAAGAGTATAACTAGGCACTTTGCTTGGCGTTTGTGGACTCTGAGAGAGCCTTTGATTTGGTGGAAACGTGGGCTGTTTAAGATTACTACAGAGATATCGGATCGGCTATCGTATATCTAAGTGCTGAAGTGTTTGTACGAAAACACCACCATATTGTCAGTCCATAATATGCAGGATCAGACTACAAGACCAATCCGATTGCAGCGAGAAGTACGATAGGGAGACGTAATCTCTTCGAAGGTCTTTTACTGCTACTAGTTGCATTGGAGGACGTCTTTAAGCTTCTGAATTAAACCGAACTTGACACTACATTTAGGGTGAGTACATCACTCACGTACTTATGTAGTTGTTATGGCAAATACTCTGGAAGACTTTAATACAATGCTCAACGACCTAAGCAGGGTTTCTCGATAGGTGGGCCAGTATCGTATTGTATTGTAGAGACCTGGAACACACAGTCCAGATAGATAGGTCAAATTTCTAGAAAGAGGTCAACCGTCGAATCAAACTCGGATGAGCAGCGTTCGGAAAGCTTTTCGATGTCTTCTCGACCAAAATATCTCAGTGCCTGAAGCCGTGAAGACGAAAGTCTTCGAACAGTGCATCTTGCTAGTGATAACATACGGCTCCGAGACATAGTCGCTAACTATGAGCCTCAAAAAAAGCTCAGTCACAGTCATCAGATAGAGCGATGGAGTTTCTCTACGCTATCAAATTAGAAATGAGGAGATCCGTAGAAGAACTAGAGTCACGGACATAGTATAGCGAAACTGAAGTGGCAATGGGCGGGGCACATAGTTTGGAGAACTGATAGACGTTGAGGTCCCAAGGTGCTCAGGCAACCTCACACCGGAAAGCACAGTGTTGACAGTCTCCCCACTAGGTGGATCGACGACATCAGAAGAGTCGCAGAAATCTGCTGGATACAAGCGGCCCAAGACCACGACGTGACGTTTGGAAGTCCCTACAAGTTACCTATCCAGCAGTGGACGTCTACTGGTTGATGACGACGTCAACGACGAGTTATGATAAAGTTACATAGGCTGTTGCGCAATATTCTATAAGAGAAATTTCCCGACTCATGCTCTTTTAGTAAAGTTGTATTCAACACTTAAACACTAACAACATATTTTTATACCATGCACCCCCACGTACAATTTCATAAATGGCAATTACGACTTTGCTTAATTTTAATATTACCACGTAAAAGTCAGTAAGTACCACATAAGTTATTTGCAATAGAGATGAATCCCACGTATAAGAACATAAGTGACAAATAATACACTAAACGTTATTTTTATAACATATTTTTTAATTTTTTATGAAGTATTTCACATATTAAAACTTCATACCAAATTTCATGACGCAGCATTTAGTAGATCATGAAATACACGTGTTTGAAACTTTAAAACGCTCTCCTGAAAAATTTGTGTTTTGTAATTAGGGGATTGTACGTAGGGACCGTCGATATGGTTATGTGAACGATACTATAACCGAATCACACGTTTTTAAAATTCTTGTCTGTCTGTCTGTCTGTTTGAACGGGCTAATCTTTGGAACGGCTGAACAGATTTTGACGGGACTCTCACATACAAGTAGATAATTAACCAGGCCTATGTTAATTAATTAACATAGGCTACTTTTTTAACCGACTTTCAAAAAAGGAGGAGTTGTGTTTTTCTACCTATGTACACCGATATCTCCGAGATTTCTGAACCGATTTGCGTAATTTTTTTTTAATCGATAGAGAAACATTGCGACACTGTCCTACAAAAATTTGGATTCCAACTCCTCAATCCTGATGCTGTAGGGGATCTGATCCCCAAAACTAATGGGATTTAGGCACTGTCGGTTATTTAAATTGATATTGGGGATACCAATTAAAGACTTTATTGTTGAATGACCTCGAGTAGGTACATGTCCAACTCCTCAACCCTGATGCTGTAAGGAATTGCATTCCGAAATCGTAAGGATCCCACGGAATTTTTCCGTTTTGTGGACGGGTTACTACTTACTACAGATAGGCTACTTTTTGTTCTGGAAAATCAAAGTTCCCACGAGATTTTTACAAACCTATAAATACACACGGGCGAAGCCGTGGGCATCATCTAGTGTAATATATATGTATAGTATAATATGATATTATCTCTCAATCAAATCCATCATTAGGTATCCGTATCTGTGTTTTTCTACGTAAAGAATTTACGTAGAGTTTTTACTGTTTAGGGCATTTTGTATCAACTAGCTTTAAAAGACCATAAAAATAGACCATAAAATAAATACTTATATGAATGGTCGTGCGCCTTTCACTCACAGATACAGATAGATGCAAATGTAATATCTCTCAATCAAATCCATCAGTAGGTATCCGTATCTGTAGGTAATTGCATTAGCCTAAAAGGTGTTACGTTGAGCAACGATCATTATCACGCTCGTAATGATAGCGGTAATGATGGATCGATACGGAGCTAATGGTTCATAGCGCGGCTTACGCAAAACTATAAAGTGCACCCAGAAATGTTGAAGCTAAATTGTGACTCAAAAAGTATTAATCAGGGACAGATACGATCTACAATTTAGGCAATGAGTCAGCTGACTCACCTCCCCACAGAGCCTTTGCCAAATAAATATCGACTTGTTATTAGCAAGTTTGGCCGGGCAACATATGTACCTACTACTGTTAGCTTTTACTCAGGTAAAATAAAGACATGGAAAGTTAGATGAACAGTTAAAGTTACGGTGTTTTATCAGTATCAATATTGAAATTGCAAAAGTGACTTGCAGCCTGGAAACAGACATGGGATATTTTTTTATTCTGGAAAACGTTCCGGGATTACAAGTATGCGTTCGCGTGTTGTACCTACATCTGATTGAGCCGTTTGGCACAGAAATAGCTTACATCATAGACAGCCGTGTAGGATACTCTTTATCCCGGGAAAGAGTTCCCGGCAACGCGAATGGCGTGATTTATCTTTGTAATTTGAACATGTTTTAGGCAATTTAATACAAACAAACTTTATACGCAAACTTAATTAAGATCTTCAAGGTTATGCTCCGTGACATAATTTATGAATACCTATATGATCCAATTTCGCACATATTTGTCCAACTTAGACCAATTACTTGTTCAAATAAAATCCTATCTACCTATTTTACAAATATGTATTGAAATCATTTTAATATTTGTGAAATAGGTAGATAGGATTCCAATAGATAGTAATCCTACCTACGGAATAAAAATTTTATTACTTACTTTGTTCACTTGAATTTATATTTGAGTAATGAATGAATGAATGAATGAATGAATGTACGCGTGTGAAGTCCACCACGCTGACCGAGTGCAGATTAGTAGGTACACTTCACACCAATCCGCACTCGGTCAGCGTGGTGGACTGCGGTCCTAGCCTTTCTCATTCCGGGAGGAGACTCGTGCCCTGTAGTCGGCCAGTAATCTATACTTACTAATAAATAAAATTGAAGTGTCTGTCTGTAATTTCGAAATAACTACCACATATTAAGCTCATATGGTTATTTGAACGATACCATAACCGAATCACACGTTTTTAAAATTTTTGTCTGTCTGTCTGTCTGTTTGAACGGGCTAATCTTCGAAACGGCTGAACCGATTTTGACGGGACTTTCACAGACAAGTAGAGGATTAACCAAGGAGTAACATAGGCTACTTTTTTAACCGACTTTCAAAAAAGGAGTTGTGTTGAAATCGGTAAAAAACGCCCTGATAGGTATTTTCGCTGCGCGTGACGGCCGACCGCGACGCTCGCGCTGCACGGAACTCCCCGCGCCGCGCACCCCTGCGCCCTGCGCACTGCGCCCTGCGCCCTGCGCCCGTCGTACGCGGTACCGCGGTACGCCGCCGCGCGGCGGGGGGCGGGTGGACCAGAAATCTACTTATCCCTCAGGATTTGTGAAAAACCGAAATTCACGCGGGCGAAGCCGCGGGCAAAAGCTAGTGAGTTGATAATGATGATGATGAATTTTCTTAAAAAGCAACCACCAAGTTTTTTTGCTGATTCTAATCGGAACCAGGCAGAACCAGTGGACTGACTAGCATATTCGAAAGCTCTTGTAAAAGTTTATTTGAATAAAAAGTTTTCTATTCTTTCAATTCTAGTGAGATTTAAAATTGTTAAATGTAAAAAACGTACTTATAGGTGCATTATCACTAATTACCTACTTGTGGCTGCTGATGATTAGCCACTTGTATTAACCTTTAGCATGATGTTAACATGCATGTTAACTGTTAGCGCTTGTTCAGACACGGCGGGAACCGCGCGATTATAGAATCGCATGGAAATCGCGCAGGTCTTATTTATATGAGTTATAAAGTAATCGTTCAGACATAACCGCGCGATTACCGCGCGATAATCGCGCGGTTCCCGCCGTGTCTGAACAAGCACTTACTCTATCACAAATACATTGACAGAAAGGAGGGCGTTACATGCACGCCCAGCAGGGATATGCCGAGTTTGCACATTGCGGCAACTTTGATCGAAGTCGAATGTCGAAACACAATGACTGCAGAGTGAAATGGACCTAAACTGGCTTGTTTTGAAGTTTGAGTTCGTCCTTACATCTACAGCAAGCGCCCTAAGTGGAAATTTTACAAAATAAATATTGAAAGTACTGAATGTACCTACGACTTTATAATAAGAGGCTTTGGATCCATTTTGCTTTGATATTGTAGTTTTTCGATATTCGTAATTTATTGGCACTGTCGAGGTGTGCGAACTCGGCATAAACCCTCTGGTATTTGCGGTGGCAATAATTGCACGGTTATATAACGTTAACATAAGTAGTGAAATTAGCTGTATGACATTTATGTCACAAACAACTGTGTGTTTGTAATTACTTATATACACTCCTCAAAAACTACTTGACTGATTTTGATGCGGTTTTTTCACATTATAGAGCTAGATGTGTCTTTGAAAATTCTAGACATGTTTACGATTATAGGCCACTAGGTGAGGCGCTGGGAACATTTTTAATTCATCTACAAGTTAACCCTAGATTGCGATATCACCTGATCTCTCCTTATTTTGTATAAATATCTGTGCGAATATGCCATGAAAAATTTTTTTCGATTCGATTCGATGCGCTTCGACTCTATGCAAGTATGCCCTGACCCTAATAAGGTACTCGTTACATAAACTACGCAAACGCATCCAAGAATGATTTGTTTGTTCTGCAGATCTTATCGAGTGACTTCGTTTGAATAATTTCATATTTATTCAAACTACAGGTAAGTAATTATACTCGATTAAAAACAAGGAACACAGATAGCGGTTAAAGTAATTATGTTCTATGCTCGCTCAATTAACTTTTTAATTAAGTAGGTACATATATGTAGGTACTTACCTGTAATTTTTTTTTTTTTAACTCAAAGATTTTTTATTTTATTTTTGTTCCGTATAGATCAGTTTATATCCTTTGAGGAATTATTATATAGAGTCGACGCCGAGACTTGGTTTTTTGTAACAAGAGTTATGGTAAACGTACCTTAGCTCACTTAGTCTGCGCGAAGCGTCTGTCGGAGCGTGACGTGTTTGAGATCTATTTAAAATCAATTAAATATGCCTGGGTGTGTACTGCAATACTGTGCCAACCACTCAAGAAATACAAGTAAAGGCCAAGGAGTTACTTTTCACTCGTAAGTTCACTGAATTATTGGTAAAACATGTAATTTAATTATGTGAAGTTGGAATTTGTCCCTATTCACCCCGTTTTACGGTACGTCACCGCACTTGCTGCCATGTTTCGCTGAAATTCATAGACTAAGAAACTACGCAGATGAGACACTTTATTTTTAACCTCCGATACAAAAACGATGGGGTGTTATAAGTATGACGTTTGTGTGTGTGTGTGTGTGTGTGTCTGTCTGTTCCACCTTAGCGCTCAAATGGGTGAACCGATTTGAATGCGGGTTTTTTTGTTTGAAAGGTGAATTAGTTGGGAATGAATTAGCTATGTTTTTAACAACTATTATCACAAATTAGTGATAAGTACAGGGACCGACAGCTTTAAACGTGCTCTCCGAGGTACGGGGGTAAAGCACCGCTAACTTCCAATGCCAGGCTTGACCTGACTTAGGTATTAAACCCATGACCTAAAAATTCGCAGTCAAGCATATCAATGGTAGACCAACGAGGCAGTTTTATTATTTTTTCGAGGTTTAATCTATACTAATAAATAAAATTGAAGTGTCTGTCTGTAATTTCGAAATAACTACCACATATTAAGCTCATATGGTTATTTGAACGATACCGTAACCGAATCACACGTTTTTAAAATTTTTGTCTGTCTGTCTGTCTGTTTGAACGGGCTAATCTTCGGAACGGCTGAACCGATTTTGACGAGACTTTCACAGACAAGTAGAGGATTAACCAAGGAGTAACATAGGCTACTTTTTTAACCGACTTTCAAAAATGAGTTGTGTTGAAATCGGTAAGTACGCCCTGATAGGTATTTTTGCTGCGCGGGACGGCCGACGCGACGCTCGCGCTGCATGGAACTCCCCGCGCCGCCCGCGCGCCCCTGCGCCCGCCATACGTACGCCGCCGCGCGGCGGGTGGGTGCGGTGAAGAGGGTGCATGCTCCAATCTCCATTTCGAAATCTGTGATTTCGAACGAGGGAGCTAATGCGTGCGGATGTGTCCTGCGTTTTCGTAATTTTTATTTTGAATCGGAGATTTTGGGATTTGTGAAAAACCGAAATTTACGCGGGCGAAGCCGCGGGCAAAAGCTAGTAGGTAATAGAATACCCAAGTCCCGGATAAACGTTGCTTAAGTGCGAGTTTGGGGCACATAGTGCTATAAAATAAACATTGTAAATCAAACTCTCAGATGCGATTTCTCAATAGGTAGAATATACTTAATGTGTCGCCTCTGTATTGTAGTAGTCCCATCTATGTCTCAAGGAGCGGGGCGCGCGGGAGGAGGGCTGCTGCTCGCGGTACACAGATTTTGTTAGCGTTGTCTGTTCTAGTACCTACATAATAATTCAGTGTTTATATCTAATTTCCTAGTTATCTGATTTTACGGCGGTGCGCCCACAATTTGTAATAAAGCCGATTATTGTAAGTTGCATAATTTTATTTTACGCCAACTTCCCGATTCATGACAGGATATTTATTACTTGTTTGATGAGTAGGTAGATCCATATCTTCTATAATATAATAAAACTGTAACAGATCCAATTCTGTACATTGAAGATATTTTGAAATTTTTTATTGGAGGGCACTCCATAATCGATACTGAAGCCAAAACTGCAATTTTTTTCATTTTTGTCTGTCTGTCTGTCTGTCTGTCTGTCTGTCTGTCTGTCTGTATCTTGGCCGCGCATCACGCCGAAACTACTGAACGGATTCGAATGAAACTTGGTACGATTTGAATGTATACTCCGAGGTAGGACATAGGATACTTTTTATCTCGAAATTCAGCACGGTTCCCTTGGGAGAGGGAAAGAAAGTTAAAACGTGTATTTAGTTGTAATTCATTAACGCGTAGTTCGATTTAACTCATTCTTTTTTTGTTAGAAAAGTATTGTCCCGTAAATATTTCAAGGTCATAGGTTTTTTAGTTCAGAAATGACATACATTTATTTGGTTCAAATAACTTGGGACCCGGATCTTTGAACGTACGGCTTATTTTAAACTGGTGTACGTTTAGAGTTATGTTTGTCGGTCTGTTTATTTGTTCCAGCTAATTTCCAAAACGGCTGGATCGATTTTGATGGAACTTTCAATGGCAGATAGGTGATGTTATATGGAATAACTTAGGCTACATTTAGTTTAGGTACACAAAACGATTATGGGATCCAATCCGATCCTATATAAAAACCTATATCCACGTGGACGAAGTCGCGGGGGTCAGCTAGTCCATACTAATAATATGAATGCGAAAGTAGGTAAGTAAGAAAGTAAGTAGGAAGTCTGTCTGTTATCTTTCACGGCTTGATCTCTGAACGTTTCCTGACGTTTGGCCAAAAGATAGTTTGTATCCTGGAGACGGACACAGGATGCTTTTTATCCCGGAAAATCAAAGATTTCTTACAAAATTTTTGAAACATAAGACAATAAGAGCTGGAAAATGGTTCGCCAAAGTAAGGCACTTTTTATTTTGTTGCACTGGTGAAAATTGAAATATTTTCTCGCTAACTCTAGTGACGAGTTTCCACCTAGTCTTTATCTTACTTTTATTTATTTTTTTACGTATTTTCTGTTTTGTATTGTAGTTTATCTACTCTCATATCATAAAATTCCGAATATGAAATCAAAATGTGTCATATATTGGACTACTTTATTCACATACATCTATAATATTTAAAAAAAAATTAAAAAAGTTCATTATAACACTACTTTGTTAGGAAATTATTGCAAAACAATGTTAAAAAATAATTTTTTCTACATTATAGTACAGGCACTGGGTTCTGGTATTTTTGAGCCATGCCGGGTGTTTATTATTATTATTATTATTTAATACTTTATTGTACACCAAAAAAACATAAATTAAACAAAAGAAACATTTTAAAAGAAATAGGTACAATAGTTAGTTTACAATAGTTAGTTAGTTTAATTTTGTTACTTACAATGATTATCCCGCTATCAAAGTTACCCTATTACTACTACTGCGAAAGTGTGGCGGTAGCAAGATGCGGCCAGAGGACAGAGTGTAGTGCTACCATAATTGACCATAGACGCACTGCACGCACCGCACATTCGAAATTGACAATTGAATTTTGGCGCCTATTATTTAAATTTTTAATTTATTATTTATTTACTATTCAGTTTTTGTAACTCAAAATTTTGCAAGTGATTTTTGTTGCGCGGAAAAATGTCTAGCAGTGATACTGAAGAGAATTTAACTCCACCAGACATTCTGGAAATAGCATCGGGAATGACAAATAATCTTTTGCCAGCAAAATCAAAGAAAATTTACGATTAATGTTACCAAGATTTTATGAGTTGGAAAATTTTGAAAAAAACCACTTCATTTTCAGAAAATGTAATGCTAGCATATTTCCAAGAATTATCAAATAAATTTAAGTCTTTGTCCTTATGGGCTAAATACTCAATGCTCAAAAGTATATTGAGTATCTACAACCAAATCGATATTATTAAATACACAAGACTGATTGCTGTTTTAAAAAGAAAATCGCAGGGCTTTAAGGGAAAAAATGCAAAAACGTTCTCCCCTGAAGAATTGAGTACATTTATAAATTGCAATATCCAAAACATGAATACTTATTATAATAAATAATTTTGTTAATTTCTTAGTCTTTTCTTTTATACGTAAGATACCTATTGATGAGCTTAGATAAAGTAGTGTATGAAACTCTACATAATTAGTTATTAAAACACTCGTGTAATACTATTAAAAAACTCGCCTGCGGCTCGTTTTTTAAACTAACACTCGTGTTTTAATAACCTCTATTATGCAACCGTTTCATAAACTACTATTAATTTACTGGACACTGGACAGTTTGTTTACCTAATTAACAAGAGTGAATTTTGTAATCAGAAATGCATTGTTTCAGGGTGGAGGGCGCCGCGAGAGTGAGGCGGGGGGCTGCGCATGCGGCGCGGGTCCAGGCGCCCCCCTCGCGCCGCCCGCGCCGCCTCACCCCCTGCGGGCCCTCGATGACATGCCACCTGTACTCAGGTACATATCTATTATGCTAATTGCTAATATATTTATCTCCGGATTCAGGATTGTGACTCTGGACTTGGGGCATGGGGCACAAGACTCCGGGCTCGGGATTCAGGACTCGGAGAGCGAGGCCCAGGGCTCTGGGCGCAGGACTCAGGGCTCGGGATTCAAGGTTCGAACTTAGGTAGTGGGAACACAAGATCTGGGACTAGAGACTCACGGCGATTGATTCGTGACTCGTGTATCGCAACTAGTTACTTAGGACTCAGGACTCGGGATCGAGGCTATGTGCTCGGCGCTATTAGGTGCTTGTACACGAGACTCCGGACATGGGACTTGGGATTAGGATAGACTCAGCATGACATTCTGCGTTGTAAATACGTTCATGAAGTGCACGGCGGCATGTACACGCTGCAGTACGCATCAGATGCTGTTAAACTAAAACAACGCGCCGAGATGTAACTATGTACTTTAGTAGAGATACATGTTGCTGAGATGCAGTTTATTTTTCCAAAGATTTGAATTGATTTGAAGAAACGCGCGTTGACTGCGTATAAATATCCGTGTCTAAAGAGTAAAGACGTACAACTTTCATTGTTGTTCAACATGTCGAAGACAAGTTGTTAGCATTTTAGATTCTGCATCGCCAGCGCGCGCCGCGGCCGCATGGCTTTTTATGTTTTATTTATTACATCAAACTACTTACTTAGCTGATGCCTGCAGGAGACTTCGTCCATGTTTGTTTTGATCCCGTGAGAACGTTCTCATTTTCTGCGATAAAAATTCAGATTCAGGAGTTCAGCCGTGAAATGTATTAATCTAAGAGTAAATGTAGTTCATAATTATACTCGTATTAACAGTTTTTATTTTATCCAAGAATCTTGTATTTTCCGTTAAAATAAAGCAGCCTACGTCATCCCTTGTGTATACCTTTACCTGCCTATGAAAATCCCATCAAAATTGGTTCAACCGTTCCGTAGCTTAGCCCTTTCAAACAGACCAATGCGGACTTTAAAAACGTCTATTTGTGTTCACAGACAATTCTATTTTTTTTGTATAGGTAAATAAACTGAAAACGTTTTACATAGTGGCATCTGACATTTCTGCCTCAATACATAGGCACATAATTATTATTTCTATTACGAGTACCTACCTACCTACCATTGTACGCATAGGTCACACGTATATTATTTGATCAATTACCGTGCTATTGTTATATCAGAGAGAAATTATCATTACATCATAATTATAAAACGCAGGTACCTACCTATTTAGAATTTCATATGAAGAATACAATGACAGATAGGTACCTATAGCTATATTATTGTAAAAGAAATTGCACACCTCACACTATGTTGTGGCCAGCTGAATACAAAGCCGATTGCCGATTGCAAATCAACTCAATCAGAAATCGAACCCAGGACATCTTGATTCTTGATTATGCCGAAGAAATCCAGGAAGTAGATTTCGACATAGACTATTAAGCAGCAAAACTCACTCATAAAGTACAAAAGAGAAAGGGCCGCTACTCAAACAATAACCAATTCCTCAACCGCGGAACACTCGGAAACTTACTCATTCACAGACGATCATTGATATACTAAAACACAAAGACAAGGACTCACATATAGGTTATATTAAAAACAGCTGACAGCCGCAACTTTGTTTGCGTGGATTTACCACAGGGATTTACTTAGGTTTTTAAAAATCCCGTGCGAATTGTTTCATTTTAGTGAATTTCTATTGTTTTTATATTGCGTTTGAATTGATTCGGCCGTCTCGAAAAGACGGACACAGATAAAAAAAACGTTTGCTTGGATTAGGTATGCTGTCGTTCAAATCCAGCCTGAAAAAAAAACATCCTGGAGAGTTCTTTAAAAATTAATTTCATATTTACAGTAAGGTTAAAAAGCATATAACGGACTTGTATCGTAAATCGTTTACAGATCCATAAAAAAATTAGGGAATAGAATTAGACCTGTCGTTTAGTTTAGTTAATTAGTTGAGAGATTGTGTGAAACAGAATTAGCCCCATTTTCATATCAATGTTGACGATTCCTACATAATACAAGTTACAACCATTTAACTAACAAACGACACGGTGCAGGCACTAAGAACTCTGTGTGGTTGTGTTAAGGGCCGTATTGCATCAACAAGAGCCGTTTAGGTTTATCGATGTAAACCAGTTATGAGGTCAACGACTTGACAATGACTCCGTAGCAATTTCGCATGCATCGTGCGTATCTAGATTTTAGTACGTGACTGGCGACCCGCACCGGCTTCGCACGGGTAATAATTACCCGCTACTATCCCATCATACATAGTTTTGTTCAGCAGGAAATTCCGTTCTGTAGTTTTTGAGTTTATCGCGAACAGACAGACAGACGCGACGGGAGACTTTGTTTTATAATATTACTAGCGGACCCGGCAGACGTCGTCCTGCCCGGTGACATACGTCAGTATGTCACCGAGCAGGACAACCTACCCATCACATCACCACATCAGTGCAACCTACCCAGTCACCAAAGTACTAATTTCGAATTTAAAAAATAAGGGTTGATCGTAGAAGGATGAACATTTAGGATTGTATGTATTTTTGTATGTTGTATCATAAAAAAATAAAAACTAAAAATTTTGTCTAAAAAAAATAAAAAAATTAGGGGTGGACTACCCTTAACATTTAGGGGGATGAAAAATAGATGTTGGCCGATTCTCAGACCTACTCAATATGCTCACATTTCATGAGAATTGGTCAAGCCGTTTCGGAGGAGTATGGGAACGAAAATTGTGACACGAGAATTTTATATATAGACTAGATGATGCCCACGGCTTCGCCCGTGTGGATTTAGATTTTTAAAAATCCCGTGGGAACTTTTGATTTTCCAGAACAAAAAGTAGCTTATCTGTAGTAATCTGTCTCCAAAACGGAAAATCCCTTGGGATCCCAACGATTTCGGAACGCAATTCCGTACAGCATTAGGGTTGAAGAGTTGGATATGTACCTACTCGAGTTCATTCAACGATAAAGTCTATAACTGGTACCCCCAATATAAATTTAAATAACTGAAAGTTTCTATATCCCATTAGTTTTGGGGATCAGGTCCCCTACAGCATGAGGATTGAGGAAATGGAATCCAAATTTTTTATAGAACAGGGTCGCCATGTTTATCTATCGATTAAAAAAAAATTACGCAAATCGGTTCAGAAATCTCGGAGATATTGGTGTACATAGGTAGAAAAACACAACTTCTGCTTTTTTGAATGTTGGTTAAAAAAGTAACCTATGTTACTCCCTGGTTAATTCTCTACTTGTATGTGAAAGTCCCGTCAAAATCGGTTCAGCCGTTCCGAAGATTAGCCCGTTCAAACAGACAGACAGACAGACAGACAGACAAAAATTTTAAAAACGTGTGATTCGGCTATGGTACAGTTCAAATAACCATATGAGCTTAATATGAGGTAGTTATTTCGAAATTACAGACAGACACTTCAATTTTATTTATTAGTATAGATATAGAAGTAGGGTAAAACCCGGATAGACGCCCCACTTTTTGAAATGGCCTCCTAACTTTTAAAATATTAATTTATCACAAATAATATTTATGAATATAGCTAGTTTAATCTTTTGGGTTCCATTATGACTTGTTTTTGTTGTCCTAACGATTACAGATTTTGCAGAATTTAACTTTTTGCAGACCCTTTTTTTTGAGGATAGATGCCTACCTGTGTGGATAGATGCCCCACTATGAAAATACTAAAAAGGATAGATGCCCTATGAAAAAAATAAGCAAAATACATAGTTTTATAAGGTTTTATTATCTAAATATATAAAAGGAAAAGGTGACTGACTGACTGACTGACTGACTGATCTATTAACGCACAGCTCAAATCACTGGACAGATCGGGCTGAAAGAGATAGATGCCCCGAAGAATATTAAAACTATTAGGAATTTATTGAAAAAAGAAATAAAAATATAAAAGAACATTAAAAATATTTAAAAAAAATACTTGATATATCTATAGGTATATTAGGGGATAGATGCCTCTAAGGGCACCTATACCTCGAAAAATCGAGGCAACTATCCTTTTTGATATGGATAGATGCCCTTTTATTTATTAAATAAACTAAAAACTAAAGAGCGATTATTTACACTTAGGTGTACACTTATTGAACCAGTGTATTGACATAATAAAAAATATAACAGAATCTACTACTACTTCAAAAGTTATACAACGGCAAATACTCGCCTCTAAAACTTTGAAGGATTTGCCGCGTTCGCTGCGGAGATAATCACACGCACAAGCGAAACAAATTGTTTTAATACAAATGTATGTAGGGGCCTGAGGTTTGGGGGGCCTGCGCTTCTTATTTAAACTATCAATTTTTAGTCACGAGTTTGGGAAGTCAGGTTTTTTGACACTGAGGCATCTATCCAACTGCGGCATCTATCCGGGTTTTACCCTATAGATGTAGTGATAGTAATACGTCGGGTAACGGATTCCGTTCCCAGGACCAAAGGGTCTAATAATTCAATTAACTGCCAACGAGTCTAGGCCAATGCTAGCGGTTAGCATGTTCGACTGTGTACCACGACGTCCTGGGTTTGATTCCCGCGTCGATACAATTATTGTTAGGTATTGGGTTTTTCATAAGACTATAAGTTAGGTTTGGTTTAAGAGCCACAAGTTAGCATACGTGAAATAAATAATTTATTTTAATGAATTTATGTTTTCTGTTTCCGGTTATTATCATTATCATGTCAATAATCCCTAAAGACCGCCAAACCGTAGTATTGGAACAGCAGCTTGCAGGCGAGTCTAAGCTGCTGCTATTAAGTCGGATTATTGTAGACATGAAACACAGTCAAATCGGAACTCTTAGCTACACTAGGTCGATATAATTAGCTACAAGAAGAGATAGATAATATATTCTCTACAAATTTTTATACCTTACACATTCAAGAAAATCACAATAAAATAAAAAATAAAAATAAAAAATATTTAAAAAATAGCGCAAAGGCGGCCTTATCACTGGTCTATCGTAATGTATCTAGGTACACATCGTGATCGTGCTTTGTATCACCTTCCAAAGCGAAACATTAGGCTAAGCGAATTCTGATTACATTAGACAGGTGTTATGAAAAGAGCGCCTATAGAAGCACCTATAAACTTCCATTAATAGCCCGTGAGCTGATATAACGATTCTATTAAAGAATTTTTTTATTTCGATCTAAAATGTTTTGAATATTTAAATAATATAAAAAGTGTAATTTATTTATAAAAAAAATAATAACACAAAAGTGATGTGCTACATAATTTTAATAATTAATATCTAAGTATTTGCTTAACTAAGTATACGTAGTTAATATTAGAAGGCCCCAAAACGATCAAAATAAAGTATGATAATAGGGCGTTATTCGTCTCGATTATCTCGCAAACGAAACACAATATTGACATGGATTGGGACAAAGTTCATTTGACGCATAATTACGTTACTTGAAACTGATTCGATTTTCAGCAATATTGGTCCAGCCATTTTTTTCCACTAGGAAGTTAGTCATGTGTACCTCAAGACCACTTTTTTGACCACTTTTTCAAAAAAATTATAGATGTTAGGTACATCTATAATTTTTTGGCCGCGGATTTCTATGAAACTATTAATCGGATTGTGGCCATTCTTTTTTATTAGCTTACATTTACTTCAAGTTAAGGAACAGTGCAAATTTCATCAAAATCGATTCCGTAATTTCTGAGATATGGACTGTTAAGTACGTGGTGAAGACGTTTTACCAGACCTATCGTGCACTAGCTCTTGGATCGACGGCCCAGCAATTTAGAGCTATTTCATTAGACGTTCTATTATATTAGATTTCAATAGATGAACTAATGATAAGCAAGTAATTTGTCTTCATTGACTCGCTTCATTAACGTTTCTGTTGATAGGAGAACTATGGCAGAAGCCAAATGCAAATAAAAATTGGCCAAGTGCGAGTCGGGCCTCGCTCTTTTAGGGTTCCGTAATTATGAACTGTTGTTCATAATTATGTATTTATTGTAATATTTTGGGTGTAAGAAATATTTAATTTCCGAGCTAGACATCGCAACAAACCGTGAAAGAAAAACCCAAAACATGTGCGTTTATTTTGGTCATAGCTTACAAACTACTTTATAAATCGTTGTTTTCAGTATTTGTTGTTTAAGTACAGTATAGTGTATGTAATATAGTATGTTTAGGTACATAATATACCAAAATTTAATACATAAGTAATATAAAAAAAAACTCCTAACTGGTTTAGTTTTACAGATAGCCCCCGTCACAAAAATGGTCTAAAAGTGACAACTTTGATAGCCCCCCATCTCCTTATTTTTAAGCAAAATATTAAAAAAATACATATTCGTACTCTACTTGATGAGCTCTAAACAATAACTAATACCCCACAAGCTAGGGTAAGAATTTTTTTCCGGCTCCTTTTTCATGTATGACAAAAAGCCCCCCTGAAAAATAATTTAATTCAATTTCTAATTCAATATTTGTTTTTGGGTCAATTTGGTGTTGGGTGAGACCTGTGACCGGCGGACGGACAGACAGACGAACAGACAGACAGCAGAGTGACATTAATAGGGTTCCGTTTTTAACCTTTGGGTACGGAACCCTAAAAAGCATGATGGATCGACTTTTAGCTGCTGTATATTAAACTGAATACAAAACTACGTATGCGGTATAAGAAAATTCAGCATTATTTTGTTTTAATATTTTATGAGTAATGGTTATGTTAAATACAAACATTAATTAGATTTAAATATTGTGCTATAATGAAATATTTCTATCTTTGAACTTTTTATTACTCGGATATAACTACATATTCATTCAAAAACATGAACCGTCCCGTTTTTCTATAAATTTTTATGAGGTTCTAATCGGTATCTAATACCCTTTGATTATCCAAATACCCTACATATTAATGCGATGTGGTGTATGTACAGATTACAGTTATGCTTTTAGGGTGGTAACTATAATGGCTTAAGCCTTTCAGATCAGATCAAACTTCATCTATTTAGATACAATTTTTAGGGTTCCGTACCCGAAGGGTAAAAACGGAGCCCTATTAATGTCACTCGGCTGTCTGTCTGTCTGTCTGTCTGTCCGTCTGTCCGCCGGTCACAGGTCTCTAGCTCGCAGACGAAATGAGTTACAGACCTGAAATTTTGGTATTTAGTGTAAAACGTTAACCCAAAATCAAATATTGAATTAGAAATTGAATTAAATTATTTTTCAGGGGGGCTCCCATACATGAAAAAGGAGCCGGAAAAAAAAATTTTTTTCTTTACCCTAACTTGTGGGGTATTATTGTTTAGAGCTCATTAAGTAGAGTACAAATATATATTTTTTTAATTTTTATCTCAAAAAATAAGGGAATGGGAGGCCATCTAAGTTGTCAGTTTTAGACCATTTTTGTGACGGGGGCTATCTCAAAAACTAAACTAGTTGGGAATATGATATTTCAGTATATTATGTACTATATGCTCTATTTAAACAACAAATACTGAAAACAACGATTTATTAAATAGTTTATAAGCTGTGACCAAAATAAACGAACATTTTTTTGGGTTTTTCTTTCACGGTTTGTTGCGATGTCTAGCTCGGAAATTAAATATTTCTTAGACCCAAAATATTATATTGTTCATAATTATGTACGGAACCCTGAAAGAGCGAGGCCCGACTCGCACTTGGCTGATTTTTGAAATTACCCCACCAGACGATTGAAGTCGGATTTAACATTTGAGATGTCACTTAGTTATTATATTTTTCTAGGTTTTTTAAGAGTTTTATTCAACTTTTAGTTGAAGTTAACTGTGTACAGTCCACGCATCGATAGATGTGATTTTTTCTTTAAACTGTTGTCTGTGGCAGGTCCAACCCTCTGTACACGGAGGAGGAAGAGCAGGAGGTGGTCATCATAGTGGACGAGGAGGCGCCGGAGGGCGACGCGGCGGACGCGCCGCGAGTGCCGCGCAGGGCGCCGTCTACCTCGTCAGGTCTGTTCCATTCATTCATTAAATTGAATGAAAATACACAAAAAATGTACCTATAGCATACATCAGAGGTGTATTAAATATTTATTATAATTATAAAAGTTAGTTTTTCTATATTTTTGTCATTTATGCACACATTTTTGATAGAGCAATTTTTTTGTATGTATCCAGGCTACGGCAGCGCGGGCGGCAGCCACGGCCGCGTGTCACCACACTTACCAAAGAGCGAGCAGTACGAGCCCGAGCCGGCGCTGCGCCTGTCCCCGGACAAGAGCGACGGCACGGACTCGGACGCGAGCCCCGCCTGCACCATGTCCCGGGGGCTCAAGGAGGACATCCGAGCGTGCTTGGGGGGATACAGGTGAAGTATTTACCAACACTTGAAGGAAATTTTCGAATAATTAATGAACCAACCAAATGTTAGGGATCAGTACATATTAAGTATAACATACTTTTACATTTTGGGGTCTGAGTTCCTGAGCTGGACCTAACCGACTGTCAGAAAGGTTTCATAGCTGTTACAAATGACAAATTGAACCCAAATTCTGGAATCTAATGTAACTCTTCTTGCGCAGGGAATACCCAATGAAACCACCACCAATGCCGATACGCTGGGAGAGGGACATAGGCGACGTGGTGGAGGCGGCGGTGCGCGGCGCGGGCGGCATCAGCGCGGCGCGCGCGCGCCTGCACGCGGCGCTGCTCGCGCTGCACGAGCCGCCGCCGCACCGGGGACCCAGCCTGCCGTACTGCGGCCCGGGGGTCCGCCCCGGCGACGTCACTATGATGCCCAAAACCGAGTTGTCCCTACTGGTGAGTGTTGAAGTCATGATTGCCTAAGAACGTATATAGTGTCAAAACCTCTCACTAGATCCCAAAACCGAGTTGTCCCTACTGGTGAGTGTTGAAATCATGATTACCCAAGTATAAAACCTCTCACTAGATAACGCTGTGCGATTTCAGCTCGCGCTCACAACCTGGTGTGGTGGGAAACAGTGGTTGTATTCAGACCAGTCCGACTCGGTGACCTCACTATGATGCCGAAGACTGAGTTGATGGCTACTGGTGAATAGTTTTTCTTATTTGAAATCTTGCTAGATTGCAAAGCGTGGCGTCGCGTCGGTGAGGCAGAGAGGGCTTCTTCTTCTTGGTGTTGCGGCTATAAGTCCAGGTCACTAGGTCCCTGACTACTGGACCGTCGCGTCGCCGAGCTATTGTGCTCGCCACCATCTTAAAACTCCTCGACGATATTTGTTGCCGCTAGGTATAGCAGCACTTTTTTAACCCCCGACGCAAAAACGACGGGGTGTTATAAGTTTGACGTGTCTATGTGTGTGTGCCTGTTCCGCTGTAGCGCTCAAACGGGTGAACCGATTTGAATGCGGGTTTTTTTGTTTGAAAGGTGAATTAGTCGAGAGTTTTGCTAGCTATGTTTGATGAAATTCATGATGGCCGCCGCTACAAAATGGTGGATTACATATTTTATAACAACGTCCTCAATATGGGTATCAAATGAAAGGCTTGACTAGTAAAATAGCACTGTGCAATTCCAAGATGGCCGCCACCACAAAATGGCGAATGTCGGGGGTTTTTAAATTTTTAATTTATTGACTGGAATAAGAATAGCCTCCTCAATGTGTATAAAATGTTTCCCTAGATGGACGCTTCGTGTATACCATGTGTAGGGTTATTTAGGTACTCACGTAGGTTGTAAGGTCACTGGTTCACTGATATTTTGCTTCCTACAATGTTTTAACTTTCTTCATATTATAAACACAGAGCTTATTAATTTGCGATGCTTTGCACTGCCGGCCGGCGAATATTTCACATTTCACTTTGTTATTGTTTAATTATTCAGCGTTTTTCTTCTCAAGTTCACAGGGAGTTTTTAAAGAGAGTGGATTAGGAAAAATTTTGACAGGAAGTGTTGGTGAATGTCACAGAGTAAACTATAGAATATATAATCATAGAGTAAATAAATCAGGGATAGTCAATACAGATAATAAACGGCGTGTACAACTCCCCCGGCCTAGAGGTATTCCTCTAAACAAGATTAAATTTTTAAATAAAATAGCGCGAAATTGAATTATTAATTAAGCTTAATAAGCGTTAATAATTAATTATTGCGTAGGTAGAGGACATATGCGTACTACGGGCCTTATGTAGCTTCCAGAGCGCGTTCTAACTCGGACTGCTCTTACTACATTGTCTTTGCCTGGATAAAGTTCATCAACAATTCCAAGAGGCCAACAAAGTGGATGAGCGTTAGAATCTTTAATGATGACAATATCTCCAAGAGTTATAGGTTTGGAAGGAGTGTTCCACTTTTGTCTTTGTTGTAGAGACGTTAAATATTCTTGGCTCCACCGTAGCCAAAAAGAATGTGTGATTTTAGAGAGTAATTGATAACGAGACAAGCGATTGACTGGTACATCAGTGAAATCTTCGATTGGTAAATATTTTAATGGGGTAATATTGAGAAAATGATTTGGAGTGAGCGCTGATAAGTCTGACGGATCAGAGCTAAGAACACATAGAGGTCTGCTATTTAATAAGTTTTCAATTTGAACTATAACTGTGTTAAGTTCTTCATATGTGAGTATTTGAGTACCTACAACTTTGTACAAGTGAGTTTTTATGCATCGAACATTAATTTCACTAAGACCATTAAAATGAGGGCCATAAGGCGGACTATGTTTAAATTGAATCCGGTGTTCTGCAAGACGATTTTCAATGAAGTTTTTATGAGCATTGGACTGTATGTGAGTGTATAGTTCATCTAATTTGCGCTTAGAACCTAGAAAATTGGTAGCTCCATCTGTGTACAAGAGACTAATTGGGCCTCTTCTTGAGTTTAGTCTTAAAAATGCAGCCAAAAACAAATCTGAACTGAGATCTGACACTAATTCTAAGTGTACTGCCTTTGTAGTTAGACATGTAAAGATGCAGACGTAAGCTTTATGACTTTTTACTCCTCTGCGGCGAATGTGAGTTACATAGAAAGGTCCCATGTAGTCAACAGCGGTGTGCACGAAAGCTTTAACTTGTGTTACTCTAAAAGCGGGTAATTCTCCCATTTGAGGGTAAGTAGATTTAGGATTTACGCGGAAACAAATATTGCACTTGTGTACACGTTGACGAACCAGATTTCTGGCAGCAATGATCCAAAATTTCTGTCTGAGTAAAGCGAGTAACAATGCGGGTCCTGTGTGCAAATTAGTGATGTGATAATAATCAACGATTAACTGAGTGATGCGTTCTTTAGAAGGTAATAATATTGGATGTTTTTGTCCAAAATTTAATTGCGAGTTACTTAAACGTCCACCAACTCTGATGATGTCGTCTTCAAGAAATGGGTTGAGTTTTAAAATTAATTTAGAGCAAGATTTATTATTTTTGAGTGTGTGAATGTCATGTGAGAAATGTTTATTTTGAACATAACGGATTACAAAGAGTTCTGCAAAATCTAAATCTGAAACTGAAATAGAACCGTTTGAGTTTAAGCGTTTAGAAAATCTCAACACATATACAATTGTTCTAATAAACTTAGACCAGCTTGAGGAGCGTTCAGCTAAAATTTCAATTGGATGTTGAGTGTCAGGAACAGAAGTTTCCGCCTTTAACACTGTTGTTTTAGATTCTTCAACATTTTCATTGTGAGCGTTCACTTGAAATGGCTGTGTAGGCCATTGTGATATAGGCTGAGTTAACCATGGAGGTGCATGAAACCAAAGTTTACGTTCCAATAATTCTTTAGGTGTGATTGGACGAGAAATGATGTCAGCTGGATTTTCACGACCGTTAATGTGAAACCAATGTTGAGAAGATAATTTTGAATTTATTTCTGTGATTCTATTAGCGACGAATGTATGAAATTTATATGCGGGTGAATGAATCCAAGTGAGAGCTACTGTTGAGTCAGAAAAAGCAAAAATTTTGTCTAATTTGCAGCGTTTGCTAAGAGTTTCACGCACTGAGTCAATTAAATTTGCTAAAAGAAGAGATGAGCAAAGCTCGAGGCGAGCGAGTGATGTTTTCTTCAGAGGCGCGACTCTAGATTTTGAAGTGAGTAAATGAACTGATCCAGTAGAATATTCATCTGGGCTGACTCGTATGTATACGGCAGCTCCGTAGCATTTTTCACTAGCGTCAGAGAAACCTATAAGCGTGATATATGAGTTGGCAGTCATGCCTTGGTGACGTGGAATTTTAACTTGTTCCAAACATGATAGTTCTCTACAAAATTGATCAAATTGTTTAGCTATTGAGCTGGGTACTGGAGTGTCCCAGTCAAGGTTTAATTTCCAGCATTCCTGAACGAGAAGTTTCATAAAAGCGGTAACAGGACCTATCAGACCTATAGGGTCAAATAGTCGTGCGGTAATTGAGAGAATTAACCGTTTAGTGTATTCGCAAGGGTTATCCTTAGCGTTGATTTTAAATGTAAAAGTGTCTGATTTAGGATGCCATTGCATTCCTACAATCTTAGTAACATCATGAGAATCCATATCAAAATTAATCGCGTTTGCGTTTTTATGTGAGCAAGGAATTTTATCCATGAGTCTAGTGTCATTGGAGATCCATTTTGTTAAGTTGAAACCACCTGAATTAAACATTTTAATCATTTCATGATAAGTTGCTATGGCTTTATCAAGACCATCAATTGAGTTTACATAATCATCCATGTACATGTGGTTGGTAGCTTCATTAGCTGCGAGCGGATACCTGTCATTGCTATCTTGAGCTAATTGTAGCACTACTCTCATGGCGAGGTAGGGCGAGCTTGAAACTCCGAATGAGACTACATTAAAACAATATGTGTCAATTTGTTGATTAACATCAAATCTAAAGAGAATACGTTGAAATGCGTGATGTTCAGGAGTAAGTTTTACTTGAAAATAATGTTTTTCAATATCTGCCGTCAGTGCAACTGAGAATAAGCGTAAATGAATCAAGAGTTCAAAAATGTTATTTTGTAAGTTAGGTCCTATATACAATAGGTCATTGAGTGATTTTCCTGATGTAGTTTTACTTGAAGCGTTGAGTACAATGCGTGTTTTTGAAGTTTGTTTATCTGGGCGATAAACAGCTCGGTGAGGTATATAATAACAATTGATATCGCGAGACGGATTTTCTTCTTTTGAAAGATAACCTTTGTCTATGTAAGACTGAATGGTTGCGTTATAATCTTCACGCAGTGCGGGATTGGAATCTAATTTCTTTTCCAACTGGAGTAAGCGGCGTTTGGCGATCGAGTATGAGTCACCGAGTTCAGCGGGATCATTTTTAAAAGGTAAATGTACTATAAAGCGTCCTGTATCATCACGTTTGTAAGTATCTAAAAAATTGCGTTCGCATGCCTCATCGTCTGGGCTAATGTGAGTTTTGTTGGGTAGGTCTTCTAAAGACCAAAAGCGTTCCGTTAATTGTTCGAGTGATGGTGAATCTACATTACACAAAAAGGTTTTATCAGCAGTGTGAGTGTGGTGGTAAGAGCGACGAGTGTCACAATCAGCCTTACCCATGAGAATGTATCCTAAAGTGCTTTGAATTGCGACAACTGAAGAGTTTGGTGAGATCACTTTATCACAGCCGATTAAAAATGGGAATAACTCATTTCCAATTAAGCAGTCAATTGGACCAGGAGTATGGTAACTATCGTCAGCCATGGGTAGTGTACCTAAATGTTTCAATTGAGAAAGATCAATGTAAGTGTTAGGTAAGTGATCGGTAATGGTGTCTATTACCCTAGCGTTAATAGTATATGAACAGCGAGGATCAAAGCGAGAGTGAATTTTAAAGGTTACAAAACCTAAAGATGTACTTTCAGTCTGACCTATACCTTTGACAACTGAAGGTGCAAATTTAATTTTCAAATTTAAGCGTTGGCAACATTCTTTACTTATAAAATTAGTCATTGATCCTGAGTCTAAAAATAAACGTACAAAGTGTTGCATATTGTCGTTGTATACATACACAGATGCGGTAGGTAACAGCACAGTTGTGTCCTTCGTGTAATTTTGTGTGGAAGTTGTAACAGAAAGCGCTAAATCTTTTGATGTTTGAGGAGTATTTTGTGTTTGAGTAAATGTACCAGGCACAGTTTGTGCGGGGCACGCGGGGGGCTGCATTGCAGGCTCGTAGTGCAAGCAAGCAGTCTTGTTAGTTTGAGTTTGCGACCGAGGCGGCACGCTATTTGAGTTTGTATCCCTATGGCTCAGTGAGTAAGAGGTGGAATGGGACCTAGAAGTACCAGGTTCGTTCCTAGGTTGAGTAAAAGCGTTACAAAGAGCGGTGTGGTGCTCGGAGTTGAAGCAATTTTTACACTTTCCCTGACTTAGGCATCGGGAAATGTTATGAAAGCCTAAGCACCGGTGACAAAAACCATGTCTGTTTACTAATTCAAGTTTATTTTTAGCGTTTTGATTCATAAAATATTCACACTTGTATAACGGGTGAGAATTCTGTGATTTGCATATTTTACAAAAGTATTGATTATATTTTTGATGGTGTGAATTATAATTATGGTTGTCCGAGGTAGTGGCAAATGAGTGAGTACTAGGCTTAGGTTTATGTGAAACAGATTTCTTATTAGAGTTTTGAATATTAGTTTGAGAGAGTGTGGACGGGGTCCTTAATGTGAGAATCTTTAATTGTTCCTTCAAAAATTTATTTAAATCTGCAAAAGTAGGTATTTTAATATGTTTGTGAGTTTGTTCAAACAAAGACACAGTGTCCTTATTTAATTTTGAAATAGCAATGTGAGTTATAATGAAATCTGCTAAATTTTCAATATTCAAACGTTTGAGAGCGGCTTCCGCAGAACAAAATTGGTCAATAAAAGTTTCCAAAGGTAGGTTTTGTTTACATTGTAATAGTGTATCTATATATTGAGCTGCTTGTACCCTTGTATCTTGATATTTTTCCAAAAGGGCATTCCATATGATGAGGTAGTTATCCGCAGTAGGAGGGATACCTGAGCAGACTAATAGCGCTTTTCCAGTAAGGGAACCAACCAAATATTGAACCTTTTGTACATCAGAGAGTTGAATATTTGAGTGTATCAAACTATTAAAGTTTTCAAAGAATACAGGCCACATAGATGGTGTGCCATCAAACTTTTTTAATTCAAGATGAGGTAATTTTTTATTTAATAAATTATATTGTTTTTCTGATTCTTGTGAGGGAGATTTTTCTTTAATACTACTCAAAGTTTGTTGTACTTGACAATATAATGTGTCAAACGCGTTAAGAGCAGCGTAGTTAGGCCTAGTTTTTGGGTCACTTTCCAAATATGCAGTAATTAAAGAATCTAATGTTGACATAAAGTCATGACGGGTTTTTTCTATAGATTGAACACGGGTTAAAAACTGAATCTTGTTCATAGGATCACCGACCTGAAGGCTTAAATCGTATACTTGTTGGATAATTTCGAATAAACTATCCTTTTTTGCTTCTAATCTTAATATGTTGGGGTTAATTGGAGTTTCAGTTTCGATTTCCCGATATTTAGACATTTTGAACGAAAATAAGCTGTAAATATGTAAAAATAAGGGTGAATGTTGCGTGTGAATAAATTATAGATTTATCGATCTATTTCAAACTAATACGAAATAAATATTTACAAAATAAGGTTAAAAGTATACAATTATAATATTATATATAATGTTTAATGCGTGAGAGTATGTATTTGTAGCGTATTTCCAAAGATGAAATGTGATAAAGAGGTTAGTTTTATGCCGGTATGCAACGTGTTATTTCAATATGGCGATTTTTTGTTAGAGTAATGCGAGTTGAAATTGTGTTTTTTGATGCGGAAAAGGTATGCGGAATGCGATTTGCGGATGCGGTGCGAATGGACCAGACTTGTAGGGTTATTTAGGTACTCACGTAGGTTGTAAGGTCACTGGTTCACTGATATTTTGCTTCCTACAATGTTTTAACTTTCTTCATATTATAAACACAGAGCTTATTAATTTGCGATGCTTTGCACTGCCGGCCGGCGAATATTTCACATTTCACTTTGTTATTGTTTAATTATTCAGCGTTTTTCTTCTCAAGTTCACAGGGAGTTTTTAAAGAGAGTGGATTAGGAAAAATTTTGACAGGAAGTGTTGGTGAATGTCACAGAGTAAACTATAGAATATATAATCATAGAGTAAATAAATCAGGGATAGTCAATACAGATAATAAACGGCGTGTACACCATGCATTAGGGCCGGGCTTGGTTCACCCATGCTGTAATAAATACTTAGCCGTGAGCCGAACACTTTCAAAATTACCGTGCCTAAAGCGAAACACCTACCCACCCGCTCATAGTGCGCGAAACAAAACTATATTATGACTAAATAGCTTTCTTTCTGCTTTGTATTAATATATTATTATTAATATTGCTCTTTGATTTACCGATTAATTGATTGAACGAACCGAAAGCATCGTTTACCGTTATACTCGAACGAATTTTAAAAACAAAAGGTGAAAGTAACATTCGAGTGCGAATAATAAAACATAATAAAAATGCTAGGCATAATATATTTATAACTAGATGATACCCACGGCTTCGCCCGTGTGGATTTAGGTTTTTAAAAATCCCGTGGGAACTTTTGATTTTTCAGAACAAAAAGTAGCTTATCTGTAGAAACCCGTCCCCAAAACGGAAAAATCCCGTAGGATCCTCACGATTTCGGAATACAATTCTTTACAGCATCAGGGTTGAGGAGTTGGATATGTACCTACTCGAGTTCATTCAACGATAAAGTCTTTAATTGGTACCCCCAATATCAATTTAAATAACCGAAAGTTTCTAAAACCCATTAGTTTTGGGGATTAGGTCCCCTACAGCATCAGGATTGAGGAGTTGGAATCCAAATTTTTTATAGAACAGGGTCGCAATGTTTCTCTGTCGATTAAAAAAAAAATTACGCAAATCGGTTCAGAAGTCTCGGAGATATCGGTGTACATAGGTAGAAAAACACAACTCCTCCTTTTTTGAAAGTCGGTTAAAAAAGTAGCCTATGTTACTCCCTGGTTAATTCTCTACTTGTATGTGAAGGTCCCGTCAAAATCGGTTCAGCCGTTCCGAAGATTAGCCCGTTCAAACAGACAGACAGACAGACAGACAGACAGACAGACAGACAGACAGACAGACAGACAGACAGACAGACAGACAGACAGACAGACAGACAGACAGACAGACAAAAATTTTAAAAACCTGTGATTCGGTTATGGTAGCGTTCAAATAACCATATGAGCTTAATATTAGGTAGTTATTTCGATATTACAGACAGACACTTCAATTTTATTTATTAGTATAGATATAGATAAAATTTCCATATTATCAATATCACGTAAGAGGTTATTATATAGCCATCGTAACGAGCACGGTCAATTTACCGCGAAGGAGAGAACTGCCACAGAGCATAATATACAATGGAGTTTTGTTACGAGATTTGTTAACATGGCGATTATATCAAACAATGTCAGAACGAGGGAAGATAACGATGTTAATTATTGTTAATCTGAACTAATTTATTAGATTTAATTATAGTGGTGTTTAATCATTATATTTTCGGCTGTTTTGATTACTTAATCGCAGAAAAAAACTAGTATAGAACCTATCAGACAAACGTCCTGAAGATAAGCCGCGAGAAACAGACAGAGAAAATTAAAAAAAATGTTTGCTTGGATTATGCTATCGTTCAAATAATTAATGTTTTACCAGCTTCTTAAATTAAAACTAAGTATTCGCAAATCTGTGTTTTTTATATTTGAAATTTAATTTTTGGGAAAACGTTACGATTTTACATCGCCATGCTACGATTAGGTACGCATAATGCGTAATCATTTTAATTATTATTTGTAAACTTCTTCAAGCTTACATAAATATAAACAATTTTATATATTCATCGTATTTTCGCACTTAGTAAATGACCTCAAAATAACGATGCTTCTAAAATGAAGGCAAGGTACGTAAATATCTACTTACTCTTAAAAGTTTCATGTCAAGTAGTTGTCTAATGATGTTATTTTAATTTTTTACATAGTGCTCGAGCAAAGTATACAGCACTTAGTGTCAATCAACGCAAGACCTATATTTAGTACTCCCACGAAAATATTTTAAGAGCTTCAATATTTTTTTGCCGTGTCTAAAGCACAGACTAAATAAAACAAATAAATCAACATGAGAATGTTTGTTTTAGTTATAATAGTAGTGTTTTAATTTTTTTTTTTTTTTTTTTTTCTATACTAATAAAGTATTTAGTGTTTTAATTATAATAGATTGTTTTAGTTATAAAATCACTATATAATCACTACATAGTATAAAACAAAGTCGCTTTCTCTGTCCGTATGTCCCTATGTATGCTTAAATCTTTAAAACTACGCAACGGATTTTGATGCGGTTTTTTTTAATAGATAGAGTGATTCAAGAGGAAGGTTTATAAGTAGAAAAATTGGACCCGGTAGGTGGCGCTAATAGCGGGCAGGACGACGTCTGCCGGGTCCGCTAGTATATTATAAACAAAGTCCCTCGCCGCATCTGTCTGTCTGTTCGCGATAAACTGAAAAACTACTGAACGGCTTTTCATGCGGTTTTCACCAATAGAATGATTAATTAGGAGGGTAGGTGTATAATTTGTTAAGGTTTTGTGTAAATTTGGTTGAAATATGACGATAATTGTTGAAAATTGTTGAGTCAAGCCGCCGCGCCGGAAGCTTTCACCGAAAACACTGCCTAATTCCTTTGAGATATAACAAAACAATGTATGGTGGTCTGTATATACGACAGAACATATAGGCGTAGTAGTTGTTGTTGTAGTTTGTATCTTGTAGGTGTCGTATGCTTTACTACTCGTGCGAAGCCGGGGCAGACTTCGCACGAGTAGTAATAGTAGATAATTTATTATAATATAATTAGAATAAAAAAGAAAACATACTAAACCGTAATAAAACCGTACAACATAACATATATTATAGTAGGTATGGACATAAAGTGTTAATGTATGTCCATACTATAATATAATATGTTATGTTGTATAGTCTGTTCATTTTCTTACGGTCGCCCTTTGTGTCTCGCCGCCTCCGCCGCGCGGTGTTTTACCAAAGACGCCGCCGCGACTTCAAAGCATGCCGCGCGGCGTGTACAGGCACAAGGGGTTTTGGCGTTTTATACCTACTCATATTTTTTAATTAAAATTCTCTTTCCTTTTTATATTTTTTTATATTCGTATTTTATTACAATATAACCATAAACATAAAATATAATATTATCATGAACACGGGTCTTCTCTCAAAATGAGAAGGATTTTAACCATAGTCTACCACGCTGGCCAAGTGCGGATTGGCAGACTATTCGGAGATTCTGTTAGAATAGAAAAAAGGTTACAAACAGAAAAAAATAATAAAAATAAAAGCAGAATACTAAGAGCACCTGTGCCTGTACTGACACTATGTTACCGAACGGACTATACGGTTGACCTACTGTATCTACTGTACTGTAGTGAGCGATCTAGTTACTCTTATTCGTTGAGGAGCTACGTTCTCCATCTCCATTAAAATGAAGCCGCAGAGTAACGGCAGCGTAACCGGCTTTATAATTGGCTTCTCCATAATTATTTTGATTATAGGCGGGCAGTGTCCAGTCTATATGTTCCGTTAGTCTGTGGTTATAAATAATATAATGTGGTGTACAAGTAAAACTCCTACTCGTGGATATAAAAAAGGAGTTCGACCTCGTTTAAAACGATTTTGAGATGTCAATATTTTATGTGAATCTTGCGCAATTTTTCTTTTTTTTTCTCCTTTTTTTGTAATCTGTTTTACACCTACTTTTGTGCCCAAAAAGGACTATAGGCTTTAGTGATCATCTGATCATTTTTGATAACGATTTTAGTGATATCAATGGGGTTATGAGAACAAGTGATAATCTAAAAGAAGATGAAAGTAGAAGTAGATTTTTTAAATAATTAAATTACCTACTTAAAAAAATACAAAAAAAAATATTAATAGAATATAAAATATGTAAATTAGTATAAACAAAAATAGTTAATTAGAGGTAGGCCTACTTATTTATGTAGGCAGCACAGACCAAAATGACTCGCAAACAATACTTACGAAATATATTACTAAAACAATACCTGATACAAATAAGTACTAAAACCAAATGAGTAGGTAAGTAGGTATGCATCACCAATGTGTTGCGATTATTTCCACGTCCCGACTTAGCAATGACCTAGTTGGCAGCCAAATGAAAACGTTTAAAAAATGCAATTTTCCGTGTAAATCGAAAATTTAAATTACCTCCCACATACTGTGGTATCTTTGGGTACCTATAATGTATGATTTACTGTATGACATCTTGTTACCCACCACCTTGCTACTCCATCATCAGACATTAACCAATTAGTTGTACCAACTGCTAGTCAAGACCAACCCATCATTATCAACCTGTGTTATCAACCCACTGCCTCGTTGGTCTAGTGGTTAGCATATTCGACTGCAGATCACGAGATCCCGGGTTCGATTCCCGGGTCGGGCAAATATTTGTTAGGTATTGGGTTTTTCTGTCAAGAAATTCTCAGTGCCAGCCCGGAGTTGGTAGTTGGCGGTGTTTTCACCCCCGTGCCTCGGAGAGCACGTTAAGCAGTCGGTCCAGGTTATTATCACTATCATGTGACAATAGTCGTTAAAGCCCGCCAACCCGCATTGGAGCAGCGTGGCGGGTCTATGCTCTAATCCCTCTCTCCTATGAGAGAGGAGGCCTGTGCCCAGCAGTGGGACTTTAAAAGGCTATAGTGGTGGCGTTTAATTTATTACTCAATTAATTATTTTTCGTTTTAGGCCCCTGCCGGTCGACACATTTGCGTTTGCATGAAATTATCCACGCGTGGATAAAATGACTTTTCTTCGTATAATATTTACCCATAATTTAGTTGAAAATTACGATAAATTAACTTACTTAATTCCTTTGAATTGATTGTGTCCAGGCCACATACTATTACGATCATACGATATACTTATGACATCTTGTACCTGCTAACATAGTAAGTACTATCACTTTGAAAACGAATAATAAATACACAAACCATATCAGTTTTTTAATCTAAATGCGATCTTGTTCCAATAGTTTTAGGGTACAATAAAATCGCAAAGTAAAATTAGTATTTTTTTCGCGAAATGATCTCTTGCATCTTTAATTTATAGTTTAGCCAATGGAAATTGAGCTTTAACGCCGTGTGATAAGCACAAAATATGTTGTATTGGTAAGCTTGTTCGTCGATATGCAAAACACAAGTCGGTGTTGCCACATTCCGCTCTTGAACTACATTCACTCGCAAATGTAGTGGAAACATTTTTAGTGGTGATAGTTGAGCAATTGGGGGAGTTAGACGATTTTGACCTTTATCTCACACACATTAAGAGCCTTTTCCATTAGGTAGCATGTCATATAGGGGTTCCATTTTCAAAAGTTATCCCTTTGATACATTGAACGGCTTCTTCGGACATCTAACACCCATTACTTTCCCAAAGTGAAAATTAATTCCCTGTTCCAAGTCTGGTCTGATTATGACAGAGGTAAATCTCTAGCGAATAAGACCTAAAAATGTACTAAACTAGCCGATTCCTACGACTTCGTCCCTGAGGATTTAGGTTTTAAAAAATGTTTCCCTGGAGGTACAACACACATACATAGGTAAATACTAAAGTATGTTTTCAACCTTTGAGGAAGGATTTTTAATAAAATATCATCTAGTCTAGGCATCTATACTCAAAGAATATTTTCTCCACCAAATCTCTAGGCCCACCGGTTAGACTGTGCATTGACTGTCAGTCGACCAGTCACGGTACGGGTATAGGTCTATGCTCTGGTATAAGTACATAAAAAAATCACTGAATACATAAAAAAACAAAATAACTATAGTACTAACACATAGTCTTTTCATTAAATAAATTCACAAAGATCTTTAAAAATCGAAGAGCTTTACAATGAGTTTGGGTAATATACTACATGGTACGGCAGCCGTCGAACAAAATTTTTAGTGATTAATAACAAGCTGAATTTTCGTTTCGACGAGACGACCAACTTTTTATCTATGAAAATTCTCGATGGAGATAGCTTCTCAAGTGGTGTTAAAAAGGTGTTAAAAATTTCGATTCGCTTGGGTGGGAAATCGTTCCACTAAATTTGTAGGACTATACGACCATTTCATTATACAAGTATTTATTAGGCTGCATACAAAAAATCAGGTGGTTAGTAATAATATTCTACAGCGTCCTCCACTCCGAATATTTCCAAATAATGAGCTTATAAAAATGATTAAACATTATTAATAACTAGCTGATTTTTTGTATGCAGCTTAGTAAATACTTGTACCTATAATGAAATGGCTACGTAGTCCTACAGTGGAACGATTTCCCACCCGAGCGAATCGAAATTTTTAACACCTCCCCACTCGAGAAGCTACCTCCATCGAGAATTTTCATAGATAAAAAAGTTGGTCGTCTCGTCGAAACGACTGTACTCACGAAAAGGACATGACCAGTGGCACTATGGGCACTTGCCTAGGTGTCAAAAATCAATGTGCAGCAATGATTGTTTTATTTTTGGAATTCTTATATTCTCTAGTTTTCAGATAAAAAACTTTCAGGGCTCTAAAGGCTCAGAAAACTGAGAAAAATAAAGAAAAGTTTTACGAAGAACTCTGCCTTTCGATGCTAGATGGCGCTAAACATTGTGGAATATCAAGTATAAATGTAAAAAAAAAATGGTTTTCTACTATTCAACGTCATCTATATAGGTGGAACTTTGCTATAAAAAGTAAAGCTTTCTATTATTTGTTCAGAATAATTTAAATTATTGAGATTTGCTTGAAACGCCTAGCGCCATCTAGTATCGAGGGGCAGAGTTATTTCATAAAACTTTAAAACGAAATAACTCTGCTTTTCGATACTAGATGGCGCTAGGCGTTTCAAGCAAATCCGAATAATTTAAATTATTCTGAACAAATAATAAATAGCTTTACTTTTTATAGCAAAGTTCCACCTATATAGATGACATTGAATAGTAGAAAATCATTTTTTTTACATTTTAGACTTGATTAGACATTGCCTAGCGCCATCTAGTATCGAATAGCAGAGTTATTTCGTAAAACTTTCATGAATGATTATTATTTGTATAAATGGTGTAGTGTTGCCAGATGGTATGTCGTGAATCCTACGAACGAGACCCTGAAAAAGTTCGAAAGCTAGATAAAGTACGAAGCTGTAGTGCCACTGACTTTCGTAACAAAAAGTCAATATTCTCGGAACGAAAGAGAACGTCAGGAGTCAGAGGTCGTCATTCATTAAGGGACTTCCAGGTACAAAATCCAATACGAAGTTTTTATTCTGTTAATAATAATGGTTTGTTGTTGTTTGCTCGCTATGTTTATTAAAAAAAAGACTCATAATATTTGACACCTTTCTAAAGTTACTCATATAGCTACTGTAGCAACCGAGCTAGTGATTCATACTAATCTCTTTTTGTCCCCAGCAATATTTATTTTTATAAAAATCTGGTAGCAATGGAAACGTCAAAGAATGTATAAATAAAAGTTAAATTGAAAATAAGACCGAAGGTCACCTAAAAAGTACCAATTTCGTACATTTCATACCTTTCTGGCAATTCTGATGGAGTAGTAAATAAAAGGAAAAAGCGGAATCAATAAACATACTGTTTTTTTAGATATTTTAAACCATGGCCTTTTTCGAAATAATAAATCCATATTAAATTAAGCTTTAATTTTTGAATCTTACTGTAAAAGCAGAAATCCTGCACATTTTTCCTAATCGGTAGGCAGGCACTGGTCATGTCCTTTAGCTTGTTATTAATCACTAAAAATTTTGTTCGGCGGCTGTCGTACTAACAAACACGGATACAATATTTTTTTTTAAATTCATGCAAACACTCATGAATACAATTAAGTAGCAGGCAAGAAAAAGAAATGGGTAAGGAATTGTTATGCAATTTGGTATTGTAGAATCAACATAGTCTCCTGAGAATGCCGCAGAGTTGCTGCAAATATGTAGGTACCTCCTTTTTTGCGATTTCTTTCTGAATTTCTTTGTTTACTGTTCGAAATAGCGCAAAATGGCACTTTCATTTTTGTTATTTTAATCTGGTTACTGAGTGTGATTTTAGAAACTTTTGTCCAACTGACAAGTTTGGCACGCGTTTTCCTCTGACAAGGCCATTCTATCATTGATATTTCCATGGTTCCCTGACTCATAACCCCTAAACCCAATACAGTTTTGTCTGACCAACACGCCTCCATCCATCAGGGTGCGAATTGTCATTTGTCTTGTTTGACAGCCGATTTTTATCCGTAACTTACATCTTGTAACTGAGATCGCCATCGCTCCGTGCGAAAAACTGGTTGCTTGTCATAACAGACAGGTAGGTACACGTTCGAATACCTACCTATCATGCAGACCTCTTTTTAGCCGATGACAGGTTCTGCGCTTGACCGCGATCTCATATTATTATGATGATGTTGTGAACCGCACTTAAGACTAAGTAGGATATTCCTGCTCGATAAAGTTCTGAACGTTCGACATCTATCGGTGGAGATAGCGGGAACTGCGGGACAGGTAACTGGTCAGTAGGGCCAGCTTGTTGGAGGCCTATGCGCTAATTTTTTTTAATTATTCATTTACAACTGACTTGACTGCGATCTCACTTGATGTTAAGGAAAGATGCAGTTTAAATCTGGAAGAGTTATAGTAGTTTTTTATAAAAACACATACCCCTGATAAGTTTCAACGCGGCATCGTGTCAGAACGCTAAATCGCTTGGCAGCACGGCTTTGCCGGTAGGTTGGTACTCCTAGGGTGCAACTTGCCACGACTGGAGTCTCCTATCAGACCAGACTAGAGAAAATTAGAAATTATAAAATCCCAAATTGCCCCTGCTGGGAATTGAACCCGGGACCCACATCTGCTCCAGGGAGGTTGCTCATTCACGGGAAATGAATTTGAAAGTGTAATAAATGTCATGAGTCAAGTCATGACCTATGTAAACTCAGTGTAACAAGCTGATAGGCTTTCAAATGGTGTAGGTAGGTACATAGAAGAATATTTAGAATTCGTGGGTTCAGCGCGTCATGATGATGACGTATATGTACATATACCTACATAGATAATTTTTTACAAGTTCTCGAAATGTCTCGCAATGTGAAGGAGCCCTAACTCTCAAACAGGATTTGAATATTTTGAAGTAACAAGTGACTTGAAAGGTGGTGTCGAAAGCAATTTTTTATTCCGGCCACCCGCCGATGTTATCTGCGGCCGTTGTGTCGCGTCGCCGATTGAGATTAATCGATGTATTACTGTCGTTGCACATTACAGTGTGGTACGCGATGTTGGCGCCTGTTGTTGCGTTGCGACTGCACTGGAACTCAAATAGGTACTATCAAATATTACTTAACTAAATTATATCTGTAATTAATCAAATTATTCCTAAGTAGAATATCAGATTTCAGTTTTAGATAGATAGATGTTATTGGTAAAGCGCGATGGTACAACCACCGGTAGGTTGCCGAACCTTACCCTAGCTCGAATTTCACTAGGGCAAAATCGAAGGTATATCGAAACGATAAATCTCCACTGATGGACATGCATAGGTCTTTTGCATAGATCGCAGCAGAATACGATCTCGTGCCACTGCCCACTAACACTTGTGATCTTGTCCAACGGCTACCAGCGCTCCGCTCGTGATCATCCGTCCACCAGTGGGCGGTCTTCCAATGCTACATTTCCCGGTACGGGTTCGCAATCTATCAGTGCTCCGACTTCCGAGCTACGTGTCCCGCCCATTGCCACTTCAGTTTCGCGACTCGATGAGCTGTGTGGGTAACTCCTGTTTCTCGTACGGGTCTCCTCATGTTCCCGCAGGATAAGTGACCAAGTAACCCTGACTTTCGAGGCCCATAGTGAGTGACCAAAGGGCAATCGGCGATCACCACTATTTACTAAGAATTCAGGCGTGTCAAAATAAACATTTACGTATGATAAGAAGTAGTTCCTTTTTGCGATTTATTTCTAAACTTCTGTGTTTACAGATCGAAATAGCGCAAAATGACACTTACACGGTCATTTTTGCGCACAAAAACAAATATATTACTTACGTCGAAATCTCTGTGCGTATACTGAGCGTGATTTTGGAAACTTGCGTATGATATAACTGCACACTTTGCATTTTTCTCCCACAAGGCCGTTCGATATTTCATAATTTAATATATTTCTATGTGAGCGAATATGTTTTGAATACGTTGGAATCCCAGCCGAGTTGGATACGGTGGTTGACTTCTTTCTTAAAATGGGGTATGTTAGAGGATAAAATATAAAAGTCTCTTAAAAGAGAGAGTGCCTGAATTGTTATTGCTATTCAATTAAGTACCTATCTAGCCAATAATGTCCACATTCCTTTGGAATTAAATGTCAAACGTCGAAAGAGTGGATGGTTAACGAACTGCCTTGCCCCCGGCGACGTTGCGAAGTTGCGCCGCCTTTATATATGGAAACTATGTAATTATCTAGGTATTTACCCGATACACCAGTCGCTTGAAATTCCTGATGGGTATTATTTTTTTAACCGACTTCCAAAAAAGCATCGGATTCGAAGCATGCCAACGGTTGGATGGATTTTAATCTACGTGGTGTCTATCGATTTGCCTAGGTAAATCGTGCTAGGTTTTGTTTTGTTTTTCGCTTCCTATACAGTCGGGGGTTTTTTTTAAAGTATTATACTTGTTCTTGATCGATAGAAGTTTGCGAGATAGTCTCATAAAAATTTCTAAGTAGATCCCAACACTTGATGATTTAGAAATTGTCGATTACGAATTAATATCAAGGTGTCAGGTGTCAAGTAAAGATAAAAAAATTAGCAAATTTTACAATAACGAGGTAAGGTAGAGTAGATAGCCATCACTTTTGTATCTCGCGAACAGCTAATTAATGCAAGGCCGATCGCTTCTATGGATCTTATCTTTATCATAATATATTTATCCAACAATAAAAATATTCAATCACTTAAAATATTTCTTATCAAATATCTCACCAAATACCTACGTTCTCGTATCTACACGTTTGCATGTGTTAATGTTTGTGTAATCACATAATTATATTTTCTCATAGCATTGAAATAAGAAAGTTATTGTCATAAAAAGCTTAATGAAGGTTAGATTGAAACGTGCTAGCTCCAGCCCAATACTCTGTCCGTTTACTATTTTATGACGATTCTAAGGACTCTTACAGATACAGTACTCCTACAATTCGCAAATCTACAAAATTTTGATGCTTATGGCTGTGCTTATGGTGACGTTTATTATAGGTATGTACTAGTATGGCGCGTGGGTGCGCGGCCCGCTAAAGCGGACCGCGAGGTTTCGCTTTCGGGTGTTTTTTGTTTGTGCAGGCTCCATCTATCTTCACCCCAAAGCTTCACCCATATTCCAAACCCTCGCTCATTATCACTCTCCATATTTTTCTCCGAATCATTTGTCAGAATGACAGTTCTTCCAAAAAAAAAAAATTTTGAAAAGGAACTGTATCAAAATCTTGCATAGTTCCCTACTTCAATATTCGCCATAATATATTTTGTGTCTATATAAAAATAAATTCCGCCATCTTGATTTTTTCTGTTCATCAAGTAGACCTATTAAGTTTTGATCATCTTTTGCTAAAAAAAACCACTCTTTCATCTTTTATACTTAGTGAGATAATCACCGACGAAATTTGTACGGCCGCCATCTTGTATCCACCATTTTGGGTTTTTCTTCAGCTCAGTGCCAATGGGATGAGGTTTTGAGTAATTTTTGTTTGAGCACCTCCCACCTATCTACAATACCTTGCCCGGGCTGCTCAACCGTCTTCCAAACCCTCAATCATCATGTCTTCCCATATTTTTCTTTGAAAGTTCTCTAAAGAACCGCATCAAAGGCCTGCATTGTTCACAACTTCTCTCTCTCAATATTCGCCATACATTTCCTATGGAAAAATAAATTCCGCCATTTTGAATTTTTTTTCAATTCGTCAAGTAGACCTTTAGATCCTCATCATCTTTTGCGAAGAAACCACTCTTCCATCTTTTATACCCTCCGAGATGGAGACCGACGAAATTTGTATGGCGGCCATCTTTTTTTCGCCATTTTGAATTTTTTTCAGCTCACTGCCAATTGGATGACGTTTCGAGTGACATTTGCTCGAGCACCCCCCACCTATCTTCAATACCTTAAGCGTGCCATTCGCTCGTCTCTGAAATCCTCAATCATCAGCTTTCTCCATATTTTTGTTCCGAATGAATTTTTGTCCTCTATACGAAACCATTTGTGAAAAAAAAAGTTTTCATACAAAATTTTACAGGAGGGGTGATCAATCAGTGAGTCAGTCAATGAATCAGCACGAGCAGCTATATATATATTAACTAGTATGGCGCGTGGGTGCGCGGCCCGCAAGCGGACCGCGAGGATTCGAGTAGTTTTTATTTGAGCACGTCCCACCTATCTTCAATACCCTCGCCGTGCTCTTCATCCGTCTCCAAAATCTTCGATCATCAGCTCTTTCCGTATTTTTCCATCAATAATTTTTTTTTGTGTAGAAAAATAAATTCCGCCATCTTGTTTTTTTCTGTTCATCAAGTAGACTTTTAGGTCTTGATCATCTTTTGCCAAGAAACCACTATTCCATCTTTTATACTTGGTGAGATAGACACCGACGAAATTTGTATAGCCGCCATCTTGAATCCGCCATTTTGGACTTTTTTTCAGCTCACTGCCAATTGGATGATGTTTCGAGTAATTTTTGTTTGAGCACCTCCTACCTATCTTCAATACCCTGCCCGGGCTCCTCAACCAACTTCCAAACCCTCAATCATCATGTCTTCCCATATTTTTCTTTGAGAGTTCTCCAAAAAACCGCATTAAAGCCTTGCATAGTTACCAACTTGTAGTCTCTTCAATATTCGCCATACATTTTCTATGGAAAAATAAATTCCGCCATTTTGAATTTTTTTTCAATTCATCAAGTAGACCTTTGGATCCTCATCATCTTTTGCGAAGAAACCACTCTTCCATCTTTTATACCCTCCGAGATGGAGACCGACGAAATTTGTATGGCGGCCATCTTTTTTTCGTCATTTTGAATTTTTTTTTAGCGGACTGCCAATCGGATGACGTTTCGAGTGACATTTGCTCGAGCACCCCCCACCTATCTTCAATACCTTAAGCGTGCCCGTCGCTCGTCTCTGAAATCCTCAATCATCAGCTCTCTCCATATTTTTGTTCCGAATGAATTTTTGCCCTTTATACGAAACCATTAGTAAAAAAAAATTTTTTCATACAAAATTTTACAGGAGGGGTGATCAATCAGTGAGTCAGTCAATGAATCAGCACGAGCAGCTATATATATATTAACTAGTATGGCGCGTGGGTGCGCGGCCCGCAAGCGGACCGCGAGGATTCGAGTAGTTTTTGTTTGAGCACGTCCCACCTATCTTCAATACCCTCGCCGTGCTCTTCATCTGTCTCCAAAATCTTCGATCATCAGCTCTTTCCGTATTTTTCCATCAATAATTTTTTTTTGTGTAGAAAAATAAATTCCGCCATCTTGTTTTTTTCTGTTCATCAAGTAGACTTTTAGGTCTTGATCATCTTTTGCCAAGAAACCACTATTCCATCTTTTATACTTGGTGAGATAGACACCGACGAAATTTGTATAGCCGCCATCTTGAATCCGCCATTTTGGACTTTTTTTCAGCTCACTGCCAATTGGATGATGTTTCGAGTAATTTTTGTTTGAGCACCTCCTACCTATCTTCAATACCCTGCCCGGGCTCCTCAACCAACTTCCAAACCCTCAATCATCATGTCTTCCCATATTTTTCTTTGAGAGTTCTCCAAAAAACCGCATTAAAGCCTTGCATAGTTACCAACTTGTAGTCTCTTCAATATTCGCCATACATTTTCTATGGAAAAATAAATTCCGCCATTTTGAATTTTTTTTCAATTCATCAAGTAGACCTTTGGATCCTCATCATCTTTTGCGAAGAAACCACTCTTCCATCTTTTATACCCTCCGAGATGGAGACCGACGAAATTTGTATGGCGGCCATCTTTTTTTCGTCATTTTGAATTTTTTTTTAGCGGACTGCCAATCGGATGACGTTTCGAGTGACATTTGCTCGAGCACCCCCCACCTATCTTCAATACCTTAAGCGTGCCCGTCGCTCGTCTCTGAAATCCTCAATCATCAGCTCTCTCCATATTTTTGTTCCGAATGAATTTTTGTCCTTTATACGAAACCATTAGTAAAAAAAAATTTTTTCATACAAAATTTTACAGGAGGGGTGATCAATCAGTGAGTCAGTCAATGAATCAGCACGAGCAGCTATATATATATTAATGTAGCCAGATTGATAGAAGCCGTAGAAATAATCTGACACGTGCAACTAAGCTTGGGTGGATTTAGGTTTTTTTTTATAAATCCCATGGGAATTATTTAATTATCTGGAGCAAAAACTATCCTATTTCCGTCTCCAAGATGCAAGCTATCTCATGTGCCACATTTTGTTAAGATCGGTTCAGCAGTTGAACAACAGACAGTCACACTATCACATTTATAATCTTGAAATATAAATATGGTATGGAATGGATATTGTATTGATGTTCTTTAATATCTCTAACTACATAAAACACAACACTTGACTACATTTAGATAGGAACTTACATATCCGTCCCTGTTTATGACGCCTGAGAGAATATTGCTGAACGATTCAGGGATTCAGTGATGTTGGCATCCCTAACTGTTACAAATATGGAACATTCCTCGATAGCCCAAGTCTTTTTTCGCTCGCAATCGAGCTAAAAAAAGGGTGACCTAAAAATACTCTTTTAATTTTTTTCTACGTAAGTACCGTCCCTATTTGCTACACAAGAGAGATTCTGACATTTCCACTACTGACTATGAAAAATAAGGAACTTTCCTGGATAGTAGGTACCACTCCCTAATAGTTACTTTTTTTGCTCGGAATCGGACGAAAAAATTGACGACCTAAGAAATACTCTTTTAATTTTTTTTTTATATATTAACTAGCTTTTGCCCGCGGCTTCGCCCGCGTGAATTTCGATTTTTCACAAATCCTAAGGGATAAGTAGATTTCTGGTCCACCCGCCCCGCGCCGCGCGGCGGCGTACCGCGGTACCGCGTACGGCGGGCGCAGGGCGCAGGGGCGCGTGGCGCGGCGCGGGGAGCGCGAGCGTCGGCCGTCGCGATCGCGCGCAGCGAAAATACCTATCAGGGCGTTTTTAACATCTGTATTTACCGATTTCAACACAACTCCTTTTTTGAAAGTCGGTTAAAAAAGTAGCCTATGTTACTCCTTGGTTAATCCTCTACTTGTATGTGAAAGTCCCGTCAAAATCGGTTCAGCCGTTCCGAAGATTAGCCCGTTCAAACAGACAGACAGACAGACAAAAATTTTAAAAACGTGTGATTCGGTTATGGTATCGTTCAAATAACCATATGAGCTTAATATGTGGTAGTTATTTCGAAATTACAGACAGACACTTCAATTTTATTTATTAATATAGATAGTATAGAGTATAGATACTAGGGCTTCCAAAACCGGGATCCCGGTATTGGCTAATACCGGGATCCCGGACTTTTTTCGCCTTTTTTAAATACCGGTATTGAAATGTCTAATACCGGCGGCGTACCGCGGTACCGCGTACGGCGTACCGCGGTACCGCGTACGGCGGGCGCAGGGCGCAGGGGCGCGTGGCGCGGCGCGGGGAGCGCGAGCGTCGGCCGTCGCGATCGCGCGCAGCGAAAATACCTATCAGGGCGTTTTTAACATCTGTATTTACCGATTTCAACACAACTCCTTTTTTGAAAGTCGGTTAAAAAAGTAGCCTATGTTACTCCTTGGTTAATCCTCTACTTGTCTGTGAAAGTCCCGTCAAAATCGGTTCAGCCGTTCCGAAGATTAGCCCGTTCAAACAGACAGACAGACAGACAAAAATTTTAAAAACGTGTGATTCGGTTATGGTATCGTTCAAATAACCATATGAGCTTAATATGTGGTAGTTATTTCGAAATTACAGACAGACACTTCAATTTTATTTATTAGTATAGATAGTATAGAGTATAGATACTAGGGCTTCCAAAACCGGGATCCCGGTATTGGCTAATACCGGGATCCCGGACTTTTTTCGCCTTTTTTAATACCGGTATTGAAATGTCTAATACCGGGATCCCGGTATTGGTGATAATATTAATTAATAAGGAGTGGTGACTGATTCTCTTTCTGTAGCATATGCTTTTGTAAGTGTAACACTAATTTTTATCCAGCTAAGTGTCAGATTATTGTTGAAAATTGATGTAAATGTTAAGAAATGATTTAAAGATTATTAATTTCATAATTGGAATTAGGTTAGAGTAAACTAACATTTGATTCATTCAGTGGCGCCGAACCTCCATCTTAAATTATTGGTATAAATATGGGTACTTTAAAGCTAAGAACTCAGTCTCCTACCGAAAATTAACCAACTAGTAGATGCTTCTGCATCTAGTCGTGATATTTGATTGCGGATTACGATAGCAATTGTATCCTAATCGAATTTGCTGCTATTTTGGGCTTAGCTGAGTGTAATTACCTAATTAATTTGTTTAAAATATATGAAAATGCATCTCAGTTAAAGTTAAGATTCGATATTAATTGAGTTTGTGCGTGTGAGAAACGCAGATATTTAAATAATAGTTTTATTTCGTTAAAATATTAATTGCGATTAATCTCAAGTAAAATTATAGAAATACCTGAAGAATAATAAAATATAAGTATTAAATGATAAGTCATTAAAGGAGGCTTAACTGATTGCTGTCAAGACGTTTTTTTAAGTTTCTAGTATGCACATTACGAGGGTCGTTCAATAAGTAGTGAGAATGAAGTGCAAACTCTTTGGAATAAAAAAAGAACATACTGGCTGGTTGGATTAAGATTTACAGGATACTTTAGGTGCAAATGCTCCAACCTTATTCTACACTTGCACGTTGGTGCGCCGAATTTAAACATGGAAGAACATCTACCAAAGACGACTCTCGCTCCGGTCGCTCAACAATTGTTGTGACCGAAGAAATTAATAAATTTTTTTAAAGAATTGTTCTAGCAGATCGTCGAGTCACAATACGTTTTATAGCCGAAGAAACAAAGATTTAAACTGGTAGTGTACATAACATTTTACGCGAACGCTTAGGGATGAAAAAAGTTACCGTTTCTTACCGCGAAAAAAGGTACCGCTCAAGTTCTTTGGAACTGTTACAACAAGATCCTGAAAATTTCTTAGCTCGATTTATAACCATGGATGAAAAATAGATTCACTTTTATGATTCAGCAACAAAATTACATTCTATGACCTGGAAGAGACCATCATCTCCAACCCGTAAGAAAAAGGCGAGTCGTTCGTCTGATCGTTGTCGAAAGATCTCTCTTTCTGGGGAAGTAAAGGAGCGGTCATCTATACATATTATAATAAAATCGTAGACTTTCCGTATCTCTACATTAAAGATTTTTGCAAAATAACAAGTGGGGGATGTTAGGGATAAGTAACAGAACGTAAAGAAGCTATTTTTGAAATTTTTGTCTGTTTATCTGTTTGTCTGTACGTTTGTGCGCGCATTACGAAAATACTACTGCATGGATTGAAATAAAACTTGGCATGACTTAGTGCATACTACGGAATAACATAAAGGATACTTTTTTTCCCGAAATTCAGCATGGTTCCCTTGGGAGAGGGGATGAAAGTCAAAATGTGTACTTAGCTGTAATTCATTAACGCGTGGTCCGATTTCATTCATTCTTTTTTTGTTAGAAAGGAGATACTTATTTTAAAGATTACTCTGAAATGCTGGGTTGATTTTGATGGGACTTTTACTGGAGGATGTTTACATTTTGATCTACCTAATCATCCGCCAGTGAACTTTTAACAGTTTTCAGCATGGTATGAGCTCAAAGGAGCTTAGGAAAAACAAAGAGTTCCCGTGGATTTTTTAAAACCTAAATCCACGCGGACAAAGTCGCGGGCATACTCTAGTTGTTGAATATTTCGACCACGGAGTTACTGTTACTGACTCTTTGTATGCAAAACAAATAAAAAAACGGCGTAACGAATTTCGCGAGAAATGGCGAGGCAAACTAACAAAATTGTTTTCTTCCATGAAGATAATGTCCCGGCTCACAGCCCACAAGCCCTCCGTTGCTATGGCTGCAATTCGAGATGCTGGTTTTGAAATTCTTGAGCATCCTCCATATTTACCCGGCCTTGCCCCTGTGATTTCCATCTGTTTCCAAGGTTGAAGGATTATTTGAAAGAACAGAGATTCGAAGATGATGATGATAATCTCAGTTTTTATTGAACGCCCTGTGTAGGTACGAATTACAAGTAGGAAATTTATAACGGACTGAATGAAAAGTCTGCTTTAATTTTGTGCTGTTTCCTTTAAAAAAATGTAGATTTAGTGTTTTTTAAGAAAAAAATATTAGATCTCAAATTTCAATACCGGGATCCCGGGATCCCGGTATTGAAAAATATTTTTCCGGTATTGATACCGGTATTGATAAAGTCTGGTATTTGGAAGCCCTAATAGATACCTATGTGCGTTACATGCGTTTCCATTTAAAACACCAGCGACGGCCTAAAAAATATTCCTTTTAATTTTTGTTATCTATAAGTGCGTTCCCATTTATAACACTAGTGAGAGTGACATTTCTACATGCACGAATCCGCTCCAGGCTATGGACAAAAAATTAGGGACACAACTGGATACGCGCTCTATTTTACCGCTACTCTTTCCCCTCATGTAAGAGCTAAGAAGTTGACGACCTAACAAAATACTCCTTTCTATATTTGTATAAAGTTTCCTACAAACAGGATTGGGTCAGCTTCGCAACATTGCCCGCGGCAAGGCAGCCTGGCGGCCGCCTCATGTTGTGTTACTATCCAAATCTTTATAAAATACATGTTATCCAAATACCTACAAGATATTGTTTCGTTATTTGACACTTTATTTATATCTCTACACCCTCTCTCTACCTACAACTAGTCTCATTGGTCTAGTTGATAGTTTGTATATGTTTGCAGTCATCGGGTTCGAGTCTCGGGTCGAGCTAAGAAAGAAAAATTATTGGGTTTTTCTGTCAATAAATTCTCAGTAGCACCCTGGAGTTGGGAAAGTGGTGTTGCACTCCCGTGCCTCGAAGAGCACGGCGTCGCCTAGGGGGAGCAAGTAGGAGCAGCTGCCCCCCTAGAGATTTGAAAAAATATATCTTTATATACAACAAATGCAACCAAAGTCCTAAATTCCCTCCCTTGACTTATAATTAATATGATACTTATAAATAATAATAAAACAGTTATGTAAGTATGTTTACGCAATGCATTCATACTTTTCCCATCCTCCATATTATACCAACTTGCCCCCTCCCCCCTGCCCCTTCCCATCGGACTATGAATGTGAGGGAATGTAGAGTGCACTTGTGCACTATAAGGGTGTTACCAGACTAATCGATCGATCGTCGATCGACGGCATCGGTCAACGTCGATCGAAGTTGATCGACTGGTCTAGTAGCTTTAATTGGTTTGCTATCGATTGGACCGATTGGACCGGCAATCGATCGATGGCATCGGTCGACGTGATGCATCTAATCAAGTAGCTCGATCGACGCCGACTAATCCATTCTACCATCGATCGATGCCGTCCATCGACGATCGATCGATTGGTCTAGTAACACCCTAAGGCTATAGAGTGAGGGACATCCTCACATTGCGTGCCGTTTCAATGTCTTCGTCCACAAGGAGGACACTATTATTATTACAGCGACCAAGTGAAGGTATCTTCAATAGGTTCACATATAAATTCACGACAGCGAGCTGCAGCGATGACAGTGTCACACACGAATCGTGCATTCGTTAGGAAACACACAATATAACGGGTGCATGGCTCGAGCTACTACGCGATCGGCGATTGTGACAAACCGAAGGCCGGTGCAGAGAATGGATGCCGAACTATACGGAGCTACTCATCCCGCACTGACCACCGGCGACAGACGCACTTTGTGATATGATAATATAGAGAAAACACTAGGCAAAACTTGACCCTTACAAAATGTCAAAAAGTTTTTGCGAGTAATCACGAATTCACTGTCTCATTACAATGGGTTAACTTTATGGCTATGGCAGACCAAGATTTAATTTTTTCACCAAACAAATTGCTACTTTGGGTTGAAAACGTAAGTTTTCTTTAACTATTTAGGTACCTATCAAAAGACCCTCAATTTAGCGATGGAGGTACGAGTGCTGACTTAGGCCCGGCGTACACCGAACACAGCGCAGAGCAGATCATTTTCTGAAAACACTGAATAATTAAGGTCGCCTTAATTCGCGCGCGTGACTTAAGAAAATGCTCTCGCCCGCGTTGCGTTCGGTGTGCGGCAACGTGCAACTGACACTAAACCTGTGACTAAACGAAGTAAGGAGGAATAACAACCAGCGCACAAAATATTAACAGATGAATTAAAGGACTGGTTCACATCCACCATATTTTATTCATCATCAACTCATCACTTCATAATAGCCCTAACGAGAGCTTCTCTAACCGCCTGATATAAATACAACCCACCTGTAGACGAAGTTTACGTCACATTAATAGATTCTAATGAGTAGTTTGTCAACTATGATGAAAAAGACGAATTGACACATTACTGACAAACCTCCTAAACTCTCCAGTAGACCGGTAGCAAAATAGCCGCAGAGTGTGTTCTGACCCTAACAACCAACTGTGCCCGTTCGTGAAACGTTCATGAAACTGACACATGAATACTTGTGATTACTGACACTCGGAATGTATCGTGGCTCGTGTACATGATCACACAATAAACCTTGGTGAACATTTATCCTTCTGGATTCCCTTTAATATCTCGAACTGTGCAGTAAATAACGCATAAATTGATCGTTAAATTATATTGAAACTTTAATTTAAGTAATGCAATCGTTTCGGGTTATTGAAAGGGACATTATTGCAAGCAGTAAAATCAAAAACGATGTAGAGACCTATTCCAGTAATAATAATTATTTATTCGTTAGTGTAGGTATATTTTTAAAGGAATCATAAAACATTACTATAAAAAAATATGGCTATTTCTGCTGTACACACAACACAATTTCTTAACAATTTCTATTCTAAAGTACCACGTAGGTACCTTGTTCGGATTCAATCATGATTTTACGTATGCCCGAAGATGACGTGGTAGAGAATGCTTAGCAATAAATTCACCTTTTGGGCTGCGATAAAAATTACGAGAAAAATCTGCTGTGGCCTAAGTGTGCAAGTGGCGGACAATCAATTGTGTGCCTCTTGTATGCCCTCAACATTTAAATATTAATACTAGATCATTGTCCGGTGGTGTTGTACGTTTCAGTGTAGCTGTCAGGCCTCCGAGCGATAAGCTCCGCGTGATTTATGAAAGTTCACGCGGGAATTCATTAAAAATTGTTCTTTTTCTCCATTATAAATGAATACAGGTTCTAATTAATGTTACTAGGTGCGCGGGGAACATTTTTGTTTATGCCAATGGTTTCGTAACTTTTTGACACGGTCTAGCAAACTATACAGTTTGGAGGCGTCCTTTTATAATTAGGTAAACCGCGACTGACTGTAACGACTAAAAACGCCCTTAAGCAAAGTCTTTGCCTATATTATTTTGTTACAGTGAGAGCTTCACTCATAAGTCATAATTAAAACATTTCCCTGTTTTTGGTGTGATTGGGTGAAACTGGGTCACTTTTTGACTAACTTTATCAGTTTTGTCGCTTTTCTAATGCTCAATATGTACAAGATCAAGTGGGGAATTTATTATGAATGGGATTCCTTTGCACTGTCTTAAAATGATTCTCATTTTCTTAGTTATGCCCCGCAGTTTGCGACTTATACCTACTTATTATGAAGATGCTGAAAAAATACCATTTACTCCTTATCTCGCAAGTTTGCGAGTTTAAGTAAATAAATGTTAAAGAAAAATAAAACAAGTTCTCCTACCTACATAATAATAGGTACATAATTATAATCGGGATATACTTAGTATAATCCGTAATATATTAAATTCTTCATATCACGTCTGCACCGCAACCTAAAGTACGAAACGCAGCGGTACGTAACTACGGTACGGTACGGCTTCCCCACTAGGTTACTCTGCGCAAGTTTAAGTTACATTCGTTTCACAACTGTACGCTTGCTATTCGGTGCTATAACAGAAATTCTTGTAAAATACTGACAACCTCGCGTTGCGATTGCAAATGAATAACATTTGATGTCGGGCCATGGCGTTATTTATGAAATGTGTTTATTAAAATACATGAAAAAGTGAGAGGTAGGCGGGTAGTTAATGTGTTGCTTTTAAGGAGCCATACAATCTACGAAAAATGCTTATAGTAACTCTGAACCCTGAGTTATTTGGTATGGATAGAACTCGAATAAGTTTAAAGAATAGGTGGCTAGCAATTTAAATGTTCTATATAAATCATTTTCTTCTAATAAAGCTATTAAAATTTTTGACCTACTTCAAAAAACGTCTCTCAAATTGTCGCTCATTTTTTTTGTGTATGATTACCCGGGTTTTATGGACCGGTTTTTTATTGATAAAAGAAGATAGTTAGTTCCATAAAGGAGATGTTTCAAATCTGGCTAAGTCTTGTACAGTACCTTACAAATTAAGAAAAATCTGTTGTTCTCGGGAAAAATAAAATTATTGAGTTAAAACTAATACTTTAGTTGTACAAAAATATTTTTTATTCATTAATTATTGATCGATTTTCAATATGGCGTCGCTGGCGTCGTATGGTTTGACGTAAACTGACAGCTTGTCACTTCAATTAACAATTGTCATTGTGATTGATATTCTGTCAGTCAATGGTGGACTGATGGTCAATTGCAATCGATTTCTGTTTGATTTTTGAGTTCTTTTCAACAACTTCGCTTTCGTTTTCTGGATTTTGGACCGTTTTGCTCATGTTTACCTGGCTTTTGTTTTTGGACTGTTACTCATACCATCTGTTGACCCGGCGTTGTGCTACACGAACTTCGATTTTGCTTAGCGATTTGGATGGTGTTGATACGATCTAATGACATTTCTGTCAAAGTCAAATGTCAAATCGAAATGAAAGACATTTTACTGCCATGATGAATTTTTATTACGTGTTGCAATCCTAAGCAGAAATACTTGTTTTGTACAACCAAACAAAACCATTTTATAGAAAATATATAGTTAAAAACTGTTCAATGTTTTCTGGACTATATCCAAGTATACTGTACCAAGTCCTAGCCAAGGCCTCATACAGTGATGAAACATCTCATTTACTTAATAATCATTATTAAGCGTGATAAAGATAAAATGTAGTTTCATGATTTTGCTCGATGGGTACAAAAAAAATACATTTTATGATGTCTGTTCAAACATAATCTGCCATTTGGCATGCAATAGTATTTAAAATCCGGAGGAATGTGTGGGACGTCACATAAGATATTATACCGTCATAATGATCATTATTGTGATAAGAACAAAAATTGTTTTATTTGCTCGTTATGGTAATAAAAAAGATATAATCTACGAAGTTTGTTCCAACATAATACGCCACTTCGACGTGCAAATATATTTTAGAATTCGGAGGAATGTGTGGGCTATCACATACCTACCTATTATAAAACAAAGTCCTCCGCCGCCTCTGTCTGTCTGTTCGCGATAACTCAAAAACTACTGAACGGATTTTTCATGCGATTTCACCAATAGATAGAGGGATTCATAACGAAGGTGTTGCATAACTTGTTAAGATTTTGTGTAAATAGTCAAGCCGCCTGGGAGTTTTCATCGAAAACGCTGCCTTATCCCTTTGAGATATTATAACAAAACAATCTATGGTGGGATAGTAGCGGGTAATTAAGTACTACCCGTGCGAAGCCGGGGCTACTGTTATATAAAATACAGGCTAAGATTTAGTGTTGGCAGTTATGTATTGCGCTATGCATTGCCTGTTGGCAAGGCTCGCTGGCGCCTGAGCAACTTATCTCCAACTGGCAGTCTGAGCGTCAATTTAAATTAACACGTGAATCCTTTATCCACCATAAAATACGTTCTACATCCACCATCCACAATAGTACGACACACCGTGAATCTCAATTTATATTATACCGCATATAGTAGAGTTAGTACGAGTTTGCAACTTGCGAGAACGCTAAGGGACTAATTACACTTACTCAGCTCCATTCGTTCATTCGCTGGACGAATTTTCTTAAACTTATTCAGTTCCCCTTCTATCAGCCGCGTACAGCGTCATTATATAGCGATAGGCAATCATAACGTGCTATATCTGCTTACGCGTCTATACACGGTGAAATTTTTATCGTCTTCCACAAGCAAACCAGTTAATGTATCCAGTGCCTAATATCTATTAGTGTAATAATAATATAAAATAAAGAACATTCGAATGACTAATATTAAAAAAAAATAAACAAAAACGCATTATTTAAAAACACCCTATGGCTAACATAATACTACAGACCGCGGCGCGGCGACTCCTGATCTTTGAGGTCATTCACAGGGATATTCATACCTATTTATAATAAAAACCTTCCCTTAGAACCTACCTACTTTTTAAGGTGAACGCACACTTATCCGAGCCGAACGCGTCGAACGAATCGAAGTCAAGGAGGCCTTGCACACATCCGCACCAGAAGAATCGACCGCGTCGAAAGAATCGACCGAAAAGAATCACTCATTTTTTTAAACAATGAAGAAATAGTACTCGCGCGTTGCTCTGTCGTACGCAACTGATAGAATGCGAGCGCATCGGTCGAGTCGACCGCATAAGCCGCGGCGAATCTGATGACGTCATCCGATTTCGTCTAGGATTTCTGTTCTTTCAGAATCGGACGATTCGACGCGGGGAAGTGTGCAAGGTTTCATGAGATTTCATATACAGAATTCTAAAATTCGTTTCGTTCGACTCGTTCGACGCATTCGGCTCAGACAAGTGTGCGTTCACCTTTACGGGCTTAGGACCGTCAGAAACAATTTATAATTTATTTTTCAATTTCATGTTATTAAGCGGCCGTCAGATGTCCCGACCAACTTTTCCGACAAAACAGTAACACATGTTTGCCTGATTTGGTTACATAACTTGTGAATAATATCAATGCCAGCATCTCCTAAAGCTTTTAGAATTTCTGCTGATATTTCTAAGTAACAATCTACTACTAGTAGTATTTAATTATTTTTTTGAGTTTTTTTTCATTAAGTTTGCCAAAAATTTTACGTCTCTGTTTTATTTTTAAAACGCTATAAATTGGTTTTTAATCCTGTAGTGGCTAACATTGCTTTATTGTAACCACTTTACTTAGGTACGGTGATTGTAAATCTCTCGCTTTGATCGATTTTCATCACACATAGCTCACAACACTTTTGACTAATTCACCTTTCAAACAAAAAAAACCCGCATTCAAATCGGTTCACCCGTTTGAGCGCTACTGTGGAACAGACAAGTCAAACTTATAACACCCCGTCATTTTTGCGTCGGCGGTTAAAACTTAAAATTAATGGTAAAACGCATTATTTTACGTTTGTTTGTCGCTAAAGCTGAACAGACGCGGACTGCTGAACGGATGCATCGGAATCTCCATAGAAAACACCAGTTTCGTGTGGACAACATCCGAATCGAACCGAATAAGTGTGATTAGCCCCTAAGCCTCCATTACATGTCCGCACGTATTGTTACAACTTTGCATAATAATAATACACAGGAAACTATGTCAAAAGCTCCGCGCAGCATCATTAAGCGCGATCATTATTGAGTACCTACTTATCGATGACACGGCACTCAATGCCTCTCGGTCAATTATGTGCAATTCATGTGCATACTACACTTACACAAATACACGCTCGATAGTGCTTTGTGCCAATCATTTCAATAACCTACCTATGTAATATAGTAATGCCCGCAACTTAGCCGCGTGGATTTCTGGTTTTTAAAAATCCTCTGTGCCAAATATCGTCGAGATCAATGCAGTAGTTGAGTGCTGAAAACCAAACAGAATATAGATGGATAGATTTACTTTCGCATTTATAAGAGAACGCTAAAAAATACGCTCAATTTTAATTAATACTCTTAGTAAAATCATGTTGTCTTTCTATACTTATGATAAATAGATATTATATAAAGGCAAAAGATCAATACAACCTTAATTTTACTTTACGCAAAACCTGAAAGTAGTTTGTTCAGAATCAGTAACAAAATCAAATCCAACCATTTTTACATAGTGTTATATTTTTGTCCAAAAATATTTTGAAATCTTACAAGCTTAGACACAATCATTTACCGCGCATCAGCTGACGGTCGGCACACAGCGGCGGTCATTCAACTCGCGTCGATCGCAAGTCCCTGCGGCGACGGCTTGCGGTGACCATTTTTTTCGAGGACAACGACGCAACATAACAAGCTTATAACTTCGTTACTTTTCATTATATTTTTTTGAAATTTTGTATAAATATTCTTAATGTAAAAATATTTGACACGTGTTTCGGTTTTTGCGCAAAGTAAAACTAACGTTGTATAAGAAAAATTTATATTTTTTTGATTTTTGGTCTTCATTGACTTTTTTGGACATGAATACTAGTAAGTATACAACTTGGGTACTCGAAAATGTGTGTAAATGAGTTTCATTAACCATCGTATGACAAAAATATCAATCTACTAAGTACCTATTATGTATGTAACAAATAATTACAAGATAGTATAAGTAGAAGTATAATTTTATAAGTTAGTAGAACACTTCCCTAAACAGATACATAACTCGAAACTTGTTGCTTAGAAAAACTTGTCACCGGAACCAAGGCGCATATTTTGCGATTACGCAGTTGCAATTACATAGGTCTCTTACAAGGATGGCCACAGAGCGATCTTGTGCCGCTTGTGTCCAACGGCTCTCGGCTACATAATTATGTACAAACCGAACGAAGTTAGATAGATAGATAAACTTTCCTCTAAAAAGCTTATTTTTAGTAACTTTTTTCTTTGCAGCTTTTTTTAATTTTTTTTTTCATTAAGTATGTAGGACGTAGGTATACCTATACGAGGGGTGTTCAGAAAATAATAGGAATTTTTAAATTTCGCAGGTTTGGCAGCCGCTAAGGTTAGACGTGTAGTTCGGTGATTTTTGTTTGTTAAAAGAAATGGATCAAAGAATTTGTACCAAATTTTGCGTGAAAAATTAAATACAGTAGGTATAACAAAATGTGTGAAATTTGAACAAAAGCAAAAACAAATGATGAGTCTGCTATGAGTAAAACAAGAGTTTACGAGTGGTATAAGCGTTTCCAAGATGGCCGTGAAGATGTTGAAGATGACGAACGCCCTGGACGCCCCAGCACATCAACAACCGATGAAAACGTGGAAAAATTTAAAGAGATGGTCATGAATTCTTGCCACGAGGTCTAACGATCAATAAGGAGTACTACCTACAAGTTCAATGCCGTTTGCGTGAAGCAATCCGGAAAAAAAAAACGCCCGGATTTGTGGAAAAACAATTCATGGCTTTTGCACCACGATATATCACCTGCTCACATTTCATTGCTTGTTAGGAAATTTTTGACCAAAACCAATACTGTACGATGCCCCAGCCTCCATATTCGCCAGATATGGCCGTGTGACTTTTTCGTATTTTCAAAAATAAAGAGAACCATGAAGGATCGTCGTTTTCAGGTCTAGAGTAGGTACATTAAAAGCGCATCGCTGAAAGATCTAAAGGCTACCCAATGATTAAGTTTAAGAAGTGTTTCGAGGATTGGAAGCAGCGCTGGCACAAGTGCATAATATCTAATGTATACCTACTATTTTGAAGCCGACAATTATAATATAGACGAATAAATAAATATTTTTTTCAAAAAACGAAAATTCCCGTTATTTTTTGAACACTTAGGTATCTTTGTTTTTAGTAGTTTCAAACCGAACTAAGAGCTCAAAATTTGAATGGGATTTTTTCTGTTCGACAAAGGGTGTAGGTGGTATCAAGTAGGTAGCTATCGTGTAATAAACATAAGAAAGTACTTACATAAAAAAAAACATTTTAAAACATTAATTTACAATCAATTAAATTATTGATCGCATTCTTGAATATTTCAATGTTTTAAGACCCATTTATAAAAGATAAAGAATATTTTACGACTTTAAGGAGTCGTAAAGTGATTTTGACATACTTATTCACTGAATGCTGCGATTATTTTAATATTTCAATCAATTTTGTTGAATGTTTAAATAATACTTAGTAGCTTTTATGACTGTTGTGTAATAATTAGGTAATACTTTTAATATTATTGTACAATTTTGTGGTACCAAAAAAAACTTTCTTGTCGTACTCATAAAAAATAGACTCTATACAAGAATTGGCTAAGTCTTGAGTTAGGGTTGACATATCTTATGCTGGGCACGGCACGTAAGATAAGGCGGCCTAGCAAATAACTAGGGAATACATCTATGCGCGAGGTTTAAAGGAGGATGGGCAAAAATGTATGAACGTTGGTCTACCTAATCAACACAAACGCCCTCTATGGAAATAAGAAGCTAATAAGTAGTTAGTCAAATTACGTATAGCGTTTATGCCAAAATATATGGGAGTTTTTCAAAATTCACTAAAAAATATGTAAATGTTTTAAAAATACTCTATGTTAGTAATTCTACTATGAATTTAATTAATAGTGCGTAGCGTTCTACGTTAAACTGCCTCTTAGGTCTAATGGTTAGCAATAATCGACTGCAGATCACGAGGTCCCGGGTTCGATTCCCGGGTCAGGCAAATAATTGTTAGGTATTGGGTTTTTCTGTCAAGAAATTCGGCCAGCCAAGCCAGCTCGGAGTTGGTAGTGGGCGCTGTTTCACCCCCGTGCCTCAGAGAGCACGTTAGGCAGTCGGCCCCGGTTATTATTACTATCATGTGACAATAATCGTTAAAGCCCACCAACCTACATTGGAGCAGCGTGGCGGGTTTAAGCTCTAAATCCCTCTCCTATAAGAGAGGAGGCCTGTGCTCAGCAGTGGGACGTTAAAAGGCTGTAGGTGGTGGTGGCGTAGCGTCTAGAATTAAATACATTGGTCAAGTTGACAGCAGGGGGCACAAAACCGGCCTAATGTCGGGCCCAACATAACTAATAATAGTAATAAGAGATTATTAACACACAAGTAGATACACTCGCTGTAGGTACACTCACACAAACACTTACCAACGGTTCAAGGACGCCCGCGTCCATCGATGTATGTATTAGAACTACATCGATGCCCGCGTCTAACCTCCAACCAGCTCAGTTGGATGACAAACGTGCGCATATGTGTGCCTGTACCTACAGCGGGCCGCTTGTAGAAGCTTCCCCTCTGTACCTATCTACTCGTGTGATTATTAGCTTTATCGTTAGAAAGCTGCGAACTATTCCTATCGTTACTAGGTGGCATATTATGTCCTTCATAGCGTAATGCTTCTATATCTTGCGGTCATAGAACAGAAAATAAGGTAAGGGGCTGCATTATGTTTTTCTCGAAAATCTCTTGAACCCCAAGACTTACAGCTTTGCTTCCATATAATAAAATTAAGTACTAAAAATAAGCTTTTCATTGAAATAGGTTTCATTTGTGTTGAGTAGGTAGACCACTTTGCCCATCCTCCTTTCATCTAAATATTTTTTCCATAATCTTCATCAATATTAAATAATTATTATCTAAAGTCTAAACCATCATCAATTTTTGTTTATATGCTTTATGATTACATTCCTACTAATATCCCTACTAATTACCTACTAATATCCCTACTAATATGGAAAAATGTTTGTTTGTTGGTTTGTCTTTGAATCACGCCGCAATAGAGCCACAGAGGACGGAATAGAGCTACGGACCGACATGATTTTTTGCACAGAAACAAAAAAGACTACAGAGCGACATAGGATACTTTGTATCCTGGGAAGAAACTTTTGCCTGAAACATAATATGTGGGTGAAAAACGAGTGAACTTTAAACAGCTTTTAAACATTGTGTGGGTCCATAACTCTACTGCAGCCTTGACGTCACTTCTTGATTTGTTGATAGGCATAAATCCTGCAACGTGCCGCCAATCAAAGCGTCACCCGAGGGCGCTTCTGACGTTACCTACCTATACCTACACGCTCGTAACGCAGCGCTTGTTGCATTGTTACGAAAAATTAACTAGACACAATCTGAACTTACGTCTTTTATGAATTATTGTAAAGGTTAAGGTCTACGAGATAGACAAGTATTTTTACTAATTGAAACCGTTAATTAATACCTATATATATATGAAATATTTATATATATTTATATATATTATATATACATATTACTATATATATAGCTACTCGTGCTGATTGGGTCACTGACTGACTCATTGATCACCTCTCCTGTAAAATTTTGTATGAAAAATTTTTTTTTCACTAATGGTTTCGTATAGAGGACAAAAATTCATTCGGAGGAAAAATATGGAGAGAGCTGATGATTGAAGATTTCGGAGACGGGTGAGGAGCACGCTTAAGGTATTGAAGATAAGTGGGGGGTGCTCCAACAAATGTCACTCGAAACGTCATCCAATTGGCAGACAGCTGAAAAAAAATTCAAAATGGCGAAAAAAAGATGGCCGCCATACAAATTTCATCGGTGTCCATCTCGGAGGATATAAAAGATGGAAGAATGGTTTCTTGGCAAAAGATGATCAGGATCTTAAGATCTACTCAATGAATAGAAAAAAATTCAAAATGGCGGAATTTATTTTTCCATACAAAATGTACGGCGAATATTGAAAAGACTACAAGTTGTGAACTATGCAAGGCTGTGATCCGGTTTTTTGGAGAACTCTCAAAGAAAAATATGGAAAAACATGATGATTGAGGGTTTGGAAGACGGTTGAGCAGCCCGGGCAGGGTATTGTAGATAGGTGGGAGGTGCTCAAACAAAAATTACTCGAAACCTCATCCAATTGGCACTGAGCTGAAAAAACCCCAAAATGGCGGATTCAAGATGGCGGCTATACAAATTTCGTTGGTGTCTATCTTACCAAGTATACAAGATGTAAGAGTGGTTTCTTGGAAAAAGATGATCAATACCTAAAGATCTACTTGATGAGCAGAATGATTCGAAGAAAAAATATGGAGAGTGATAATGATCGAGGATTAGGAATATGGGAGAGATAGGTGGAGGCTGCTCAAACCAAAATACCCGAAAGCGAAACCTCGCGGTCCGCTTGCGGGCCGCGCACCCACGCGCCCTACTAGTATACATATAAAGCTACTTGAAGTTACGTACTGATCACCTCTCCTGAACAATTTTGTATGGGACTTTTTCACCATACTTTGCGTGTGTGTAAAATTCAAAAATTTAAGGTCTACAAAATTATAGACAGAGCTGAACGTGGAAAACTGACTAGGATGCTCTAAGGGATCTCGAAAACTATCAGTCGGAGAGGTACTATCCCGAAACAAAAAATGTTCAAAACCCTGGGCCATTGGGTGAACCGGTAAAAAAAATATGGCCACCATACAAAAAAAAATTTCGTCTCCATACAAAAATTTCCTAATTTTCAAGAGGCTCTCCAGAACAATTTTGTATGGAACATTTTTCCCTTCACTATTTATGTGCGTAGAAATTATGAGTCTTCCTTCAGAAAATTATGAAACGTCATGAACGTGGAAAATTTACCAGAGTACCTCATGGGTCCTCCAAAACTACCAGTCATACAGACATGGTCCCAAACAAATGTTATTAAAGACCTTGGGCCATTAGGTGAACCGGTAAAAAAAAGATGGCCGCCGAACAAAAAAAAAATTTCTCCATACAAATTTTTTGGGTTCTTTTCAAGAGGCTCTCCAGAACAATTTTGTATGGAACTTTTTTCCCTTCACTATTTATGTGCGTAGAACTTATGGGTCTTCCTTCAGAAAATTATGAAACGTCATGAATGTGGAAAATTTACCAGAGTACCTCATGGGTCCTCCAAAACTACCAGTCATACAGACATGGTCCCAAACAAATGTTATTAAAGACCTTGAGCCATTAGGTGAACCGGTAAAAAAAAGATGGCCACCGAACAAAAAAAAATTCTCTCCATACAAATTTTTTGGGTTCTTTTCAGGAGGCTCTCCAGAACAATTTTGTATGGAACTTTTTTCCCTTCACTATTTATATATATCGAACTTATGGGTCTTCCTTCAGGAAAATTCTGAAACGTCATGATTGTGGAAAATTTACCAGAGTACCTTATGGGTCCTCCAAAACTACCAGTCATACAGGCATGGTTCCAAACAAATGTTGTTAAAGACCTTGGGCCATTGGGTGAACCGGCAAAAAAAAAGATGGCCGCCGAACAAAAAAAAATTCTCTCCATACAAATTTTTTGGGTACTTTTCAAGAGGTTCTCCAGAACAATTTTGTATGGAACTTTTTTCCCCCACTACACGTATAAATAGAACTTAAAGATTTTTTTCACAAAAAATACAAAACGTAGTGAATGTGGAAAAATTACCAGAGTACCCTAACGGCCCTCAAAAACTATCAATCGTAGAGGCATGGTCCTGAAACTAAAAATGTTCAAGACCTTAGGCCCTTTGGTGAGCCAGTAAAAAAAGCTACGGAACAAAAAAATTCGTGTCCATACAAAATTTCTTTTTAATTTTCAAGTGGCTCTCCAGAACATTTTTGTATAGATCCTTTTTTTTCCACTAAATGCATGCATAGAACTGATTAGTGTCCTTTCAGAAACGTGATACCAATATTTTCTTTCTATCTTTCAAGAGATTTTCCAGAATATTCTGGTATTTGGTATGGCCGTCCATTTCTTTATTTTACGAATATTGAAGAGACTACAAGGCCCGCGAGCTGCTTGCAGCTCGCGCACCGAGCGCAACACTAGTAATTTATATACGTAGTTATCAATAGTAATTAATAACACAGAAAGGGATAAGTATAGGTAGGTACATTATAGTCAATGGTTATTATAGTAGTTAAACGTGTTTATTTTTTGGTGTGTAATTTATGTATCTATTTTTCAAAACAAAGATGTAAAATATTGCTCTTAAAAAATTCGTAGGTGTACTTAATTTACAGTGTTTGAGTTATTAGAGGACTGAGTTACTATCTGAGGACTGAGCTCCTGGTTTAAAGTCCTAGGAAGGCCCAAAAAACAGAAAATTTGTAGAGTAAATTAATAATATTATTAGTCTATCAGGAAATTGTCGGCAGAAACTCCGATTTGGGAAGTTGGCGGAGTTTGATAATCCCTTGCGTCTCGGAGAGGTCTTAAATTATTAAACGTGCAATTAATTGTCTAGGTAAGTTTAAAGATTAAAGTATTTAAATTTTCTAACTAGGTACTAAATAACTATTAAGTACTTAAATATCAAAGTATAAAACAAAACATTTTATTGCTTACAATATTGTAAATGCAATCTTCATAAACATAGACAATTAGGTACTAGGTAGGTACGCCGTAATAATTTTCTTCGAGCAGTGGTTCTTGACCCATATTGTATACTTACTGAGATAGAACGTGCAATTATCTGTTGTGCAACTATGACATCTTTTGTAAGAAATAATTAGTAGGTTTTATGGTGCTATAAAACGTCGTGAGGATCGCGAGACACCCGACAGAAATGTTCTACTAACCGAAATTCAGTCATAGCGTCCAATCTTTCTACACTGTTTCTGATCTCTGGTCTGGTCTGGTATAGCTTTAGCCGTGCCTAGCTGGCCACGGCTAAAACTGTTAAGTACGTGTAACGGACTGTTAAGTGCGTGGTGAAGTCGGTTTTACTAGTAATTTATCTTTTAGATTAATTATCACTTGTAATCAATGAGGTGTCCAATCTATGGATTCGTTTAAACCATGCGATGTCGAACGATGCGAACCATCTTCTAGGACTCTAGGTCGTGTTTTTCTTTTCACTTCGCTTTTTAGGTACCTACCTATGTTTTTTCAATGTTACGATCGTTAAAAAGTTTCGATTGCTGTTTTTAGGGGTCCGTAGTAAACAAGGAACCCTTATAATTTCGCCCGTCCGTCTGTGCCTGTCCGTCCGTCCGCCCTCGGTTAATCTCCGGTCGGTTAACCGGTTAGAAATCTGTAATTTGGCATGGGTATAAATATTAATTACGCCGACAAAGTGGTGAAATAAAATTTTGATAAATATTTTTTTTAGGGTAGCTCAGCTCCCCTACATGTAAAGTAGGGATGATATCTGTTTTTCGAGATTGTGACTACGGAACCCTACACTGCGCGTGGCCCGCCACGCACTTGGCCGGTTTTTTAATTTAAGTGTTCGCTAATAAATCGAGGCTGTGCGCGTTCACGGAATTGCATTTGCGGGCATGGCTTTTGCAATTCGAAAAACCTTATCGAAAACGCAGTAGGTAGCTAATAATAATTTGTTGACTTACCTGATTATCGTGATCATTAATGTGAACGGGACGATAATTCTGACTTGACTAACATTAAGAGACTGTGTTCGTTTTATTGGATTTTAATAGCATTTTTTTTGTATATATTTATTATAATAATAACATACAGGATCTTGCGCAAGATCTCTTATATTTTTGTCGGTTTTAAGTGCAATGCAAGAGTAAATATTATGTAGATCATAGGTAATTATCATTATTACCTCAATTCAAATTTATTAATTGATTTACATTCAAAAAGCGTAAGTACTAACTATTTTGAATTAGGTATAAGTAATGACTTTGATTTTAGGCCACTTTTATCCCGGAAAATAAAAATAGTCTCACGAGATTTTAAAAACATTCGTGGGCATCAATTACTTTGGAATTACATACTTATTTTTAACCGACTTCCCAAAAGGAGGAGGTTCTCGAATCGGCGCTATCGTTCGGTTTTACTTTGGAATTACTTATTTTTAACCGACTTCCCAAAAGGAGGAGGTTCTCGATTCGGCGCTATCGTTCGGTGCGTATTTTTTAACACATTTGTACCCCGCCTGCATTTGCATCACTAAGGGCCTGTTTCACCACCTTCTGACAAGTGTCAGATATACTAAACGTATAAGTTTTGTCACTTTCTTACTTATATCAAGCGACAAAGGCAAAAGTTGTGAATAAGCTATCCGACACATATCAGAACGTTGTGAAACAGACCCTTAGTCAAGCAAAGACTCCAACGGCAAATAGGTACTTTGTTTATTTAAATTTTAAACAAATCTGTATCAATTACTCTTTTATGACTTTGCAATAATTTGCGTAACTCTTGAGTTTCCGACATTTTCAACAATTAGGTATTATCGTCATATTTCAACCAATTTATCCAAAACCTTAATAAATTATACATCCAAACCTTCGTCATAAATCACTCTGTCTATTAGTGAAAACTGCATGAAAATCAGTAGTTTTTGAGTTTACCGCGAACAGACAGACAGACGTGGCGGGGAACTTTGAACGGTGAACTTTTATACTCGTAAGTATCTAAGCCTTGGCTCAATTTTGATGTAAATCCTTTGCTAATCAACGTAGAAGCATAGAACATACATTAAATTCATATTAGAAATCAATTATTATGAAGCCACAATGAATCAATGATGATAGAAGGCAAATGTTTTTTCAACACACTTGCTCATAAAGTAGCTCTACGTTCACCGCAATTAGGCAAATAATTACACCTATTATTCAAACTGTGACTTTTGTTTTACTATTATTCACAAGTGAATTATAGAGTCTTATTTTTAATTTATTGGTTGAGTTGGTTCCTTTGTTCTTAAAAAAGTTTCGATACAAAAAAGGTCGTATTCAATAGTACAAATAAATTAATACACCTTTTGCTTGCTCATTTCATGCAACTTCGTATTTAAATAGATAATTTCAACTTGTACGTGTTTAATAAATAAAACTTTCACTCAAATATAACTTTTGTTTTTTCTGTATTAAAGAAAACTTGAAATTCCCCATTTTGTACGTGGCTAAAACGCTATCCGCGAAAAGCCAAATAAAACAAACCTCATTCTATAATCTATGGCCGATTGCTATTTTATGAAGCGCGCGCATAGGAAAACTGATTAATTTTTCCCGCCATTGCAAAATGCCATAGAAAACAAACCTTATTCTATATAGTCTATGGCCGATCGCACTTATATGTGTGCGCGCATAGGAAAACTGATTAATTTTTCCCGCCATTGTGAGAAAATTTTCATAACTCGTTTTCACTGTTGAAATTACAGTTATTTATTAATTAAAATATCTACAAGTACTAATTATGGAGAAAATGATTTATGTTGTACACCGCCCGATATAATATGTGAAGCCCTTAAAGTTATGGAAAGTTTACTACCTGAAATATCCAAGGAAAAATATCTATTTTAGTGTTATTTTCTTCGCAAGTGTGTTGAAAAACGTCGTATGATACACGTGTGTATTGATGACTAGATGATGCCCACGGCTTCGCCCGTGTGTTTTAGGTTTGTAAAAATCTCGTGGGAACTTTGATTTTCCAGAACAAAAAGTAGCCTATCTGTAGTAAGTAGTAACCCGTCCACAAAACGGAAAAATTCCGTGGGATCCTTACGATTTCGGAATGCAATTCCTTACAGCATCAGGGTTGAGGAGTTGGACATGTACCTACTCGAGGTCATTCAACAATAAAGTCTTTAATTGGTATCCCCAATATCAATTTAAATAACCGACAGTGCCTAAATCCCATTAGTGTTGGGGATCAGATCCCCTACAGCATCAGGATTGAGGAGTTGGAATCCAAATTTTTTGTAGGACAGTGTCGCAATGTTTCTCTATCGATTAAAAAAAAATTACGCAAATCGGTTCAGAAATCTCGGAGATATCGGTGTACATAGGTAGAAAAACACAACTCCTCCTTTTTTGAAAGTCGGTTAAAAAAGTAGCCTATGTTACTCCCTGGTTAATTCTCTACTTGTATGTGAAAGTCCCGTCAAAATCAGTTCAGCCGTTCCAAAGATTAGCCCGTTCAAACAGTCTGTCTGTCTGTCTGTCTGTCTGACAGACAGACAGACAGACAGACAGACAGACAAAAATTTTAAAAACGTGTGATTCGGTTATAGTATCGTTCAAATAACCATATGAGCTTAATATGAGGTAGTTATTTCGATATTACAGACAGACACTTCAATTTTATTTATTAGTAATAGATTACCGTCCTCGGCTATCTTAAGACCCTCACCTAACGGCTCGGGTCTCAATATCGCCTCAGCGGTAATCACCAACATTACACACTTATACCATAATGTACTATTATCATCCAGAGTGTGGGTCATGGATTACCGGATTGAAATACAATCATAAAGTTATAATTATTTCTTCCCTTATAAACAGGATCTTTATTGAATACCTTCCAGCTTTTTTCGACTTCATGCGCGTGGAGATGGAGGTTTTTAAATATCCCGCGAGAAATCCTTTGTTTTCCCGACACGAAATTTGTGGGTCTTTAACCAGATCCATGCAAAAAATCAAGCAGAAATACTCCTGTTGATAGCGAGGTGTTCCTTATCTCAATATTTAAGGGTTACTCGTGCATATAAGGAACAACAACGAAAACTGCAGTCAAATATGTATAATGTATAATGTAATATGTATAAGTATAGGTACTTAGTTAAGGATAGATTAAAAAATCCAACTAATTTTTAAGTAAATGATCCTTCGTTTAAGAGAAAACAGATCGATCGGTCGATCAGATATTCGTTACTTGGAGAAACCATTAAAAGCGACTTGTTTGTGTTTTTCAGGCGGCCAGTGCTCTCTTCACCCTTGACGGGAGTCGCGGGGAAGAACTGACCAGGCGGCTGGCTCGGGGCGAGCGCAGACGGAGGCGGTGTCGCGCCGCGCTCGCGCTCGTCGCGCTGCTGCTGTTGGTTGCTGCCATCCTCGCCGTGGAGCTTCTCATGTCGAGGGGACAGCGGGTTTTTGGAGCGGTGCTGCGCTGACTGGTTCTTAATGTTTTGGTGGGTAAAATTACTTGTTTATTTTAATCGGGTTAGGTATTTAATTTAAGCGAGTTCCTGGGAGCCTAGCGAGTTTTTTGAGCAATGCTGCGCTGACACGTTATTTATGTTTTGGTGGGTAAAATTACTTTTTTTTTAATTCAACTAACTACATATTAGCCCTTGACTATAATCTCACCTGGATGGTATTAGTAACGATGCAGTCTAACTTAGTGGTATGCATACCTACCCCTGATCGGTTTCTACACGGCATCGTACTACAACGCTAAATCGCTAGGCGGCACGGCTTTACCGGTAGGGTGGTAACCAGCCACGGCTGACGCCTCGCACCAGACCAGACCAGAGACAATTTAGAATTTATGAAATCCCAAATTGTCCCTGCTGGGAATCGAATCCGGGACCTCCCACTTAGAAGGCCACAGCGCTCACCACTGCGCTAAGGAGGTCGTCATATTGTGGGACAACATTTATCATATGTTATCATACTGTGAGAAGAGTATACTTGGGCCATCCAGCAACACCGTGTTTGAAAAGCCAGCAAAGCTGTCAGAGGACCAAATTGGAGCGAAGCGGCGCAGGACAGGAATCAGACAGACAGACAAGTACGAGTATCTTTAGGTCATTGATTCAGTGATTGTCAATGGACACTGACTCATAAATCATAATACTACATGAGTTATGTATCAATGCACGAAACGAATATTGTTACCCAACATTTTACAGATATTTAATCAATAGTATAATATATAATAAACCTACTATTAAGTTTGAGAAGCACTAAGAAAATATAAAATGTTTTATAATAATGATTATTATTTAAATGGGAACATATAGAATTTTTTATAAATGTTATTAGGTACACTAATCCCTGAAAGCGTAGCCTTAATGATGAATACAATTGGACACATTGAAAAATTACTTTTTTCAGTTTCAGGAAATTTTCTCGAAAAATTGGATCAACTTTGAAAACAACTGTAAGAACTAAGAACTTATATTTTGACATTCTGATCTCACTGGATATACTTGCACTGGATTTATTCTTTAGACTTGTTGCTATCAGAATTTATCTGGATGTGCGAAGGTATTAGGTATGTGACAATGACATATATTATACCTACGCGTGATATTGTAGTCATATAACCCAATGCATACGTCAGGTAAGTAACTATCGCACATATACCAATGCAGATTTAATTTTCTATAAAAATGCCATTTTTTGTATAAGTATATAACACGAATGTAAATATATTACCTGCATGTGTAATATGTTTTCTAATCTACTTATTAAAGAGCAGGTTAAAACAAACTAAGTATAGGTAATTTTATGTTTGCGAACTTTTAAAATAATTTCTCATATTTATCTTTATATATTATTATATATAATGTCCATGCGGCATGCCATGTTCATGCACCAATAATATAATTTTAATACTATGTACTTACATATGAATATTTGTGATGTTTTGGCTGTCTGTAAAAGCAAATTAAGTACCTAATACTTTTTAGTATGTAAAAATAAAGCCGACAGGCAAATCTTTGTATATATATCTTATTTAAAATATTGTAATTAGATTGTAACTTAATTCTAATTTACGGCCATGTGTGATAATTTAGTGTAATGAAAAATAAACCCAGTAAGTTATGTAATAGGTACCTACTTAGATATATTTTTAAAGTGTATATTAGACATGTACTTATTTCCTTCAATTATATTATGCAGGGTATAAGGAGACCGCTTCCGAAAACTTAGCGCTGTATCATACTACCCAAACACTATCTTATAGGATAGGTATCGGCTTTGTAGCTCGCGCGTTATTTTGTGAGTAACGATACGTAAATAGGTCACACAACGTTCGTTGACCTCGAGCGTCAGCTGATTTTATTTGAATTACGCAAGAATTACGTAATAAACTTTTAAAAAATACAGCAAATATTTTTTGCTATTACAGTTCTGTTTAACCCCCCAAAACGGCTAGTATTGCACAAAAACTGCATTTTTTTTGTTGTAAAAACGATTTTTTTTAATAGTAGGTACCTATCCTATCAGTTATCATAGTACTATCACCTGTCTTCGTTTCCGAGAGCGTTCCCCTTACACCCGTTAGTATAGGTGACGTGTCAATTTAAATGTAGGTATAGTCAAACAAACTTATCTGACTTATAGTCAAATAAACTTATCTGACCTACAGTGCTATGAAAACATTTGACATGTGCAGTCGGTGACGCTGATACCGGGTCAGGGGTCAAATATGTTTATAGGACTATAAATCGTAAGTTCAAAATTTGACATGTTGTATATTCTATAATATTATAGAATAACTGTAAATAAATGCATATTTATTTTTATTATATCTATATTATGTGCTCATATTTTTAATAGAACCACCGCTATTTTCAATATAATTAAGTATGTATATTATATCTTATCGGTCTACCTAAATGTAAGTAAACAAGTGCCTTAGATAATGTAAAATATATAGTATATTTTTTTAATCGGACAAACTGCTATCTATACGTCTTACAGTCTATAAGTACTTCTTTTAGTTTGTAGGTTGTGTGTAATATTAATTAAATTAAGCTTGTCCTATGGATTCCACTATCGAAATAATTTATACTGTATGTCATTGTTTCCTAACCTGTGGTCCGCGGACCCCTGGGGGTCCGCGAGCGTCTATCTTGGGGTCCGCGAGCGCCGTGAGCGCTGCGAAAACCACACCTCAGATGTTTCTGATATAACTGGCTTGACAACGGTGCAAGAAAACCAATTAATAGAAATATCGTGTGATTTTACCTTCAAACGTAATTTCAAAGAACGCTCCTTGTGTAGTTTATGGGTGAATATAAAAAAAGATTATTAGGAATGCTCAGAAAAAGCACTGAAACATTTGCTGCTTTTTTCTATGGGAAACTTTATGTGAAGCTTTAACTATGTGAAAAGGCATTCTCTACTCTTGTATATACATCAAAAACAAATACAGGAACAGGTTACATGTGGAATCTGATTTGAAATTGCAATTAAGTTATAATATCAACCCGAACATTTCTAACTTAGTTGCAAAAAAGCAGCACCAACCTTCTCATTATTGTTATTTTACGAAAAAGTTTGTTTTTTGTTTTTTTTATTTAATGAAGGAACACTAAAATATAATATTGTCCGAATTTTTTTTTTCTTTTTTTTGTCATTCAGGGGTCCTTGGCATTATGCTTGATTTCATTAGGGGTCCGCGGCTGAAAAAGGTAAGGAATCGATGCTGTATGTTATTAGTGCAACGTAGGTATTATTATTTGCTGTTGATAAGAAATGTGTATCGAGCACCATATTAGTATCTAATATTTATAACATTACTAGCTAAGACTTTTTCAGTCTTCTGTATTTAATTCCCTGTCTTCGAAATTCTTCGAATATTTATTAAATCTTTTGATATGAAGATAAAGTCCCAACATACGATTTTCAAATAATGGTTATTGTTTAGATAATAGATAATACTTATATATATATATATATATTTTACTTTGATAGTGGAATGCATGCTTTAGTTTTCAAAAAAATTATTTTGTGATTAAGTAATATAAAAAATTGAACCCAGTGTTAGTGTATCGTGATTCGTGATTTATGACGTATTTAGAAAAACATTGGATTTTTTAATAAAATGCGAATTTTTAAAGGTTACAATATACATATAAATATCAAAGCGATGTTATTTATAGATCGACCAGAATCTCATGAAAAATATGGAAATGAAATTCCAAAGTTAGCAACACTACGGCTGCCCTAGCGATAAACAAAGTAACTGACAATTTTTGTGAAATTGACTTTTTTGCATTAACAAAAGTTTTATGTCGAGTAGTTTTTTACCACAGTTTAATATTTCAAATAACTTGAACCGTTTACTGAAATTTGAATTGCCCAAACAAAGTAACTGCACACACAAACCCGGAATATAAATGCAAAAACCAAGTAAACAACAAGAACAACACAAAAACAAAGTAGGTAATTGGATGTTGATTACTTTGTTTTTGTATTTAAAATGCAGTTGCTTGATTTTTCGTTTCGTGAAACGATCCCAGGTAAAACTTGTCTATATTTGAGATCAACTTTCTTTAAGCAATACCAAATTAAACGCTCTGTCATCTGTCAGTTTTGCTGCGCGCCTGTGTCAAAAGTTTTCAAACGGTTGACGAAAACATAGATCAAACATAGAAACTGGAATTTTCTGTAGAACAGATCTTTCGGCACCGGCTTTCTTTTTGTAGAAAGGTTGCCATTAAATAAGAGTTTTCAATATTTTTGCTGGTCCTGTAAAATTGTTCTGAATGTAATTACTTTGTTTATCACTAGGGCAGCCGAGTTAACCTAGTGTTGCTTACTACAAAATTTAATTTCCCTATTTTTCATGAGATTCTGGTCAACCTATAGTAATTGTTCTCAGCAAATTTTAGCAGCTGATGTTTTTTTTTCATCCCTACTTAGTTACTTGATTATTTTCCTTAATTTATGCTCTATTTATGTTGTTATTGTGATGCAGTTGCCATAGTCACAAGATGCAATCAATAACAAAACTTTTAATCATGTAGGTTTAATAGAGGAAACAATCTAATGCGAAAATCAGTGCAGTTTAAGGACAAGGAAAAACATTTTTAAACGGCGATATTTGCAACGGTTACTACTCAAACTTTACTTTTTGATGATTTTGATGCACCTGAATCTTTATCTACCTACATAAACAATAAAAAAAATCATAAAACCAACTTCAAACACGCAGTATTTGAAAGTATAAAAATAATTTTAATTTTTAACTGTACATAAATTCAAGCGAGCGCGCTTTTTTCAAAGGAATTTAATGAAACTATTTAGTGAAAGCATAAATCAATTTAACATCAACAGTTCCTTGATCCCTACAGCTTAGGAATGCAGTACCTACCCTGCAGCATCAGGACTGAGTAGTTGGAAACCGGAGTTAAATGATGAAGTCTATACTTGTTACTGAAAATATTAATTCACAAACGACAGTTCCTAAATTCCCACGGCTTAGGAGTGCAGTAACCTGCAGCATCAGGACTGAGGAATTATGACCCAGGGGTCAAAGATAAATCTGTGTGGTAATGACGTTATCATTAAACCATCAATATCAACCAACAAGCAAACATCCTTTATCGATAAAAAAAATCACGCAAATCTTTCCAGATAAGTAATTGGGAAGAATCAGTGCACATATTTGGGTATGCTACCTACTTACATAGAAAAAATACACGTTGAATTGAGCATTTTAACCTTTATTGGAAGTCACTTAAATACTGATATATACCTACCTAATTAATGTAAATACCTCATACAGCGATGAATAAAATTAACCATCCTGAATCCTGATACATAATAATTCATTTGTATATCTACTTAGGTATGTACCTACCAATTAAGTACTATAATTTTATTCTAATTGCTTGGATGGATTACATTTTATTTCGTTATACGAGTTTATCTCATAACAAATAGTTAATAGGTATTTAGTGATATATTTATGATAAAATATGGTATTGTTATACCACTTTGCACTAAGTGCTTTAATAAAGATATTTGTATTATGAATTTGATTTAGTTTTATTATCTTTACATTATGTTTAACTGTGCAAACGCAAGACGAATCCACCTTTAGCGAATAACTGAATTATTTTAGGAAACTAAAATTTGTCCTAGAGTCGTATGTGTGCCAGTGGTGACACTGGCAACTCGCACTTTTCGAAGATTTTGTCTTCAGACACTGAGGGGTTTTAGACGAGGAGACTCAAAGTCTTGAAGCTTCCCGAACGCTGCCCAGCCGAGTTGGATGTGTGGAGTGATGATACGAGTAGGTATAATGCTCTAGAAACATGGTCGCTAAGGCTGAGATCTATAGAGCGTACTTTGACTCTACTCAGACTATTTATGTTATTATTATTTATTTATGTTTATGGTTATATTGTTATAAAATACGAATATAAAAAAATATAAAAAGGAAAGAGAATTTTAATAAAAAAATATGAGTAGTTATAAAACGCCAAAACCCCTTGTGCCTGTACACCCCCTCGCGCGGCATCTTTTGAAGTCACCGGCGGTGTCTTTGGCAAAACGCCGCGCGGCCGAGGCGGCGACACCACAAAGATGACCGTAAGAAAATGAACAGACTTTACAGGACACTTGTAGGTACATAATTATGAGTTCAAGTCAGTGGTTCAAGAGTAATCAATTTATTTTTCTTGAACTTGACAGCCACAATCCTGTGCCCGTTTAAAATCATAAAATACCTGCCGCAATGGTAACTAAAATATTAATCTTAAAAATATCTTCAAATAAAAATTTAATAATAAGTAGGTAGGTACAAATAAAAAATCACGTAATTACTTGCATTATTTTATTATTTGATTCTATTTCATATTTTAAAATACCTAATTTAAATGTCAACTGTAATAAAATCGTTAATTTATATATTCGATTATTATTAATAATTAATTGATACTATTGATATTCAATTTATATTTATACCGATTTATAATAATTAATCGAATGGAGAATATTATTATTTATGAACATAATAAATGGAAAAATATAAGCGGCACAAGTTCGTGTTATGTGGCGATCCTGGCAAGAGAAGTCTATCGATTAAAGGCCCATTCGCACATATCTATGATCAGACATCAATTAAGTACGTCTCAATAATGAGTCATTAACTAATTATTATCATTAAATATATATCTCTAAATGAGCTGTCATTTAGCATTACGCGTTAGCTAACTTATATTTAAAAAAATAAAACTAAAGAGTTCTTAAAGTAACCATTAAACAACTCTGAGTGCGGCAATTATTCTTACATAGATACTTTTGGCGTTAATTACTTAATATTCTTATTAGGTAGATATTTAATTGTCAGCGAAGATCACTCCGTCGATTCTTTGGTCCAGCTCGTTCATGGGAACGTCGTCCATTACTTGACAGTCGAAAGCCACAGCTAATATCTGAAATGTAGACCGAAAAATATTCTTTAAAATTGGACTACCTTACGCAACGGCGGACATAATATTATGATGATTTATCATGGATTTGTTGAAGTGTGCGTGAATTGTTTATGTATTTCGTCGTGGTGACACATATATTTTGTCAATATACATTTATCAATAATTAACATTTAACATTAATCAATTATTTAGTTAAATCTTGATCCGATGCTGCAAACAGGTCTGCCGCTGCCCAACTCTTCGAGCATGGAGTGGTGGGTAACAGGATGTCGTAGTGATCCTGATCGTACATAGATAGATCCACAGATGATGATGCTCAATACCTCCAAGGCAAGAGTGAATAAGAATTTTCTAGGGAAGCGTGTTCCAACTTAGAGGCCTCAGGCATTATTGTTGTCAAGCATAATTATGCCTAAAGCTGGAGCTTCACCAAAGAAAAATTGCCAACTTTTGTGACCTATTGGTCGTGTTGACAACACAAAAGTTGGCAATTTTTCTTTGGTGGAGACCCAGCTTACCATACAATAAAAATTTAAGATTTAAGTAAATTTTTAATTTACACTAATTGTAGGTAAGTACTTAGAGTAGGTAATATACATTTTCTAGGCAAGCGCGTTTCAACTTAGACCATTGCTTTCGAGGCATGATTGTCTTCAAGCGTAAGCCTATCATGCAATAAAAAAAGTACTTTATTCCATCATCTTTTTCGTTGGTGTATCTTGATTGGTATACCTTGGGTGGATTGGGGTTCGCCCGTAAGCCGGTGATGTACTTATCATAGTAGCCTCCCCCGTGGCCCACGCGACCGCCGCTCCTCGAGAACGCCACGCCCGGAGCGATTATTAGATCCAAACCTGGAACCAATAAAATTTAATTCAATCAACCGATCATTCAATTCGATCAATCATTCATTCAAATTTCATACACGTAAAACGACAACCAATTATATTATAAGGAGCAGGCCCCATTGGGAGCGAAGCGAAGTAGTTTCGCAACGCTCATGTCGCTAGGCAATGAGAACTTCGCTTCGCTCTGTCGTTCGCAGTGTGAACTGTAGAAGACGTTGTAACGGGCTGCGTGAGCCGGGTGTGAGCTAAGCGAAACGAACTTCACTTCGCTCAAATGGGGCCTGCGCTTAAGACAGATAACTAAATTTTTTTTTAAATATTTATCAAAAACTAGCTGTGCCCCGCGGTATTACCCGTGGTTAACAAGTTTGTACACATAAAAATATTTGAACAGAGTCTTCAAAGAGTACGTAACTCAGCAAATTCATACAAACGCATTCAAATGCGTTCAACGACAGCAAACTATTGAAATATACTTACCTAATGCGTTATGTGAGTGTGATGTACATACGAAGAACAATCAGCGCCATCTATCACGTTTTTGGAAGTCTGTATATATTTAGTCCCGCAGGAACTTTTTCCGGGATAAAAAGTAGCCTATATGTTATTCTAGGGTATAATCTATCTCCATTCCAAATTTCAGCCATATCGGTTCAGTAGTTGCGGCGTTAAAGATTAACAAACACACACACACAAACTTTCGCCTTTATAATATTACCTAGTTTGATTGCTGAACTGACAGGATTTGAACGCAGAAACCTCTCTGGGGATCGTGCCCTGAAAATTTTGATGGAATTACCTTTTTCTAAAGCGTCTTCCCTCCGCTGATCCTTAGCATGTTGCTGTATCCCGTGCCTGGTGAGAGGCATGGTCTTCTCGTCGTCGGGCTCCAGCCGCAGCATCCTCATCTGTCCGCCGGCGTACTGCGGCACGAACGCGGCCGCGCCCCTCGCCGCGATGTGCGCTATGATCGGCCTCGTGTCGACCTCCTGGTCTGTGCTCATGAACACGGCGATCCTTTGAGCTTGTGTGTAGTAAGGGTGGTTGATTATCTAGAAGTGTTTTGTTGTTAACGGTCAAAAAAGGAGGTTCTGTATTCGAGCCGATACGTACGAATGTATGTATGTATGTATGTATGTATGTATGTATGTATGTATGTATGAATGTATGTATGTATGTATGTATGTATGTATGTATGTATGTATGTATGTATGTATGTATGTATGTATGTATGTATGTATGTATGTATGTATGTATGTTCGCGATTATTTCAAAAACAAATGAACCGATTTTGATGTTTTTTTCACTAACATAATCTACTTACTTTCAGGAAGGCTTTAGTATGTAACACACCTTCACTGATCATTCTTATGTTAATACAAAGTTACACGCATAACTATAGATACTCATATGTCACTAATATGTTTGCTTGGTACACCGATTTCTCTGAGATTGCTGGACCGAAGTCGGTTTAATTTTCCCTAAAATAGATATAGCTTAGAAGTAGCTTGTTGACGATCTCCTTGGCGCAGTGATGAGCGTTGTGTCTTAAAGTCTGAGATCCCGGGTTCGATTTCAGCTGGGGCAGGGTCAGTTTTATATTTCTAAAATATCTGGTCCGGTCTGGTGGGAGATTTCAGCCGTGGCTGAAGTCAGTGGGGTAGCGTGGAATAATATAGACGTGGGCAAATTCGCATCAGCGAGGCCCTTTCTCTTTCGTTCCTAAGATATAGGAACCTGTAGATAATATATCAGATGTCGCCCTTAAGAGGGGCTTCTTGCGTGACCCCAAACAAGCACGCTGTTAATTTGTGGCGTTCTAAAAAAAGTGATCAAATTAATTAGTCACCTATGGCCCACAGGTGACGCGAGGCCCTCGCAAGTGCGAGGCCGTGCGCGTGGGCCTACGTCACCCACACCTAGCTACGCCACTGGCTGAAGTCATACCAAATCAATGACGAAGCTGAAGAATTTTCCTCTAAAGGGTGTCAGTTTGTTTGTTATTAGTTACTTATAATATCTGTAAGGTTATCTACATATTATTTTATAGATCTATAAATAGGTAAGTCATAACCTTCAGGTAGGTACTGGATGTTGCGCCCCACCCGTTAGATTATGATGATATTAAACACAAATTTTGTGTTTACATATTTGCTAGCACTGTTATCGCAAACGGTGTGATAAACTTTGAACCTAAAATCGTATCAACATTCAACCTAGGTACCTACGTACCTACAATAAAACCATTTGAAAAAAATCATCATTCAAGAAAGATTGCCAACTTTTGTGTTGACAACACTTGAGTTGGCAAGTATGTAGGTAGGTAGGTCTTGTAGTACAAGAAAAGGAAAAAATCCGAAAACCGTGAATTATTTGTGATTACATCACAAAATAAAAAATTAAAATGTGTTCATGAACAAATAGAGTAAAAGCTCTTTATTCGCGCTTCCTTCATTCGCGGTTTCACTATTCGCGGATTAAAAATTTATGACCCAATTCCTGTATTCGCGGAAAAAAAATTCGTTATTCGCGGATCTAAACGGTATATCGGTAAATTTATCGGTACAACGGTATATGTTGTTTAAATATTAAACTATCGATTTCTTTATTTAAATTGATCCGTCTAGAACGAAGTCTTAAGTGTTAATGCCACTGCTGACTATATAGCTATTTATCAGTGTGAATTGAAGGAGAATTACAAAATTCTTTAAACTATTTCCTAAACCTGAAGATAATAATATCTGAATATGGTCAAAAACTTCAATTAAATAGATTTTTCTATCCTATATTTATTTTTTATTTCGTCGCCTAGGAACGTATCCCCTATAATCTATAATATAATAAAACTGTAACAGATCCAATTCTGTACATTGAAGATATTTTGAAAATTTCTTTTGGAGGGCACTCTATAATCGATACTGAAGCCAAAACTGTATTTTTTTTTCATTTTTGTCTGTCTGTCTGTCTGTCTGTCTGTCTGTCTGTCTGTCTGTCTGTCTGTCTGTCTGTATCTTGGCCGCGTATCACGCCGAAACTACTGAATGGATTCGAATGAAACTTGGTACGATTTGAGTTTATACTCCGAGGTAGGACATAGAATACTTTTTATCCCGAAATTCAGCACGGTTCCCTTGGGAGAGGGGATGAAAGTTAAAACATGTATTTAGCTGTAATTCATTAACGCGTTGTTCGATTTCACTCATTCTTTTTTTGTTAGAGAGGTGATACTTTATTTATTGTCCTGTAAATATTTCAAGGTCATAGATTTTTTAGTTCAGAAATGACAGACATTACAACGCTCAACATTGGGTTCATAAAACTTGGGACCCGGATCTTCGAACGTACGGCTTATTTTAAACTGGTGTGCGTTTAAATTTATGTTTGTCGGTCTGTCTATTTGTTCCAGCTAATCTCCGAAACGGCTGGATCGATTTTAATGGAACTTTTAATGTTATAAGGAGTAACTTAAGCTACATTTAGTTAGTAGTACATAAAAGAATTATGGGATCCGATCCGATCCTATATAAAAACCTATAGCTACGCGAACGAAGTTGCGGGGGTCAGCTAGTCTATACTATAAACTACATATATCTATACTATCTATACTAATATCTATACTAATATAATAAAGCGGAAGAGTTTGTTTGTTTGAACGCGCTAATCTCAGGAACTACTGGACCGATTTCAAAAATTCTTTCACCGTTGGATATGTACGTGATCCCTGAGTGCTATAGGCTATATATTATGTACCACGGGCGAAGCCGAGGTGGACCGCTAGTCCCATATAAATTACTGAACGTTTCTGTATTCGCGGCATAGGGTGACGATACCAATAAATGACTGGGTACCAATAGATGAACAAATTGCAGTTTTTATTTAATTATAAGAATTAGGCACTAACTACGGCTTTTGTTGTATTTTTCCTCGAAGCGGCAACACCATTCGCTCCTTTCTAAATTAACAAGCAGTGTCTAAACTAATCAGTCACCCCCCTGGACTTCAACAAGTGCGCACGTAAACCCATCTTTGAGTTTTTGTATGGAGAACGTGCTAAGGTGAGTCTACCACTTTCATTAGCTTGTAAGTGAATTGCCGATCCATTTATATTAATAAGCTCCAAGTAAATATTTTCCAGTAAACTACATTATTATCTTAATTAGAAAATCAACCAAAATATGGTCTTTTCCATCAGGTTTTTTAGAAATAGAGTGTTCATTTAATGGTTTGTAAAAGACACTCAAATCTTAATTATGAACGGCCGTTCAGAATAAGCATGACCCACTAAAATTGGTTTTAATATAGTAATTCTTGTATATGGTTTTTTACTGATGTTGTGGGTTTTTTTTTTACTGCATATACAACGTTAGTTTTACTTTACGCAAAACCTGAAAGTAGTTTGTTCAGAATCAGTAACAAAATCGAATCCAACCATTTTTATATAGTGTTATATTTTTGTCCAAAAATATTTTGAAATCCTACAAGCTTAGACACAATGATTTACCGCGCATCAGCTGACGGTCGGCACACAGCGGCGGCCATTCAACTCGCGTCGATCGCACGTCACTGCGGCGACGGCTTGCGGTGACCATTTTTTTCGAGGACAACGACGCAACATAACAAGCTTATAACTTCGTTACTTTTCATTATATTTTTTTGAAATTTTGTATAAATATTTTTAATGTAAAAATATTTGACACGTGTTTCGGTTTTTGCGCAAAGTAAAACTAACGTTGTATACAGAATACTATTTACCAATACTTGAACATAGGTTCATTAGACAAAAATCACTTTTTTATCATATTCTTATTTCAGGTGTTCATAAATTATTCTGCATGTTGTATTAATGAACCAAGTACTTTGTCCATTCATAATTGAAACGAAAGACTTATTATGACCACTTGTTTTAACACCTGTTTTATTGTTGTGGTAGGTAATTAAGAACAGATATTTAGGGATCTTCAATAATAAATGTAAACCAATATTACTGAGCCGTTCTTCAAGATGAATGCCTTAGATTTTAGATTGTAGGGCATGTATAATGACCGTCGTCATCGTCGTCCTCAACCAATAGACGTCCACTGCTGGACATAGGTCTCTTGTAGGGACTTCCACACGGCGCGATCTTGTGCCGCCTGTATCCAGCGACTCCCTGCGACCCTTTTGATGTCGTCGGTCCACCTAGTGGGGGGGTCTGCCAACACTGCGTTTTCCGGTGCGAGGTCGCCATTCTAGCACCTTGGGACCCCAACGTCTTTCGGTTCTTTGGACTATGTGTAATGACCGCTTATTTAATACTTACCTGTTTTATTGTTGTGGTGAATAAGAACAGATATTAAGGGTTCTTAATAATAAAAGTTAACCAATATTGTATATGTATAGTATTGAGCCGTTCTTCAAGATGAATGCCTTAAGATTTTAGATTGTCCTATTCAAAATAAAAATATTGATTTTGATATTTCGCCTTTTATTTTCTTAGTTCATAAATAGGTCGGATTTTGGTCACAATAAGGAATATATCAGTCACAATTAGGGCCGAAGGCACTTTTTCAGTATTTTTGCTATTTTAGCCTAGTTTGCGTTAATTTAGAGAAAAATAAAAATTACTACTTAATAAATTAACTATTCACCTAATCATTTAAAGTAAAACATTAAGAATTCCGTTCATATGAGCGTTGGGAAAAATTATAACAAGTTGAATTCCGCTTAATCGTTCATCTATTGGTATCGTCACCCTAGGTGTGCCCTAGGTACCTATTTACGGAACGTATCCCCCGCGAATAAAGAGCTTTTACTGTACTTAATAATACATAACTACTTAATTAGTATTTTCAATTTTCAAAGTAAGATTTTTATGCGTAGGTAACAGTTTTTGATTTATCGTGCAAAATATCGAAAAAATTCCGTTCCCCCGGCCCCTTATCTCCGAAGTTTACCAATCAAAAAATCTGAAATAATTATGGTAATGAGAAGTTTATGTATATTTTACAGAAAAAATAAAACCAACACTCTAACTATTACTTTTTTCGATATTAAAAATAAACTTCTACAAACAAAGTTAGTTTTGCGATTCACTAAGAAGGGATTTGTCTGGCGTACGGAACCTTGGGTGCGCGAGTCTGACTCGCACTTGGCCGGTTTTTATTTTATTTGGTGGCGACCCAGCTTTACACGCATATGAAAAGAATCGTCTTACTTTGTTGTAAACAATTTCGGACTGTCGTTTCTTCTCGTGTTCGGATAGTTGCGCGATTCTAGTTGCAACTTTTTCCCTCAGGAGTAGCTTCGCTGGATCGGGCGTGCGACTCATTCTGACTGATCCAGATGTGCTGAAAAATAATTTCTTATCAGTTTGTATTTTATTGTATTTTTCACGTATCATTTTACACATTTTACTTATGTAGGTACCCTATACTTACTTCCTGGCTGCTGGCCGAAATTCGGTCACGAGAACATTATTGATAAGTAAATGATAACGTTATCATTTAAGATTACGGACATAGTAGCACCGTAACGTATTATAAAACGAAGTAAGGAACCTTAACAAAAATAAAAAATAAATAAATGGAAATTATTCTCCATTAATAATAAAATATCTATAAAATAACGACGATAGATGGCGCTTATACAATCAGTAAACAACTGAGAAACATGAAGTTCATCTATACTAATAAATAAAATTGAAGTGTCTGTCTGTAATATCGAAATAACTACCTCATATTAAGCTCATATGGTTATTTGAACGGTACCTTAACCGAATCACACGTTTTTAAAATTTTTGTCTGTCTGTCTGTCTGTCTGTCTGTCTGTCTGTCTGTCTGTCTGTCTGTCTGTCTGTCTGTCTGTTTGAACGGGCTAATCTTCGGAACGGCTGAACCAATTTTGACGGGACTTTCACATACAAGTAGAGAATTAACCAGGGAGTAACATAGGCTACTTTTTTAACCGACTTTCAAAAAAGGAGGAGTTGTGTTTTTCTACATATCTCCGAGATTTCTGAACCGATTTGCGTAATTTTTTTTTTAATCGATAGAGAAACATTGCGACACTGTCCTACTAAAAACTTGGATTCCAACTCCTCAATCCTGATGCTGTAGGGGAATTGATCCCCAAAACTGATGGGATTTAGGAACTGTCGGTTATTTAAATTGATATTGGGGGTACCAATTAAAGACTTCATCGTTGAATGAACTCGAGTAGGTACATATTCAACTCCTCAACCCTGATGCTGTAAGGAATTGCATTCCGAAATCGTGGGGATCCCACGGAATTTTTCCGTTTTGGTGACGGGTTACTACAGATAGGCTACTTTTTGTTCTGGAAAATCAAAAGTTCCCACGGGATTTTTAAAAACCTAAATCCACACGGGCGAAGCCGTGGGCATCATCTAGTTTTGAATAAGTGAAATATTTAGAAGTCTTACCAATAACAGGCAATGATTCGCAGCCACATTCACTCACAGAATGATTAAAACCAAGACCAAGATGTAAAGTAATTATAAAAAAAATAGATAAATGTTATCTCTTGGTATAATTCACCTAGTCACAAGTCACAACACAACACAAGTTCACAACCCAAACACCAAACTTGTAACTTCCAACCCAACCATTCTACCAACTCTTTTTGTAGAAACGTGGCTTTTGAACAAATGTTTATTTTACTGAATAGTGCCATCTGTAATCTGGTTGCCGAACTACGTTGCACGACTTAGAAACTGATTGCTTGCATGGAAATTCGTGAGGTCGTAGTTCTTGTATACAATCAATAACAGATGGCACTATTAGTTTTTAGTTTATTTATGAACAATTATTTATTAATAGTTTATTAGTTTCTTATAAACTAATCACTATCACTACATATTATAAAACAAAGTCGCTTTCTCTGTCCCTATGTCCCTATGTATGCTTAAATCTATAAAACTACGCAACGGATTTTGATGCGGTTTTTTTAATAGATAGAGTGATTCAAGAGGAAGGTTTGTAAGTAGAAAAATTGGACCCGGTAGGTGGCGCTAATAGCGGGCAGAACAACGTCTGCCGGGTCCGCTAGTAGTTCATAAATGAACATTAAATTGACGTTCAAAAAGTGTACTTACCGATTTTGAATAAAGTTTATTGGGAACGAAGTTCATTGCATTCGTTGCGAAAGGGAGCTAGATGGAAAAATTAAGACCAAAAGTTGTAACGACACATTTTTCTATAGTTGTAAGCCGTGCGGCGTGCGCGTGTTTCTTTGTCTGTCTCTCTCTCTCTTATAGAAAGCAAGCCAGTTATTTTCGTTTCGTCTTTCTATGACGTATTTTTTTATTTTTTTAAGTTATAATAACATTTTTAACACTTATGATAACATTTTGCTTTGATTTAAGTAATTTATGATGTTCTAAAAAATTTTATTACAATTCCTAGACTAATTAATCGAAAGGAACTTCGTTTCATCCGGGTGTCCCTTGACACCTCTCAAGTTTATTATTTGAATTTTAATTTTAATTTGAAAAATTAGCCAAGTAAAATCTGTTCGTTTTCTTATGGTCACCTTTTGTCTCTCGCCCGCCTCCACCGCGTGGCGTTTTGTCAAAGGTACCGCCGGTGACTTCTTGATGCCGTACGGGGTGTACAGGTACGAGGGATTTTGGCGTTTTATACCTACCTACTCATATTTTTATATTAAAATTCTCTTTCCTTTTATATTTTTTTATATTAGTATTTTATTACAATATAACCATAAACAAAATATAATATTGTCATGAACACGCGTCTTCTCTCAAAATGAGAAGGATTTTAACCATAGTCTACCACGCTGGCCAAGTGCGGCTTGGCAGACTATTCAGAGATTCTGTTAGAATAGAAAAAAAAATTACAAACAGAAAAAAAACAATAAAAATAAAAGCAGAATACTAAGCGCCTGTACCGACACTATGTTACCGAACGGACTGTAAGTACCTACCTGCTTAAGAGCGCTCTTCATGGGAGCGACAATTCGTTGGTGGGTGGAGTCTAAAACAGTGATTTCTGCATTTAGAGAGTGATACATCTTCAGTAAAGAAGAGTACCTACTAAAAATAAATACATAAATAAATAATTAATTAATTAAATAAATAAATTTTGTTTGAGATATTTAGTGAAAAACGGCAAAGTAAAAAGATGCAAATCTAGGTTTGGAATTACGCCTATTTTTGCAAATATTTGGCAATTTTTTACATAAAATAAAGACATTTGAAATTATTATGAAGTAACGTATGATATGACTTTGGTCGTTTTTCAATTTGTATAGTTTATTTACGTACGAAGTTGCCTCAAAATTTGCCCTAAAATAGTGATTTATCAAGCGTCATAACTTTCAAAATAAATAAAATACAATTTTTTTATTTTATAGCATAGATAATGGAGATATAAATTGATATCTGGCTTAACTTTAGATCTATTGCGACAAATATTAGAATAATAGGCGTAATACGTTTGTATGGGCAAGCGTGTAAGGAGGGCAACCTTAAGCTGTGGCGCTCATAGAATAGTGAATGTGGCGCTGTTCGCATTTCTATTTTTAGCAGACTATTAGAAATTGCAAAATATTCACATAAATGGAGCTTCCAAACAAATATTATTACATATATACAAAAATATACAAAATTTCGTAGATGTAGTATATGTATGTGTATATGTACACTACCGTCCAAAAGTATTTGAACACCTGCATGACATGTGCTTCAAAGCCTTTACTGTTAAAGATTTTTCAACAAGTGCGTTTCGTTAATTTTTTTCTATACATATAATAAAATCGTAGAATTGCCGTATCTGTACATTGAAGATTTTTGCAAAATAATAACTGGGGGATGTTAGGAATAAGAAATAGAACGTAAAAAAGCTATTTTTGAAATTTTTGTCTGTTTGTCTGTTTGTCTGTTTGTCTGTTTATCTGTTTGTCTGTTTGTCTGTATGTTTGTGCGCGCATCACGTAAAAACTACTGAATCGATTGAAATGAAACTTGGCATGATTTAAGTTCATACTATGGAGTAACATATAGGATACTTTTTATCGCGAAATTTAGCACGGTTCCCTTGGGAGAGGGGATGAAAGTTGAAATATGTACCTATCTGTAATTCGTTAACGGGTGGCCGATTTTATTCATTCTTTTTTGTTAGAAAGGAAATACTTTAAAGATTACTGGCTAAGCTCTGAAAGGCTGGACCGATTTTGATGGGACTTTCACTGGCGGATGTTTGCATTTTGATCTACCTAAACATCCGCCAGTGAACTTTTAACAGTTTTTGGCAAGGTATGAGCTCAAAGGAGCTTAGGAAAAACAAAATGATTCTCACGGGATTTTTAAAAACCAATATCCACGCGAACGAAGTCGCGGGTGTCCGCTTGTTATACAATATGGGGACTACTAAAGAACATTCCGAGGAAACAAAAACAGCCGGCAAAAGTATTCGAGTTTTCTAAACTTCAGAAGGTACTTACATTCTGTCCTATCATCTGTACAATGCATTATTAAGAAAGGGTTTAGCCGTACTTCCATAGGCAAACTGCCTTTTATAGGAACCTATATCGTAACCTATGTTATATTGTAGAGGGTACTAATAGTAGTTCATTGAGGAGATATTAGCTCTCTATCTTAGTTAATTAAGGAGCTATTGAAAAAAATGTGTCCAGAGAAGACTTGTTTTCAAAGTGATATATCTCTGTTAATTTTGAAGCTAGGTAAATAAAACAAATTCCAGTGTTTATGGTACACTCTACAGTTTATTTTATAGTAATTTTCTATAAGCCAAGCCTAAATAAAAATATGAAAAAATTGCAAAAAAAAAATTTTTTTATTGATTTTTATCAGATTGGCTAAAGTTTCCACTTTGAAAAAAATATATAATAATTGTCTATATCTTGCCTAACAGCACGCTAAGTTTCATTAAAATCCTAAGGGTGCAACATGTGGAAAAAAAATAATTAAAGTAAGTGGACCACCATATGACCACTTTGTTAGCGCTTTTAAATTGTATTAGATTTTAATAATCTTTGACAAAGTAGCGTTTTGACAGCTTATAAAAAGTATATTAGCGGTTGGTGGTATCACTAACCTATTACAGTGTGTTGTCGATCTACTTTTTAACCCCCGACGCAAAAACGACGGGGTGTTATAAGTTTGACGTGTCTGTGTGTGTGTGTGTGTGTGTGTGTGTCTGTGTGTGTCTGTCTGTTCCCCTGTGGCGCTCAAACGGATGGACCGATTTGAATGCGGTTTTTTTGGTTTGAAAGGTGGATTAGTCGAGAGTGTTGTTAGCTATGTTTGATGAAAATCGATGCAAGATGGCCGCCGCTACAAAATGGCGAATTACATATTTTTTCACAACTCCCTTAATATGGGTATCAAATGAAAGGGCTTGACTAATAGAATAACACTATGCAAATCCAAAATGGCCGCCGCCACAAAATGGCGAATGTCGGGGGTTTTTTAAATTTTCAATTTATACTTGTATAGTGACTAGATTATCAAAGTACCCGCCGCATGCATGTTCCTACATGGTCACAGTGCAAAGTCGTGGAATGCTCTCGCTGTTATTATTACAGCCGTTTTACAAATTCATAAGTCAGGGACATATTGTTTGTTTATTTAAAAAAATATATGTAACATATAATAAAAAGCAATGACCTAACTAAAATATATCATATCATGCTAAAAACTGTTAAAAGTTCACTGGCGGATGTTTAGGTAGATCAAAATGTAAACATCCGCCAGTGAAAGCCCCATCAAAATCGATTCAGCCTTTTAGAGATTAGTCGGCAATCTTTAAAGTATCTACTTTCTAACAAGAAAAGAATGAACGAAGTCGGACCACGCGTTATTGAATTACAGCTAAATACACGTTTTGATTTTCATCCCCTCTCCCTAGGGAACCGTCCTGAATTTCGGAATAAAAGTATCCTATATATTACTCCGTAGTATAAGCTTAAATCGTACCAAGTTTCGTTTCAATTCATTCAGTAGTTTTTGCGTGATGCGCGCACAAACATACAGACAAACAGATAAACAGACAAACAGACAAAAATTACAAAAATAGCTTTTTACGTTCTATTACTTATCCCTAACATCCCCCAGTTATTATTTTGCAAAAATCTTCAATGTACAGATACGGCAAGTCTACGATTTTATTATATGTATAGATAATATATTACATATATTTTTAAAAATAAACAAACAATTCCCTGAATTAGGAATTTGTAAAACGACGCTAATAATAACAGTGAGAGCGTTCCACGACTTTGCACTGTGACCATGTAGGAACATGCATGCGGCGGGTACTTTGATAATCTTGCCACTATAAAAGTAGATCGTCAACACACTGTAATAGGCCAGCAGTGGCGTAACTATACCGATGGGGGCCCGTGGCAAATAATCGGATGGGGCCCCTCCTGCCCAATATAAAGAAACTCAAACAACGTTAAAGTTTTTATTTTATTTTAAAACTAGCTGATGACCGCGACATCGTACGTGTTTTCTAAAATAAAAGTAGCCTGAACTCTTCTTATAACGTAAGATGAAAGTCCCGTCTATGAAATGGATGTCCAGTGATGAGATGTCCGGTTAATATTTCAAGGTCATTGGTTTGGTAGTTCAGAAATTACAGACATTAGCATTGTTAATTTTGACATTTTCAACCCTTGAAGAAAATTCTGACGCACGTAGGTAACTTAAATTAATTAAAGATCATTGATGATAAATTGATGTAATAATACATTTTTGGATACTCTTGTTTGACTTTGACTCACGGCTCTCTCGGACCGGGGGCCCCTTCCGGCTGGGGGCCCGTGGCATTTTGCCGAAATGCCACCCTATAGTTACGCCACTGTAGGCCAGTGATACCACCAACCGTTAATATACTTTTTATAAGCTGTCAAAACGCTACTTTGTCAAAGATTATTAAAATCTAATACAATTTAAAAGCGCTAACAAAGTGGTCATAAGGTGGTCCACTTACTTTAATTATTTTTTTTCCACATGTTGCACCCTTAGGATTTTAATGAAACTTAGCATACTGTTAGGCCAGATATAGACAATTATTATATATTTTTTTCAAAGTGGAAACTTTATTCAATCTGATAAAAATCAATAAAAAAAAACTTTTTTTTGCAATTTTTTCATATTTTTATTTAGGTTTGGCTCATAGAAAATTACTATAAAATAAACTATAGAGTGTACCATAAACACTGGAATTTGTTTTATTTACCTAGCTTTAAAATTAACAGAGATATATAACTTTGAAAAAAAGTCGTCTCCGGACACATTTTCCTGAATAGCTCCTTAATTAACTAAGATAGAGAGTTAATATCTCCTCAGTGAACTACTATTAGTACCCTCTACAATATAACATAGGTTACGATATAGGTTCCTATAAAAGGCAGTTTGCCTATGGAAGTACGGCTAAACCCTTTAAGGCTCAAGGCACAACATCCAATAACCCAAAAAAAAAAACCAGCCCAAAATCATTACAGAGCCTCCGCCCTGCTAGATTGAAGCGATGGTCCATGGTTCTAGTAGTGGGAGATACAGTCATAGAGATTACTACCCTCATCTGTTATTTAATGCTGATAGAGATAATATGCTAGATAATTCATAGATTGATACATTGCACTTTGGTTGCCTGGCTAAATTTGGTGCCTATGATGTTAAACACAAAAAAATGTAATCAATTTTTTTCGATCTGCTTCCCTCATCTGTTATTTAAACGAATTATATGTCAAATGAAAGATTATTTTATTCCCAATCGAACCGTATTTGGTTGCCTGGTCAAAAGTGGTGCTAAATCATGGTTGCCTGGATTTTAAGATATAAAATTTTCTGTGCGAGTGTTGAAAGTGACGGAAAAGTGTTGCGCGCGCAATTCCATTTGACAGACAAAGATGCAGTGAGGCAGGTGTGCACTCGGCAGGTGCTTAGTCTATACAAAGATTAAAACCATAGACTAGCTGTGCCTGTCCATTAAAGATATTTGCAAAAAAAATAAGTGAGCGACGTAAGGAATAAGTAATAAAACGTAAAAAAGCTGTTTTTGAAAATTTTGTCTGTTTGTCTGTATATTTGTGCATGTATTACGCAAAAACTACTGAATGGATTGAATTTAAACTAGGCATGATCTAAGTTCATACTACATAATAGCATATAGAATACTTTTTATCCCGAAATTCAGCACAGTTCCCTTGGGAGAGGGGATGAAAGTCAAAATGTGTACTTAGCTGTAATTCATTATCGCGTAGTCCGATTTCATTCATTTTTAGGGTTCCGTACCCAAAGGGTTAAAACGGAGCCCTGTTAATGTCACTCGGCTGTCTGTCTGTCTGTCAGCCGGTCACAGGTCTCTAGCTAGCAGACGAAATGAGATTTACTCCAAACAATTTTCAACCTGTCAAGTCATCTTTGTCTATTACACAAAATAAGGACGCCTTTTTTCGAATTTCTCCACTAAATTTAAATTTTTTGGTACTTCAACAAAAAAGAATTTGTTGATTATTTATTAAAACGTTGAATGACATTAATAAGGCTCCGTTTTTACCCTTTGGGTACGGAACCCTAAAAATGAATGAAATCGGACTACGCGATAATGAATTACAGCTAAGTACACATTTTGACTTTCATCCCCTCTCCCAAGGGAACTGTGCTGAATTTCGGGATAAAAAGTATTCTATATGCTATTATGTAGTATGAACTTAGATCATGCCTAGTTTAAATTCAATCCATTCAGTAGTTTTTGCGTAATACATGCACAAATATACAGACAAACAGACAAAATTTTCAAAAACAGCTTTTTTACGTTTTATTACTTATTCCTTACGTCGCTCACTTATTTTTTTTGCAAATATCTTTAATGGACAGGCACAGCTAGTCTATGGTTTTAATCTTTGTATAGACTAAGCACCTGCCGAGTGCACGCCTGCCTCACTGCATCTTTGTCTGTCAAATGGAATTGCGCGCGCAACACTTTTCCGTCACTTTCAACACTCGCACAGAAAATTTTATATCTTAAAATCCAGGCAACCATGATTTAGCACCACTTTTGACCAGGCAACCAAATACGGTTCGATTGGGAATAAAATAATCTTTCATTTGACATATAATTCGTTTAAATAACAGATGAGGGAAGCAGATCGAAAAAAATTGATTACATTTTTTTGTGTTTAACATCATAGGCACCAAATTTATCCAGGCAACCAAAGTGCAATGTATCAATCTATGAATTATCTAGGATATTATCTCTATCAGCATTAAATAACAGATGAGGGTAGTAATCTCTATGATGGTATCTTAGACCATAGTGCTCTCTTTTAGGCCGACGGCGGATAAATACTCTTCTCTTGGAACCAAAATCTTCAAATTTCGATTCATCGCTTCAAATAACTTTTTTCCAGTCAGCAATTGTCCAATTTCGATGTTGTCTGGCCCCATTCAATCTCTTTCTTTTGTTAATAGCTGTAAGGAGTGGTTTCGATACTGTTATGCATCCCTTCAGTCCAGCATCGAGTAACCTTCTCTTAACTGTAGTCACACTTACAGGTTTACTGTAGTCCGCTGCTATTTCGGGCGCAGTCAGGTATCTATTGCGTTTACTTTTTATTACTATGCTTAAGTCTTAAGTCGAAGCTGTAACCCTGTATGTAATTTTTTTAATAATGTAGTGTACAGGTGATAGTGGTACCTTCTGAAGTTCAGAAATTTCTCGAATACTTTTGCCGGTTTTGTAAAGACCTATGATAATCTAGGCGCACGAAGTGCGCCAGGCCAAGTTCCTCCGGCCTTGTCGCATGAGTGTGTTATTTACACGATCCATTTCGAGCTGTTTTGACCCCCCTCATAACTCTGGTTCGCGGGATAGTAATCCTACGAAATTTGAAATATAAGTTAAACTCGTGGATGTGATGATAAATTGAAAGTTTCAAATTTTCAAGTTGAACCGTTTCTGAGATACAGAGGTTTGAAAATCACATAAAACAAGACCTACTCACTGACTGATCAAAATTATGACGCACTTCCCGTGTATGTGGAATGTTGAAATTTGGTAAGAAGATGAGTCTTAGTGTGTATATGAAGGAAAAAATCGAAAAATGTCCAAAAGTTGCATCAGACACTGACCAATTCAAAGATATATAAAAATCTGTCTGTTCCCACATCACACAAAAAATACTGAACAAATTTTCATTTTGTTTTAATAAATGTATTTTACTTTATTCGAAGCTATATATGGTTCTTGTTTCATCGAAATCGGTGCACTATTTAGGGAGATGTGACTTTTTAAGTTTTCTAGCAAGGGGTCAATCTTACTGGTCTTGAGTTCTAATAAAAAGTAAAGTGTAGGTAAATAATAAAACGCCAAGAGGTATATTTTTTTTATCGAAGTCGCGGGCGCTACTTCGTCGGCGTGGACTACACAAATTTTAAACCCCTATATTACCCCCTAAGGGGTTGAATTTTCAAAAATCCTTTCTTTGCGGATGTCGTACGCCACATTAATAGCTATCTGTGTGCCTAAGCCCGTTCCTTCCAGTAGTTTGAGATTCGTCTTTACCAATAAAACCAGAAGCGCGATTTTCTTAATAATTTTGATAAGCAACCTTGACCCAAGTCAGGAAATGGATGGGTGGCCAACTTTGGAGGTTTGGAGGAGACTTTGGTGTCCTGTTGATTCCGGCTACTAGGTATCACTAATATCTAATACTATTCATTAAACTTAACGAGAGTCAAATACTCAAAATCTTCTCTTAGTTAAGCCGTATGGTTCTAAGTTCTGAAACTGACCACTGAGTGGAAATACTCTGGAGTGGAGTTTCTGTTATCTGTGATTTTGACAGACAGACGAACAAAATAAAAATTCACCCAATTAGAACAGAGAAAGCGACTTTGTTTTATACTATGTATTGAAGATTAAACCATCAGACCGTAAAATGTGATAGGGTTCTATTCCTAATTATACTGAAGCGTAAGAGAGAAAAAAGACTCGATTATAAGCCATCACAACTTCATTATACTTATTGCATTAACTTTGAAATACTTAGAAAAAAGGAGTGAGATCCAAACAAAAACATTTCATGTGAATAATAAGGCCAACTTCCTGTCAAAAAGTTTCGGCCATTAAAAGTACTGATATCAAAAATTATGACCAAGTCCTTTGCTAGGCTCGATAAATGAAACCATACAGTTTTAGAAGGTATATCTTCTTCGATCACCCTCAAGCTGTCATACCATTCCCAATGATCGTGTTAAAATATTTTTAAATAATTTATGTCTTACTAATAACACTATAATATGAAGCTCATTTGGGACTGAGAATAGTTTTATTGTTTTCAACTTGGCAACATTTTTTAAATTAAACAAATTCAAAGGAGTGCAAAAATGTTGTCAAGTTGAAAACAATAAAACTATTCTCAGTCCCAAATGAGCTTCATATTATAGTGTTATTACTAAGACATAAATTATTTAAAAATATTTTAACAGGATCATTAGGAATGGTATGACAGCTTGAGGGTGATCGAAGAAGATATACCTTCTAAAACTGTATGGTTTCATTTATCGAGCCTAGCAAAGGACTTGGTCATAATTTTTGATATCAGTACTTTTAATGGCCGAAACTTTTTGATAGGAAGTTGGCCTTATTATTCACATGAAATGTTTTTGTTTGGATTCCTTTTATCTCCTCAGAATATTCTTTAGTTATCCCTATTTTGTATAAAAAAAATTAATGAAAATCTTGCCGTTGTTTTTGTTGAAAAATCTTTAACTGTAAGGTATTGAAGCACATGTTATGCAGGTGTTCAAATACTTTTGGACGGTAGTGTATGTATGTAGGATAATGTATAATATGTATCTATGTTTGTCCGCGGATGTCACCGAAAACTATTGAACGGATTGTGACCATTCTTTTCTTATTGGCTTAAGTACATTTACTTTATTATTATTTATTTATTATATACTAGCTGACCCCCGCAACTTCGTTCGCGTGGATATAGATTTTTATATAGGATCGGATCGGATCCCATAATTCTTTTATGTACCTAAACTAAATGTAGCCAAGTTACTCCTTATAACATTGAAAGTTCCATTAAAATCGATCCAGCCGTTTCGGAGATTAGCTGGAACAAATAGACAAACCGATAAACATAAATTTAAACGCACACAAGTTTAAAATAAGCCATACGTTCAAAGATCCGTGTCCCAAGTTATTTGAACCCAATACTGAGGGTTGTAATGGCTGTAATTTCTGAACTAAAAAACCTATGACCTTGAAATATTTACGGGACAATATATAAAGTACTAGTGCGTGCGTGCGTGCGTGCGTGCGTGCGTGCGTGCGTGCGTGCGTGCGTGCGTGCGTGCGTGCGTGCGTGCGTGCGTGCGTGCGTGCGTGCGTGCGTGCGTGCGTGCGTGCGTGCGTGCGTGCGTGCGTGCGTGTGCGTGCGTCCGTGCGTGCGTGTGTGTGTGTGTGTGTGTGTCTGTCTGTTCCCCTGTGGTGCTCACACGAGTGGACTGATTTGAATGCGGTTTTTTTTGTTTGAAAGGTGAATTAAGGTCGAGAATGTTGTTACCTATGTTTGATGAAAGTGGGTCCAAGATGGCCGCCGCTACAAAATAGCGGATAACATATTTTTTCACAACTTACTTAATATGGGTGATCAATCAAATGAAAGGGCTTGATTAGTAGAATAGCACAGAGCACTATGCAAATCCAAGATGGCCGCCGCCACAAAATGGCGAATGTCAGGGGTTTTTTATATTTTTAATTTATACTTGTGATAGTTTATGCCTTGTTTCGTAGAGAATTAGAGATATATACTTAGGTGCCAATAATACGTCTATGCAGTGAAATTTTTTCCGATTCGCCTCGATGCGCTTCGACTCTGCGCAAGTAGGTATGCCTCGAACCTAAAGGTGCGTCCAGACTTGAACATTTCACCGAACCGAACAGCGAACATTTCGGCGAACTTGTTACGCTCAATGTGGACGCAGTAACCCATCTCAAGCGCTCCAAGCGCGCCGTCCACATTGAGCGTAACAGTTCGGCGAAACTTTCGCCGAACTGTTACGCAGTAACCCATCTCAAGCGCTCCAAGCGCGCCGTCCACATTGAGCGTAACAAGTTCGCCGAAATGTTCGCTGTTCGGTTCGGTGAAATGTTCAAGTCTGGACGCACCTTAACACGCGCTGATGTCTCACTAGCCACCTGCGCTGCGACGAGTTCACTCTAAGTACCACTACCACTTCTAAGTACCTACACCGTTTCAGAATTCTGTGGCTGTAAACGATAGCAGATGTAACCTAAATTTCCACCATATTAGTAATTCATCATTATCACACCGCAACATTAATCTTGTGAGCATTAATTATTAGCAGTCGCTTATCTCCTGCGAGATAAAACAGTTTCTAACCCAAGGTCTGAGGTAAACATTGTGAAGGTTGTGACAGGCAGTTTTTAACCCCCGACGCAAAAACGACGGGGTGTTATAAGTTTGACGTGTCTGTGTGTGTGTGTGTGTGTGTGTGTGTGTGTCTGTCTGTTCCCCTGTGGCGCTCAAACGGGTGGACCGATTTGAATGCGGTTTTTTTTGTTTGAAAGGTGAATTAGTCGAGAGTGTTCTTAGCTATGTTTGATGAAAATCGGTCCAAGATGGCCGCCGCTACAAAATGGCGGATGATATATTTTTTCACAACTCCCTTGATATGGGTATCAAATGAAAGGGCTTGACTAGTAGAATAGCACTATTGCAAATTCAAGATGGCCGCCGCCACTAAATGGCGAATGTCGGGGGTTTTTTAAATTTTCAATTTACACTTGTCTATAGGCTTGTTGCCTACCTACCTACCTAGGACCGCGAGATAGTGACAGAAAACTAGCCGTTTTTTTGACCGACTACAAAAAGGAGATTCCGTGTTCAACCCCAATAGATGTATGTATGTAAGTAGGTATATGCACGATTAGTTCGAAAACCAACGAATCAATTTAGATGAAATTTTCACTATCGTAATGTACATATTTTCAAGTTATCATTCTTATGTTCATACAAACAAAAAGTTACACGTATAAATGTACCCATAGTAGGTAGGTATGTCACTAATATTTTTGATTGGTAACCTACGCCGATTTCTCGCCGAGATTGCTGGACCTTAATCGGCTTAATTTTTCCTAAAATGTAGCTTATTTATGTATGGCTTGTGTTAAGTATGTGTATGTGTATGGCGACCGTTCGAGCAGAATTAGGGCTTACCAAACCAATGAAACAAAAAAATGCACACAGCGCTGGCCACTTTAGATCCTAAATGATCATTCAAAATGAAAAATGATATAAAGGAAACCTAAAGATGATTTTCAAATAAGTATCTATTTGACGATACCCCATTTAACATACTTAGTTCATCGACTTTAATTTTTTTCTTTTTCACAATATGACATCTGGATGTCGCCATATTGAATTTTGAATACTGTCATGTATTTAGTGACACTTGCAAAATTATGACAAATCGATTGTCGTAAGAATCATCAAAATCGGCCCACGTATTTGGTCTCTAGCGCCACAAAGGAACAAACATAGATATTACATACATACACAAACTGATAAACACATTACCCTCCTTTGCGTCGCACAGTCGAGTAAAAATGGACTTCCAAACTGTGTAATGTGTTAAAACATCCCCTGTCTATTCGTTTGCGCACTAACCTTTTCAGTGAAGGTTCTTTCATCAGATTTGAGTGCTTTATAGCGCGTTTCGTTTCGCGAGGATTTATTTATTGCTCAACAGATTTTTCATTTCAGGGTTCCGTAGGCGAACAAAGACCCTCGCGCCCAGATTTTCATCTTTTACGTTGTAACGGCAGTGATGCGCGATTTATTGTATAGATGTGCAACTTGCAAGGAAAGGATGTAGGTATCTACTTCCACCATAGCTCAATGGTGTACGGAGCGGCTAAGATATGCTATGAACATACATTTTGCACGAGGTAGGTAGTTGTGCTAGAAGTACAAGTTTATTCAGCCACGCTCCATATTTCACATAGCTACTCAAAGAAATATTATCAAGGACACACCACTCGCGCATCCTCATTATATATACTTAGCTCATACTTGTGCTTTTAGGTCGTAGCTCGCATACCTACTTCGTTTCAACGAGTAGGTACGTAAAAAACTTAGCTTCATTAAATCCTTTACCACCAGAGCTAAGCTAGAAGCTAATACGAAAACCAAACGATCCTATTGCTTGATAAAGAAAGAAACAAAGAAAGAGCAGCTCAGCATATGTAACATAGCCTGAAGGTAGTTTCCTACTAATTTCTTTCACTGTCGCCTTCCGCAGTTCTGCAGCCTGTTTTTACCTGACGTTCATATCTCTTATATCGCGTAACGACGCGATATAAGAGATATGAACTCCTGCGGTTTCCTTGAATTTCTAGCCTTCAAGGTAAAAAGGTTCGTCGCCGTGACTACTGAACCGTAATCTGTGCGTGACCCGACACGCACTTGACCGGTTTTTTCTCCCTTTGTAATCGCAGTAAAGGATGAAATAAAAACAGGTGTGTTTGACATTCAACTGTGCGCGTTCTATCAAAGCTTTGAATATTTTCTATAGAATATTGTCTGCCCGGGGCGCACCGCACAATTTTTTTATATTACTCTAGCGGCACGCTATGATGGCCGGTTTGACGTTTGTCCGCTCATGAAGTTCCGTATTAATTGATAACGACTTTGAAGGAAATAATTGTATTACTTTATTGACGATAGTGATGTGCAGAGATTCATAAATTTTATCGAATGTAGTTTTAGGTTTAGGACTCAAAATTTATTTATTAAATTGATTTCTTAAATGTATACAAGTGTAGAAAAATCAGTTTGCACCATTTAAGGGGTGAATGTACTTGTGAATATGAACAATTTTCACTATGTGGACAAACCTCTGAAATCGCAAAAAAATATCAATAAATTTTTAAAAATGGAATCTAATACGATCGTCACATAGGATCGCTGGCTAGCACAACTACTACCTCCGGCAAACTCGCGTCAATGCTCAATGCAAAACAAAGCAGTTTCGAATTGACGTTGCTTCGAAAAGTATAAACTGTCAGTGCAATGCGATTGTGATATAGTTTTGACCTGGCTTTGGATTTCAAATATTGATACTGCATTACTGTTGACCCTTGCTCGTTAATTTGGACTCTGTTCAAGCCCTTTGTTGTGGATTTCGTCGATATGACCGAACGTACGCAGAGAACTGTTCTAAATAGTCAGACACGTGAGTTCGTAATACGCCTTCGTAACTATTTCGATCGTGAAGCTCAAAATGGAGGGCCAATTTTACCTATAACGTCAGTGGTTGAACGCGTAGCTGATGCGCTTAATATTGGACAACGAACTGTTAGACGGATAACTAAAAAAAAATATGGCGAGACTGGCACAGAAGAAAATAAACTTCACACACCAAAAAAGAGAAAACGAGCAAAACCAGTCGTAGGCATCGATAGCTTTGATGCCGATGCTATCCGAAGACATGTTTACGGCTACTATTTACAGAAGGAGTATCCAACAAGAAAAAAGTTGGTGCATTCACTGAAGGAAGCTGGATTATTCTTCGGTGGGGAAAGTTCTTTAACGAAGATTTTGAAGACCATTGGATTTCGATACAAAAAATGTAACAAACGCAAAATATTGATGGAAAGATTTGATATAGCGATGGCAAGGTATACTTTTTTACGGCAAGTGAAAGAAATCAAAAATTGGCAAAATGTTGTGTTCTTGGATGAAACATGGCTTAATGCTAACCATACTGTAGGCCGTTCTTGGAACGATGACACAGCAGCATCTACTTCCAAAGTTCCTGTAGGAAAAGGATCGCGACTTATAATTTGTCACGCCGGAACCATCAACGGGTTTGTCGAAGGTTCTCTCATGGCTTTTGCGTCAAAAACCACTGGAGACTATCATGAAGACATGAATGGAGAAAAGTTTACTGAATGGTTTACCTCAATGTTGTGTAGCCTCCCTGAACCATCTATTATAATTATGGACAACGCCCCATACCACTCGATGCAAATTGACAAGCCACCTGCCCAATCCCAAAAGAAAGCTGATATCGTCGCATGGCTTCGTAAAAATGGCGTAGATGCAAACATGAATATGTTAAAAGCGGAATTAGTACGTCTTTTAAAAGAAAACAAACCAACCAAGATCCGATACGTCATTGACGAAATAGCATTAGAACATGGGCACAGAGTTATACGGTTACCGCCTTACCATTGTGAGTATAATGCGATTGAGTTGGTGTGGGCTCAAATTAAGGGATATGCTGCAAGACACAATACAGAACCCCCATTTACCACAAAAAAAATGCTAAAATTATTAGAAGAAGCTTGTGAACATGTGACTAAAGGAGACTGGGAAAAGGTTGTGAATAGAACTGTTAAATTAATAAGGGAAGATTATGAAAGAGATGTGAAAATAGATAATATTATAGAAAACGAACATATAATTATTAATGTATGTGATGATAGCAGTGACGACAGTGAAAATAGTAGTATGGACGAATCTGATTAATTATGGCCTTTTGTGGCACCTTTTTTGGTATCTTTTGTATTCATATGTTTCTTGTGTGCATATAAAGTATGTATATTCATTTTCGTTCAAATATTCAGTTCGTTCAAATAAATTAAATAAACATATACATTTTTGTTTTATTAAACCTATTTAATCAGGTACAAAAACAAAACTTAATTGTTTTTTGTTCGAGAATAAATTGACATTCCACATCACTATTGTAATGTGTCAAACCGGCCATCATAGCGTGCCGCTAGTGTAGACTAAGTACCTACGTACCTACGTTTACACTTTTACAGTACTTTCGAATAAATATTGCACATTGGCATCATCAAACAAGCAATCAAGCCTCGGATCAACCGAGGCTTGATTACTTGTTTGATCGTAAATCCGAATACCTGCGATCAAACGCATCGAGCCTTAGGTATAAGTATTTTTTTATTTTTTTATTCAACTAACAATAAGTACAAGTTAGCCCTTGACTGCGATCTTACCTGATGGTAAGTAACGATCAACGATACAATCTAAAATGGAAGTAGGTACTGTGGAAGTGGAACTTAGGAGAAGTATGCCAGTTTTTATTAAATTCATAGGTACCTACCCCGGCCCTGATCGGTTTCCATATGACATCGTACCGAAACCACCAAATCGTTTGTTCGGCTTTGCCGGCAGGGTGGTAACCAGTCACAGCTGAAGCCTCCCATTAGATCAAATTAGAGACAATTTGAAAATTTTATTATTAAGTTCTATTAATATGCACCCAAATTGCCCCTGCCGATCGATAATATACAAAATCACGACACAGAAGTGGATCTAATTGTATACCTACTTACTTATTAAAGCATATCTATGGAGCATTACACCATTTTAAAACACGAAAAAATTTCATGTTTTAAAATGGTATCGTCGTGTATAATGTCATCCTACTTGTAATAATTAATTTATCTTTGATTATCCACATGAATTTTATATTATTAATTTTAATTTATAGGTCAAGGTATAAATTCCACTGAAAACTTTGTTTTGCTTGGTATTAATTCGAATAAAATACAACAATTATTAGGTACGTATATAAATTTTTACGTTTATTGGTTACCGTAAAAAAATTATAGGTAAGTACAAAATATACTTAAATAAAATATTTTATTGATAAATATTTTATTTAATATCTGTACCCTTTCGACACTTTCTGAACGGATATCGTTTTGTGACGCAGGGCGCTAGCTGTCAGTTGCCGTTTGTCATCATAATTTGCGCAAAAAATATAGCCGCAATTTGAAAGATCGAAATACGCCACGGTCCACAGGCGGACTTTAACCTTTATCTTAATTAATTATTGATCTTTATAAGAAATTTATTAAGTCGTTAAACTTCGATTATATTATTGTTAATTACTGTGCTAAAATATGTGGACAAACAATCAATTTGCTCTGACGAGTTCTTGACGTAGGTAAGTATTTGTTCGTCTGTTCTGTTTATTTTTACGTTATGAATTTGATGCAAAAATTGCTGAAAAATATTATGTAAGTATATTTAAAAGTTATTTATTGTTTATAAAATATTTAATTTTAATCCAGTTCCTTTGTAGGTTCATTTTAAGTGCATGGAATCCAGCTTTTTAGACCTAGTTTTAGTAAGCATCCGTTAGATATTATAATTAACCGTTAGATATTCAAATTAAGTAAATCTGGGCTAGTTCTGGGCTACTTATAAACGCTGCATGTCGCCTTGATACCCCGTTTTGCTGGTAGATCAGCTCAATATTATAAAGGTAAGGCGAAGACTCTAAATCGGAGTAATAGTGCATAGGTAGGTCTCGCTTTAAGGTAGAGCAAAGTCGAAGTTGGTTTTTTTATCTCTGACTAAGTTTAGCATGTTGAAACGTTAGGCTGTGTGTGTGTTATTTTATTTCACAAAACCTGTTGAAAGCTCAATAGAATGCCGTTAACCCATCGATGTCGTTAACCCCATCAAAACAGGGCATTTCAGTTACAGAGGTGTGCCGCGCCGTGGCGAGGCGAGGGTCTATGTCAAAGTCCTTTGTTTGAGAATGCGGCCGCAGGGACGCGCAGGCCGCAGCACAGCACAGCTGAGCCGGCTGCCGGCGCGGCGTCGAGGCCGCAGCCCCGAAACCCGCACCACGCCGCCCGCCGGCAGTATTGTTCCGATCGTGACCACGTGTGCACGTGTCTCCGAACCGCGCACACCCAAAACTTTCTTACGTCAAATGGATATAACCTAACACAGGAGTTTGCCAGCCAAAAATGTGATTAAAGTGATATTACCCTAACAATATGGGTCATTAAAACGTGTTGAGTGCTAACAAATTCATAAAAGAAAAGTGTAAAGTGCCAATATCAATTATGTGAATTATTTAGTGTCGTAAAAGGGAATAATGAGTATCCAAAAGTGTTTTCTGGATAACTCCAGCAGGATGATCAAGGCTATGTCCACAGCGAAATCGTCTAACAGTGAAGTGAAAACGGTGAGTAACGTCGAACGTGTATGATGTATGTGAATCGCTAAACAAAGGCGTAAAACGGTTCAACTTATAGGTTATCTTTTACAGTACGTTCGCGTTTATGGTTATAAATAGAGTAAGTTAATCATTTATTATTTGTGCGTTCATTAAGTTGTATTACGGTTAATGTATTTCCCAAGCAGATATGCAATTATATGCTTAATTGTGTACGATACAAGAGTTTTTGTATTTCGTCATTTCATAAATGGATGGAATGCACTTGACATTTTGAATTTGCCATGTGAAAACACCTATTATATGTTTTTTTTTTACATACAACGATTTGATGTACCTATTTAAAATGTAGTGTTTTTTTTACCTGTCTTTGGAGTAAATATTCGACAATAATTTACTCTTGTTTTTTTCATATGATTTATGGAAACGAGTGAGGTCAATTGTTTAGTTTATTTGAGTAATTTATATATGAAAACAATGAGTCATTTTTCTATCTTGATACGTTTGCCTAATGCTTCAAATTTAAATGATTGTATAGTATTTTACGGTGGTAAATTACCACCTAAGGCCGTGTCCCCATTAGGCGAACAGTGAGCGGCTGATTGTACGCAGGCTGACTCTGAGCGGCGTATCAGTCGCAACTCATAGCTCTGGATCTTTCATAGTTTTGGAGGCACTTGAAGGCGAATCAGTCGCTCACTGAACTCACTGTATAAGTTGGCTAGCGAAACGTCGCGAACTGCGAACATTACGCGCTGTTTGTACGCTTCATTTAAAAAATAGTACCTGGATGACCGAGTTTTGCTCGGTTTTTAGTGTTTCTCACAAAAGAAGGAAAAATTATCATCTGGACTCGAACCGGGGTCTTCTGGTTTCGGGACCACCCGATTTCCCGCTTGAGCTATTATAACTTTGTAGATGGTGGCGAAAACCTTCGTATTGTAATGATATTGTAGCAGTTTTTCATTACCTGGAAACACGGAGAAAACGACGTTTTCTAAAAATGAAACCTAGCTAGATCGATTTATTGCCCCCGAAACCCCATGCAGTCATACTAAATTTCATGAAAATCGTTGGAGCCGATTCCGAGATTCAGATTAGGGTAGGAACACCGGTTTCCGGACACGCACCTGTTATCGTCCACCGAGCGGATCACTCTTAAGAAACGCTTAAAAATAGAAACATTATAAGACTTACATAAAAATAATGCATCTCTGTGCCAACTTGAATGTCTTATCAAGACACAGAGAAAGAAAAAAGTCTATTTCACTTAAGTTTCTTTGAAAACAAAGCGATCGAATTTTGAGTATGCAATTTAGGAATGAAAATGAGCCGTGTGGAGCAAAAAAATTAGTGGTATGCTTCAACTATCACGGGAAGTTATTAATCATTTTACTATAAGATTTAGTTTGATTCTTCTTTGTAGCACTTACTTATGTTTCATAAAATACTGTGAACGTGTTTTTTTACTTATGATTATATTGGAACACAAAAAAAAGGGGTGGACGACAACTAGTTCACTATTTTCTTAAGAAAACCTGTTATCGTCCGGGCGGTCAAACACAGGTTTAGCGTCTTAATTTTAGGTAGTCTTGTTATCAATCGAGGTGTGCACAAAATTGGAATTAAGTTTATTAATTCGAATCCTATACACATACACTAGTTAGTGACTAGTCTTCGTCCACTTTTTTCTCATTGTATATAAAACTATGGGTCTTCAAAATCACGCGTGGACGATATCTAACTTTGCACTGAATAAATATTCTAAGTTTCGACCACCAAGCTATTATTTGAAAATAAATAGATTTAGTAAAAATATAAATAATTAAACTTGTTTGACAAAAGAATTACCTTATATTTTATGTGTTTCTCCTTGGAACTTTGATTTATTTATAAGTTAAGATAGTATTGTCGATCATTATAATTTGTGGACGAAATTTAAAATAGAGAATCTGAAGTGCACCGGTTATCCGTCCACCTATATTTTAATATGTATAAAAAACATATATTTTTTAATTTTATGTTAATATTTAGGCGAATTTTGATTATTACTCATATCTATAATTTATTTTTTATTCTACTACAAGTTAGTCCTTGACTGCGATCTCATCTGATGTTAAGTGACAGTCTAAGATGGATGCGCGATAACCTGAAAGAGGTACAGCAGAATCTGTAAATGACTTGGAAGTAAGGCATACTAGACTAGAGACAATTTTGAAATTATTAAATTGAATTTACCAAATTGGTCTACCGAGAATCAAGTAGAGGACCTTCCACTAATAAGACTTACCCCTGCGCCATGCCAGGGAGGCTGCCAAATTATATGTACCTACTTTTATATAATGTAAGTGAGATGTGGTAAAAGACGATGCAAGATAGATAGGCGCAAAGTTGGTAAAGATATAATGTCATATTGTAGACTCTATAAACCGCGTTAACAAGGCAATAGTTTTTTATCTGTTTTATTTTAAAACAAGCAGTTGACCGCTATTGCGTATGCGTAGAAAGACCACATCACTTTGTATAAAGTTCTTTATCACCCTGTGAAAGTTCTGTCAAAATAGGTTCAGCTGTTTTGAAAAGTAAGTACATATTACGAATAGACGAAACAACAGAAAACAATTTTTTTATAAACGGTTATGTGGCTTTTTAATAATGTATAAGTAAACATAAGTTCACTAATAAAAACCCATATATTTCGTAAAGACGGACAGGAAGTTAATTTTAATTGGTATAGATATTAAATACATATTAAAGTGGTGTTAATATTACATATTCAATTACTTACTCATTACATGCATACTTTTTCATAGTAAATTTCTCATAGAAATCAGTGGACGGATAACAGGTACAAGGGTGGACGATAACTAGATTTAGTGGACGATAACCGGTGAAATCGGCATTTTGAGCTTTTTATTAGGATTAAAAAAAAACTAGTTATCTGACTAAAAAAATACTAACGTGCAATGAAAATAGACTATACTAGAAGTATATTTTAACAAGTTTTTGTTTAATTTTTTTTATAGAACATATATTTTCACCCTCTCAAACTCAGTAACTCCACTAAATGGACGATAACCGGTAAGAAAACCCTATATACTTAAGGGCATTTCTCTACTAACTGGAAACTCGTCCATACAAAGTTGTCCCGACTCTATTTTTTTTGAAAATTAAGAAATGATATATATTTTTCGAGAAGTAGTAATGAAGTAAATACTAATCCCCAAAAAACAATTGAGATTTTGACAATTTTTTTTTTGTATGAAAAAAATAATTTTTTCGTATTATTATTTTTCTAAATTTAAATATTTTCATCTTGTTGCACGTTTAATGGACATTATCTGTAAATAAAATAGGTCTTTGTAGCATAAAACAGGTAATTTGTGCTATAAAATTCCAGAGGACTGTTGCCCAGAGGACTCTTTTTTTTACATAAAAAGTGTCATAGAATTAAATCATTTAAGATTTTGTTTAATATTATTGTAAGAAGTGATAATGCTCGCACTGGGTTATTGTTGTATAAAATTTTTACAATTGAATCTCTTATAATACTAAAAATACAACTCTCCAGAGGACTGTTAAACAAGCTGCCCAGACACGTGATTCTCTTACACAAACAGAGATAAAACTGAATAAAATGGCCGCTGCACTTTGTACTTTACTTTCGAACGAACTTCACACTGGTTTCATTGCGTTTTACGACATAAATAATCTCAGTAGTGCATAGTAAGCTTTTGACGCGATATTCTAATTGTATTCGGGGAAAAATCAAAAATCGTGCGGACAACATTCGAGTGCCAGTTTGTAGTATCAAAAATAAACCTAGAATTATCATTGTGTTTTCTAAACATGCTATCTGTATCCTATTATTGCTTGTATATGTTTAAATTTGTCTATTTTAATAAAGGAAATAAATATTCATCATAAGAGTTGTCATTCTGGAAATAGGACATAGCCAAGAACTGTATTTTGAGGTTTTCAACTGAATTTGATAGAATATGACAATGTTATATTATTAAATGAACTTGCCTCCTTTAAGATTAGGTAGTGTACTATCATTATTGATATTAAAAATTAGTATTATTATAGCCAAATAAGAAAAAAATGCTTGGTACAACGATTTTCCCGTTAGTAGAGAAACAGCCATATACATATGTATCTGTATATAAGAAATGCTCGTTTAAAGGTACCTATTAGATGTGGAAGCTAATTGGAAGCAAGCGGTTAGCTGCTCACTGTTTGCCTAATGGGGACACGAAGTCTGGTTTGGTGAAGGCAATCTATCACTATTTTGCACGCACCAAATATACACAATGGGTCCCGGACAGTGTGAAATATGACATCGAAGTTATTGTGAAAAACGACATTGACAATAATATCTCATGTCTAACTATTTTTTCCATCATTTTTCACGTCAGTTTTCATGTTGGACCTACCCATGAAAACTGGTATTAGAGCTATCCGTTAGAGATAAAGAAATCGTGTTTCAATCGAAAATTCCACCTTCAAAAGAGTCGAATAGAGGATAAAAGTTGGTAGGAGGAAGTTGGTAGTAGGTTGGTTGATTTGAAATTCTCACAAAATTTAAATTCACTCAGCCATATTATCGGGCGATCATAATATAATCAGAGAGGGCAGTAATACTCATACTGCTAATTAATTATTTATCCATTTAATTTCCATGACTCTCTCGTTAGTCGTTAGCATGAATGTGACCCACTTATAATGCAACATATTGTTACCCAAGCTCGTAGCAATCGAGCTAGGATTGCCGGCTCGCTGGTTTCTCCACAAACGGGTCGGCATTTAAAGCGTTTGACCTCCTCTGGTTCTATCTTCGATTATTGGTGAGACCATCTTTCTTAACAAACAGATGATGTTTGATATTCCATGATAATGCTTCGTTGTTAATATAACTATAGCTTGATATTACATGATATAAATATTATATATATACAACATTATAAATAGCAGTAGCTTTTCTTATTTAAGACCCCTCTCCCAGTTTGACGCTATGGAAGTTTAGGTATCTAACGGCAGGTAGGCTGACGGCCAGTTACACGGACGACTACTTGGATATAGCGCAACTATGACTATAGTTTTGGTACTTGTATTAAATATTAATTTATAAATTATTTATTTGATATTGTAGTATTATATATTATATATTTACTATAAAATATTTTTAAAATGACTTCGCGTGGGACTTTATCGAATAAGTATTTCATTAATCTACGTTCAACTTACAAAACAAAAGCGACCAGGATAATATGATGTTCTTCTCTATAATGACAATATGTAGGGTTCCGTATTTATATCATAGGTATCACGCATATTTAGCCTTCAACCATTTTTTTCTAAACTAACTAATAAAAGAAACAATCACCTTTTTAATTATTTAACAATTACCAATTATTATTATTATTATTATACATATTTCAAATCATCTGTCTGAAAATAACATTACAGAGCTGTTGCATTGCACCTGTTGAAGTTCTTGGATACATTTTCTGATAAAAGTACAATTATTTAAAGTTTACCAATAGAACAATAAAAAGTATGCAATCTTTGTTTACTGCTAAAATGTCGGTTTAGTCAGAAGTGCAAGTGCGACTTTTATTACAGTAATTAGTAATAAACAACAGGTGTTTGTAGTCATTAGGTAGGTACCTAGTATATTTTTTTGGGGGGAGGGGGCGAATTTTGCTATTTCGTATAATTTTTTTTTCTTCTTTTGATTTCTTCCTTAAAAAAATACAACGGCCATTTTGGATTCCAAAATGAACATCATTTTTTATGTTCAGTCCCCCAAAAAACTTCGGAAATGAAATGACACCCATATTATAAACAAGTGGATAAACCCGCGACTTCGTTCGCATGGATATTGGTTTTTAAAAATCTCTCTCATTGAGAACTCTTTGTTTTTCCTAAGCTCCTTTGAGCTTATACCTTGCTAAAAACTGTTGAAATTTCACTGGCGGATGTTTAGGTACATCAAAATGTAAACATCCGCCAGTGAAAGTCCTATCAAAAACGGTCCAGCCTTTCAGAGATTGGCCGGTAATTTATAAAGTATCTCCTTTCTAACAAAAAAAGAATGAATGAAATCGGACCACCCGTTAACGAATTACAGCTAAGTACACATTTTGACTTCATTTTGACTTCAAAATTCAGCACGGTTCCCAAGGGAACCGTGCTGAATTTTGGGATAAAAAGTATCCTATATATTACTCCGTAGTATGAACTTAAATCATGCCGAGTTTCATTTCAATCCATTTAGTAGTTTTTACGTGATGCGCGCACAAACATACAGACAAACAGATAAACAGACAAAAATTTCAAAAATAGCTTTTTTATGTTCTATTACTTATCCCTAACATCCACCAGTTATTATTTTGCACAAATCTTCAATGTACACATATGGCAATTCTACGATTTTATTATATGTATAGATATGTATAGAAAATAATTTCTTAAAAAAATACGACGGCCATCTTGGATTTCAAAATGGAATATTAGTTTATAATATTATATTTCCGTGACTGTCCTAGGTGCTATGCTGTAATTTCACTTATTTAAAAAAATACGCACTATTACTTACTACTCACGCATATTTTTTAGAAAAATATTCATGCTCAAAACTTTGCAGTCGTTGTACAAATTAGTGTTTACACGACTCTCGTACGTGCATCTGGATGGTGGCAAAATTGGCACAGGTCCTTCCCTAACGAGCGCCGGGCGCATACTAAATAAGCTAAGACATTGTGTAGCTATTTATAGTAATTTAGGGGGATGTTTAATAAGTTTTTATGTTTGATCAAATAAATGGATTGTTAATTAAACTATATACATAGATTCGTTAAAGAACATAGTTTATTTCTACATAAAAAATTTATTGAATTTATGCTTTTTTCAATACAAAAAATCGTGTTAAAGTAACCGTATAATTCGGGAAATTTGGCGGAAGTTCTTTTTTTTTTACTCATTAATTTGATAAAAAATCTATATTCTGGTCTGTAATGTGTCAATAGGACTATATGTCTGATATTTAAGTATTTTTTTCAAGTAAATCAGATGACTTTAAAGGACAGATATAGAGCTTCAAAGTTGAGTCTGTTATTTATTTTATTAAAACGAGGTGTGGGAAATTGATCATTACAAAATAAATAAAATAGTTTTTGTAAATATGGTCTGACAAATGTCAATATGAAGGATTAGTTTATTAAAAACATGTATTGAAATATGTGAAAGTCTCTCCTACGATGCTAAATTTGGAGCTTGAAATCTCAGATTTTTCAGAGAAAAGGTAAAACTGCTCTTAATATCTACTAGCGACCCGCCATGGCTTCAATTGAGTAGTAATTACCTGCTACTAGCCCATAATACATTGTTTTCTTAAAAGTATCTCAATTTAGATTTTAGTTCCAAAAGCATTGAACGACAGCTTGCCTAGACAATTTGATGCCCCTTTACTTAGAACAGATATAGTATAGCAGAGCAATTTAGAAATTTACCAGACACATTAATTTGTAAATCGTGTTAACTAGGGGATTACCCGTGATCTTATCAAAGAAGATCTAAAAGGATCCTAAATAAGTTTAATGTTACACGCTCAACAAATCAATCTCGCAGCCAACGATGTGTAACATGAACGGGTAGGTACCGCGATACGTGGCCTGCCGTCTCATTTAACGCTTACTTGAATAGTATTCATTCGATTCATTAGGTAAATAGGTGATTTTGATCCTTATCTCACGGTCAGCGTATTCAAAATCAGCATCATACACTTTGATGTACGTTTCCTTTGCCATCGTTCTTCAAGTAGGATTTTTTTTTAATAATAACACATTCTGTATATTTTTAAATAATAACACATTGTTTTAAATAATAACACATAATTTTGTCGTACCACTCTCTATTAATTAAATAAAATATTCATCATCATCATAATCAACCCATTACCGGCCCACTATAACAGGGCACGGGTCTCTTCTCAGAGTGAGAAGGGTTTAGGCTGTGGCCAAATTTGTAGACTTCACACGCTTTTAAGGACATTGGAAAACTCTCAGGAATGCAGGTTTCCTCACGACCGACGTTTTCCTTCACCGTTGAAGCAAGTGATATTTAACGCCGAAAAGTTAAGGTGCGTCCCGGGGGTCGAATTCGGTTATTCCTCCGAAAGGAAGGCCACTAGGCTATCACCGTTTAACTATAACTTAAATAAATCATTATTACAATTCAAACAAACATAAAACTAAATTTAAAATCGATTGTACTGCAGCGACGCAATAAGTTTCCAAGATTCTGGCAGCATTGCCAGCTCTTGTATCCCGGTAGACTCGATTAACCTTTTGTTAGTTCTTCAAAAAGCGCTCGAGGCCTTGGGTCCCACGGCCCAAAGATCTTCGCCCCAAAAAACACAATTACTTCATTTTTGGGACTTTTATCTGTCACTGAATAAGGGATTTACTGAAGATACATATATTAGAAAACCGCCTTTACCTTTAAATTACCTAATTACTACCATGAACTATGCAGAGGAGACCGACTTTGATCTTATCTAACTATTAACTATACCTTATCTTATAATGGACTCCACAAAGGTAGAATGCTCTTAAACCCACTCAATACCACGCCTAGAGACATTTTACCCTTTCTCTTCTCCTAGAATCTTGTGTCTTTGGAGTTTAGTTTGGATTGTCTTATAAACCTACAAACTTAAGTGATTTGATCATTTGTATAGTTCTACTGGAATTTCTCATTTTGTCATCTACATTGATAATTTTAAATATTACAGCTTGGCAATTCCATCGGGAGATAATTTATTTATTACTAAATGATATGCCTGAGATTGAAACAAAAATGAGAAGATTCGTAGAAGAACCGAAGTCACAGACGTAGCTCAACCAATTGCGATGCTGAAGTGACAATGCGCAGGGCACATAATATTTCGGCTACCAGCAATTACGGCAGTCTTGGCAGCCCTGGTTCCCTCCACAAGGATTTAAGCGGCGTAAGACCGAATCACGTGAAAGTCGCTACGAGAGACCATTGTCCAGCAGTGAACGACTATCGGTTGACAATGAAGGAGAAAAGTAATAATGCCGGATCAGACCGCGGTCGTTTTTATACCATCACAAATCAAAACGTCAACCCGTTTAAGTAGCAATTTATCGCTCATACCTACGTAAAGGTGCGTCCAGACTTGAACATTTCACCGAACCGAACAGCGAACATTTCGGCGAACTTGTTACGCTCAATGTGGACGGCGCGCTTGGAGCGCTTGAGATGGGTTACTGCGTAACAGTTCGGCGAAACTTTCGCCGAACTGTTACGCAGTAACCCATCTCAAGCGCTCCAAGCGCGCCGTCCACATTGAGCGTAACAAGTTCGCCGAAATGTTCGCTGTTCGGTTCGGTGAAATGTTCAAGTCTGGACGCACCTTAATGTAAAACGTGCGGAGTTTTTCACAATGTCACATTGCGCCGTGGGACGTATTGTCACAGAAGAATTAATTATTTGTCGCGTTATAACGAGCTCGGCGACGCCAGGTTGTGGCGTTGAAGCGAGAGCGGACTCGGCGAAACGAATGTTTTTACTGAAATTGCCTCGTTTTGATACATTATGTGATATGACTACAGCACAGACCCGACATTTCGTATCAGCGAACTTATTACTGACAGCGCTATATTTAAATCGAGCGGGTCAAAGACTTTGAATTTGTTCAGAGGCACTGAATATTACTGTTGAACCTTATTTTAATGCAATATTTTTTTGAAATAACTATGGTCCTTCAGAGTCACATTAACAACTTAATTGTGCATGAGGATGCGAAACTGTATCTGTGTTGTAGGTAACCGAAGTACAGATTTCTTAACAACGAAGTGTTTCCATTAGTGTTTCATTCTGACGCCTATGCGTGGTTTGGTTTCATTAAAATATTCATTGAAATGTACATTTCATGCAAGCTTACATTTCTGCATTTTAAATACTCCCCCTCTCTTCCCTATTTTAACCGCTATTTACAGGCGCTGTGATTTTCATTTCAAACTGGTATTTTAGTTAAAAGGGAAACAAATCGCTGTGCATAAACACTTTGTTTTAATTGTTTCCGTTGCATTGTTTTTATGCAAAATGTAAGACGTGCAGAAAGGGCCACAATATACTATTGCATATTTTTTTATTTAATTTATTTACAAACAAAATATAAAACTACTAGCTGTTGCCCGCGACTTCGTCCGCGTTAAACAATTTTAAACGGGAACCCTTTGTTTCCCCGAGATAAAATAGTAGTCTGTCACTTTCCAGGTCCTCAACTAAAAAAATGCGACTGCAAAAAATCACGTCAATCTGTAGTTAAATGTCCGATGATAATAATATGTTGAAAGGAAACCCCCCTTGAGGTGGATTTTCGTCAAATTTTTCTTAGCTTATGCCTACCTACCCCCTAGAAAGAACCTAACTTCCAAATTTCAAGTTAATAATAACAATAACTTAAATTTCACGTAAAAAGTTTCATCCCCTTTTTTACCACCCTTAAGGGGAGATTTTTCTGAACAACTTACACAGGTTTTTATTATTTAAAATTTATAATCTAAATGCCTATTTTCATATCTGTAACTTCAAAAACATAGAACTTTCATATAACCTTCCTACCCCCATTTTACCCCCTTAGGGGAGGATTTTCGTGAAATCTTTTCTAGGCTGATATCTAAGCCCTAGAATGAACCTATCTTCTAAATTTCAAGTTGATAATAACAATAATTAAAACTTAACATAAAAACTTTCAACCCCTATTTTACCACCCTTAAGTGAAGATTTTTCAGAATAAAATACACAGGTTTATATTATTTAAAACCAATAATCTAAATGCCGATTTTCAGGTCTGTAACTTTAAAAACATAGGACTTTCATACAAACTTTCTACCCCCATTTTACCCCCTTAGGGGAGGATTTTAGGGATACTAAATAGCCTATAACCTTCCCAGAAAATTGTACTACCAAATGCAAAAAGAATTTTTCAAATCCGACTGGTACTTCCAGAGATTAGCGCGTTCAAACAAACAAACTCTTCCGCTTTATTATATTAGTATAGATTGTACTACCAAATGCAAAAAGAATTTTTCAAATCCGACTGGTACTTCCAGAGATTAGCGCGTTCAAACAAACAAACTCTTCCGCTTTATTATATTAGTATAGATTTACAACTTTTCTTAGCATCCTTAAGTATTGACGACTTATCAGAGTGCTGCATATTCCTTTTTATCTAGTTTCATCCAGTTACAAAAGGTTATTAAGGTAATATTATCACAACATTAAACAGATACAAAATATAAAAGTGTTCTTGTTAAGTTGAGGGTCATTTAAAACTTATAATAATTAATGACATTGTGTCGTCTCGCGGCAATCGCCGCTAGTGATGCTCCGAGCAGTGGCGTAGCATACCTTGGCGGGGCCCCGTATAAAAATTTGTTTGGGGGCCCTTATAAAGGGTAAGGATTTCTCACAAATAAAAAAAAATTTTTGCATAAAATTAAAAGCAATATTTATTCATCATAATTATTTATCTGTCACTTTTTCTAAAATTTTTACAAACAATTCAAATTAAATATATTATACTCTCCTTGCCTTTTTTTCGGCAAATTGATTTATTAAATCATGTATAGCTGATGATGACTTTAGTTTTTCTAAAGATTCTGCCTCTATGGACAACTTTTTGGACAACATTTTTTGACTTTTGTCATTTCTGAAATAAAGAAAAATATGAGTTTTTGTTAATTTTTGCTTACGCACGTCGTGGCTTGGGGGCCCCGTATAATTGATACGGCATATACGGCGGTAGCTACGCCCCTGGCTCCGAGTATAATATATTTTTGCTATTCGTAACTAGCAGTTCGAATAGTTAAGTCTTTATAGATATTTCGCATTGCAGAATTGTACAATGTGAATGTGATCAATTAAAGTTAAAGAAAAATCTAGATTCTTTTTTAATTCTGTTTCGAAACCACTTGCCAGGGTCATTTGTCGATTGCCATCTAACCAGCGCGCAGTTAGATGGCAATCGACAAATGACCCTGGCAAGCGCAGCGCTTCAGATATGCGTTACCTTAAAAACCTTTTTTTTTTAACTAAACGCTTAGATACATATACGCGTAACGTTTCTAACGCAGCTCCTATGGTACAAAAAGTCATAACAAAGGTATATAATATATAACATTCGTTACGTCGTACCTACCAAGAACCTGAAAGCAATGACGGTTAGCAACGATCACCCAACTCGGTAATTTAGAATAGAATAGAATAGAATAGAAAAGTTTTTTATTCAAATAAACTTTTACAAGTGCTTTTGAATAGTCAGATGAATCTACCACTGGTTCGGAATGCCGTTCCAACCGAGAAGAACCAGCAAGAAACTCGGCGGTTGCTCTTTTCCAAATTTACAATAGCAATATAACAATTTTATGTTAAGTACATGATTGAATTGCCGTCTCGCGCATTGCTGGAACGAGTCAAATCCACGCCTTTTTATCATTTATATAAGTAATCATAATTTTATTCAGATAAACTTTCGGAAGCGTTTACGAATCGACAAATGAATCTACCACAGGTTCGGAATGGTGCTTACAATTCTACACATGTGAAGAAGGGCAGACAAAAGTAGCCCCATTTCCGACGGTGGCACCCGTTCACGAGCATGACGCATGATCCAGCCATTGCTTCGCTCAACCATATTCGAGGGAACGTAACAACCCGTAATTATATGGGTGTGTGGTGTTCTACTTGAAGATCTGAAGGTCTGAACCTTTTCGTCTCCTCCATGCCTCGGAGAGCACGCAAAAAAAAAGTCAAATCGAAATTGTAGTACTCTCAGTCGGTCGTATGCGAGAAATCACCTACGATTATTCGATTAATGGAAACGACGCGTAAACTCACATGGCAGAGAGAGGTAACTAGTTCAGTCATGGAGGCTTATAAATATTTGCGCAGGCTCTACACCCAAATTATGGGCGTAACTGTCTAGGACATGGGCCGTTTAATTTATTATTCAGTTAGGTGTTCACCGCCATGCCTTCCACGCTGCTAACTCGCAAACTTGAATCTGAAGTTTTATTAGGGTAAATAGTTGCTGGTGGAATTTTGTAATAGTTGTTCTACTGGTCAGTGAAACAGACAAACTAGCTGTTGCTATTGCCTACTGCTGTTTATTTTACACCACTGCTCGCTATATTGTAGAGCGTCGCGTAACAAAATGGATAACACCGAAATATACCTGCCAAGTACGCGGCCAGTCGTTCTGACGTTATAATGCATCAGTGTTTTTGACCAAATTCGGGTGGGAAACCGCACTAATTTTTAAAGATATTAAAAAAATATAAATTTTTTTATATAAATTTCACACCTCTTATTAAAATTGAATACCTACACTATAAAATTAATATGTCGGTTCATCAGAACTACCTGTTTTTAGCCCCCGACGCAAAAACGACGGGGTGTTATAAGTTTGTTGTGTGTGTGTGTGTGTGTGTGTGTGTGTGCGCGATTGCGCGTGTGCGTGAGTGCGTGTGTGCGTGTGTGTGTGTGTGCGTGTGTGCGTGTGTGCGTGTGTGTGTGTCTGTGTCTGTGTGTGTGTGTGTGTGTGTCTGTGTCTCTGTGTGTGTGTGTCTGTCTGTCTGTCTGTCTGTCTGTCTGTCTGTCTGTCTGTCTGTCTGTTCCCCTGTAGCGCTAAAACGGATGAACCGATTTGAATGCGGTTTTTTTGTTTGAAAAGTGAATTAGTCGAGAGTGTTGTTAGCTATGTTTGATGAAAATTGGTCCAACATGGCCGCCGCCACAAAATGGCGGATTACATATTTTTTAACAACTCCCTCAATATGGGTATCAAACGCAAGGACTTGACTAGTAGAATAGCATTATGCAAACTCAAGATGGCTGCCGCCACAAAATGGCGAATGTCGGGGGTTTTTTAAATTTTAATTTATACGTGTTACGTTTTAACACAGCAGAGTTAGTGTTTGAATATTCACAACCTTGCTACCTACGTGGGCAAAGTTGCAGGATTATAATCTATACTAATATAATAAAGCGGAAGAGTTTGTTTGTTTGAACGCGCTAATCTCTGGAAGTACCAGTCGGATTTGAAAAATTCTTTTTGCATTTGGTAGTACAATTTTCTGGGAAGGTTATAGGCTATTTAGTATCCCTAAAATCCTCCCCTAAGGGGGTAAAATGGGGGTAGAAAGTTTGTATGAAAGTCCTATGTTTTTAAAGTTACAGACCTGAAAATCGGCATTTAGATTATTGGTTTTAAATAATATAAACCTGTGTATTTTATTCTGAAAAATCTTCACTTAAGGGTGGTAAAATAGGGGTTGAAAGTTTTTATGTTAAGTTTTAATTATTGTTATTATCAACTTGAAATTTAGAAGATAGGTTCATTCTAGGGCTTAGATATCAGCCTAGAAAAGATTTCACGAAAATCCTCCCCTAAGGGGGTAAAATGGGGGTAGGAAGGTTATATGAAAGTTCTATGTTTTTGAAGTTACAGATATGAAAATAGGCATTTAGATTATAAATTTTAAATAATAAAAACCTGTGTAAGTTGTTCAGGAAAATCTCCCCTTAAGGGTGGTAAAAAAGGGGATGAAACTTTTTACGTGAAATTTAAGTTATTGTTATTATTAACTTGAAATTTGGAAGTTAGGTTCTTTCTAGGGGGTAGGTAGGCATAAGCTAAGAAAAATTTGACGAAAATCCACCTCAAGGGGGGTTTCCTTTCAACATATTATTATCATCGGACATTTAACTACAGATTGACGTGATTTTTTGCAGTCGCATTTGTTTAGTTGAGGACCTGGAAAGTGACAGACTACTATTTTATCCCGGGGAAACAAAGGGTTCCCGTTTAAAATTGTTTAACGCGGACGAAGTCGCGGGCAACAGCTAGTTAGTAATAAAGTATTGCAGCTTCCTCCCGCGATCTCGTAAAGTTGTAGGGGAGAAGGCGATTTAGAACGCTCGTGTGGTGGGGCATCTACTCGTAAAACAAAATGGAAAGAAATAAATTGGGGACTTAGGTACTCTTCCCGGTTTGTATGCTTGTGGAATAGGAAATTGTAGTGGTTTAGTGCTAAGTTGTAGTATGTGCTGCAGCATAATACAACAAAGGATCTGATAGTTAATAATAATAACAATGATATATTCTTTAACAGCTAGTCTGAAAACTTAGGTACATAGATATTAATTATAAATCAAGTAAGTGAATTTAGGACTTTGGTTACGTTTGGCTATACATATTTTTTCCAATCTCTACAGTTGCTCCCTGCTACCAGATAGCCAAGAACTATCTCAATACTTAAAATAGCCTGCCAATACATCTGAATCTTCGAAGGTCTGATGATAGAACAGGAAGGTGATAGACGATGGTAGGCTACAGAATTTCGGGTTTATCATACATAGCTCCTGGAATTCTTTGATAGCTCCATAGATTCCACATTTCGGGAGTGATTTAAATTTTTAATTTCCATTTGTGTGTATAGTATTTATAGCAAACTACGTCATCAGAAATTATAGCATAGTCTGAACTGCTCTTTACGGTAATAAATGCTACTGCAACAACCGCCTTAGACCTCGTAAAGTAGGAGAGTAGGCGAAGTTCGAACGATATGCTCGTAAAACAGAACGGTACGAAACAACTCCGAAACTTGCGCTCGGCTTATTTGCTCGTGGAATAGGAAATAGGGTAAAACACCCAGTAGTCAGCCTTTTAGTGAGAACTGAGATTTGTTTCGGCTACATTTTAAATATTAAACACTATGAATAAAAATAATAATGATTTTCAGAAAGGTTGTTTATTAAACTTTTTAAAAAAATTAACAAAAGCTTATATTTATAATTGGATTATATGAAAAATCAACATTAAACAAATTATGGCACTTTTCACCAGTAGTCAGCCTCATTTCTCCACAAGTCAGCCATGTGTTACCCTGTAGTCAGCCTCTCACTTATCTATTTTCTATCTTCTAATTATGTAAAGGAAAAGCTAACCAACTGACTGATCTACCTTCTATCAATAGCTTTTATGACGTAGTCATCCGCTAAGAAATGATTTTTGTAAAATTCAACCCCTAATAGGATGAAATAGGGGATGAAAATCCATAATCAGGAGACGAAAGTCTTCGAACAGTGCGTGTTGCCAGTGATGACTTAAGGATCTGAGACATGGTCGCTAACAATGGGCCTCATAAGAAGGCTCGGGGTCACTCAGCGGGCGATGGAGAGAGCTATGCTTGGATCCCTGCGGGATCAAATCAGAAATGAAAAGATCCACAGGAGTACCAGAGTCATCGACATAGCTCATCGAGTCGCGAAGTGGCAATGGGCAGGGCACATTGCTAGAAGAACCGATGGACGTTGGGGTCCCAAGGTGCTTGAATGGCGACCTCGCACCAGTAAACGAAGCGTTGGTAGACCCCCGACCCGATGGACAGAAGATCTCAAGCGAGTCGCTGGTAGCCGCTGGAATCAGGCGGCACAAGATCGTGTTCTGTGGCGATCCTTGCAAGAGAACTATGTCCAGCAGTGGACGTCTATTGGTTGAGACGACGAGGGGATGAAAGTTTGTATGAAAGTCCTTCATTTTTCCTAAATACATAAAGGAAAAGGTGACTAACTGACTGATCTACCTTCTGTCAATAACTATTATGATGTAGTCATCCGCTAAGAACTGATTTTTGTAAAATTAAACCCCTAAGGGGGTGAAATAGGGGATGGAAGTTTGTATGAAAGTCCTTCATTTTTGAAGTTATGTCCATGAAAATACATATTTAGATTTTTGGTTGATAATAAAGAAGTACGTGTTTCAGGACTTAGAAATTTCATCCCCAAGCGATGAAGCTTTGTATAAGAGTCCATAATTTCTCACGCCATTTTTCAAGTTATAGGCATGAAAATTGATATTAGCTTTCCGTTAAAAATTAAGAAAAACGTGATTCAGGATTTTCGCAAATTCTACCCTAATTATAAGGAGTAAAATAACTGACAGTTTCTTCTTCTTTGGTTAGAACTGAGTCCGGTCCCATTTTATGGGGCATTTCTGGGACCCTTAAATGCAGTAAATCTTGTAGAGTCCCTCGTGGAACGCTAAAAGCTCGACTGACTTCTCTTATCTTCACCCCATTTTTAATTGCCACCATAGCCTGTGTTAATTGCTCTTCTTTATATTGGTGGATTTGTCTTTCTGATATGGTGGAATTCAAAAACAAATCATTTTCAAGCCAAAATAACCGTGCATAAATTTAACCCTAATTAAAAAGGCTTTAAGGTACTATTTTGTGCAACAGAACTAACGGCTAAATACTGGATTTGTAGATCCATTGGTCAGCCCCTGACATGCAAGTTATATTTGTACTCGGCTGACTACTGGTAAAATACACTTTTCGTCTTAGAAGAGTTAAACCCAAAGTAATGAGCAAAGTTGGGACTATTTGCTCCGTTAATTTCAACTACATATAAGAAAATCATGAAAAAACCATCCATCCATCGAATTTTTAAGGTAGATTCAGTAGTCAGCCATAAGTGGCTGACTACTGAATCTACCTTAAAAATTCGATACCCAATAGTCGGCCATCTAAATTACAGCATATTAAACAAATAAAATGCTTGTAATAGTTGATTTTATCACAATATAAACAGTTTATTGTAACCCAGTATAACAATCCATCACAAATTGCAACAAATATACTACAGAAACTTACCGAAAACTCGAACACGTTTCCTTAAGAAAAAAATAGTAAAAGCGACGCATCTAGTCATGTCTTTGGCAGCAGTGCAAATGAACGAGTATAGCTCATCAACCTGACATGCTATTGGTATGTAGGTGGGCATATTAGAAAATAAGGAGACACGGATTCGATTAAACTTAATTTTAAATGTGTACCCAAATTTTAACACTATTTAGATGGAAATAATGTCCGTAAAGGCTGACTACTGGTGCGGGGCTGACTTCTAGGTGTTTTACCTAGCTTCTCGTCGTTCACTCAAGAAAAAGCGGCACTTTAATGTTGAACACATTAAAGTGACGCTTTAATGTGTTCAAGTAGGTAAATAGATGTTCGAAGTTTCTGACGGGAAGAAACTATTGCAATTAAGGCGTTATCAGGCGTTTCACTCGGGTGAATGCTAGCTCGAGCGAATGTTTATATTCTTACAATCAACCTCCTACTTTTTGGAAGTCGGTTAAAAATAACAAAATGACAGGAATAACAAACATTTCATCGCGCGGCTGAACTTTTTCTTGAAAATGTCGACGAACAAAGTTGTGCGCCTTCGAATTCGTTTAATTTGATTATGTATTTGATCGACGAGTTTACAAAAAGAAGCGAAGAAAATGTCTAAGTCGATAATTACAAAGACATTGATCAATGATTTTTGAAATATTTTGTTATATATCTAGGTAGGTAGAAGTTATACACCACTTTTGTTTTAGCTCCTTAGATAACAACGACGTAAAAAAGCGTCCCAAGATACCGTAATTTACTAAGGGAAGGCACTTGCTGGAGTCACGAGGTGAGAAGTGGGACGTAAAATGGAATGGCACTAACTATTACTGGAGAAATAACCTGGGAACTGGCTCTTAAAAGGAAATGCTTTGAAAATATCAAGTCATGTGTTTTGACGTGATAATGCGCAGCTTACCGTATGATAGGTATAGATACAGCGACCTCCTTAGCACAATGGGAGCATTGTGGTGTTATAAGTGGGAGATCGCGGGTTCAATTCCCGGCAAGGGCAATTTAGGAATTTATAATATCTTAAACTAGCTCGGGTCTGATCTGGTGGGAGTCTTCGGCTAGTTACTTGATGAAAATAGTGGTAATAGTTAGGCCCATATAGAAATTGCGATGCCGTACGGCCCGTACCCCTTCCAGTTCAGGCCGCCTGCCTGGGATTAATCGACGCATGCAGAGAACGCGGGCGTCCCCCCGCGCCTCATACGTCGCCAGTACTCCTGTCTGCCTGATATAGATCATATTTCAATGCCGTACATTTAATCGAACTGGTTAATTTAGGCGATATGATGTGAGAACGCTCTTAAACCAGCCGGCAATATTAAAAGCGGAACTTCATAAAGTAACATGTAGGCAGGGTCTTAGACTTTACGTAGAGCACCTCTGTCTCGGCGCTGAAATGACATAAGCACGTTTCTCATCACCATCGGGCAACTTAACGAGATATAAACGGCACCTTCCAGAACTTACCATATACCTAGAAATTTTACTGAGTATAAGAACACATTACGGACTTTTGTTAAAACAAAAGCTAGGAATATTTTTGGTTTCAACACCAACCTGGCGAATTGATGTTGTGGTCGTATAGCTAGAACGTCTCAGGTTTGATTCCCGTTTAATTAATTTGGGAATTTTAATAAATCCTAAAATTGGCTCGTGTTTCGGCCGTAGCTAGTTTCCATCTCTACCTACTAAGTACCTACTGAAACTACACTGAAACTCAGATGTCGGGTGACATCTATCTTCTATCTATACATCTATTCTATACATAAATAATAAAATCGTAGACTTGCCGTATCTGTACATTGAAGATTTTTGCAAAATAATAACTGGGGGATGTTAGGGATAAGTAATAGAACGTAAAAAAGCTATTTTTGAAATTTTTGTCTATTTGTCTGTTTGTCTGTATGTTTGTGCGCGCATCACGCAAAAACTACTGAATGGATTGAAATGAAACTTGGTATGATTTAAGTTCATACTATGGAGTAACATATAGGATACTTTTTATCCCGAAATTCATCACGGTTCCCTTGGGAGAGGGGATGAAAGTCAAAATTTGTATTTAGCTGTAATTCATTAACGCGTGGTCCGATTTCATTCATTCTTTTTTTGTTAGAAAGGAGATACTTTAAAGATTACCAACTAATCTCAGAAAGGCTGGATCGATTTTGATGGGACTTTTACTGGCGGATGTTTACATTTTGATCTACCTAAACATCCACCAGTGAACTTTTAACAGTTTTTAGCAAGGTATGAGCTCAAAGGAGCTTAGGAAAACAAAATGATTTCCACGGGATTTTTAAAAACCAATATCCACGCGAACGAAGTCGCGGGTGTCCGCTTGTAAAATAATATACAAGTACCTCGTGTGATTTTAAGCTATATTTCATTTAAATTCTAGTCTGTAGTTCAGTTATTTTATGTAGACCGTACTTTACAACGCAGTAATTTTATTCGCATCTGAAAATATTATTATAAGTATTTAAATTTTATTACAGTTGGGTACTTTGTGCTTCCATTGTTAGAATATAAATGCACAATCTATGTGATGAAGGAAAAGTACTCCTACGAGTATTGTTTTGTAATATTAGGTTTAGTAACTACCAACCTCAAATATAAGTCTGTTCGTATTCTTAAGGTCGCCTTTTGTGTTTTGCCGCCTCCGCCGCGCGGTATTTTGTCAAAGACACCGCCGTGACTTCAAAGCATGCCGCGCGGGGTGTACAGGCACAAGGGGTTTTGGCGTTTTATACCTACTCATATTTTTTCATTAAAATTCTCTTTCCTTTTTATATTTTTTTATATTCGTATTTTATTACAATATAACCATAAACATAAAATATAATATTCTCATGAACACGGGTCTTCTCTCAAAATTAGAAGGATTGTAACCATAGTCTACCACGCTGGCCAAGTACGGATTGGCAGACTATTCGGAGATTCTGTTAGAATAGAAAAAAAATTACAAACAGAAAAAAAGTTATAAAAATAAAAGCAGAATACTAAGAGCACCTGCGCCTGTACCGACACTAAGTTACCGAACGAACTATACGTACAAATTGCTATGGATAAAATTTAATTGGTAGGTTTGTAATTTGCCTTACAGGTAGAGATTCCAACAAAATTCTCATACTCGTTATAAATATATATATCTCTGGAAGTTTTTGGTTATTAATATAAAAAATAAATACCTACCTAGTTAACATGTCACCTATACAAAGATACATAGAACAATGATATGTGTGGCTTTAGTTGTCAAACTTTAACCAGACTTTAACGATAACCATAACGTAACTTTAACCGCCTATGATGCAACTGACCTTTAATACATTCATTAATGAATTTTACTGAAGTCACGAGCTCAAGAGTATCGTGTACTATTTTATAGCACGTGTGACATAAAGCCGCGCTTAAGTAACGCTTATCCGTATACAAATGGGCTCTTTTTATACGGTATTTAAATAAAGGTAAATGAACTATGATGACCAATTTGTTTTGTCGTTTAGGTTGGCAAAAATCCAGCTATCTAAGAACTTTAATGGCGAAAGCTGCATTAACCGTTAGCTTAACGTTTATAAATTGTGCACCTAACTCTCCGTTAGTTCAATTAGGAACGTACTGAGTGCATAGAAATGTAGTTGGTTCTGAGGATTATTATTATTATATACTAGCGACCTACCCCGGATTCGTACGGGTAGTAAGTAATTACCCGCTACTATCCCACCATTATTGTTTTGTATATATATATATCACAAAGGTTAGGTAGCGTTTACGATGAATGCTCCCAGGGGGCATGACTTTTCGCGACATTTTCAACAATTATCGTCATATTTAAAACAATTTACACAAAACCTTAACATACTATAACATAAACCTTCCTCATGAATCACTGTGTCTATTGGTGAAAGCCACATCAAAATCCGTTTAGTAGTTTTTGAGTTTATCGCGAACAGACAGTGAGACAGACGTGGCTGAGGACTTTGTTTTATATTAATAATATATAGTGATGTGTTTATATATATATAGATACAAGTGAGGATAACCTAATACAGTCCAAAACGGTCTTCGTATTTGCACACCTCTACATCTTGTTTCTGTTTCAACACAGAGGAATTAGGGCGTTTGTGCACTTATTCGTTTTCGATTCGTTTTCGTGTTTCGTGAAAACACGATTCGACATAGCCTTCCTTATAACTGTATGGGCGTTTGTGCACTTACTCGTTTTCGATTCGTTTTCGTGTTTATATATTCGTGAATTCTTCACATCGAATCGTTTTAAAATAAGGACGCGAGTGGAATGGTGTGTGGAAAGAGGGCAGAGATGAGTCCTGATGTTCTGAGGTATTTGGAAAACATAGGTATTTGCATTTCTTGAATTCCAACAAAACATGATTCAAAGCATTTGATTATTATTAAAAGTTAATACCTACTTAGTTTGGCATTAAAATAAATCGTTTGTTTCATTTAAATTAGTTTTACTTCGAGTAAAATACCTAAATATTGTAGTATAATCAAAATTTCCATACCTGTGGTTGGTAGTCAAAAACTATCAGCAAAATATGAACATTTCATAAAAAATATAATTTCTGATACTTAGTTGTTACTGTTTTCTTACAAGAGCGTAATGTCCACTTGGAATGTTCACAAAATATATGACGTATGCTTAGATAATTTTGATACTAACCGTACCGTGTGAAATATTCATAATCACTTACCTTAGTGTTACTGCCAGCATTTTTTCTGGAGTTATGCATTCTCTAAAACGTGTGTCTTGCCGAGGAATCTTTTTTTATATGACACAATAATGAAATCGAAAGTAGCAACATTCTTTCGATAGTAATTAAAAAAAGTTTTTTCATGATGTCATGTCATGTCATTAAGTGATGATCGCCTACGAATGTATAAGAGAAGTGCGAAAAGCTGACGACGATTAAATGCAGCACACATTATGAACACGGTTTTATCTACGAAATGCTTAAAACGTATAGTGAAATCACGATTAAGTGCACAAATGTCATTCGTGAATTTCGTATCCGTTTTTATGATGTTCATTAAAAAAACGAACATGAATCGAAAACGAATCGAAAACGAGTAAGTGCACAAACGCCCTTACCAGCGACTATTTGTCAACAATTAACACATACATGTATGATGTATATTCAGGCAAGATGTGTTAATTAATATTGACTAGTTTGTGGCGCACTGCGCTCATCATGGTTCTCGTACCAAATACCAGTACCCACTCCATAATAGTACGAGTTTGCATATTTTGACAGAGTTGATGGATTTCGAGCATAGAAACACGTCTTATAATATGATCTACGACCTCGACACTTCATACATGTGAATTTGCTATTGTCAAGGACAACGCTATACGAAATGCTACTAGGCGTACTTCTACATTGCGGATGATGATCCACTGGGGGAGGAATTAACGATAATTATAATATACTAGATAATGCCTGGTTTGGATGATTTAGGTTCTTTAAAAATCCCATGTGAACACACTGCTTTTCCGACATAAAAAAGAGCCTACGCTCGTCCCCGGGATGTAAGCTAACTCTGTACCTACCAAAGTTCATCCAAATCGGTTAAACTGTTGAGCTGGGAAAATCTAGCTGACAGACAAATAGACAGACACACTTTCGCATTTATAATATTATAGTATGGATAAATATTGTACCTAGGTCCAATTTCGGGAAACAGATCAACTTCGTACCGAAAAGCAGACAGACACTATCAAACAAGTCGCAGTGTGTCACTGGATATAGGCGGCACAAGACCGCGGCGTGTGGAAGTCCCTAAATCAAATCTATGACCAGCAGTGGACGTCTATCGGTTGACGACGAAAACAAATGCCAAGATCACAAGCATGTCGCCAAAAGAATTTGAACTTGGCATGTTATTGATTGTATTTCATCAATCAATCATCATATTAACTCTTGTCCGGGTTTAACTAGCAATACGAGCGTTTCGTAATGACTACTGCATCAATAATGTCAAGTATACAGTCACAAGACACTAAGGGCGTTTGTGCACTTATTCGTTTTCGATTCGTTTTCGTGTTCGTGAAAACACGATTCGACATAGCCTTCCTTATAACTGTATGGTCGCTTGTGCACTTACTCGTTTTCGATTCGTTTTCGTGTTTATATATTCGTGAATTCTTCACATCGAATCGTTTTAAAATAAGGACGCGAGTGGAATGGTGTGTGGAAAGAGGGCAGAGATGAGTCCTGATGTTGTGAGGTATTTGGAAAACATAGGTATCTTGAATTCCAACAAAACATGATTCAAAGCAGTTGATTATTATTAAAAGTTAATACCTACTTAGTTTGGCATTAAAATAAATCGTTTGTTTCATTCAAATTAGTTTTACTTCGAGTAAAATACCTAAATATTGTAGTATAATCAAAATTTCCATACCTGTGGTTGGTAGTCAAAAACTATCAGCAAAATATGAACATTTCATAAAAAATATCATTTCTGATACTTAGTTGTTACTGTTTTCTTACAAGAGCGTAATGTCCACTTGGGATGTTCACAAAATATATGACGTAGGGTAGGAACACCGGTTACCGGACACGCACCTGTTATCGTCCACTGAGCGGATCACTCTTAAGAAATGCTTAAAAATAGAAACATTATAAGACTAACATAAAAATAATGCATCTCTATGCCAACTTGAATGTCTTATCAACACACAGAGAAAGAAAAAAGTCTATTTCACTTAAGTTTCTTTGAAAACAAAGCGATCGAATTTTGAGTATGCAATTAAGGAATGAAAACGAGCCGTGTAGAGCAAAAAAAATAGTAGCATACTTCAACTATCACGGGAAGTTATTAATCATTTTACTATAAGATTTAGTTTGATTCTTGTTTGTAGCACTTACTTATGTTTCATAAAATACTATGAACGTGTTTTTTTACTTTTGATTACATTAGAATACAAATAAAAGGGGTGGACGACAACTAGTTCACTATTTTCTTAAGAAAACCTGTTATCGTCCGGGCGGTCAAACACAGGTTTAGCGTCTTAATTTTAGGTAGTCTTGTTATCAATCGAGGTGTGCACAAAATTGGAATTAAGTTTATTAATTCGAATCCTATACACATACACTAGTTAGTGACTAGTCTTCGTGCACTTTTTTCTCATTGTATATAAAACTATGGGTCTTCAAAATCACGCGTGGACGATATCTAAATTTGCACTGAATAAATATTCTAAGTTTCGACCACCAAGCTATTATGTGAAAATAAATAGATTTAGTAAAAATATAAATAATTAAACTTGTTTGACAAAAGAATTAACTTATATTTTATATGTTTCTCCTTGGAACTTTGATATATTTATAAGTTAAGATAGTATTGTCGATCATTATAATTTGTGGACGAAATTTAAAATAGAGAATCTGAAATGCACCGGTTATCCGTCCACCTATATTTTAAACTGTATGAAAAACATATATATTTTAATATTATGTTATTATTTAGGTGAATTTTGATTATTACTCATATCTATAATTTATTTTTTATTCATCTACAAGTTAGTCCTTGACTGCGATCTAATCTGATGTTAAGTGACGATGCAGTCTAAGATGGATGCGGGATAACCTGAAAGAGGTACGGCAGAATCCGTACCCTTAAACGCTAAATGACTTGGAAGTAAGGCATACTAGACTAGAGACAATTTCGAAATTATTAAATTGAATTTACCAAATTACTCTGCCGAGAATCAAGTAGAGGACCTTCCACTAATAAGACTTACCCCTGCGCCATGCCAGGGAGGCTGCCAAATTATATGTACCTACTTTTATATAATGTAAGTGCGATGTGGTAAAAGACGATGTAAGTGCGATGTGGTAAAAGACGATGCAAGATAGATAGGCGCAAAGTTGGTAAAGATATTATGTCATATTGTAGACTCTATAAACCGCGTTAACAAGGCAATAGTTTTTTATCTGTTTTATTTTAAAACAAGCAGTTGACCGCTATTGCGTATGCGTAGAAAGACCACATTACTTTGTATTTAAAGTTCTTTATCACCCTGTGAAAGTTCTGTCAAAATAGGTTCAGCTTTTTGAAAAGTAAGTATTACGAATAGACGAAAAACAGAAAACAATTTTTTTATAAACGGCTATGTGGCTTTTTAATAATGTATAAGTAAACATAAGTTCACTAATAAAAACCCATATATTTCGAAAAGACGGACAGGAAGTTAATTTTAATTGGTATAAATATTAAATACATATTAAAGTGGTGTTAATATTACATATTCAATTACTTACTCATTACATGCATACTTTTTCATAGTAAATTTCTCATAGAAATCAGTGGACGGATAACAGGTACAAGGGTGGACGATAACTAGATTTAGTGGACGATAACCGGTGAAATCGGCATTTTCAGCTTTTTATTAGGATTAAAAAAAACCTAGTTATCTGACTAAAAAAATACTAACATGCAATGAAAATAGACTATACTAGAAGTATATTTTAACAAGTTTTTGTTTAATTTTTTTTATAGAACATATATTTTCACCCTCTCAAACTCAGTAACTCCACTAAATGGACGATAACCGGTAAGAAAACCCTATGCTTAGATAATTTTGATACTAACCGTACCGTGTGAAATATTCATAATCACTTACCTTAGTGTTACTGCCAGCATTTTTTCTGGAGTTATGCATTCTCTAAAACGTGTGTCTTGCCGACGAATCTTTTTTTTATATGACACAATATGAAATCGAAAGTAGCAACATTCTTTCGATAGTAATTAAAAAAAATTTTTTCATGATGTCATGTCATGTCATTAAGTGATGATCGCCTACGAATGTAGCCAGCATTTTTTCTGGAGTTATGCATTCTCTAAAACGTGTGTCTTGCCGAGAAATCTTTTTTTTATATGACACAATATGAAATCGAAAGTAGCAACATTCTTTCGATAGTAATTAAAAAAAGTTTTTTCATTATGTCATGTCATGTCATTAAGTGATGATCGCCTACGAATGTATAAGAGAAGTGCGAAAAGCTGACGACGATTAAATGCAGCACACATTATGAACACGGTTTTATCTACGAAATGCTTAAAACGTATAGTGAAATCACGATTAAGTGCACAAATGTCATTCGTGAATTTCGTATACGTTTTTATGATGTTCATTAAAAAAACGAACACGAATCGAAAACGAATAAGTGCACAAACGCCCTTAAGGTCTAATTAACTACTTTCTACTAACTAGGTTCTGTTCTTGTCGAACATGTAAAGGCATTCATATAAACCACAAACATGTTATATGTAACCTACTACCTTTGTACTCGTAACAGTTGCTCCACTATTTCTACCTAGTTAATTCGTATACCCTTCTATGTTTATATGAGAAAATACTCGGCTGGCGCAGTCGGTAAATTGCAGAATAATATAGCAAACAATTCGTCCAATTTAGTTTTTTAAGGCGATATGTAAAACATATAGCTCTTTTTTTCGTCTACAAGTTAGCCCTTGCCTGCGATCTCACCTAATGATAAGTGACGATGCAGTCTAAGGTAGAAGCGGGCTAACTTGGAAGAGGTGTGGCAGTTTGTGGCAACTCATCCCTCTGATCGGTTTCTACGCGGCATCATATCGGAACGCTAAATCGCTTGGCGGCACAGCTTTGCCGGTAGGGTGGTAATTGGTAAGTAGCCACGACTGGAACGTCCCTCCAGACCAGACTTTAGAAATTATAAAATCCCATATCACTGGCGGGAATCGAACCCTCCCGTTCATAAAACCACAGTGCTCACCACTGCGCCAGGGAGCTCAAATATGTACACATCATCGGACACCGAGTTTGTTTTCACTTACATACAGGTACCGTGTCATTAGCACGGGGTTGGAGTAAGGGGTGAAGTAGGTGGACACATGCGGGGCTGTTGTTTTAGGTTAATGTGTGTGAACAGGTGTTTTTCTTATGTTTTTCTTTAGGTTAATGTGTGTGAACGTCCGTGCGTTGAAAGTGTCGTGAGTGACAACTTCGAAAATGGATTGGCAAAATGTCACATCAATCGATACACAAAAGAGGTTAAGGTGCGTCCAGACTTGAACATTTAGTCAGTTCGCCGAACAGTTACCCAGTAACCCATCTCAAGCGCTCCAAGCGCGCCGTCCACATTGAGCGTAACAAGTTCGCCGAAATGTTCGCTGTTCGGTTCGGTGAAATGTTCAAGTCTGGACGCACCTTTACACGTTTAGTCGCTTTGTATGTCTGTGTGTGTAGCCGTAGCGCTAAACGGATGGGCCGATTCTCATTAAAACACTCATTAAACAGTTAAATCCGCTTTCGAAAAAAAAAACGCATTAAAATCGGTGCTTCCGTTTAAAAGCGCTACGAAGACACAAATATCGACAAAGCTATCAAACTTATAACACCCCTCGTTTTGTATCGGGGGCTTAAAAATAAGGAAAATCAATGTTCACGATAAATCACGACACAGTACGATTACCATAACAAACATCAGTAGCATAGTTTAGTACTTCAGAATTGGGCATCGGCTAACTTCGTATTTCCGAATATTACCGGCCGCAACGAGGCAATACAGACATTTATTTGCTTGTGATAAAGTTGAAATTGCGAGTGTTTTTAGGACCAAATTACTTTCGTTAATCGTGTTTGTAATGTAAAACATAAAACAGGATTGTTTCCGATGTTTTCCGATTCCCATTATTTATTCTGACGAACTGTACAATCATGGATGGTATGCATACTGACATATGTACATACCTACATACATATATGTATACATATATAATATGTCCATACATATATAATATGTCCATACATATACATATACATCCTGTCACACTCGTAGCTGATGTTCAATTGGGCAGCAATGTACGACGCATTGCGGCAGTTCACTGTTTCATTATACCTGACTGAGCAGAGCAACGCGAAGGAGTGGCTATGTGTTCATCAGTCCATCCCTACCAATATGTATATGTTACAGCCAAAGTAATAAATAAGGATATTATGTATACTATCCAGCCATTATAAATATTATCAACTCAATTTGGATAAAGTAATAATTGACACAGAATTATTAAAATTATCTAGCTATTATAAATAATATTCAGCTATTTTATATAATATCTTGGAAGACTTGGATAAAGTAACAAAACAAGGACTTATGTTTAACTGATCACCAGATATTGCAAAATATAACGTCAAATAAACAGTTTATACCACCCAAAAACATAGTTACTTCTGCAACAGCTTCGGCGCTAGGGGAAGTGCAGCCCCATCGCCCAGGTTGTGTAGCAAAGCCCAGGCGCCCACGCTCACCACCGCAGCTTCGGCTTGCTGCCTTCGGCGACCTGCCTCATCCGCTACGGCTCGCGCGGGTGCCTGCGATTTTCTACGGCGGGCGGAGGCGCGTATTTACATAATATACATAGCCAGAATGCACCCATAGGATTCTGCATTGTAATGCAGTTTTCAAATTTTGTACTACAAAGTATACACGAATTTTGCGTACTACTAGTATATATTTTGTAACGTGGACGCGCGCGTGCATCGTTCCAATATATACAAGGCCAAAACGCAACCATAGGATTTTTTTTTTTCAAAATTAATTAGGTAACTGTTTGAACTTAACCGACTTATTGCTTTGGGTTGGGGTGCTCAGATTTCGTTTTGGACCACATTCTACCTAGGATCCAATAGAACCTAAGTGCCCGGCCTGCGGCCGGGCACCTCAATATTTATGTTCTAACCTAACCTAACCTAGCTTCTGTAAGTGACACGCATCCACTAGTTCATTAATAATACTTATTTTCGTGAGGTACTTATCTTCTGAGGTGTCTCCGGAGAAATTACAACAGCTATGCATATAATATTTCTATCATCAGCTTTGGCACGGTCTACATCAGGAATTTTAGGCTACCTAGGTTACTGGTTAGGTTAGGATAGGGTAGTTTAGATTACGAGATCGTGGTGATCACGCCACACCACAAAGGAATGAGATGCGGGAGGGGAAGCAAGGCGGGCCGTATTTATCATTTTGACCAACGTTCATCTGCTATTATGAATAATGTCTGGTTTGACATGATATTATGAATAATATCTGGACAATTTAGATATTATTTATAATTGCCAGTCATTATGAATAAAAGCTAATTAATTACTTTGGCTGTAACATATACATTATAAGCCTGAGACAGTTTACAGAGAAACGCCCATATAAATGCAAGTGTGTTTGTTTTGGTCGTTGATTTGTACTTCAATCACGCCGTAAGGGAATTACGAATCCATGTGATTTTTTGCATGGGTACAGTTGAGGATCTGGAGAGTGATATGGGCTATATTTTACACTCGGGAATCAAAAAATTCTCACGGGATTGAAAAAAACCTAAACCGTCAACAACGCGGGCGTTTGTTCTTTTGTGGTGCCTTTGAGATTAAACGCGTGATCCGATTTTGACGGAAGATCTTGGAAGACTTGGATAAAGTAACAAAACAAGGACTTATGTTTAACTGATCACCAGATATTGCAAAATATAACGTCAAATAAACAGTTTATACCACCCAAAAACATAGTTACTTCTGCAACAGCTTCGGCGCTAGGGGAAGTGCAGCCCCATCGCCCAGGTTGTGTAGCAAAGCCCAGGCGCCTACGCTCACCACCGCAGCTTCGGCTTGCTGGTCGCCTTCGGCGACCTGCCTCATCCGCTACGGCTCGCGCGGGTGCCTGCGATTTTCTACGGCGGGCGGAGGCGCGTATTTACATAATATACATAGCCAGAATGCACCCATAGGATTCTGCATTGTAATGCAGTTTTCAAATTTTGTACTACAAAGTATACACGAATTTTGCGTACTACTAGTATATATTTTGTAACGTGGACGCGCGCGTGCATCGTTCCAATATATACAAGGCCAAAACGCAACCATAGGATTTTTTTTTTTTCAAAATTAATTAGGTAACTGTTTGAACTTAACCGACTTATTGCTTTGGGTTGGGGTGCTCAGATTTCGTTTTGGACCACATTCTACCTAGGATCCAATAGAACCTAAGTGCCCGGCCTGCGGCCGGGCACCTCAATATTTATGTTCTAACCTAACCTAACCTAGCTTCTGTAAGTGACACGCATCCACTAGTTCATTAATAATACTTATTTTCGTGAGGTACTTATCTTCTGAGGTGTCTCCGGAGAAATTACAACAGCTATGCATATAATATTTCTATCATCAGCTTTGGCACGGTCTACATCAGGAATTTTAGGCTACCTAGGTTACTGGTTAGGTTAGGATAGGGTAGTTTAGATTACGAGATCGTGGTGATCACGCCACACCACAAAGGAATGAGATGCGGGAGGGGAAGCAAGGCGGGCCGTATTTATCATTTTGACCAACGTTCATCTGCTATTATGAATAATGTCTGGTTTGACATGATATTATGAATAATATCTGGACAATTTAGATATTATTTATAATTGCCAGTCATTATGAATAAAAGCTAATTAATTACTTTGGCTGTAACATATACATTATAAGCCTGAGACAGTTTACAGAGAAACGCCCATATAAATGCAAGTGTGTTTGTTTTGGTCGTTGATTTGTACTTCAATCACGCCGTAAGGGAATTACGAATCCATGTGATTTTTTGCATGGGTACAGTTGAGGATCTGGAGAGTGATATGGGCTATATTTTACACTCGGGAATCAAAAAATTCTCACGGGATTGAAAAAAACCTAAACCGTCAACAACGCGGGCGTTTGTTCTTTTGTGGTGCCTTTGAGATTAAACGCGTGATCCGATTTTGACGATTCTTGCACAAATAGAGATTGTCTAGTTTTCCGAATCACTTGTCACTACAGACAGACATTAGTGCCAGTTATCTATATCTATACATATAATAAAATTGAATTGCCGTATCTGTACATTGAAGATTTTTACAAAATAATAACTGGGGGAGGTTAGAGATAAGTAATAGAACGCAAAAAAGCTATTTTTGAAATTTTTGTCTGTTTGTCGGTTTGTCTGTTTATCTGTTTGTCTGTATGTTTGTGCGCGCATCACGTAAAAACTACTGAATGGATTGATCATTTCAATCGGCATGATTTAAGTTCATACTATGGAGTAACATATTATAAGATACTTTTTATCCCGAAATTCAGCACGGTTCTCTTGGGAGAGGGGATGAAAGTCAAAATGTGTATTTAGCTGTAATTCGTTAACAGGTGGTCCGATTTCATTCATTCTTTTTTTGTTAGAAAGTAAATACTTTAAAGATTACTGGCTAATCTTTAAAAGGCTGGACCGATTTTGATGGGACTTTCACTGGCGGATGTTTACATTTTGAGCTACCTAAACATCCGCCAGTGAACTTTTAACAGTTTTTAGCAAGGTATGAGCTCAAAGGAACTTAGGAAAAACAAAATGATTCTCACGGGATTTTTAAAAACCAATGTTCACGCGAACGAAGTCGCGGGTGTCCGCTTGTCAAAGAAATAAAACACTAAATAATATTACATTCCCCTTAGACGGGACAAACTAACTTCCTTACCTGACCATATTTTTTGCAGTATTTGAAGCATTTTAAGTAAGTAACGTAAATGTTACACGTGGTAGGTAAACCTAGTCCTAGTAATACAAACTTAGCCTAGATTCGTTTCCTAAGTAGAACGCGAAGTAATTAATTTTTATCAGAGACACGAGGCATAGCGTGGCGTGAAAATCTCACGTAAATTCTCCCATTTTGTTATTTGTTGTTTTGATGTTGCACCTTTGTATGATGATGTGATGATGTGATGATGTGATGATGCAGTATGAAGTAGGCAGTCGTTACATTTATCTGACGCGACGGTCCGAATGATACCAATCTAAATACATATTTTGGAAATTGGTTTGGAGTCGATTGTATACGCCTGGATCGCCACAGAAGACGTGTGTGCTTAGTCTAAAGGTGCGTCCAGACTTGAACATTTCACCGAACCGAACAGCGAACATTTAGGCGAACTTGTTACGCTCAACTCAAGCGCTCCAAGCGCGCCGTCCACATTGAGCGTAACAAGTTCGCCTAAATGTTCGCTGTTCGGTTCGGTGAAATGTTCAAGTCTGGACGCACCTTAAGATCGGAGCACTCGAAAACGAACTCGAATCGCGAACGAGCATTGGTCGAATTCTGAATGTATTGGCGAACTCAAACCTTAATACAAGCCATTTTAGGTCTATTTTACTCTGAAATCGATCAATAGTTTCCGAGTTCGTTTTCGAGTGCTCCGATCTTAGACTAAGCACTGTGATCTTGTGCCGCTTGCGATCTTGTGCGCTTGTCAGCGACTCGCTTGAGGTCGTCCGTTCAACTAGTGGGCCTGTTCCACCATGGCCTAGTGGTGGAACGCCGTGTGCGGTGCGAGGTTGATACTCGAATTAACCCAACACATGTCCGACCAGGATTGGAATGGAAAATTAAAAAAGGAGGTTATAATTCGACAATATACTATGTATATGTAATACTAGCTGTTGCCCGCGACTTCGTCCGCGTTAAAAAATTTTAAACGGGAACCCTTTGTTTCCCCTGGATATAATAGTAGCCTGTCACTTTCCAGGTCCTCATCTAAAAAAATGCAACTGCAAAAAATCACGTCAATCTGTAGTTAAATGTCCGATGATAATAATATGTCGAAAGGAAACCATTTTACCCCCCTTGGGGTGGATTTTCGTCAATTTTTTTTAGCTTATGCCTACCCCCTAGAAAGAACCTAACTTCCAAATTTCAAGTTAAAAATACAATAACTATTCACATAAAAAGTTTCATCCCCTTTTTTACCACCCTTAAGGAGAGATTTTCCAGAACAACTTATACAGGTTTTTATTATTTAAAATTTATAATCTAAATGCCTATTTTCATATCTGTAACTTCAAAAACATAGAACTTTCATATAACCTTCCAACCCCCATTTTACCCCCTTAGGGGAGGATTTTCGTGAAATCTTTTCTAGGCTGATATCTAAGCCCTAGAATGAACCTATCTTCCAAATTTCAAGTTGGTAAAACAATATTTAAAACTTAACATAAAAACTTTCAACCCCTATTTTACCACCCTTAAGGGAAGATTTTTCAGAATAAAATACACAGGTTTATATTATTTAAAACCAATAATCTAAATGCCGATTTTCAGGTCTGTAACTTTAAAAACATAGGACTTTCATACAAACTTTCTACCCCCATTTTACCCCCTTAGGGGAGGATTTTAGGGATACTAAATAGCCTATAACCTTCCCAGAAAATTGTACTACCAAATGCAAAAAGAATTTTTCAAATCCGACTGGTACTTCCAGAGATTAGCGCGTTCAAACAAACAAACTCTTCCGCTTTATTATATTAGTATAGATTAATTATTGGAACTGGAAAATATTCACATAATATGATACTCTATAAGGGCTACCAAACAAATATGCAAAATTTGTTAGGTGTATAATGTATGACAGTATGTAATAAATGCATGTTTCTCCGCGGATTTCTCCGAAACTATTAAGGAACTATGCAAGTTTCATCAAAATCGGTTCGGTAGTTTCCGAGATATGGACTGTATATAAACCAATAAACGAGATGAAATATAAAACCGACTTCCACACGCACTACATGGGGAAGTCGGTTTTATATTTCAATCTTTTAAAAATTCTAGTTAGGCCCCCGCCCTACTAACATCCAAACTCCACGTAGGTAACAAAAAAGGCACGTAGTACCTAGATTGTAGAGTCACTCGGAGCATAAAATACGAGTACTTCGCAACGTAGATCAGATACAATAGTGACTATTTTATTAAACGTATAAAATTCTAAACGACAAAGCAAGGTTGCAGTTTAGGATGCATCTGTGGCGGCTGATACGAAATGCAACTGCATTTACATACAATAAGAATGTTAAACTGCTGGTATATTGGCACAAAGAGATTCAAACTTTTGATGCAACTGTATAATGTCGATGTTATCTATTTAAATAGATATTTATTGTAAGTATAGTATCTTCACGTATAGGACTAAAACGCGGACAATGACAAACTGTACATAATACATTGTAAATTAATAATAATTAAAATAATTAATTAAAATAGTCTGATACATTAATTCAAAGTCAATCAGTGAGCAATGGAGAGGGAATTTTAAGGAGTGTCCCTGAAAGACTCATCTCAAATGAAGAGATTCGTCGGAGAACCACGATACCTGACATAGCCCAAACCATTAGCCCCCGAGGGTATCCGGAACTAAAGATAATTGTGACTAATTTAATTGGGTGATGTCAAATTTAGTTCCCAGGACCTTCGGTGCGGCCTATTGAATCGACACAAGAATCCAGCTCTTTTTGTACTTTAGTTTCCAGTACCTGTGTACTGTTTCTACCAGGACTTGAATTAATAGAGCTCAGTGGAGGACTCAGATTAGGCGACGGACAAACCTAACGGAAAAACCAATTCTGCTCACCTGGACACATTCTGTACCTGGACTTGATAAAAATAAAATAAATAAATAAATGTTGATTTATCGAATGATAGAATCATACGAATGATTTGAAAGAAAATATGTAGGTAGAATCATAAACCGGTATTCATCATACGGTATCATATTATACCGTCACAAGCCGGAGATAATCGTGGACATTAAGTAGCTTCCAAGTCCGACCCGCGAAATTGATTTAGTGACATTCTGAGTAATTGAGTCGTGACAATGTATAATTCAGTATGAATTGAGTATATTATAAACTCACAACTATACATCATGCCTGCCATCACAGGCTCTATAACAAGCCTTGAGGCACCGCCGTAGTTTGACAGCTACGGTGTGACAATCCTAATCTCCGCTAATTGGCTGACAGTCACTAAAAGCACTGACCTCTATTAATACAGTTACGCTGGCTAGTGGCCATACAAAATGAGCTGATTCTTGTGACGATTTAAAGCGCCGCACTAATGGTACTGGCACTGGGAACTAAATTTGACATTTCGTAATAAAAATCTCAATTCACATTAGTTCCGAGTACGTTCACTCTCACTTTCTTGCTCCAGTTGGTCTTCTCTTGGTATGGATCACCTTTATCTCCATAAAAAAAATGCGATCATCATCATGAAAGTATTGAGTTAACTCTGTCTCATACCTACCTTTTTAAATGTGGTGACCACCCACAGTGTTGTTTATAGTTATACCGTCTGCTAGTATAAACACAGATAAGGGCGGCCTGGCCCGTGCGCTTTACACCTGTTCACTAGTTACGCTTGCTTACACAAGTTAATATAATACCAAGTTATCCTTCAAAAATTCCAAAAAAGCGCTTTTATGCGCTTTTATGACTGCCTCGTTGGTCTAGTGGTTAGCATAGTCCCGGGTTCGATTCCCGGGTCGGGCAAATATTTGTTAGGTATTGGGTTTTTCTGTCAAGAAATTCTCAGTGCCAGCCCGGAGTTGGTAGTTGGCGGTGTTTCACCCCCGTGCCTCGGAGAGCACGTTAAGCAGTCGGTCCCGGTTATTATCACTATCATGTGACAATAGTCGTTAAAGCCCGCCAACCCGCATTGGAGCAGCGTGGCGGGTCTATGCTCTAATCCCTCTCTCCTATGAGAGAGGAGGCCTGTACCCAGCAGTGGGACGTTAAAAAGGCTGTAGTGGTGGTGGTAGTGGTGGCTTTTATGCATCTTTTATGTAAGTAATTTGTCACTAGGTCCTCCTAGGTTTCCTGTTCCATCCAACCGCCTCTATGCCGCTTATTATGGTTTCATAAATGATTTTCCTGTCATCCATACTTTATATGTATGTCTATATGTTACATATTTTATGCATTGTATGTTGGGCCGTGACACGAACGCGAGTGCGAATACGGCCCTTTCTTTATATATCTCTTTTAGGCATGAGATAAATAGTCCTAGTATGTTAAATACTTAATTTATTTGCATTGTTTTTCTTCGACAGGGGGTGCAAAGTGGCCTCAAAAAAGTGGGCCTGGCGATGCTGTCTCTGTCATTGCCGCTCGACGACAAACACAAAGTCAGTAGCTCGTGTGGGGCATGCTTGGGTTCAGTATCACCTCTTTTATTTTTAACCGACTTCGAAAAAGGAGGTTCTGTACACCGATTAATCTGAGACCGAAGTCGGATCAATTTTTTCTAAAATCCAGCTTGTTTGATTCTAATGCACGGAATCTGCCATACTTCTCGTATAATCCCATACGTTTGGACGCTGATCTTGATGTACATTTATAGATAGAGATCAGCGTGCGGAAGCCAACTGTTTGAATCTTTGGGTTCAAACAGACTGCTTGTTGAGTGGATTGCACCCGCGTTGCGTTGATACTGGACCCTTTTCGCTACGAATTTCCAAACGTAAACACGAGTCGAACTTGAAAAAAATTAAAAATAAATAAATTTCATAACTAGGATTTCGGGAACGTTTGAACCCCAAAAATCCCGATGCCTAGGTCGCCATTGCTATGATTACATTGATCATATCGTGATTGTTTTTTGCTGTGATCATGATTGCCATATCTTAGTGTGCTTTGGTATGATTTTTATTGATTGAATTTGAATTTGCCGATGGCTCTTTTTTTGTGTGTATTTATTTCATTTTGTTGTACATAATTATTATTAGTTTTTTTCGAATCAGTTGAATTAATTGGACGTGTCACGTTTGCAATTTTCATATAACTCTGTGTTTGGTTTTTGTGTTCTTATTAATAATATCTTACTAGCTTTTGCCCGCGGCTTTGCCCGCGTAAATTTCGGTTTTTCACAAATCCTGAGGGATAAGTAGATTTCTGGTACACCCGCCCCCCGCCGCGCCGCGCGGCAGCGTACCGCGGTACCGCGTACGGCGGGCGCAGGGCGCAGGGGCGGGCGGCGCGGCGCGGGGAGTTCCGTGCAGCGCGAGCGTCGGCCGTCGTCGCGCCCAGCGAAAATACCTATCAGGGCGTTTTTTAACATAGGTATTTACTTACCGATTTCAACACAACTCCTTTTTTGAAAGTCGGTTAAAAAGTAGCCTATGTTACTCCTTGGTTAATCCTCTACTTGTCTGTGAAAATCCCGTCAAAATCGGTGCAGCCGTTCCGAAGATTAACCCGTTCAAACAGACAGACAGACAGACAAAAATTTTAAAAACGTGTGATTCGGTTATGGTATCGTTCAAATAACCATATGAGCTTAATATGTGGTAGTTATTTCGAAATTACAGACAGACACTTCAATTTTATTTATTAGTATAGATTATCTTATCTGGTTTATTCGTATTAGTTTTATGCAGATTTTTTTTATTTTTTTTTTATTTGATTTATTGTCGTGAAAGTTGAATGAATGCTTGATAAGTTATAACGTCAAGTGATTTATTGGTAAGGCCACCTTTAAAGTAGAGCAGCTCTATATGTGTAATATGAAGTTATACGATGCCCATTATTAATTCTAAAGGTAACGGTCTACCTAATCTAAGTAAAGTTACTTTAAGTAAAAATGTTTTTTAATATTTTATAATACGCAAGGCCGCCATTTTTCTTAATGTGTGTTGTTCCCGTATTCAGAGAGTAACTAAAATTTGCATATCACATGCATTTTACACCTCACTTTATGTACCCATTTCACTTAGGTACACGTGCGGGCACTGCGGATGTCGTAAATTTATTATTTTTATATGCGCGTCAAGCTCCGTACATATATATAATTTATATATATATATATATATACATTTTGAGCAACCTCACGCCAAACCGCCTCGTCTTCAGACAAACTTGAGGCGGTTCAAAAGGTTAATAATATATCCACTTGTCCCTCTGTAGTTCTGTACCTACTAAACGTTCGGTTCCGGTTGAGGCAACTTTTGAGCGTGACAAGAATTTGACAAAATAACGCAACAGTAATTAGCTTCAAATCGTCCCGTCCCGCCTATACGTATAGATATCTCCGAAATGCTGCGTGTTCCGATACGGGGTTGGCATCCCGACGTCTATCAGTTCCAGTTCAAAAAACTTATACCTTTTAAAATAATATTCAAAGTCGGTGAATTATGTAGGTATTTATTCGGTTCATGACCACCAGGACCAGACGGCATGAAGAGCAACTACCCGTAATTGGCTTCTTATTATTGGAATAAAAGACGGTATTTCACAGCAATTTAATTTATTTACGTCTAGAAAGTGCTCTGAAAGCTTCTCCTTTATATGCCTTTGTTGCACTCCTGTGAGGAGTTATTTAAACATGAGTGACTTAAGGGATTTTTTTTTTAATTTTTTATGCATTCCTGCTTGAATCAGAAATGAGGAGATCTGTAGAAGAACCAGCGGGGTTATTCTGTTACTTAGTTACCAACTGAAATTAGTTGCCAACGAATTAGTTCGATATACATTGCTGCTTTACTGAAATGAAATCACTGTTAATATTTTTCACACAGTAAAGCAGCAATGTATTATCGAACTAATTCGTTGGCAACTATTTTCAGTTGGAAACTAAGTTACAGAATAACCCACCAGGGGGGTTATTCTGTAACTTAGTTAGCAACTGAGAATAGTTGCCAACGAATTAATTCGATATACATTGCTGCTTTACTGTGTAAAATTATGAAAACACTTTATATTTCCCACAGTAAAGCAGCAATGTATATCAAACTAATTCGTTGGCAACTATTTTCAGTTGCTAACTAAGTTACAGAATAACCCAGCAGGTCACCAACATAGCTCAACGGGTTGCGAAACTGAATACCAATGGGCGGGGTACCTACTTGTGCGATGAACCGAAGACCTCGGGGTCGCCAGGTACCTTCCGGAATGGCGACCTAGCACTTGTAGTGCGTGCGTTTTCTAAACGCAGCATTGGCAGGCCAGCCACTGCCACTAGGTGGAACAACGACATCAGACGAGTTGTAGCGAGCCGCTGGATACAAGCGGCGCAAGATCGCAGTTTGCGTCCCTTCAAGTGAACTATATCCAGCTGTGGACGTACAATGCTTGACGACGAGAACCATATTAAGATGGAAAAATGAAATTATAAACGAAATCATCAGTGGTCTTGTGTTTTAGCTGTGGTTCAAACAGCCAGGAACCTAAAACAAGTGATAATCTAAAAGATTGAAAGTTAAAACGACTTCACTGCACACATAACAATTTATATCTCGAAAATAAACCGGTCAAGTGCGAGTCAGACTCGCGCACCGAGGGTTCCGTACTCCAGAAGTATAAGTAAGTATAATCTGATTTTCATTAGTTTGTCTTAAAAGGTAAGGTGCTAATTAAGCTAGTAGTAGTAGGTTAAGGTGCTAATTAGATACAACTCAGAGGTCTATCTTAATTGGCTCAACTATGTATGTATGGGGACACCCTTTAATTTCCAACTTTTTTTAGTTTTTGGAATTTTTCCTTTATTTGTGCTGTAAGACCTGACTTTTTGCCAAACATAATTCTAGGTCAACTGGAACTACCATTTAGGTTTTCGACCCAAAACTTTTAGGGTACTTCCGGTTGACCTAGATTTGTCAATTTTGGTCAAAAGTAAGGTCTTACAGATCAAGTAAATGAAAAATTCCGAAAAATAAAAAAAGTTGAAAATAAAGTAAATTTTGGTACAAGTACAAGTTTTCGTGAAAATCTAAAGCCCATATCTTTTTATTGTGTGGACTCACGACCTTAATTTTTATACATCTAACAGGGACCATAAACTTTAGTATCTGGTATAAATTTCAACTTGTTAGGTCCACCCGTTTCTGAGAATCGGTGGTGACACACGGACAGACGGACAAGAAAGTGATCTTATAAAAGTTCCTTTTTTTACTTTTTGAGGTACGGAACCCTAACTACTGAAGCGATTTTGATGAAACTTGCACTGTTCTGTAAGTTAAAGTAAATGTTACTATCGAATTGATAACCTTTTTTCTTAGCTCCGTAATATCTGATGACACGGTCTCGTTAAAGACATATTACGTACGACACAACTTGCGTTTAATTTGTCCATATACTTACTAATGACAATACAGATGACAATGGGATGAAATGTGCAACAATTGAAAACTTCGTAAGTCGCTTGCCATTTATTACGTGTCGACAAATTGAATTTGCATCAATAAGTATATTATTGATGCAAATTAAGGGGGGGTAAGGGAGTGCACTTCCATCTCAGCACTCCAATTGTCAACCTCACCTGCACGTGGTGCCCCCTGCTAATCAACAGACGAGGCTCTGACGACCGACAAATGGCGGTATAACCATTTCACATCGGCTAGACTACAAAATGGCAAGGGCCGATGTCGGGCAGCAGCGACATCGGTACAATAGTCTAGCCCTGCGATCGCCAACCCGCCTGCCCAGCGTGGCGATTAAGGGCATAACCCTTTGCATGGATTGTACAATAAAGCCACAGCCCCTAGTCCCCGGCGGCCCCGCTATTCCTAGCTCTGGCAGCGGTTACGGTAACGGCGGGGCAGGGGGTGTCAAGAATCTCCGGAAGAGATTCCGCTGCCAACCCCGACGACTGGACCTGGCAACATATAACGCACGCACTTTGAGGACCGACGAAAAGATCATCGAGCTAGAAGAAGCAGTGAGCAAGTTGAATTGGGGTGTCATAGGGTTATCTGAAGTCCGAAGAGAGGGGGAGGACTCGATAACCCTTAAATCCGGCAACTTGCTTTACTACCGGGAGGGCGATCAAAAATCCCAGGGTGGTGTCGGGTTTCTCGTCCACAGGTCCCTCGTTAACAACATTGTGCAAGTCGAGAGTGTGTCGAGCAGGGTAGCGTACCTTATACTCAGAATAACCAAACGGTATTCGCTGAAGGTCATACAGGTCTACGCACCGACATCGACACATACCGACGAGGAAGTAGAGGTCATGTATGAGGACATATCAAAAGCCATGCATGCCTCTAATACCTACTACAGTGTTGTGATGGGGGATTTCAACGCAAGGCTGGGTAAGCGAAGCGGTGTAGAGTTGAAAGTGGGACAATTTGGCTGTGGGCGACGGAACCATAGGGGCCAAATGTTGGCCGACTTCATGGAGAAAGAGGGCCTCTTTATGATGAACTCTTTCTTCGAAAAGCGGCCACACAGGAAGTGGACCTGGATGAGCCCCGACGGTTCTACGAGAAATGAGATCGACTTCATCATGTCTACCAAGCGGCATGTATTCAATGATGTTTCTGTGATCAATAGGGTAAAAACCGGCAGCGATCACCGTATGGTACGAGGCACATTGAATCTGAACATAAAGCTCGAAAGGGCCAGACTGATGAAGTCAACGCTCCGACCTTCTCGCGCCCATATCCAGAACCCCGAGAGCTTCCAACTCGAATTGCAAAACCGATTCGCTTGCCTGGCAGATTGCGATTCTGTGGACGAATTGAACAACAGGCTGGTGGAAACTGTCCATGCGGTCGGGTCTAGGTTCTTTAAGACCCACCGTAGAAGTAGAACCAAAAAATTCTCAGACCATACTCTCAATCTCATGGAACAGAGACATGAAATGAGACTGCAGTCTTCAGGAGACGCCCTTGCTTATCGGCGGATTAATAGACAGATCTCTAAATCACAGAAACGCGATATGCGATACTTTAACACCGAGCGTATCAAAGAAACCATTGAGCGGAACAAAGGCTCAAAGGTGTTCGCGAGAGATCTGTCTATCGGTCAAAGCCAGCTGACGCGACTGAAGACCGACAGCGGTAGTCTCATTTCGTCTAAACCTGAGATTTTGAGAGAGGTTGAGAAGTTCTACGGACAGCTGTACACGTCAACACAGAAGCCTGTTGAAGATTTGGCTAAAGATCCCAGAGCCAAATTGACCCGACACTATACCGAAGATATCCCGGACGTCAGCCTATACGAGATTAGTATGGCTCTCAAACAACTTAAGGACAACAAGGCGCCAGGTGGTGACGGAATCACAGCAGAACTCCTGAAAGCAGGTGGAAAACCGGTCCTTAAAGTCTTTCAGCGACTGTTCAATTCCGTCATCGACCAGGGTATAACGCCAGAGGCATGGCACAGAGGCGTGGTGGTTCTTTTCTTCAAAAAGGGCGATAATACCCTGCTGAAGAATTATAGACCCATCTCGCTGCTGAGCCATGTCTATAAGTTGTTCTCGAGAGTCATTACGAATCGTCTTGCTCGTAGGTTCGACGACTTCCAGCCTCCCGAACAGGCCGGGTTCCGAAAAGGCTTCAGCACCATAGACCACATCCATACGCTGCGGCAGGTTATACAGAAGACCGAAGAGTATAACCGGCCACTTTGCTTAGCGTTTGTGGACTATGAGAAAGCCTTTGATTCGGTGGAAACTTGGGCTGTATTGAGATCACTGCAGAGATGCCGGATCGACTATAGGTACATCCAAGCGCTGAAGTGTTTGTACGAAAACGCCACTATGTCAGTCCGTATACAGGACCAGAATACGAGGCCAATCCAATTACAGCGAGGAGTGCGTCAGGGAGATGTTATCTCCCCGAAGCTATTTACCGCTGCATTGGAAGACGTCTTTAAGCTTCTGGACTGGAACGGACTTGGCATCAACATAAACGGCGAGTACATCACTCACCTACGGTTTGCCGATGATATAGTCGTGATGGCAGAGACTCTGGGAGACCTCAATACAATGCTCAACGATCTCAGCAGAGTTTCTCAACAGGTGGGCCTAAAAATGAACATGAGTAAGACGAAGATCATGTCTAACGCTCATGTTCCGCTCCACCCGGTAATCGTTGAGAACTCTGCACTCGAAATTGTAGACGAGTACATATACCTAGGACACACGATCCAGCTAGGTAGGTCCAATTTTGAGAAAGAGATCAACCGCCGAATCCAACTCGGCTGGGCAGCGTTCGGGAAACTTCGAGATGTCTTTTCGTCCAATATCCCTCAGTGTCTGAAGACGAAAGTCTTCGAACAGTGCGTGCTGCCAGTGATGACTTATGGATCTGAGACATGGTCGCTGACAATGGGCCTCATAAGAAGGCTCAGGGTCACTCAGCGGGCGATGGAGAGAGCTATGCTCGGAGTATCCCTGCGGGATCAAATCAGGAATGAGGAGATCCTCAGGAGAACCAGAGTTACCGACATAGCTCATCGAGTCGCAAAGCTGAAGTGGCAATGGGCGGGGCACATTGCTCGAAGAACTGATGGACGTTGGGGTCCCAAGGTGCTTGAATGGCGACCTCGCACCAGTAAACGAAGCGCAGGTAGACCCCCCACTCGTTGGACAGACGATCTCAAGCGAGTCGATGGCAGCCGCTGGAATCAGGCGGCACAAGATCGTGTGCTGTGGCGATCCTTGTAAGAGACCTATGTCCAGCAGTGGACGTCCATTGGTTGAAACGAACGAACGAACGAAGTATATTATTCATATATAGCAAACGACCACACGGAATGGTGCATGTGAGCAGAGGCGGGGGAAGGCGTGGGCGACGTGGGCCCAGGCCCACGGCCTCGCGCTTCGGAGGGCCTCTCATCCCGGAGGTTCATGCATTACTTAAAAGCCGTGAAATTGTATACTGTCAAGTGTTTTTTTTAATTTTTTTTTTATACAAGCGGACACCCGCGACTTCGTTCGCGTGGATATTGGTTTTTAAAAATCCCGCGGGAACTTTTTGTTTTTCTTAATCTCTTTTGAGCTCATACCTTGCTAAAAACTGTTAAAAGTTCACTGATGGATGTTTAGGTAGATAAAAATATAAATATCCACCACTGAAAGTCCCATCAAAATCGGTACAGCCTTTCAGAGATTACCCGGTAATCTTTAAACTATCTCCATTCTAACAAAAAAAGAATGAATGAAATCGGACCACGGGTTAATGAATTACAGCTAAGTACACATTTTGACTTTCATCCCCTCTCCCAAGGGAACCGTGCTGAATTTCGGGATAAAAAGTATCCTATATGTTACTCCGTAGTATGAACTTAAATCCTGCCAAGTTTCATTTCAATCCGTTCAGTAGTTTTTGCGTGATGCGCGCACAAACATACAGACAAACAGACAAACAGATAAACAGACAAAAATTTCAAAAATAGCTTTTTTACATTCTATTACTTATCCCTAACATCCCCCAGTTATTATTTTGCAAAAATCTTCAATGTACAGATACGGCAAGTCTACGATTTTATTAATTATTAATATATATATAGCTGTTCGTTCTGATTCACTGACTCATTCATCGCCTCTCCTGTAAAATTTTGTATGAAAAATTTTTTTTTCACAAATGGTTTCGTATAGAGGACAAAAATTCATTAAGAGGAAAAATATGGAGAGAGCTGATGATTGAGGATTTCGGAGACGGTTGAAGAGCACGCTTAAGGTATTGAAGATACGTGGGGGATGCTCGAACAAATGTCACTCGAAACGTCATCCAATTGGCAGTGAGCCGAAAAAAAATTCAAAATGGCGAAAAAAAGATGGCCGCCATACAAATTTTGTCGGTGTCCATCTCGAAGGGTATAAAAGATGGAAGAGTTGTTTCTTAGCAAAACATGATCAAGATCCAAAGGTCTACTAGATGAATACAAAAAAAATTCAAAATGGCGGACTTTATTTTTCCATAGAAAATGTATGGCGAATATTGAGAGAGAGTATAAAGTTGTGAACTAGGTATGCAAGGCGGTTGATGCGGTTCTTTGGAGAAATCTCAAAGAAAAATATGGGAAGACATGATGATTGAGGGTTTGGAAGATGATTGATGAGCCCGGGCAGAGTTTTGTAGATAGATGGGGGCTGCTCAAACAAAAAATACTCAGAACCTCATCCAATTGGCACTGAGCTGAAAAAAAAACAAAATGGCGGATTCAAGATGGCGGCTATACAAATTTCGTCGGTGTCTATCTCACCAAGTATAAAAGATGGAAGAGTGGTTTCTTGGCAAAAGATGATCAAGAACTGAAGATCTACAATTTGATGAACAGAAAAAAATCAAGATGGCGGAAATTATTTTTCTACACAAAAAAATTTTTTATTGATGGTTTCGTGTAGAAAACAAAAATTCATGCGGAGGAAAAATACGGAAAGAGCTGATGATCGAAGATTTCGGAGACGGATGAAGAACACGGCGAGGGTATTGAAGATAGGTGGGACGTGCTCAAACAAAAACTACTCGAATCCTCGCGGTCCGCTTGCGGGCCGCGCACCCACGCGCCATACTAGTATATGTATATAGAGTATAGATAGATATTATTAGAATAGCGGGTAGAGGCCTCGCAAAATATATCTGGCCCACATAAAATTTAGGTCTTGTCCCGCCACTGCATGTGAGTGTAGAGTTATTATGATTTCTTGAATTATGCGTGTGTGCGTTATTTACACGTTTTAATCAGAACACCTTCGCGAATCGTCCGCATGATGACCTCCACCTTTTGTATGGAAATAGGACATCATGTCATGTTTGTATCGTTGCTCTATACCTATGTATTCTTAAGGACACTATTCTTTGAAAGAAACGAAAGTCATTACAAGTACAGAAGCTACTCTTACTCGGTAGATATACCTATTTAATGCGCTCCATTCCTATGAGTGAATTGATCTCTATTGAACTTTGTGCGAAATTCATAACTTCTCTGGGATGCAATGTATACATTATACATAGATACATATATGTATGTGTCCGTCAAGACAATTTCAGCGGAAAATTAAAGAGCACCCACGGAATTTAGAAATTCCGAATCCACGCGGACGACATCGCGGGCATTAGCTAAAATAAACTAGATTTTACTTCCACACTAAAATAAAATTAATCGTCGAATTAATTTCGAATCACGATAGTAATCTAGATAGGAAATGCGATATTAATTCTGGTCGTGATGGTTTTAATGAGGATTTAGACTAATTAGTGCCTTGTCGTTTGCCGCCGTCAATAAAATATCAGAACTAAAGCCTGAAACACACAAAAGGCGCGCCGTCGCTCTCTGCAGTTTAACGTGTTTCATGCAGCTCCTTGAATATCATGGATTAACGATATCGTTTTTAATTTGACTGTACGCAATCTCAAAACTAAATTAAATTGACAGGTCTAAACGTGATGTTATCCTTTTCAACAAGAAACATTGTAAAAAGCATAGCATTATTTTTATACTTGTTAATTTAGTAAATTTTGAAAATGGAGTTCAATTACATAGCACCTATATTATTGTTAGACTTAGTCAAAGTTCTTTTTCAAAAGTAATTGCTGAGTTTCTTGTCGGTATCTTCTCAGAATCTGCTTGTTTTTCGAATTGTCGAGTTTTCTTGCAGCAAAATGGTGGCTGTATATGTCCATGTACGTATGTGCCTACATGTCCATGTACATAGTACACTTCTCAACTACCTCAATCGAGACAGAGTATGGGCGCTGCGTGGAAACCGTTTTTTTTAACGTAACGCATTCGTCAAAACTGGAGTTACACGTGCCTGGACTCTGGAGTGCCCGGCAGGCACACGCTCACGCGACTATTAGTATGACTTGTGTCGCGTCGATCACACGTCGCCGCGCATTGTGTGGACGCAAGACTTTAACAAAATATCAGTTAACTGGGTCGGCTGGTAATTTAACTGCCATGAAAATAGATTATATCTTCTAATGACTTTGTGATAAGGTCCTACGTTTGTTAAACGTTCATATTTTTATTTAATTTTTGCTTCACATAATGGGTGTTTTCATGACCCACTAGCACATCCCCGACACTTTACACAGCCGAACCTACCCCGGACAAGGACAACGCTATACGCAAGAGAGGAAAGCAGGAAGGTCAACCCGACGATTTAACTACAGTGTCATCTAGCATAGTATAGTAGTTTCGGTTGTTTTTTTTTTTTACATTTAGAACAATAAATGATAAATGTGTTCTATGTGAAATCACGGATTATAGTATAATTAATTATTATTATTGTATATGTATTATGAGTATATCTACGTAAGTTGCTCAAATTGCATTTTGAACATCTTTACTACATTTTCTACTTATGGTAAGTATACGGAAAATCTGTTTAGCTGGTTAAACATAAATCAAAAGGCCAAGATTTATTTGGGCCCGGCAGTCCCGGCACAGTCTAAATTAAACATGTAAGGATTTTAATTAAGACCAGGCTGAGCAAGCAGCTTAAGCAAACGCGATATTACCAAAACGCGGACTAAGTATTCCTCATGCGAGTTTATCTTACGCCATTACCTCCACGGGGCCGCTAAACTAGAGGGGAAATATTTTTTTAAATTTTTTCATTCAACTACAAGTTAGCCCTTGAGTGCAATTTCACCTGCTGGCAAGTGAAGATGCAATCTAAGATGAAAGCAGGCTAACTTGGAAGAGGTATGGCAGATAAAACTTAAAACAAGAAATAGCTGAATAGAATGGTCACAATCCTAACTATGATAGGATAAAAATGACTAACAGTTTTAGAGAAATTCGTGGACAAAGCTATATACTTAATTTAGATTGTTTGGAAGTCCTGAGAGATTATCATTTGTGAATAATATTTATTTATGCGGTTCGTTATATTTAGCTGAGTTCGTTCGAGCAAATATGTTTTATTTGGAGCAAGTCTGTCACATTTTGCTGTATTAAGGCCCGGTTGTCTTGCAACTTTAGGTATTTGCGCGCTACCTCAGCCCCCGCTATGTGCCTACTTATCGTAGTTAAAGACGCGCCGACGGACATCGAGTAGCGACCTCGTTCGAGCAATTCTTGCCACAGTATAGATAACTGTACAGTTTTACAACATATTTATTAATGAAATAAGAGACCAATGATGTTTATATTTTCTGTTTTGTTTTCTTCTAAAATTAACTCAACCATTATTTTAGATCTGTTTTGTTACCAGATCTATGTCATGTCTTTAGATATAAGAATAGAAGAATATTTTCATCCGAAAATATTGAACAGCATAGTTTTGAAAACTATATACCTTTTTCATTACGACGTTTCTACGCCAGTTTTTAAAAAAGAACTGCCACTTTGTCACGTGAGTTAGGTGTAGGAATATGTTTCATTTATCTATTTATATATTTATAAAACAGCGGTATAGCCTGCCCACAGCACTAAATATTCTACAGAAGACGCTCTAACAACGAGAAAAAATATATGCGCCTATTCTTATAGGGTACAAGCGGATACCGGCGACTTCGTTCGCGTGGATATTGGTTTTTAAAAATCCCGCGGGAATTCTATTCTTTTTGTTTTGCTCCTTTGAGCTCATGCCTTGCTAAAAACTGTTAAAAGTGGCGCAATCAAAAGGTGCATATCTTCTAGAGAAAGTCCCATCAAAATCGATCCAGCTTAAGATGATAATCTATACGTTCAAAGATTCCTGTACAATCCGGTTTCCCAGTTGTATAAAATATGGAGGGTTGTGATGGCTGTAATTTCTGAACTACAAAACCGATGACTTTAAAATGTTTACGGGATGATATTTAAAGTATTTCCTTTTTATTTTTATACCTGTTGCAGGTAAAATAATAGGGATAAATAAAAATGGGGTAAATAGGTACATACATGCATAATAAGTTCTGTATTTATAGAATATAAAAAAATAACTTTGAGTACCAACATTTAGGGGCTGTGGATTTGATATAAGCGTTTAAAAATCTGACCACGTGAGCACATAGTGGTAAAAATAAGAAGTTTGAGTACCAACAACATGGGACTGCACCCTATAGTTTCGGAGATATAAGGTTTTAAAAATCTGACCACGTGAGCACATAGACATCGCGAAAATAAGAAGTTTGAGTACCAACAACATGGTGCTGCACCCTATAGTTTCGGAGATATAAGCTTTTAAAAATCTGACCACGGGATCACATAGACATCGCAAAAATAAGAAGTTTGAGTACCAACAACATAGGGCTGCACCCTATAGTTTCGGAGATATAAGCTTTTAAAAATCTGACCACGGGATCACATAGACATCGCGAAAATAAGAAGTTTGAGTACCAACAACATGGTGCTGCACCCTATAGTTTCGGCGATATAAGCTTTTAAAAATCTGACCACGGGATCACATAGACATCGCAAAAATAAGAAGTTTGAGTACCAACAACATGGGGCTGCACCTTATAGTTTCGGAGATATAAGCTTTTAAAAATCTGACCACGTGAGCATATAGACATCGCAAAAATAAGAAGTTTGAGTACCAACAACATGGGGCTGCACCTTATAGTTTCGGAGATATAAGCTTTTAAAAATCTGACCACGTGAGCATATAGACATCGCAAAAATAAGAAGTTTGAGTACCAACAACATGGGGCTGCACCTTATAGTTTCGGAGATATAAGCTTTTAAAAATCTGACCACGTGAGCACATAGACATCGCGAAAATAAGAAGTTTGAGTACCAACAACATGGTGCTGCACCCTATAGTTTCGGAGATATAAGCTTTTAAAAATCTGACCACGTGAGCATATAGACATCGCAAAAATAAGAAGTTTGAGTACCAACAACATGGGGCTGCACCTTATAGTTTCGGAGATATAAGCTTTTAAAAATCTGATCACGTGAGCATATAGACATCGCAAAAATAAGAAGTTTGAGTACCAACAACATGGGGCTGCACCTTATAGTTTCGGAGATATAAGCTTTTAAAAATCTGACCACGTGAGCAAAAATCAGATCATATAGACATTACTAAAATAAGATGTTTGAATATTTTAGTAATGTCTATATGTGATTTGATTTCTGATTTGAATCTATTTACTTCACCTGATCACTAATACTACAAGTATAAAGTTTTTCATTCCTTGTTCCCCATTCATTGTACGAGCCGCACCCGAGCCGTCGACAAATCCGTCATCGTCCATACTGAACTGTGGCGAGCCTTGCACGTATCTCTGCTGCTTGCTAACACCCGCGCGCGTACCGTACCGCGCGACCGTATGTCAATAGTGTAAAGTTCATTATTCAGTGTGCGCCGGGCCTCGAGCTCACGGTCAAATAAAAAAAAACCCAAATTGGTCCACCCGTTTGAGCGCTACAGGGGAACAGACAGACAGACAGACACACACACACACGCGCGCGCACACACGCACACACACAGACACGTCAGACTTATAACACCCCCGTCCCCCCCGTCGATTTTGCGTCGGAGGTTCAAAATATAATATAATGGTCATACTGGTTACTGATACCTAAGTAGGTATACTGTGGTTACTTTAGTAAATATCATTATTTCAAAATCTCACATTTTCCTCTACTAACTTTTTATTACATACGTAACTCTATATAAAAAGACACAAATTTACAAAATAATATTTATTATTACTAATTTAAAAAAAAATTATAACTAAATTAGAGAAATTACGAATATGAATCGCGGGGAGCGCGGCTGGCAAAAACTGACGCACGTCCTACCTCGATGAAGGCCTGTGAGCCACTGAGTACATGGCAAGAGCGTTGCGCGTGACCGTTTTATGCTAGAAATGGCTAGAATTTTTCTTGGATTTTTATTTAAAAAAAAAAAGTCGTTGTAACTTATAGTAAATGCAATAAACTTTATTTAGATATAATTTTTATAAAATTTGGTGCAAAACTTTATACATAAAACTAGAAAAATGTAAAAAATCAGCATTTCTTCGGAATTTTTTATGATCGAGCAAAATCATACCTTTTGTGTTTTCAAACATTAAAATTAGTTGATAAAGAATTGATCTACAATATATATTTTTTTGGGCGCGTAAAAAAATCTTCCTCTTGATTTAAAACTCGTTGGAAAAGGGCCAAAATCGCCTAAAACAGGGAAAAGCGCCCCTTAATCACCGAGCTCTAAGCACATTGGCGCTAATTGCATTTTCCTGCCGATCCAGATGAGATAGAAAGAGAAGGCTTTATAGGACAATATAAAGTTCTTCTTCTTCTTCTTGTTTCTAATCTGCACTTTATGACCCGGCGGCGCAGAGCAGAGCATTTTTTGAGAACACTGAATAATTAACTTTACGACTATTGACATACGATCGCGCGGTATTTAATCTTGGAATGCAATATTGACCGTATATCAATAGTCGTGAAGTTAATTATTCGGGAATCTTAGAAAAAGGCCCTGCGCTCGGTGTGCGCTGGGCCTGTAGCATCAAGTCAAGAATCGCTTTTTATTTAAATATCTGTGTATAGTGAGCCTTCCGTGCTTATAGTATTAGGTACCTATTATGTGTCTAGAGATAGGTGGTAGGCAGTATTGAGTTAAAAATGTAAGAATATTAACCTGATATTGTAAAACGCGGACTAAGTAGGTATTCTTCGTACGAGTTTATCTCATGCCATTATCTCGGTGTGGTTACGAAACTATAGTTGAGTCATTACAAACGTGCGAACTGAGTCATAAATCATTAGGATCATAGGGTGGTGAGGGCCCTTTATAACCTGTTATCGACTATCGACAAATCCTTTTTTACTGTTACACAACACGAGAGAATCAAGTTCCAGTTTCATAAGGCCTGTAAGTGCGAGCGGGAAGTCCGATAAAAATGATTCATTACATTAAGTCAAAATAAGGAGAAAAACTAAATATTTCAAATCAAATAAATTACAGTGCATTTGGGACATAAAAAGGTAAGTTTTCATCAAATTCCGTGAAAAAAAAATATTTATTGTAAAAGATAAAAATAAAAAACCAAAAACTTGGATTTTGAACTTTTCACATACATTTTGAGGTTATGTGAAAAAAGTGTAAATACAACAGTTGTAGATCTTTTTATTACTTACCTACAACTTTGCCATGTGATTTTTTTCCATATGACTTGTAGTTTTGCCGAAAATCGAGATAAACCGTTTTTTACCCTTAAAACTCCCCCCCTTTTTTTCCCGAGCTCAGATCGCCCGTAAATTATTTTTCCTTGTATTGTTATAATATTCTCCTCCTTTTCCAATGGGTTTCATCCTACTGTGATTTTCTTTCATTTTTTATTATTTTTAAAGGGATCTACCCTGGTCTATTAGCGGTCAACCGCGCACGCGGCTAACCGCGTAATCCGCGTAACCGCGTAAGCCGCTTTTATTAATATATATATAGCTGCTCGTGCTGATTCACTGACTGATTGATCACCCCTCCTGTAAAATTTTGTATGAAAAATTTTTTTTTTATTAATGGTTTCGTATAGAGGACAAAAATTCATTCGGAACAAAAATATGGAGAGAGCTGATGATTGAGGATTTCCGAGACGAGCGACGGGCACGCTTAAAGTATTGAAGATAGGTGGGGGGTGCTCGAGCAAATGTCACTCGAAACGTCATCCAATTGGCAGTCAGCTGAAAAAAAATTCAAAATGGCGAAAAAAAGATGGCCGCCATACAAATTTCGTCGGTCTCCATCTCGAAGGGTATAAAAGATGGAAGAGTAGTTTCTTAGCAAGAGATGATCAGGATTGGAAGGTCTACTCAATGAATAGAAAAAAAAAAACAAAATGGCGGAATTTATTTTTTCATAGAAAATGTATGGCGAATATTGAAGAGACTCCAAGTTTTGAATTATGCACGGCTTTGATTCGGCTCTTTGGAGAACTCTCAAAGAAAAATATGGGAAGACAATACATGATGATTGAGGGTTTGGAAGATGGATGAGGAGCCCGGGCAGCGTATTGTAGATAGGTGGGGGCTGCTCAAACAAAAAATACTCAAAACCTCATCCAATTGGCAGAGACCTGAAAAAAGTCAAAAATGGCGGATTCAAGATGGCAGCCATACAAACATCGGTGTCTATCTCACCAAGTATAAAAGATGGAAGAGTGGTTTTTTACCAAAAGATGATCAATACCTAAAAGTCTACTTGGTGAACAGAAAAAAAAAACAAGATGGCGGAATTTATTTTTTTCCACACAAAATATATGGCGAATATTGAAGAGACTTTAAGTTGGGAAACTATACAAGACTTTGATATGGTTCCTTTTCAAAATTTGTTTTTATGGAAGAACTCTCCTTCTGGCAAATGATTCGGAGAAAAAAATTTGGAGAGTGATGATGATCGAGGGTTTGGAAGATGGATGAGGAGCACGGCCAGGGTTAAAGATGCTGAAAATGATAGAAGAAGGCGGAGGCTGCTAAAACATAAATAATACTGAAATCCCCGCGGTCCGCTTTAGCGGGCCGCGCAGCCAAGCGCCCTACTAGTTAATATATATATAGCTGCTCGTGCTGATTCATTGACTGACTCACTGATTGATCACCCCTCCTGTAAAATTTTGTATGAAAAAATTTTTTTTCACTAATGGTTTCGTATAGAGGACAAAAATTCATTCGGAACAAAAATATGGAGAGAGCTGATGATTGAGGATTTCAAAGACGAGCGATGGGCACGCTTAAGGTATTGAAGATAGGTGGGGGGTGCTCGAGCAAATGTCACTCGAAACGTCATCCAATTGGCTGTCAGTTGAAAAAAAATTCAAAATGGCGAAAAAAAGATGGCCGCCATACAAATTTCGTCGGTGTCCATCTCGGAGGGTATAAAAGATGGAAGAGTGGTTTCTTCACAAAAGATGATCAGGGTCCGAAGGTTTAATTGATGAATAGAAAAAAAATTCAAAATGGCGGAGTTTATTTTTCCATAGAAAATGTATGGCGAATATTGAAGAGACTACAAGTTCTGCATTATGCAAGGCTTTGATGCGGTTCTTTGGAGAACTCTCAAAGAAAAATATGGGAAGACATGATGATTGAAGGTTTGGAAGATGGTTGAGGAGCCCGGGCAGGGTATTGTAGATAGATGGGAGGTGCTGAAACAAAAATTACTCAAAACCTCATCCAATTGACACTGAGCTGAAAAAAAATCAAAATGGCGGATCAAGATGGCGGCTATACAAATTTCGTCGGTGTCTATCTCACCAAGTATAAAAGATGGAAGAGTGGTTTCTTGGCAAAAGATCTACTTGATGAGCAGAATGATTCGAAGAAAAAATATGGAGAGTGATAATGATCGAGAATTAGGGATAGGGGAGAGATAGGTGGAGGCTGCTCAAACCAAAATACCCGAAAGCGAAACCTCGCGGTCCGCTTGCGGGCCGCGCACCCACGCGCCCTACTAGTTAATATATATATAGCTGCTCGTGCTGATTCATTGACTGACTCACTGATTGATCACCCCTCCTGTAAAATTTTGTATGAAAAATTTTTTTTTCACAAATGGTTTCGTATAGAGGATGAAAATTCATTCAGAACAAAAATACGGAGAGAGCTGATGATTGAGGATTTCAGAGACGAGCGAATGGCACGCTTAAGGTATTGAAGATAGGTGGGGGGTGCTCGAGCAAATGTCACTCGAAACGTCATCCAATTGGCAGTGAGCTGAAAAAAAATTCAAAATGGCGAAAAAAAGATGGCCGCCATACAAATTTCGTCGGTGTCCATCTCGGAGGGTATAAAAGATGGAAGAGTGGTTTCTTCGCAAAAGATATCAGGATCCAAAGATCTACCCGATGAATAGAAAAAAAATTCAAAATGGCGGAATTTATTTTTCCATAGAAAATGTATGGCGAATATTGAAGAGACTACAAGTTGTAAACTATGCAAGGCTTTGATGCGGTTCTTTGGAGAACTCTCAATGAAAAATATGGGAAGACATGATGATTGAAGGTTTGGAAGATGGTTGAGGAGCCCGGGCAGGGTATCGCAGATAGATGGGAGGTGCTCAAACAAAAATTACTCAAAACCTCATCCACTTGGCACTGAGCTGAAAAAAAAAAACAAAATGGCGGATTCAAGATGGCGGCTATACAAATTTCGTCGGTGTCTATCTCACCAAGTATAAAAGATGGAAGAGTGGTTTCTTGGCAAAAGATGATCAAGAACTAAAGATCTACAATTTGATGAACAGAAAAAAATCAAGATGGCAAAATTTATTTTTTTTCACACAAAATATATGGCGAATATTGAAGAGACTATAAGTTGGGAAACTATACAAGACTTTGATACGGTTCCTTTTCAAAATTTGTTTTTATGGAAGAACTCTCCTTCTGGCAAATGATTCGGAGAAAAAAATTTGAAGAGTGATGATGATCGAGGGTTTGGAAGATGGATGAGGAGCTCGGCCAGGGTTAAAGATGCTGAAAATGATAGAAGGTGGAGGCTGCTAAAACAAAAATAATACTGAAATCCCCGCGGTCCGCTTTAGCGGGCCGCGTAGCCAAGCGCCCTACTAGTTAATATATATATAGCTGTTCGTTCTGATTCACTGACTCATTCATCGCCTCTCCTGTAAAATTTTGTATGAAAAATTTTTTTTTCACAAATGGTTTCGTATAGAGGACAAAAATTCATTAAGAGGAAAAATATGGAGAGAGCTGATGATTGAGGATTTCGGAGACGGTTGAAGAGCACGCTTAAGGTATTGAAGATACGTGGGGGATGCTCGAACAAATGTCACTCGAAACGTCATCCAATTGGCAGTGAGCCGAAAAAAAATTCAAAATGGCGAAAAAAAGATGGCCGCCATACAAATTTTGTCGGTGTCCATCTCGAAGGGTATAAAAGATGGAAGAGTTGTTTCTTAGCAAAACATGATCAAGATCCAAAGGTCTACTAGATGAATACAAAAAAAATTCAAAATGGCGGACTTTATTTTTCCATAGAAAATGTATGGCGAATATTGAGAGAGAGTATAAAGTTGTGAACTAGGTATGCAAGGCGGTTGATGCGGTTCTTTGGAGAAATGTCAAAGAAAAATATGGGAAGACATGATGATTGAGGGTTTGGAAGATGATTGATGAGCCCGGGCAGAGTTTTGTAGATAGATGGGGGCTGCTCAAACAAAAAATACTCAGAACCTCATCCAATTGGCACTGAGCTGAAAAAAAAACAAAATGGCGGATTCAAGATGGCGGCTATACAAATTTCGTCGGTGTCTATCTCACCAAGTATAAAAGATGGAAGAGTGGTTTCTTGGCAAAAGATGATCAAGAACTGAAGATCTACAATTTGATGAACAGAAAAAAATCAAGATGGCGGAAATTATTTTTCTACACAAAAAAATTTTTTATTGATGGTTTCGTGTAGAAAACAAAAATTCATGCGGAGGAAAAATACGGAAAGAGCTGATGATCGAAGATTTCGGAGACGGATGAAGAACACGGCGAGGGTATTGAAGATAGGTGGGACGTGCTCAAACAAAAACTACTCGAATCCTCGCGGTCCGCTTGCGGGCCGCGCACCCACGCGCCATACTAGTATTTTTATATGCTCATTTTGTACGCACTAAACCGCGACGAAATTCCAACCGCGGCGGTTGAATGGGAGGCAGCGGCCCGCTTCGCGGCTGGCCGCCATGTTGCCCATACGCACTAGGCGGTTCAGTTCGCGGCGTGCCGCAGGTGTGTTGTCAACAAAGAAAATAAGCAATATGGAATTGTGAAGCAGCAGATTATAAAAACAGAGACCTAAAATGAAAACAATGGAAATAATTAGAAGATATTTTTGGAAAATATCTACTAATTCTTCGTTTATGATAGACTGAACGCCGTTGTCAGACTTCAAGCGGTCCAACCGCCTGACGCGGTTCAACAGCGGCTCGCCGCCGGTGGCGGTGAACTGCTGTTTCAACCGCGTCAGGCGGCAAGCCGCTAAGTCGAACCGCCTGGGCGGCTGACCGCTAGTGCGTATGAGCACTTATGCGACCGCTGGTCTAATGGCCGCATCACGTCAGATAGCAACAGTGTCGACTTACGCGACGCGGGCATGAGAAATGACGCCTCAGGTATCGCCACACGACTCCTTGTAACGTCTAGATAATGTTTACACGCATTATATTGTTTATTTTCATAGCGCTAGTGGCCCGCCCGCGGTTTGGGCTTAATTATTCGACCCCTACATTATGGCCTCATAAATTACCAACGTAGCTCATGAAGTCGCTGAACTGAAATGGCAATGGGCGGCGTAGCGCTAAGAACCGACGGACGTTGGGGGTCCCAAATGCTTGAATGGAGACCTCGCAACGAACAGCGCAGTGTTTGTAGACCCCCCATTAAGTAGACCGACGACATCAGACATGTAGCAGGGAGCCGAGGGATACAAGCGGCGCAAGATACAAATCTTTAAAGGAGACCTATGTTTAGCTTTGGACGTCTATCGATTGACGACGACGACAATTTTAAACACAAGTGCGTTTTTATTCCCTCACTCTCAGAGTCCGATGGGACGGAATACGACACACCCGGAGAGAGATCAGGCGCTTATTGAAACACGGGAGTGTAACACCGCCAACTTCTCGTGTCTGGGCTCCTACTGAGAGTTTCTTGACAGAAGTAAAAATTTTTGGTCGACCGGGACTCGAACCCGGGATCTCAGCTAGCAACTGTACCGACGAGGCAGTAAGTCAGTTCGGCACATGTAAGTGTCTAAACGATTTGTAAGAAAAACCAATTTCAACGCAAAAAAAACATCATGATCATCATCATTATAATATTTCATTTCGGAATTGTTGGTACGAATTTAGATTAAAAGAATTGTCCGCAGAAGTTAGTTTGTGTGGCTGTCCTCCTACTGATGTAAATATTTAATGCGTCGGCCCCTTGATTAAACAAATTGTCTGATTGTACGGCTCTTTGTTTAGTTAGGACTTAACTTATCAAGCCCCCGGTCCTACGAGGTGACTTTGTTCTGAAGTTTAATGCGTTTCGGAATATAATTATTATAGCAATTTATTATTTACAAGTGGATACCCGCGACTCCGTTCGCGTGGATATTGGTTTTTAAAAATCCCGTGAGAATCATTTTGTTTTTCCTAAGCTCCTTTGAGCTCATACCTTGCTAAAAACTGTTAAAAGTTCACTGGCGGATGTTTAGGTAGATCAAAATGTAAACATCCACCAGTGAAAGTCCCATCAAAATCGGTACAGCCTTTCAGAGATTAGCCAGTAATCTTTAAAGTATACTCTTTCTAACAAAAAAGAATGAATGAAATCGGACCACGCGTTATGGATTACAGCTAAGTAGGTACACGTTTTGATTTTCATTCCCTCTCCCAAGGCAACCGTGCTGAATTTCGGGATAAAAAGTATCCTATATGTTACTCCATAGTATGAACTTTAATCATGCCAAGTTTCTAATTAATAATTTTGAAATTTTTGCCTGTCTGTAAACCTACAGATATACAGACAGGCAAAAATTTCAAAATTAGCTTTTATACCTTCTGTTACTTACTTACAAAAATCTTTAATGTACAGATTCGGCAAGTCTACGATTTTATTATATGTATAGGATATTTAACTTTTTTGTATCAAAGAAATTGAAGAGCATTGTAACCGACTTCAAAAAAAAAAGAGGTTATCAATTTGACACCTAATAATATGTATTATTATTGGAACCGCAATATATATATGTACACATGTATATGTTACAGCCAAAGTAATAAATAAGGATATTATGTATACTATCCAGCTATTATAAATAATATCAACTCAATTTGGATAAAGTAATAATTGACACAGAATTATTAAAATTATCTAGCTATTATAAATAATATTCAGCTATTTTATATAATATCTTGCACGACTTGGATAAAGTAACAAAACAAGGACTTATGTTTAACTGATCACCAGATATTGCAAAATATAACGTCAAATAAACAGTTTATACCACCCAAAAACATACTTAGTTACTTCTGCAACGGCTTCGGCGCTGCGGGAAGTGCAGCCCCATCGCCCTTGCGTAGCAAATCCCAGGCACCCACGCTCACCTCCGCAGCTTCGGCTTGCTGGTCGCCTTCGGCGACCTGCCTCATCCGCTACGGCTCGCACGGGTGCCTGCGATTTGCTACGGCGGGCGGGGGCTGCTCTCCCTTCGCGCCTACGGCTTTATAAAAATACTCTAGGGGCAGGGCAGACAAAACTACGTGGTCTGTTAAATGAAACTTGACATGATTTAAGTTATTATATTGTTATTTTTAAAAAGAGCAACCGCCGAGTTTCTTACTGGTTCTTCTCGGCTGGAACAGCATTCCGAACCAGTGGTATATTCAATTGACGATTCAAAAGTACTTGTAAAAGTTTATTTGAATAAAAAACTTTTGTATTCTATTCTATTAATCCGTAAATATTTCAAGGTCATCGGTTTTGTAGTTCAGAATCACAATCCTCAGTATTCCATATAACTTGGAACCCGGGTTGCACAGGAACCTTTAAACGTCTTGATTATCACCTGGGATGCATTTAAATTTGTGTTTGACGGTCTCCGAAATGCTTGACCGATTTTGATGGGACATCATTGGGAAAAATTTAGGATGGGAAAGAACTATTAAAAAATTAATACTCATTACTGTAGTTCCATTTTAATGCGCCACTTTTAACAGTATGAGCTCAAAGGAGTTTAGGAAAAACAAAGAGTTCCCGCGGGATTTTTAAAAACCTAAATCCACGCGGGCGAAGTGGCAGGCATTCACTAGTTAATTAATAATACTTATTTTCGTCAGGTACTTATCTCCTGAGGTGTCTCCGTAGAAATTACAACAGTTATGCTTATAATGTTTCTATCATCAGCTTTGGCACGGTCTACATTAGAAATTTTAGGCTAGGTTAGGTTAGGTTAGGATAGGGTAGTTTAGATTACGAGATCGTGGTGATCACGCCACACCACAAAGGAATGAGATGCGGGAGGGGAGCAAGTCGTGCCGTATTTATCATTTTGACCAACGTTCACCTGCTATTATGAATAATGTCTGGTTTGACATGATATTATGAATAATATCTGGACAATTTAGATATTATTTATAATTGCCAGTCATTATGAATAAAAGCTAATTAATTACTTTGGCTGTAACATATATAATAATCTATTAGGACTTCAAAACAAATATAGATACAAAATTTCATGGTATGTTTGTATGATGTATGTATGCAATTTTATCTGCTCATTTCTCCGAAACGATTAATCCGATTGTGGCTATTCTTTTTTATTGGTTTACATTGACTTCAACTTAGGGAACGGTGTAATTTTCATCAAAATCTGTACACTACTTTTCAAGATAACCACTTTTCTATTTTCAGTTATTCTTTATTCGGATATATTATATTAAAGTCGTTTTTTTTTAATTATAGCTGTAATGTCTTGTAATGTCTTGTAATGTTCGGCCGGCTTTCGGTCGGCGGCCGAACATTACAAGGCGGCCACAGCCAATCTCAATTATAACAGGAGTGTCCACTTACTTATACACTATCTATTCACTCACTGTCATAATCCGTTGGGACGGCAATCCGATATGGCTGGAGAGAGATCTGACGAAGGACAGACGGCCATCTGTACATGTATAGCCATTTATTATTTATATTCGACCTTTCCGTGTCATAAAGGAAATTGAGGACCATTGTTAGAGTTTATTGAATTGAAAGTTTTGTCATTATTTGCGAGGTTTATTATAGATTTTTTAACCCCCGACGAAAAAACGACGGGGTGTTATAAGTTTCACGTGTCTGTGTGTGTGTGTGTGTGTGTGTCTGTCTGTTCCCCTGTGGCGCTCAAACGCGTGGACCGATTTCAATGCGGTTTTTTTGTTTGAAAGGTGAATTAGTCGAGAGTGTTGTTAGCTATGTTTGATGAAAATCGATCCAAGATGGCCGCCGCTACAAAATGGCGGATTACATGTTTTATCACAACGCCCTCAATATGGGTATCAAATGAAAGGGCTTGACTAGCAGTATAGCACTATTGCAAATTCAAGATGGCCGCCGCCACAAAATGGCGAATGTCGGGGGTTTTTTAAATTTTCAATTTATACTTGTTATTACAGAGAAAGATTTATTTCAGTAGAAGAAAAATGTCTTCCATTTAGGCTATTTATGTACTCATAACTCTTTGTAGTAATTGAGTGGGTTAACTTGTAATCTATATCTATACATATAATAAAATCGTAGATTTGCCGTATCTGTACATTGAATATTTTTGCAAAATAATAATTGGAGGATGTTAGGGATAAGTAATAGAATGTAAAAAAGCTATTTTTGAAATTTTTGTCTCTTTGTCTGTATGTGTGTGCGCGCATCACGCAAAAACTACAGAATGGATTGAAACGAAACTTGGTACGATTTAAGTTCATACTACGGAGTAACATATAGGATACTTTTTATCCCGAAATTCAGCACGGTTCCCTAGGGAGAGAGGATGAAAGTCAAAACGTGTATTTAGCTGTAATTCAATAACGCGTGGTCCGATTTCATTCATTATTTTTTTGTTAGAAAGTAGATACTTTAAAGATTTCTGATTAATCTCTAAAAGGCTGGATCGATTTAAATGGGACTTTCACTGGTGGATGTTTACATTTTGATCTACCTAAACATCCGCCAGTGAACTTTTAACAGTTTTTAGCATGATATGAGCTCAAAGGAGCTTAGGAAAAACAAAATGATTCCTACGGGATTTTTAAAAACAAGTATATATCCACGCGAACGAAGTCGCGGGTGTCCGCTTGTTGAATAATAAAATACAAAGCTTTGTGGTTGGTAATATTTTGTTACATAATAATTTTCATTTGGTTTCTGCCCTATATCTGTATTACGTTTATAAATGAAAAGTATAAAAAGACAAAATAAAAGGAAAGCAAAAAATATACCTACTCATTTCTTCTCCGACAAAGATATTTTGTTTTGCCATTTCATTAACTTCTCTCTGATATTAAAAGTCAGCCACCATGACAAAAATAATATCATGACAGTAGACGTATAAGCAAGCAAATACAAAATTTAAGGTTTAAAACATTCTACAAGACAGATTTAATTATATCAAATGTTTATTAAAATCATATAAAAATTAAGCTAAAAATCATCGCTGAAAATCAATGATCGGAATTGACGGTGCAATTCAGCACGATATCATAATGTGGATATGCCAATTCATAATTTTTTTTTAATATTATCCCTGGTTTCGTTACTGAGTTATTATTAGTACAACATGTAATCTCTGTATTCGGTTCATATTTGGACTCCGAAAATATGACCATATTTCTGAATTTCGCAGAAAACTCAAATGGCTTCCGATTCGCCTTCGCAGGAACACCCACATTCTTTCTCTTTTATACTCTGTACTATTCAATCCTACCACGCCTCCTTACCTTAAAGAGCGGTTTGAGTTTCTAGGGAACACCCACAGTCTGTCTCTTCGCTCTGATAACAATCTTATGTTAAAAATCTCTTCCCATAATACTTCATTTTATTCTAAATCCTTCTCCATAGTAGCCGCTCGGCTCTGGAACTCCTTACCGTTTCATATCAAGCGTGCGCAATCTCCTGCCATATTTAAAAGACTTGTCAAAACGCATTTTTATCCTCCCTGAACCTTTTACCTCAGATAGTACCCAGGTAGGTACTACAAATAGTTAACCATCATTCCTGGCGTGTTTTGGGCTTTATTTTACAAATGTTTACTCTATATATATATATGTATTTATATATATATGTCTAATATGTATATTTTATGTAATTTCGTATGTAAGTATTTGTATGTCTATTATTCGTATATATACTTTTAATTTTCTCTAATTTTAGCGTACACCCTTATACACTTCTCTAGTTTTTATATTCTCCACAACGAGGTTGCCTGGAAGAGATCGCTTCTAAGCGATAAGGCCGCCCATTGTACCTATTTCTTTTAAAATGTTTCTTGTCAAATTTGTTTTTTGGTGTACAATAAAGTATTAAATAAATAAATAAATAAATAAATAAACATGAAAAAGAGAAATCTCTTCGATACTGAACATAATATAAGGTATCAGAATCGCGCAAGGCAGAAATCCCGCAGTTATATCCATACTATTGATAATGTTTCAGGTTATTCACCCCAAATTGCACTACTTATTCCGATCTTTACTGAAAATACAATCGTTTTGAAAATCGTCCATTACAATCATTTTTGAACTGTTAATTACCTACTACAAACAAAATAAACGGTTTAAATGCGCCAAAGTCTTATTGAATGGAAATCAACGTTGTTATAGAATAGTTTGTATTGTGTTGTAAAAGCAGTAATTAATTTTGAACAATACTAATAATACGTAAATTGAATAAAAGGTAGCAATCTTTTGTCTATAATAATAAAACTTTAAACAAAGGAGTTCTATTACGCTCTGCTCTACTTAAGCTTTTTTAGATTTACCAGGTACTTTGCAACACCGTCCTCCTTCGTCATTAATCTTCGTTCAACATTATTTTTGTTTTGCTTTGAAACGATGGTAATCTAAGCCCTCATACGCATTAGCGGTTGCGGTAGCGGTGCGGTTATATTTTTATATGCAACCGCTACCGCAACCGCTAATGCGTACGAGCGCTTAGTGCGTACAAAATGAGCGGTTGCATATAAAAATATAAAAAGCGGCTAGCCGCACCGCTACCGCAACCGCTAATGCGTATGAGGGCTTTATATGCAACCGCTACCGCAACCGCTAATGCGTACGAGCGCTTAGTGCGTACAAAATGAGCGGTTGCATATAAAAATATAAAAAGCGGCTAGCCGCACCGCTACCGCAACCGCTAATGCGTATGAGGGCTACCTCTTTATTTCGTAGATTATAATGTAGGTACGGCTGATGAAATATTACAATACAAAAATTAAGAATCTTAAGTACTTAAGTTAATCCCCAATGCTAAAATGACATTATATTTATAACCGCAGTAATTTCTTACGTACCTTAGCTAGATCATCGAACTTGGTAGGAACAATTTCGACTAGGAAGCTAACAGAAGAGTTTTTACAGGAAAATTGCGTCAATTCATCGTCTACCTTAATGCCTCAAAGGTGTCCTTCCTGTTCCCACCTATAGCGCTGAAACGTGGGCACTGACAAGCTCCTTGATCCGCAAAGAAGGCACTCGCTTGAGGGGTGTGTTAGGAGTTTCAAGATAATATCGACAGTGGAGAGTTCCGCAGGAGAATCAAGGTGATTGGCATATCCAAAACCATTAGGAAACTAAAGTGGCAATGTGCAAGCCCTGCTTGTGCATGGTGCGTTGGCCGTTGGCCCCGGAAAGACAGAAGAATGAAATTGAGTAAGTACCTATATAATGAGTTTTTGTAGTGGAGTGGCAAATAGGATTTTCAACCGTAGGTACTCTAAAATAGAGTAAATAAGTGCGCTCTACTTCATGTACGTGCACTGTACAATTTATACCACTAAAAATGCACGCTAAACTAAAACCTATTTACACCTACAGGATGCCCGCGACTTCGTCCGAGTTGTTTTAGGTTTTTAAAAGTCCCGCGGGAACTCTTTGTTTTTCCTAAGCTCCTTTGAGCTCACACCTTGCTAGGAACTGTTACTAAAGTTCACTGGCGGATGTTTAGGTACATTAAAATGTAAACATCTGCAAGTGAAAGTCCCATCAAAATCGATACAGCCTTTCAGAGATTAGCTGGTAAAAAAAAAAGAATGAATGAAATCGGACTACGCGTTAATGAATTACAGCTAAGTAAATACATATTTTGACTTTCATCCCCTCGCAAAGGAACCGTGCTGAATTTCCTAATAAAAAGTATCCTAATATTTTACTCCGTAGTATGAACTTAAATCATGCCAGGTTTTTCAATCTATTCAGTAGTTTTTGCGTGTTATTATTTTGCAAAAATCTTTAATGTACATATACGGCAAGTCTACGATTTTATTATATATATGTATAGATAACTCTTGACTTTTTGGCGGTTTGATACGGTTACGTCACACGTTGTACTATAATAATTATTATTAAATGACAAACAATATAAATTGTAAATGTTGTCACTATATTATACATGTTGATGAACTGTCGAGTACCGCACGTCAAGGTTACGTCGTCTCGCGCTAACGTGTTTATTAAATAAAGATACAGTCGCTCCTGCGCAGTACGGTACTATTGCCACTTGACGTTTCAGTGTACGAGAGTGTGTGTGGAAAATTTCACCCAAACAACATTGCGAAGTGTGATTGATCTGTGAGAAGTGTAAAACTGTCAAATGTTTCAGTTGAACTTATTTATATTCCGGGTTAGTGTGTGCAGTTACTTTGTTTGGGCAATTCAAATTTCAGTAAACGGTTCAAGTTATTTGAAATATTAAACTGTGGTAAAAAACTACTCGACATAAAACTTTTGTTAATGCAAAAAAGTAAATTTCACAAAAAATGTCAGTTGTCACTTTGTTTATCGCTAAGGCAGCCGCAGTGTTGCTAACTTTAGAATTTCATTTCCGTATTTTTCATGAGATTCTGGTCGACCTATATATTACCTACACTTGTATATAGTGTGTTCTTCATTTAGTCGTAATTTACATACTTAACAAATTTTTGGGATACTGATTATAAAATACCTTCATCATCATCATCATCATCAGCCTGTGGACGTCCACTGTTGGACATAGGCCTTCCCCAAAGAACGCCACCACACCCGGTCCTCAGCTTTCCTCATCCAGCCACTTCCCGCCAGCCTCTTTATATCGTCGGTCCATCGTGCTGGAGGGCGTCCCACACTACGCTTGCTTAAACGCGGTCTCCACTCAAGGACTTTCCGGCTCCAACGACCATCGCCTCTACGACAGGCATGACCTGCCCACTGCCACTTCAGCTTGCTAATAGTTTGGGCTATGTCAGTGACCCTGGTTCTCCTGCGGATCTCCTCATTTCGGATCTTATCCCTCAGGGAAACTCCTAACATAGCCCTCTCCATAGCTCGCTGAGCGACTTTGAATTTGTGAACAAGGCCGTTTGTCAGCGTCCACGTTTCAGCACCATAGGTGAGGACGGGAAGAACACACTGGTTAAAGACTTTCGTCTTCAGGCACTGAGGAATTGACGATGAGAAGACTTGACTCAATTTCCCAAAAGCTGCCCAACCTAGCCGAATTCTTCTGTTGGCTTCCTCGTCGAAATTGCTTCTACCTAATTGAATTATTTGGCCAAGGTAATTGTATTGTGAAACAATTTCGATGCCAACATTTTCGACGCTTATCGGTGACGGGACAACGTGTTGATTGAACATTATCTTCGTTTTGTCGAAGTTTATCCCGAGACCGACACGTCTGGAAGAATGGCTTAGGTTGCTCAGCATCTCCTCGAGATCTTGCGGAGTTTCTGCTAGAATAACCACGTCATCAGCGAACCGTAGGTGTGAGATGTACTCGCCATTTATATTAAGTCCTCGTCCTTTCCAGTTCAGCGTTTTGAAGAGGTCTTCCAGTGCACTGCTAAACAGTTTTGGAGATATTACGTCCCCCTGCCTAACGCCCCTTCGCACGCTGATAGGTTTTGTCTGCTGAGACTGGATTTGGACGGTCATTGACGCAGACTCATAAATACATCTCAACACCTCGATATACCGCCAATCGACCTGGCATCTTTGCAATGATTCCAGAACAGCCCAAGTTTCGATAGAGTCGAAGGCTTTCTCGTAGTCCACAAAGGCAAGACAGAGTGGGAGATTATATTCTTCCGTCTTCTGTATAATCTGCCTTAAGGTGTGTATGTGGTCCACGGTACTGTAGCCTTTTCGAAACCCAGCCTGCTCCGGAGGTTGGAATTCATCAAGTCTTCGGGCGAGACGATTTGTAAGAACCCTCGAAAACAACTTATATACATGGCTCAAGAGTGAGATGGGCCGGTAGTTCTTTAATAGCTCCTTATCTCCTTTTTTAAAGAAAAGGATTACTACACTCTTGCTCCATGCTTTCGGCGTTATTCCGTTCATGATGACGTCATTAAACAGCTCCTTAAGCTCTGTCAGTACAGGAATACCTCCCGCACGTAGGAGTTCTGATGTAATGCCGTCATCACCCGGCGCCTTGTTGCTACTGAGTTGTTTGAGGGCTATTCGCATCTCGCCAATGTCAATTTCTGGAATATCCTCGGTGTAGTGGCGAGTCAAGGTCGCTCGTTTGTCGTTCATGCTCTGAACTGCTTTAGGAGTCTGAGAAGAGTACAGCTGTTCATAAAATCGTTCGATCTCCTTCAGCAACTCTGGTGTTGAAGTGACAGTCTTTCCGTCGGGAGTCTTCAGCTTTGTCAAGTGGCTCCTCTCAAGTCGTTTGGTAAACACCTTTGATCCTCGGTTCCGTTCGATTGAATTTTGAATATTGCGAGTGTTGTAGCGCCGGAGGTCAAATCGTATTCGTTTCTTAACACGCTTGTTTAGAGTATGCCACTCAGGCGACGCCGAGGGAGTCTCCCGTCTCTTCTCCATTAATTCCAGGGTATCTTTGGAGATCTTAGATACCATTTTTTGCTCATGACGACAGTATTTGCGGCCCACTTCACGAACGACATTAACGAACTGTGTGAATCTCTGGTCAATGTCTAAGGTGGTTTCCAACAGTTCGAATCTGTTTTTGAGCTCTATTTGAAATTTATCTGAGCTGAAGTTTTGTGATGGCTTTGGCCTAAGAGCTGACTCCATCAGACGGCTTCTCTCTAATTGCAGATCCATACGCAAGATGCCTCTTACAAGTCTGTGATCACTGCCAGTATTGAACCTATTGATCACTGAGACATCTTCACATATGTATCTACGGTCCGTCATGATGAAGTCAATCTCGTTCCGAGTCACATTGTCCGGGCTATGCCATGCCCACTTTCTGGAGGGCTTCTTCTTAAAGAACGAGTTCATTAAGAATAGCCCTTTTCGCTCTAAGAAGTGGACTAGCATTTGGCCCCTGTGGTTCCTGGTGCCGAAACCATATGGTCCCATTTTTGATTCGCCATCTTCTTGTACTCCCACCTTAGAGTTGAAGTCCCCCATAATTACGACGAAGTGGGTCTTAGTTGTTCTATCCATGGCCATCGAGATGTCCTCATAGAAGGCCTCCACTTCTTCGTCGGAGTATGCCGACGTGGGTGCATAGGCTTGTACAATCTTCAGAGAATACCTCTGATTCAGCTTGAGTATAATATATGCCACCCTCGTCGACACACTACTGATCTCAACTATGTTATTGGTGAGGACTTTATTGACCAGGAATCCAACACCACCTTGGGATGCCTGATCGCCTTGTCGATAGTAGAGCATATTGCCTGACTCTAGGGTGATCGTGTCCTCCCCCTCTCTTCGGACTTCCGATAGTCCCAGAATGTGCCAGTTAATATTGCTCAGCTCCACTTCCATTTCAGCGAGGTGTTCGTCCGATCTCAATGTCCGGGTGTTGTATGTAGCCAAATAAATTCGTTTTTTGTGGTAGCTGTCCGAAACCCGGTGATTCTTCGCACCCCCTGCTCTACCGTGACCGCGTCCGCTACCGTGGACGGGAATAGTAGGGCTGCCGGGGACTAGGGGCCATTGTGTATTGTCGCTACTCATGGGGAGAATATGCCCATAATGACCACGCTGGGCAGGCGTGTTGGTCATCGCAGTGCTAGACTTGATTTCGCTGGTGTCGCTGCTGCCCGACACCATCGTGTCATTTGGTCAAGTCTAGCTACTTAGAAATGGTTATACCGCCATTTGTCGGTCGCCAGATCCTCGTTCGTTAATCAGCAGGGGGCACCGCGGGCAGGTGAGGTTGGCTGTTGGAGCGCTAAGGTGGAAGTGCACTCCCTTACCCCCCCGTAAAATACCTTGCATGGTGATAACTAATAAGATTTGACAGACCTTTGAATGTATGGTATGTATGGTAGAACTTATTAAACCAGAAGTCGCCGTGTCAGAAGACTCGTCCATAAAAATATCCGAAAAAACCGGCCAAGTGCGAGTCGGACTCGCGCACGAAGGGTTCCGTACCATTATCTATAAAAACAGCAGAAAAAACTAATGTTTGTTGAGTGGGAGCCCCCTTAAATATTAATTTTATTCTGTATTTTGGTATTTGTTGTTATAGCGGCAAAAGAAATACCTACATCATCTGTGAAAATGTCAACTGTCTAGCTATCACGGTTCATGAGATACAGCCTGGTGACAGAAAGACAGGGAGACAGACAGCGAAGTCTTAGTAATAGGGTCCGGTTTTTACCCTTTGGGTACGGAACCCTAAAAAGGAGATACAAAATCAATAAACTAAAGCTAAATACCGTATTTATATGTAGAGTTATTATAAATTCAATTCAATCAATCTTTAAATTGTTTGGTTTTATAAAATGGTTGGTTTACTCCGTTCGAGATCTAACCTCGTTTAAGTACATAATATATACTAATGTTATAAAGGGTAACTTTGAACGGGACGAATTTGCAATTCAAAAGTAACCCTCGGCTATTACGCTAAATTTTGTTGAATACATAAAACTTGTTCTCTTGTTCACCGCTAACGGCGCTAAATAAATTCCAATGTTTAAAACCCACGAATTATTTAAAAACAAAATATAATATGATAAAAAAAAAATAAGTCTATATTGTAGATATTATGGTACCTAGTTCGCGACGTGCTTTGTAAAGTAGATACATGTTTTACAGGTACATATTTGCATAATTTTCCATAGTAAATTGGTCATGTACAAAGTAGTGGACGATAATAGGTACAAAAGTGGACGATAACCGGTGAAATCAGAATTTTCAGATATTTATTAGAATAAAAAAAAAAACAGTTATCTAATTAAAAAAATACTAACATGCAATGAAAATAGACTATACTAGAGTATAAGCCCAGCAAATTGGTATTGCGCCTGGCCGCAATTTTCATGACGTCAGCACTAAACAGACGTCGGTACCGTTGACAAAACTGTTGGCAGAGTACGCGTAACGTGTTTTGAATAATTATTGTAAATTCACACATTTTGTTGTTATTGTTGTTTAATACTGGCGCAAAGACAGATTAATTGACGAGTTATTTATTATTAACACAGAAAATGATAGTGATTCAGATACAACAGTCTCCGAATTCAAAAATTCCGAATCCGAATTACAAGAATGTGATTACATCAGAGGAGGATAATTTCTTCATTTTAAATCTATAAAAGCTGAAAATTATTTGTTCATTCGCTTTAATTTATTTATAAACAATTTTTTGTTGCCGACGGTAAATTTTCGTTTCGTCAGACGAAACGAAAATTTACCGTCGGCAACAAAAAATAACCGCTGGAACCTTGTCACATTAACGTCACGCTGAAGTTAATGTGACAAGGTTCCAGCGCAATAGCAACGTGTGGGAGTTATACAGGTATTCTAACAAATTTTCATTCAAATTTTTCTATAAAACATTGATATATATTTTCACCCTTATCAGTAACTCTTCTAAATGGACGATAACCGGTTAAAAGAAAGTCCTACCTACCAGTTCGAAGTTCAAAGAATAAAAAGGAAAAGCTAGATTTACGAATTTAACGATTGTCCAAGTCAATTCCATAATCGGATAAAATATTATGATCTTCCACTTTCGAAAAATATAAAAAAAAAACTTTAAAGCATAAATCCAATTTTTCTTCTCTCTAAATTCGACGTGAAGGATGCTTGGGGAACTGTTACTCTGCATCAGTTAATTACCATATTTATGAGTGCTGTAGTGATTGACTGATGGAGCAGAGAAATTTCCAGATATAATATAATAGTTGTCATTCAAACATAATATGAGTCTTAATATTATGAAAAATCAGCCAAGTGCGAGTCGGGCCTCGCTCTTTCAGGGTTCCGTACATAATTATGAACAATATAATATTTCGGGTCTGAGAAATATTTAATTTCCGAGTTAGACATCGCAAGAAACCGTGAAAGAAAAACGCAAAATAAGTTCGTTTGTTTTGGTCACAGCTTATAAACTATTTTATAAATCGTTGTTTTCAGTATTTGTTGTACAAATAGAGCATATAGTACATAATATACCGAAATATCATATTCCTAACTAGTTTAGTTTTTTAGATAGCCCCCGTCACAAAAATGGTCTAAAACTGACAATTTTGATGACCCCCCATTTCCTTACTTTTTAAGCAAAAAATTAAAAAAATATATATTCGTACTCTACTCAATTAGCTCTAAACAATAATACCACACAAGCTAAGGTAAGAAAAATTTTTTTTTTTCCGGCTCCTTTCTCATGTATGGGAGCCCCCCTGAAAAATAATTTAATTCAATTTTTAATTCAATATTTGATTTTGGGTCAACGTTTTACACCAAATACCAAAATTTCAGGTTTGTAACTCATTTCGTCTGCAAGCTAGAGACCTGTGACCGGCGGACAAACGGACAGACAGCCGAGTGACATTAATAGGGCTCCGTTTTTACCCTTTGGGTACGGAACCCTAAAAACTCACTAACTAACCTAGACAACACGTGAAACGGATGGAACATGGAGTTATTTTTCCCTACCTAAATATAACCTCCAACCTCCGCTTAGTCATACCAGCACCACCAGAAGGCCCCACAATGGCCCCGCAATCCAACATCACAATTTGACATAATAAAATTGGAAAGCTCTTACCCAACATCCAGTAGAACCTCAGCTCCTTCCACACTCACTGAACAAACCGACATGGTAACGACAATGATAACCTCCAGCTTCCAGGCCTCGACCAACCGGACTGCTGGTTAAACCAAATATGAGTTCCAACAAAAGTTCCTTTCTCAAAATGAATCTAAGAAAAATGATTCAAATACCACCACCAACCGGTCACAGACAAAAACCACGTGAGACGTTATGGCACTACAAATGGCGACTTATTTAACGTTATCGGATGCGATATTTTAAAGTATTTATTCTATTCCAACGTCCATTATGATTAGCGAGTTCTAGTAAAACTTACAACTTTCCTCTAATAGAAGCTAACAATATCGTTCCACGAAAGTTATTTTGGCTGGCAAAATTGACATCAAAACCTCAGCATCTAATAGATCTACATCGAATATTTATCTATATCTCCAACTCTAGTTACTTTTCGTGAACCACTGCTATTTAATCGTGTAAGTATTCCTACTGTAAATAAAAACGATAAGTTATTTGGAAATTATCTGACCTTTAATTACATGTACCTACCTACTAGTTATTCAAGCATCCATAATTATTTATTTTTATAATATGAAAATGACTAACAAAACAGTGATAAAAGTTCAGTTTTAGTGATCCAAAGACAAGTGCACTTAAGTGAGAAACTGCAACAATGACATCACTAGGAATTCCCACGGAGGCTCCCATACATACCATCCTCTACACGTCGGCATATCTGCAGAAAACTATAAAGACTATAAAGGTAAGCTCACAAACCATAGGCCACTCTTATCTAGACCTAAGGCCGTGTCCCCACTAGGCGAAGAGGGATCGGTACACGGTTTTCGGCTTTTCATTTGGACATTTTAAATTATACCTATTTATAAGACTGAATGTATTTTAGGTGTAAATAATATGTAATTTTGATAAAATAACATCTAAGTAACTTAAGGACTGTAAAAGTGTTGTAAAGAATTTCCCTTTTTAAAACCTAAATTCATTCGGATGAAGTGGTGGGTACGGTTATATTTTAAACTAGCTTCTGCCCGCGGCTTCGCCTGCGTGAATTTCGGTTTTTCACAAATCCCGAGGGAATCGTGGATTTCCGGTTCCCGTTCCCGCTCTCTTTTCTGACCTTTGCTATAGTTATCTAGCTATAGCTATAGATTTCGGTTTTCTCAAAATCTCGTGGGAACTGGATTTTTCCATGTGGATAAAGAGTAGCCTATGTGTTAAGTCAGGACATAATCTATCTCTATTCAAAATTTGAGCCACATTGGTACAGTAGTTGCGGCGTTAAAGAGTAACAAACATACACACACACACGCACACAAACTTTCGCCTTTATAATATTAGTGTGATAAAACCGTTGTATTCCTATTGGCCGGAGATATAACGATGCACGCGTCTTACACAAAGATTTAGAGATTCAACGACACATCCACACTCTCGGACACTGATTTTATAATGACATACGCCGCTATGCATAGGTATAGATTACAGTGGGCATCGGCTAGTTACAAGTATAAATTAAAAATTTAAAAAACCCCCGACATTCGCCATTTTGTGGAGACGGCCATCTTGGATTTGCATAGTGCTATTCTACTAGTCAAGCCCTTTCATTTGATACCCATATTGAGGGTGTTGTGATAAAATATGTAATCCGCCATTTTGTAGCGGCGGCCATCTTGGTCCGATTTTCATTAAACATAGCTAAGAACACTCTCGACTAATTCACCTTTCAAACAAAAAAAACCGCATTCAAATCGGTCCACCCGTTTGAGCGCCACAGGGGAACAGACAGACAGACACACACACACACACACACACACACACACACACACAGACACGTCAAACTTATAACACCCCGTCGTTTTTTCGTCGGGGGTTAAAAATAGATTTTGTGTACTGAAACCACTCACGAAATATAAAAATAAGTAGCTACCTGCGTTATCATAGTTTGAAACATCGACAAGGACTCGCGTTATGTAGCGGTCTGACCGTCTGACATTGAATTATTTCCAAAGCGATGGCTCATGGATCATTGTGGCGAAAACGCTTTGTATTTTTAACCCCCGACGCAAAAACGACGGGGTGTTATAAGTTTGACGTGTCTGTGTGTGTGTGTGTGTGTGTGTGTGTGTGTGTGTGTGTGTGTGTGTGTGTGTGTCTGTCTGTTCCCCTGTGGCGCTCAAACGGGTGGACCGATTTGAGTGCGGTTTTTTTTGTTTGAAAGGTGAATTAGTCGAGAGTGTTGTTAGCTATGTTTGATGAAAATCGGTCCAAGATGGCCGCCGCTACAAAATGGCGGATGATATATTTTTTCACAACTCTCTTGATATGGGTATCAAATGAAAGGGCTTGACTAGTAGAATAGCACTATTGCAAATTCAAGATGGCCGCCACCACAAAATGGCGAATGTCGGGGGTTTTTTAAATTTTCAATTTATACTTGTCATCTGTCTCATTGGTCTATAGTCAGCGGCTAGCTTGTTCGGCTGCGGATCGTTAGGTCCTGGGTTTGAGTCCCGGCCTCCCGGGTCGCCGGTCGGGCCAAAACAAAACGTGGCCTAGGTGTGATACTTGAGGTCACACGACTAACTTCCCAGTGGGAAAACAATGGCAGGACCGATTTTGCTGAAAATCTAATCAGTTTCAAGTTACGTTATTATATGCGTGGAATAAATTTTGTCCCATGTCAATACTATATTTTATCATGTTTCATTCGCGAGATATACCATACACAACAATACCACCACAAGCTAAGGTAAGAAAAAATTTTTTTTTTTCGGCTCCTTTCTCATGTATGGGAGCCCCCCTGAAAAATAATTTAATTCAATTTTTAATTCAATATTTGATTTTGGGTCAACGTTTTACACCAAATACCAAAATTTCAGGTTTGTAACTCATTTCGTCTGCAAGCTAGAGACCTGTGACCGGCGGACAAACGGACAGACAGCCGAGTGACATTAATAGGGCTCCGTTTTTACCCTTTGGGTACGGAACCCTAAAAACTCACTAACTAACCTAGACAACACGTGAAACGGATGGAACATGGAGTTATTTTTCCCTACCTAAATATAACCTCCAACCTCCGCTTAGTCATACCAGCACCACCAGAAGGCCCCACAATGGCCCCGCAATCCAACATCACAATTTGACATAATAAAATTGGAAAGCTCTTACCCAACATCCAGTAGAACCTCAGCTCCTTCCACACTCACTGAACAAACCGACATGGTAACGACAATGATAACCTCCAGCTTCCAGGCCTCGACCAACCGGACTGCTGGTTAAACCAAATATGAGTTCCAACAAAAGTTCCTTTCTCAAAATGAATCTAAGAAAAATGATTCAAATACCACCACCAACCGGTCACAGACAAAAACCACGTGAGACGTTATGGCACTACAAATGGCGACTTATTTAACGTTATCGGATGCGATATTTTAAAGTATTTATTCTATTCCAACGTCCATTATGATTAGCGAGTTCTAGTAAAACTTACAACTTTCCTCTAATAGAAGCTAACAATATCGTTCCACGAAAGTTATTTTGGCTGGCAAAATTGACATCAAAACCTCAGCATCTAATAGATCTACATCGAATATTTATCTATATCTCCAACTCTAGTTACTTTTCGTGAACCACTGCTATTTAATCGTGTAAGTATTCCTACTGTAAATAAAAACGATAAGTTATTTGGAAATTATCTGACCTTTAATTACATGTACCTACCTACTAGTTATTCAAGCATCCATAATTATTTATTTTTATAATATGAAAATGACTAACAAAACAGTGATAAAAGTTCAGTTTTAGTGATCCAAAGACAAGTGCACTTAAGTGAGAAACTGCAACAATGACATCACTAGGAATTCCCACGGAGGCTCCCATACATACCATCCTCTACACGTCGGCATATCTGCAGAAAACTATAAAGACTATAAAGGTAAGCTCACAAACCATAGGCCACTCTTATCTAGACCTAAGGCCGTGTCCCCACTAGGCGAAGAGGGATCGGTACACGGTTTTCGGCTTTTCATTTGGACATTTTAAATTATACCTATTTATAAGACTGAATGTATTTTAGGTGTAAATAATATGTAATTTTGATAAAATAACATCTAAGTAACTTAAGGACTGTAAAAGTGTTGTAAAGAATTTCCCTTTTTAAAACCTAAATTCATTCGGATGAAGTGGTGGGTACGGTTATATTTTAAACTAGCTTCTGCCCGCGGCTTCGCCTGCGTGAATTTCGGTTTTTCACAAATCCCGAGGGAATTGTGGATTTCCGGTTCCCGTTCCCGCTCCCTTTTCTGACCTTTGCTATAGTTATCTAGCTATAGCTATAGATTTCGGTTTTCTCAAAATCTCGTGGGAACTGGATTTTTCCATGTGGATAAAGAGTAGCCTATGTGTTAAGTCAGGACATAATCTATCTCTATTCAAAATTTGAGCCACATTGGTACAGTAGTTGCGGCGTTAAAGAGTAACAAACATACACACACACACGCACACAAACTTTCGCCTTTATAATATTAGTGTGATAAAACCGTTGTATTCCTATTGGCCGGAGATATAACGATGCACGCGTCTTACACAAAGATTTAGAGATTCAACGACACATCCACACTCTCGGACACTGATTTTATAATGACACTAGCTGACCCCCGCGACTTCGTCCGCGTGGATATAGGCTTTTATATAGGATCGGATTGGATCCCATAATCCTTTTTGTACCTAAACTAAATGTAACCTAAGTTATTCCTTATAACATCACCAGAAAGTTCCATCAAAATCGGTCCAGCCGTTTCGGAAATTAACCGGAACAAATAGACAGATCGACAAACATAAATTTAAACGCACACCAGTTTAAAATAAGCCGTACGTTCAATGATCCGGGTCCCAAGTTATTTGAACCCAATAAATGCCTGTCATTTCTGAACTAAAAAACCTATGACCTTGAAATATATATGGAACAATAAATAAAGTACTATCTTTCTAACAAAAAAAGAATGAGTTAAATCGAACTACGCGTTAATGAATTACAGCTAAATACACGTTTTAACTATCTTCCCCTCTCCCAAGGGAACCGTGCTGAATTTCGGGATAAAAAGTATCCTATGTCCTACCTCGGAGTATAAACTCAAATCGTACCAAGTTTCATTCGAATCCATTCAGTAGTTTCGGCGTGATGCGCGGCCAAGATACAGACAGACAGACAGACAGACAGACAGACAGACAGACAGACAGACAGACAGACAAAAATGAAAAAAATTGCAGTTTTGGATTCAGTATCGATTATAAAGTGCCCTCCAATAAAAATTTTCAAAATATCTTCAATGTACAGAATTGGATCTGTTACAGTCTTATTATATTATAGATAGATACGCCGCTATGCATAGGTATAGATCACAGTGGGCATCGGCTAGTTAAAATAGATTTTGTGTACTGAAACCACTCACGAAATATAAAAATAAGTAGCTACCTGCGTTATCATAGTTTGAAACATCGACAAGGACTCGCGTTATGTAGCGGTCTGACCGTCTGACATTGAATTATTTCCAAAGCGATGGCTCATGGATCATTGTGGCGAAAACGCTTTGTATTTTTAACCCCCGACGCAAAAACGACGGGGTGTTATAAGTTTGACGTGTCTGTGTGTGTGTGTGTGTGTGTGTGTGTGTGTGTGTGTGTGTGTGTGTGTGTGTGTGTGTGTGTGTCTGTCTGTTCCCCTGTGGCGCTCAAACGGGTGGACCGATTTGAGTGCGGTTTTTTTTGTTTGAAAGGTGAATTAGTCGAGAGTGTTTTTAGCTATGTTTGATGAAAATCGGTCCAAGATGGCCGCCGCTACAAAATGGCGGATGATATATTTTTTCACAACTCCCTTGATATGGGTATCAAATGAAAGGGCTTGACTAGTAGAATAGCACTATTGCAAATTCAAGATGGCCGCCACCACAAAATGGCGAATGTCGGGGGTTTTTTAAATTTTCAATTTATACTTGTCATCTGTCTCATTTGTCTATAGTCAGCGGCTAGCTTGTTCGGCTGCGGATCGTTAGGTCCTGGGTTTGAGTCCCGGCCTCCCGGGTCGCCGGTCGGGCCAAAACAAAACGTGGCCTAGGTGTGATACTTGAGGTCACACGACTAACTTCCCAGTGGGAAAACAATGGCAGGACCGATTTTGCTGAAAATCTAATCAGTTTCAAGTTACGTTATTATATGCGTGGAATAAATTTTGTCCCATGTCAATACTATATTTTATCATGTTTCATTCGCGAGATATTCGAGACAGTAAATATTTCCGAACACACGTACCTACGTACATACGTAGGTAACTATAGCATTCGACTGTAGAAGCCTTAAAACGTGGAGGTTATTTATTATTATTATGTCAGACATAAGGTCCAAATATAGGTGGACATAAAAATTAACAAAGAAGAAGAAGAAATTTTCTATCCTGTGGTGAGATTGGCCGTGACCAAAGTCATTTAGGAGAGTATGCATTGCCGAACCATGCAGAGGCTCTTTTCAAAAATCAATTTACAAAACTGACATCGTATATCCTGTGCACGTCAGGAACATCTAGAAACAGCATGTTAACGCTTATAAAATACTAGCGGTCCGCCCCGGCTTCGCGCGTGGTACGTAATATATAGCCTATAGCACTCAAGGATCACGTACATATCCAACAGTGAAAGAATTTTTGAAATCGGTCCAGTAGTTTCCGAGATTAGCGCGTTCAAACAAACAAACTCTTCCGCTTTATTATATTAGTATAGATTTACATTTTATTGCAGGTATACCTAGTATCAATATATAGTATTATTGCCTTGAACGAATGTGATTTTTTCCAAGTACGATTTTTATTGTCGATTTTACGATTGCAGTTAAATCGATCGTGTCAAAATTTTCCAGCGTCGACAACCCTGACGCTTGAAATTGAAAAAAATAGTATACGAAAAATTCTACATTAAAAAGTTAACTTTGTTTTCATATAAATAGAATAAAAATTCTCTTGCACAGCCAAGAAAATGCTATCATGTAAGAAAGAACCTTGTGTTTTATAAATAACAGAATGAAAATTCCCTTGAATTACGTTAATGCAGTAATTACATATCAATTTTGTGTTATTTATAAATAGGGAAAGCATAATTTATAATAATTCTGTTCTAATGTACAATGATTAATGGATTTTTGTAAATAAAATTGAAGGCTGAAGGTCATTTTTAGGATTTTCTATTTTAAGACAACAAAAGCAGAGTTCAAATTCGATTGTGGATTTTATAATTAGGTGACATTACATTGAAACATTGCTTTGAACCAATAGCAAAGTTTGAACATTGAACAACACATTATCGGAAAATTAATAGATACCTAGTTATATGAAATGACGACATTATGTTTTGTTAATGAGAAACCTGAAATAGTTTGTCCAAAATCAGCAACCTATCTATTTAAATCGATTGCAGTATTTTTTTAACCATGAAGATCGTTGTTCCATTTTTAAATTACACGACAGCTGATATTAGTTAGCTGATAATTTATTTGGCCGCTAAACGGCAGACATATGTATTTTCATACAACTTTTGCCGGCCGCTGCTCGCATGTATTTGACCAGAGGTGCTAACATGCGACGCACGAGAAAATTATCTCTGCACTTTTTGAAAAAGAGAAAAAGTGTAGAGATAATTTTCTCGTGTGTCGCATGTTAGCCCTGCAGTAGTTACAGCAATTTCGATTTATCTCGAAGAAGGTTGTCAAAATAATGCTCAAACCAAGCATGTTTGAGAAAAATGTCTTACTTAAACATGTTTAGCATGTTATCCGTTTGGCTCGCGGTGAGCGTGCTCTGATTATACCCACTGCGGTATAAACTTGAGGTTTTCCTGAAACAGCTAACTTGATTGCGGTCCCTCAAAGCTTTTATTGTTTTTGCAGTGGGTGGAATAAGGCATTGATTATTTTTGTAAATCAAACTGGTGTATCTATTTAATTTAACATTATGCAAGTATAAATCAAAAATTTAAAAAACCCCCGACATTCGCCATTTTGTGGCAGCGGCCATCTTTGATTTGCAATAGTGCTATTCTACTAGTTAAGCCCTTTCATTTGATACCCATATTAAGGGAGTTGTGAAAAAATATGTAATCCGCCATTTTGCAGCGGCGGCCATGTTGGATCGATGTTCATCAAACATAGCTAACAACACTCGACTAATTCACCTTTCAAACAAAAAAAACCGCATTCAAATCGGTCCACCCGTTTGAGCGCCACAGGGGAACAGACAGACACACACACACACACACACACAGACACGTCAAACTTATAACACCCCGTCGATTTTGCGTCGGGGGTTAAACATCATATAAAATACATTGGTGACGACGTTTTATATCTAAGGTAGGTACTTTAAGAGAAATTTGAAATTTTGACTAAAAGCCACTAACCAAACTAAGAAGAAGTCATAGTCACATGTTCTTCTCCAAGGTCCCGTACCAAATTTCGTCAAAATCGGTTCCACATTTGACGATATCTAAACTAAAACTTACTATAATTTAAATTTTAACGTATAGCACATAATTTGCTTTGCGGAATGGTACTGTAGAAAGTAAAATATTTGAAATTTATTTTTTCCCATATTATACAAAAATACTTTATTTGTAAAGCAAGCAATTTCCAGAATTTGATTTGGATTCAAAACGGCCGTTCCAGATTGATAAACAGTTTACGTCGTAGCATTGTGAAGTCGAGTACAATGGTTACAGCGATTATGAACAATGAAATCAAATTAGTGTTCTTTGATCCAGTTTATTAAGTTAGCAAGCATGAAGCATCCCGAGCTTAACGGTGGTGATTCTACATTTATTTTAGTACTTATAGTTCCGATGGTTATGGCGTAAGTAATATTGACAAAAACTTTCATCCCTTATAACGAAGGAATCATGGTCTTCGGGATAAAAATATCCTAAATGTTAACCCTATTAACTATAAATTCAAATTGCATTCAAATTGCAAATTACAATTTGAATGTGAAACTGCGGAATTCAAATCCGGTCAGGAGTTTCAGCGTCATGCACGTACCGACAGGCAAACAATACAGTAGACAAAAATAATAAAAATATTTGCTTTATATAGTTAGATAAATAATTAATTACCTAATACTTTGTATAATATATATCGGCTCAAACATATTCGCCATCTTTAAAATAATAAAATTAAAGAGGTCTAAGAATTAACTATTACGAATGGTTATTATCATTTAATAATTATTAAGATTTATTTAAGTAATTACTATTAACTAAAATTATCAGTTAATCATTTATTACTGATGCAGTTGAATTTAGCAAGTTCAAACATGTTCGCCAACTTAAGAAAATTAAGTAAAAAGGTTTAAAACTCAATTAATTTGTACTGTAATAATTATTTTATAATTATGAAGATTTATTTATGTAATTTCCTTAACTAAAAATAACATGTAACTGTTTGTTGACTGTTATGTGAACTTGCATTGATTGAAGTGAGTGTTGTTGTAAAATGTAAATGCTAGTTGTTTAAGTAAACCTTAATTATAACACTTCAATAATTTGTAAATATTATAAGACGATTTTAGCAAATAATAGTTTGAACGATAATTAGTTAAATAAGTAATTAAGAGTTGCCAAATTGTGGATAACGCCATCTGAGACGTCAGAGGGCGCCATGTTGGCAGCTGCCACGCGGCTCGCGAATCGATCGACCGCCGCCATTCTGGTTCGAGATTTCGAGTTGTCGGTTGATCGGTGCGCACACGCTGTTGGTTAAGTTAAGTGTTATTTTATACTCTTATTTTAGTTATAAATTAGTTAGAAATAATCACATTACATTTAATCAAGTGCAGAATCTTTATTATTCCTTTATCACTTTGTTTTACAATGGTTTAGATTATTTTAAATAGTAAATTGGTGATTACGTAAATTAAAATGGTTTTTATTGTTCTTAAGTTGGTTTTAGTTATTTAAATGCATATGGTTGATTTCTATTAGCAAAATGAGTGATAATGGAAGACATGACGTCAGCCAAGCTGACGTCATGCTTTTTAAAAATAATTTAGGAACCTCCGCTCCGTTATCAGAAGTGGGATCGGATCCCACTACTGCGATTCCTGGTACCTCAGAAACCGTAAGTACCCAGCCTGCATTAACAATACCGATGAATTTACCCACTGAGATTGCGGGTACTTCAGAGAATGAAAATACTTCATCTACGCAACCGGCGTCGACCAGTGTGAACATGCCTGCACATTTTCTTATGCAAATGATGCAGACAATGAAGGAAATGTCTGATCGATTATCAGCACCTCGACCCGAAAAGGTAAAGATCAATGACATATTTTTACCCTCTTTTGATCCTGATTCCAACATAGGCGTTCGAGAATGGTGTCAACATGTCACACAAGCTGTTGACTTGTACAACCTCAATGATTACGAAGTACGAATGAAGGTAGGTAGCCTACTCAAAGGACGGGCAAAATTGTGGGTAGATAATTGGCTCGTTACTACTTCGACGTGGGCCGAGCTTCGAGATAACCTGATCACTACTTTTGAACCGGAGTCCAGGTATTCGCGCGATATAGTTAAATTTCGGGAACATATTTACGATTCTAGTAAGGACATATCGGAATTTCTGTCTAAAGCGTGGGTTCTCTGGAAACGAATAACTAAAGACAAGTTAGGTGACGAATACGCGGTTGAGGCGGTAATCGGTTGTATAAACGATGAACGTCTTAGGATAGAGTTATTAAATGCTAGGGCAGCATCTGTACCGGAATTGATATCGGTAGCCTCTGCGTTACGAGTAAAACGTCCACATAATAATAATAACGCGTCACAACCCCCAAATAAACGTTTACGACTTAACGAAACGCAAACTTCATCTTTTTGTAACATATGTAAGAGGAACAACCACTTGACGCGTGACTGTAGATTCAAAACTAGTGGTAATTCGCAATTACCTAGCAATAATAACACAGAAAAATCAAATACTTCTGTACCCACAAATAAGCCAGTCTGCAAATTTTGTGACAAAGTTGGTCACTCATTCGAAACCTGTTTCAGACGCGAAAAAGCCGTTGTTTCTAACGTAAATTGTGTGGGTAGACCAAAATTAAACTATATAGAAGTTGTTATAGGTAATCTCGCGTTTCAGGCGGTTTTTGATAGTGGCGCTGAATGCTCAGTTATTACCGAGAGTATAGCAGCTAAGTTACCGGGTAAAAGAATCCACTGCGTTAATTATTTACGCGGAATCGGGAAAATTCCAGTAATATCTTTGTTTACTCTAACTGCAATTTGTTCGATTGATAACGTAAATGTCGAAATTCAGTTCTTTGTTGTGCCTGACAGTGACATGACTTCGAAAATTTTAATAGGAATGGACTTAATTAGTAATTCTACCCTCAATGTTTTAGTAACGGCAACGGGTGCCAAGTTAGTCCGACAATGTACAGTTATGCATATAAAGTCAAATAATTCTATTTTCGATAAGTTAGATTGCGATCTTACTAACGATGACGAAGTTAATCGACTGCGTATTTTGTTGAACAAATATGCTCACTTATTCATTCGCGGATTCCCTAAAACACGTGTTAACACGGGACAGTTGGAAATACGCTTGAAAGATCCCAATAAATACGTAGAACGTAGACCCTATCGATTAAGCCCTGTAGAACGCGAAAAAGTACAGAACATCATTAAAGAACTACTGGAGCATAATATTATTAGAGAAAGTGTCTCCCCATACTCAAGCCCCATTATTCTCGTAAAAAAGAAAAACGGAGATGACAGATTATGTGTTGATTACCGCGAATTAAATTCCAACACTCTTAGAGACCATTACCCTCTTCCGTTAATTTCTGACCAAATAGATCAACTGACAAACGGACATTACTATACAACATTTGATATGGCTGCGGGGTTCCATCAGATCCCCATCTCAGAGCAGTCAGTAGAAAAAACGGCGTTTGTCACACCAGATGGCTTATATGAGTATTTGACAATGCCGTTTGGTTTGAGTAACGCGTGTTCAGTATACCAACGTTGCATTAACCGGGCCCTTCAGCACCTTTTAGGGACTGAAGGTGTTGCTCAAGTTTACGTTGATGACGTCTTGAGTAAATGTATTGACTTTGAGGAAGGAATTTCTCATATGGAGAGAATTCTCATGGCACTGGAAAAGGCAGGCTTTTCTATAAACATAGAGAAGTCTGCGTTTTTCAAACGCACTATCGAATATCTTGGAAATATAATAGCCGATGGACAGGTTAGACCTAGTCCTCGTAAAGTTGAAGCTCTTGTAAAAGCTCCCGTGCCAACAAATGTAAAACAAGTTAGACAGTTTAATGGTCTAGCTGGTTATTTTCGCCGCTTCATTCCCAACTTTTCTCGCATAATGTTACCCTTATATGAATTAACTGATGATGTCCTCCTTGACGTGTCCGTCAACGGCGACACTTTGGCTTTATCTCCTGGAATGTGCGCGGATGTGACTAGCGAAGCCAAACTTAGTCTTAAAAGTTCGATTGCACGACTCGCAGAAAAGTTGACCGCTACTGTTATAAGTGTAAGAATAAGAAGGCTTTGGCCTAGTCTTCCTTAGATGGCGTGTTACGTCAATGTGTTCTAAACGCATTTTTTCAAACATTTTACAGTTGTCGTCTATCAGTTTTCGCCATTTCGATCTCTGTAACGCGATCTGTTCCCAATTGTCCGTGGATATATTGCACGATGCAAGGTTACGTTTTAGGACATCCTTGAAACGCAAGTATTGACCGCCAGATTTACGTTTGCCAGTACTAAGCTCAGAGTAAAAAACTGCTCTCGGTAGTCTGGTGTCATCCATGCGTGCCAGGTGCCCACACCATCTAAGTTGCCTTTTCAATATCAAGGCTTCCATACCGTCCATTGTCGATCTTCTCAAAACTTCAGAGTTTGGAACTTTGTCTTGCCACTTAACTCGTAAAATTGCTCTTAAGCATTTAAGGTGGAATGTGTCTAAACGTTTGATATCCGTTTTATACAGACAGCAAGCTTCAGAAGCGTATAGAAGTATTGGCAAAACAATAGCTTTATAAACCGCCAGTTTGGTTTTAAGATGTAAATCATGAGAGGTCCAAACTCTTTCATTTAGTTTGCCGAAAGCAGCAGCAGCTTTGGCAATGCGTGAGGCAATTTCAGAGCTCAAACGATTGTCACTCCTGAGTGTGCTCCCCAAGTAACAAAAGGATGACGCTTCTGTTACGCGTGCGTCATTTAGCATAATAGGGATGTTAGTGTCATGCACATCTTTGGCAGGCTGTTTAAGAATCTGCGTTTTTGTAGAACTAATCACTAATCCGAACTTTCGACAAGATACATCAAGTTGGTCGAGATATTGCTGCAGATTTTGAATAGAGTCAGCCATAAGGCAAACATCATCGGCATAGAGAATCTCTAAAATAGGCAAGGGTTGTACTTTGCGTTTGGCTCTAAAACGAGACAAGTCAAAGACACTCCCATCGGACCTGACGCCAAGCGTTATCTGACCGCTGCAATTTTGAAGAGCATCATTCATAACGGTGGCAAAATAAATAGCAAAGAGAGTGGGAGCCATAACACAACCCTGCTTAACGCCGTATGTCACTGGAAATTGCTCAGAGAAGGTATTATCACATTGTACTCGAGCCATCATTCCGTTATGAAATTGGCGCACTATACGTACGAACTTCTCGGGATACCCAACCTTCTCAAGAACCATCCATAATGCATCCCTGGGTACTCGATCAAATGCTTTCTCTAAGTCGACGAAACACATATAGAGGTCACGGTGTTGCTCAAGACTTTTCTCTTGCAGTTGCTTAACTACGAAAATTGCGTCAACCGTGCCCCTCCTGGGGCGAAAACCACATTGGCTTTCAGGCAGGATATGTTCCGCCAGAGAACTAAGGCGCCTATTGATTATGTGAGCTAGAACCTTGCCAGCTGCACACAATAGGGATATGCCTCTGTAAGAGCTACAGTCAGAATGATCACCTTTCCCCTTATAGAGCTTACAAATGGATGCATCTTTCCAGTCCTGGGGCACTTCAGCAGTCTCCCAAATTCTAGATATTAATGCGAAGAGTTTACTATTTATATTTGTGCCACCGTATTTAAAAATTTCCGCAGGCAGATTGTCGGAGCCCGGTGCTTTTCCGTTTTTCAAGCGCTTAATTGCACATTGATACTCTTGGTAACTTGGCATTTCGTCTAATTCCGATGACATAGGGGAAGCAGGAAGTGAGTTTATATAGGTAAGATCAGCGCCTTGGGTGTTTGGATTCAAAACCTCATGGAAGTACTCAGCCCATCTCTTTATTACGTCTTTTGACTCTGTAAAACGTTTTCCTCGGTCGCGCGAGTAGATAGGAGCTGAGATCCTATACCTCGGTCCGAAAACCGTTCGAAGACATTCAAAGAAACTACCCATTTGGTGTGAATCTGCTAAATGTTGAAGTTCTAAGGCTTTGTTAGTCCACCACCTGTTCTTCACTTCACGCGTTTTATGTTTGAGTTTCTGCTGAATTTCAGTGCGTTTTTTTTGCATCTGCTGTATTCCTTAACGCTACCCTAGAGTCCTCAAAGAGCTTTCTCAGCTCCACATCAGAATCATCGAACCAATCCTGGTTCTTCTTGTGTGGTTTGCCTACTACTCGATGGGCGACTTCATTTAGGGAATCAGCAAAAGAACGCCACTCTTCATCAATGGAGACTTCTATAGGATGCGATGTCATGGACTCAAACTCAGCATTAAGTTTCCGCCTAGTATTTTCACAGCAAATCAAATTTCTAAAGGCTAACTTTGGGGGTACTTTATGATCTGCCCTGTGCGGAGGTTTGTACAAGAGCCTCATTTTAGATCTAATGAGGCGATGGTCAGTCCATCCCTCAGCTCCTCGCATGGCTCTAGTTATTAGTACGTCCTTAAGATCTTTTCTGCGCACGATTACATAATCGAGTAAATGCCAATGTTTAGAGCGTGGGTGCATCCAAGATGTTTTATACTTTACAGGAAGCCGGAAGAAGGTGTTAGTGATGCTGAGATTAAACTCGGCGCAAAGTGTTAATAGGGCGTTTCCATTGGTATTACAATTACCAATACCGTGCTGTCCTAATACGTCTTTCCAGGCTTCATGTTCGGTACCAACTCGCGCATTAAAGTCACCGAGCAAGATCAGTTTGTCACTAGATGGTATTGTTAGTAACACTTGACGTAGGTCACAATAAAATTTGTCTTTATCGTCGTCTGATGAAGTCATGGTGGGAGCGTAGGCACCAATAAAGTGTATGTACTTTCCTTTGGAAGTATGTAGACGCAAAGTAATCAGTCTATCGCTGATTCCTTTGGGAGGTTCTGCCAACGATCGAGCAAGCTTATTTTTAATAGCAAATGCAACTCCGCTAGACGACTTTTCAATCGCAGGCTTGCCGATCCAGAAATAAGTGTAGCCACCTAAATCTTCGCACAACTCTCCGCTGTCGGCCATGTGAGTCTCGCTAATTGCAGCAATGTCAATATTGTATCTACCTAATTCTCGAGCGATGACGGCAGTTTTCCTTTCAGGACATTGGTTGTTGTCGTTATCTAGTAGAGTTCTCACGTTCCAGGTTGCAATTAATAGATTTTTTATAATTTTATTATGAAACTTTCGACCGCAATAAAGTTGGTGTCCATGTGGCTGCGGTTTGCCACTGGGTTTGGTTTGAGACGGACAATGTTTAGGCCACCTTTTCTAGGCCCCTCCCCGGATTGGGGAAAGCAGTGCGATCCTGAATAGGCCTGCTTTGTCATCAGACGTGCTGCCGAACCCTTCCTCCCGTCTCATTCGATTCGAGGAGCGACCACTCTCGTCTGACCGCCTACGTGTAGAGAATCAGCTAGCAGCCGGATTCACCAAATCCAACCACTCCCACCAATGCTCAATCGCCGTAGGGCTTGCGCTAAGGAAAGTCCAGTGTAAAAAGCCAGAGGTCATCAGCGCGTGAGTATATTATAGTGGGCAAGTGCTTGCGCGGGCACAAGCCCACTCTCTCGTCCCCTTTCTCTGTGACCAGTGGAGCGGAGACCGCTACGACTGGTCTAAGGCAGAGGATGCAGTGGCATGGCCGCATGTCATTACAAAGGATCCAGACATGCGCCCTTCATTAAGATTAATGGCCTGCCACAATGCCATGCTACACCGCCGTGGGAGCCGAGAACGTTTGCCATATCGACAGGGTTCGCCTCCGTTGCCGATGCAGACTTCGTGTACGAGACGAGGGATCCGCTCGAAAATCTACGCTATCTAAGGCTAGACGTAGTCACCTCCACCAGGTTTGGCCCGCGAGCTAACGCGGTTTCCCGGGATGTGGCCGCTGTGTACACACCAGCTACTTGGAGCCACTGATGGAGACATTTGGGAGTGAGATGAGCAAGAAGCACGTAGTATTATAATTCAGTACTTAACGTCCGATCCTGTGTTGTCAATATTTCAGGAAGATTACCCCATCGAACTACACACCGATGCCAGTAACCTCGGATATGGAGCCGTCCTCATTCAAGTGATCGACGGGCGCCGGCATGCTGTGGCTTACATGAGCATGCGCACTACGGATGCCGAGAGCCGTTACCATTCGTACGAGCTCGAAACGCTTGCAGTGGTGAGAGCTATTAAACATTTCCGTCAGTATTTGTATGGCCGTGCGTTTAAAGTTGTGACAGATTGTAACGCACTTAAAGCATCTAAACACAAGAAAGAACTGCTTCCACGAGTGTATCGCTGGTGGGCATTCCTACAGAATTATAATTTTGAAATTGAGTACAGAAAAGGACAAAGTCTTCAACATGCCGATTTCTTCAGTCGAAATCCAGGTACATTGAATATTAATATCATGACTAAAGATTTGGATTGGTTAAAAGTGGAACAACACCGTGATCCCATACTACGCCCCAAAATTGATGGTATCTCACAAGATCAAGAAGTGTCTGGTTATATCTTGAAGGACAATATCCTTATGAAGGTTTGGGAAGACGCAACCCTAGGATACCAAGAAGCTGTGGTCGTACCCAAGACATTTCAATGGAGCCTCATAAGCAGCTATCATAATGCATTGAAGCACCCTGGGTGGGAGAAGACCCTGCAAAAGATTAAAGAAACATACTGGTTTGACAACATGAATACTGTGGTAAGAACATTTGTTGACAATTGCATTGTATGCAGGACATCCAAAGGTACGTCGGGCGCCATACAAGCGCAACTTCATCCAATACCAAAACCTACGACAGCATTCGAAACTATTCACATGGATATAACAGGTAAACTGGGCACAACTAGCATACATGACTATGTCATCGTAACTATCGACGCTTTTAGTAAGTACATACTTTTGTATCATGCCACTAATAAAAGCCCACAGAGTACGTTAGCAGCTCTTAAACGTACTATACATTTGTTTGGAGCGCCGACGCAGGTGATTGTCGACGGAGGCCGTGAATTCCTGGGTGACTTCAAAAGCTATTGCGACCAGTTTAATATCAGCATACACGCTATAGCGCCAGGAGTAAGCCGAGCCAACGGGCAAGTCGAACGGGTGATGGGTGTATTGAAAAATGCGTTGTGTATGATAAAAAAACTACGAGACAGCATCATGGCATACTGCCATAGACAGCCTACAGCTAGCTCTTAACTGCACACCGCACCGCACGACAGGTACCGCACCGCTAACCCTGATTACCCGTCGCAAGCACTGCGTCCCTCCCGAACTTATCGGCTTGGTGAATCTCGAAGACCAAAGCGTCGATATTGACCGGCTTTATCAACACGTAACTCAAAAAATGACAGTAGCAGCAGAAAAAGAGAAGACACGCTTTGATAGAAATAAAGCCAGAATAGTCAGATTCCAAAGAGGAGACTACGTACTTATAAAGAACAACCCTAGAAACCAAACATGCCTGGACCTGAAATTTACTGAACCGTACGAGATTCGTCGGGTACTTGAAAATGACCGTTACCTAGTCAAAAAGGTGATGGGACAAGGGCGCCCCCGAAAGGTGGCCCATGATCAGCTGCGGCGAGCACCACAGCCTGGCCTGCAGGCAACCGTATCGGCGGGAACAGACGACAGCAACGAGGGCGTCTTAGGACACGTCCAACAGCACGCCACTCCATCAGTGGACAGCCACGAGCCGCACGACGTCGCGGCGACGGAGGAGACCAACCACGAGCCTCAACCCTCAACATCATACGAGGGGGTTGTAGAGGAAGCAGCTGATTAAACTCCACCACTTATCCGGTGAGATAATAATCTTTTGTTGTAATACTAATAATATTTTGTTCTCTAGAAGTATTTACTAGACATAAATAGCTCATGTGCTTAAGTCACATGAGATACCTATCAGCGTTAAAAACATAAAATTATAGCATAGTCGCTATTAGTGTTAAACTATTATAAGAACATTAGTAAAAGTCTCCTTTACGTCTTTTCTCGTGCATGCTTATATTTCAGAGCCACTGGGGACCACGGTCATAAAAAAAGGCCTAGACCCCAGCATCGTCCTTCCCACTATTCCTTTAGAGCCTCTGTGTACCACGGCGCCGAGACAGGAACGCCTAGAGCACAGCATCAACCCAATTGTTTCAGAACCTCTGGGGACCACGGCCACAGGCCTAGACCCCAGCTTCGCCCTTGCCTAATTCCCTTAGAGCCACTGTGTACCACGGCGCCGAGACAGGAACGCCTAGAGCACAGCATCGACCTTTCTACCTTTAAAATATTGTTGGCGTAGTGAGACGTACAATGATATCAAAAATAAAATAAAATATTGACTATAAATGACTAATAACTATTGACATGACTGTACTGCTGACGTAGTGAGACGAACAGTGGATAATAACATGACTGTATTGCTGGCGTAGTTAGACGTACAGTAATACTTAAGAAATTCCTAATATTATTATTATTTATGTATTTATTATTGCTAACGTGGTGAGACGTAAAGCAGTATAAATATCAAAGTTACTCATGGTGGGTATCGACCCATACGTGAGACTTATAATCATTTAATAAATTATTTTATCCTTGGAAATTTATCCTTGTAAAATCCGTAGATAACGTATCACAGGTACGAATTTCAAAGTTTTTAACATTGTTTGTTTCAGGTATGAATAAGTGCAGAGCGCGCACTTTTCATCAAAATGGCCGTATCGGCTCAAACATATTCGCCATCTTTAAAATAATAAAATTAAAGAGGTCTAAGAATTAACTATTACGAATGGTTATTATCATTTAATAATTATTAAGATTTATTTAAGTAATTACTATTAACTAAAATTATCAGTTAATCATTTATTACTGATGCAGTTGAATTTAGCAAGTTCAAACATGTTCGCCAACTTAAGAAAATTAAGTAAAAAGGTTTAAAACTCAATTAATTTGTACTGTAATAATTATTTTATAATTATGAAGATTTATTTATGTAATTTCCTTAACTAAAAATAACATGTAACTGTTTGTTGACTGTTATGTGAACTTGCATTGATTGAAGTGAGTGTTGTTGTAAAATGTAAATGCTAGTTGTTTAAGTAAACCTTAATTATAACACTTCAATAATTTGTAAATATTATAAGACGATTTTAGCAAATAATAGTTTGAACGATAATTAGTTAAATAAGTAATTGAGAGTTGCCAAATTGTGGATAACGCCATCTGAGACGTCAGAGGGCGCCATGTTGGCAGCTGCCACGCGGCTCGCGAATCGATCGACCGCCGCCATTCTGGTTCGAGATTTCGAGTTGTCGGTTGATCGGTGCGCACACGCTGTTGGTTAAGTTAAGTGTTATTTTATACTCTTATTTTAGTTATAAATTAGTTAGAAATAATCACATTACATTTAATCAAGTGCAGAATCTTTATTATTCCTTTATCACTTTGTTTTACAATGGTTTAGATTATTTTAAATAGTAAATTGGTGATTACGTAAATTAAAATGGTTTTTATTGTTCTTAAGTTGGTTTTAGTTATTTAAATGCATATGGTTGATTTCTATTAGCAAAATGAGTGATAATGGAAGACATGACGTCAGCCAAGCTGACGTCATGCTTTTTAAAAATAATTTAGGAACCTCCGCTCCGTTATATATATTAATAATAATAATTTAATGTACAGAATTGGACCTGTAACAGTTTTATTATAAGTATAGACGAGGAAGTATAGATCTAGCCTAGGTCATGCCTAAATAATTAAATAATCATAATTATTTGCCAGTGTAAATTAATCCTACTAATATTATAAATGTGAAAGTGTGGATGTTTGGATGTTTAGATGTTTGGATGTTTGGATGTTTGGATGTTTGTTACTCAATCACGCCGCAACTACTGAACCGATTTGGCTGAAATTTTGAATGGAGATAGCTTATGACTTAAAACATAGGCTACTTTTTATCCCGGAAAAGTATTCCTGTGGGACTAAAATAGATATAATCTTCCAAAAACGCCATAGAGGGCGCTGACTGTTCTTAGGTAAATCACGTTCAAATAACACATTATTGCAATAGTTTGCTGTGTTGCATGCATTGGCAACACATAGGCTACTTTTTATCCTGGAAAAAATGCACAATTCTCATGGGATTTTGAAAAACCCGAAGTCTATATCTACAGCTATAGGTAGATTACTATAGCAAACTTCCTTGAAAATAGGTATAAAGTTTGGAAAAGGGAGCGGGAACGGGAGCCGGAAATCCACGATTCCTTTGGGATTTGTGAAAAACCGAAATTCACGCGGGCGAAGCCGCGGGCAGAATCTAGTTTGATTATAACGTACACTAGATTACAATAATTATACTTCTTGAAGTTACATAGTCTGTGGTGTCGTGACGTGACTTGTGAGACATCTCGTTATTTTTAAAGAAACGCGAGGTGTTCTTATTCGGCTAAATCCAAAAAAATGAGAACCTTCTTTTTTTGAAGTCAGTTAATATTTTATGAACACAAATAAGTAGAAATTTCATTTTACACGTCTGGATTATTTTGTAGGCGCCCGTGGGCAATAAAATGTATTTAAAGGGCAAAGCTTGTACTGTTTTACTGTCGAAACATATAAGATACAAGATGTATATAAGATACAAGATGTAGCGTTCTTGTATAATTTAACATTTTACATACATACCGGTGAATTTTTTTTTTTTTCAAAAAATGTCTTCAAAGGCCACTAAAAATAAGGTAAGGTATTTAAAACAAACTTGTTTCATCAAAAGTTAGCGAACATTTCATATGATCTATCCGCGAGTTCGAAGGGAAAGAAATATCTACCGGATAAAAAACGTCTCCCTGTTTATAAACAACTTACTTTGTAGTGGCGTTTTGAGAAGGTTTTTTGAAAAGAAAAGCGCAATCGGAACAGGACCTACGTTGCTTTAGTAAATTTTTGTAAACATTTATCACCATTTCCTCATTTCCATATACCTACAACCTATTAGCGTAGAGACATAGCCTCCCTTTCGGAGGGAGCGAGTTAGATCTCCGGCACGTACCTCAACTTGTCGGAGTTTAGATTAGATTATCCTTTATTTGCATGAAACATGTACAAAAGATGTTTACAATTTGTATTATAATAGTATCAATGTATTCGGCCATTTCTGGCATGCAAATTATATGTGTAACAATATTATCATTTGTTTAATTATATAATTCATTATTAAAAAGTTAATTCAATCTTAAACATAATTTATTACACCGTACTTAATATTAATATGTCAAATAATTTCTTTTATTAATTATGTTTACACTAGTTAAAATATTATTATGTCCTATATTAGTTTTTAATAACAGTTATATACAATTTATATGTATTTAATATCCACAATAATTAATCAAGTTGTAAGCGTCAACATTTCGTTTATGGAATAAAAACATTTATCTAATAACCATGTAAAAAGTTCATTCTTAAAACGTTGTAGCGGTAATTGACTTAAGCCTGGAGGTAGTTTATTAAATATTTTTACACACATGGCATAACTACACTTTTGGTATGACGCACTATAGGCCCTATGTGTAACTATCAGCCGATCAACGTTTCTTGTAATTCTCCGATAAATGTACTTCGATTTTGTAAAGAGATTGTCATGTTGTTTGACAAAGACACAGATATCAAATATATACATACACGGAAGTGGGAGAATGTGTAGTCTCTTAAATAGTGGTCGGCATGAATCCATGTGGAACGCTCCTGTCATGGCTCTTATACATCTCTTTTGAGCTATAAATGCTTTATTAGCTTCACTGGAGTTTCCCCATAAGATAAGTCCATATCGAAGTACTGACGCGACGTAGCCATGATAAGCTGCAAGGACTGTATTAGGTAAGGTTGTTTTACGTAACCTATATAATACATAAAGTTGTGTGCATTTTAAACAATTAAATATAACTTGCTATATCGGAGACGGAAAACATCGTAAACCTGCACGCCTGAGAGTTCTACATTAATGTTCTCTAAGGCGTGTGGAGTCTACCAATCCGCACTTGTCTAGCGTGGTGGACTACGGCCGAAATGCTTCTCATTCTGAGAGAAGACCCGTGTTCTGTAGTGGACCGGTAATAGGTTGATAATGATGATAATAATATGTACTTGTAAAATTTTGAATCCGAATTTTTATTGATGTGTCTGTTTGTTATGTTGTGCCAAACCCTGAAGGCGTGTATGCTAAGCCACCAGAAGAAAAATCTAATCCAAATAAAATACAAATAGGTACTACAAGGCCGTTTATTTTAAGAAAACATACTCCCATGACACGCTCGTGAATATTTATTTGATGTGAGTGATTTCTTAAATATGTTTTCCTTCGAGTAGATAGGACGTGAAAAATAACCTTTCCAACCTAAAACCGCCAAGAGCATTACAAAGTTTAACTTTTCAAATATCCCGTTTTCACCCCGGCGTTTGTGTGCTAATAAGCAAATTTTCGTTCTTTAATAATACAGAATCTTAATTTCCAAAATTCCCGCTTTCGTCCCCGGCGGCGCGGAGTCTTTGTGATTCTAGCTTAATTTTCGTTCGTTATTAATAAGTGTGATATCGCCTAATCTCGAGTCCCCATCTACGTCGGCACCTCCAATAAAGACTCGGGGAAATTCGCAATTTTCTTCACGGAAATGTTATTATTTCAAGATGGGATAGGTATTAGGTATACCTACTCGTGAGCAGCGTCAGATGGGGTGAACTTGGCTAAGAAGCTACATTTTTCATTAACGTTTAATAAGGTTGATATTTGGTAAATATTTTTTTTAAACCCCAAAAAATTTGATATAGATGTATCAAATATTTTAAATTAAAAAGGTAAATTTTGGAGTGCAGCGAGCGAGTGTTTTTCATCAGAATACCTAATTGAATTGAGTCAAACCTGTGGTCAAACGGCTCGCAGGGTGCTAATTACATTTATCTATATCTATACATATAATAAAATCGTAGACTTGCCGTATCTGTACATTAAAGATTTTTGCAAAATAATAACTGGGAGACGTTAGAGATAAGTGATAGAACGTAAAAAAACTATTTTTGAAATTTTTGTCTGTTTATCTGTTTGTCTGTATGTTTGTGCGCGCATCACGCAAAAACTATTGAATGGATTGAAATGAAACTTGGCATGATTTAAGTTCATACTACGGAGGATACTTTGTATCCCGAAATTCACCACGGTTTCATGGCGAGGGGATGAAAGTCAAAATGTGTACTTAGCTATAATTCATTAACGCGTGGTCCGATTTCATTCCTTCTTTTTTTGTTAGAAAGGAGATACTTTAAAGATTACTGGCTAATTTCTGAAAGGCTGGATCGATTTTGATGGGACTTTCAGTGGCGGATGTTTACATTTTGATCTACCTAAACATCCGCCAGTGAACTTTTAACAGTTTTTAGCAAGGTATGAGCTCCAAGGAGCTTATTTATTTCCACGGGATTTTTAAAAACCAATATCCACGCGAACGAAGTCGCGGGTATCCGCTTGTATACAAATAAATTGAACAGCTTTTTACGTAGTATTAGTGGTTTAGTATTTATTATTCTTCAAACCCGGCATGCAGTATAAAGCGTGCAAAACTCAAAACATTGAACTCGCTAGCGGCGGCCGCCCCGCGACTCCTGGAGTTTAGGCGATATTTTATTTTTTTTCATGTTTTTTTGTATCTTGTAATCATCACTAGTAAACCCTGTCTTCGTTTCCGATAGCAGACCCCTTGAACCTATGGTTCGTTTCAATAGAGTTGAGCTAAAATGTAAACCAATACACCTTTTTGCTAAAGAACTACAGAATGGATTGAAATGAAACTTGGCACGATTTAAGTTTGTAGTATAAACTTAAATCGTGACAAGTATCATTTCAATCCATTCTGTAGTTTTTTTAGCAAAAAGGTGTATTGGTTTACATTTTAGCTCAACTCTATTGAAACGGACTATACCTACTTATACGGCACTTATAACAAAAGACAATTTAATTTTAAGTTAAAACTTGTGACATTGCGGTGAAACCCCAGATGGCCGAAACATGCAACGTTTATATAGAAAAAGTTTTTTCATTTCGACTCGTCTAAGAAGTATTTATTGCTACTGGAGATTGCATTTGGACACTTTTGTACACAAGTAAACAGTAAAAGACTCGAAAGCCTTTTGAGATTTTTTTCTCATTTATTCATCGCAACCATATTTTATAACACTAGGTTCAATACGTCCCGCGCAGCTGATATTCTAAATTGTTTGAGAAAAAAATAAAGTGCCACGAAGAAATAAAATGAAAAAAAAAAAAAACTTAACTTTTAACCTCCAAAATCTTTAGTGGTCATATAAACGGATTTGTGTAGGAAAGTTAATTATGATTTTAAAAGACATAGCTACTCGGAGTATTTTGATATATTGATATCTAATGACAACCCCTCGTTCCGCATAGGCTGTTTTATTCGTCTCAAAATGGCGACGTTGATATCTAAATAATGATACTTATCCTTACACAAGACAAAACTATTACAGCGCCACGAAGCAATCGTTATCATGCTTATGATTAAGAGCCCCATATGGGTTCTAAACTATTCGAAACCTATCCGGGGCATGAGCATAATCACGCGACGCGACTCAGAACATACTCATTATAATATTATGTCTATTGGTCAACTAATTCAAAATTATGGTTTAGGTTTTGAACCCTGGATGGGTTCGAAAGTAGTTGGGCACATTTCGGCGTGCATCTTTTGACCGGGCGTTATGTTGTGCAGTTAGTTACATTGTTATTATCTTGCAATGACCTTCCCTTATCTCGTTATTATCTTGAATTGGCCAACAGTTTCTGAAATTATTAAACCGAGCTTTATGCAAATAGGTACAGGTAAGTACAACGGGCTAGTGTACATATCACTTTTCTTGTAAATTTTCTCCAGTTTTATGTCGTCTCTCATAGCGAATTTTTAATGTTTTCTGAATATTGTTCCAGTTCAGGAAACTCGTATTTTCTGCAGTAGTAGGTCTACTGCAGAAAATACGAGTTTCCTGAACTTTTTCTGATTTTGTCATTTCAAAGGCGTTTCCATTCCAAAGGGAGAACTTCTGCTTTTCCGATTGCCAGTCGAATCGGAAAACAGCGAAATTCGTAAAAAAATCTACTCGTATACCTACCGATTTCTCAGAGATTTCTGGACGGATTTTCTTATTTTTTGATTTAATTGGAAGTTTGCGAGTCCCATATTGGTTCCAACACCTCAATCCAGATGCTGTATACTGCCCAGTTAAACTGTGGGAATTTAGGAAATACTTATAGTGGATTTATATTGTAGGCAACAAATATGTAGATACCTACTGTATCATTGAACACCCGGTTTTCTCAATTTTGATGCTGCAGGAAACTGCACTCCTAAGTCGTGGGATTGATTTAGGATTGTGAATTTATATAACTTTACACTAAAAAGCGTAGGTACACTATAATTTTATAAAAATCCGTCTTCAAGCGCAACAAAGTATAAAAATAATTTTTGTTTGTATAGATCGACCAGAATCTCATGAAAAATAGGGAAATTAAATTTTGTAGTAAGCAACACTAGGTTAACTCGGCTGCCCTAGTGATAAACAAAGTAATCACATTCAGAACACCTTACCTGGGATCGTTTCACGAAACGAAAAATCAAGCAACTGCATTTTAAATACAAAAACAAAGTAATCAACATCTAATTACTTTGTTTTTGTGTTGTGCTTGTTGTTTACTTGGTTTTTGCATTTATATTCCGGGTTAGTGTGTGCAGTTACTTTGTTTGAGCAATTCAAATTTCAGTAAACGGTTCAAGTTATTTGAAATATTAAACTGTGGACACTGTGGTAAAAAACTACTCGACATTAAACTTTTGTTAATGCAAAAAAGTCAATTTCACAAAAATGTCAGTTACTTCGTTTATCGCTAGGGCAGCCGTAGTGTTGCTTACTACAAAATTTAATTTCCCTATTTTTCATGAGATTCTGGTCGATCTATACTACGCGTAACTATGTTTGAAGTCGTGAGAGCGTCTCACGTCAGTTTCATCTTTTCAGACTTCAAACGCGTTTGAAGTCGGTTTTTTGGAAATAATTCTTATATGTTTTGGAATCCATCTCCTGAGAATGTCTCGGTGGCAGAGAAACTTGTGCAGAGTGTGTGCAGAGGATCTCTGTATATTTACTTTATTAAAACACAGTAGGCGGGCAATGCATAATGCATGCTGCATATGTATATAACACCATTGATATACTTTCCAAGTTATACTCTTGCTTTAACTATTATACTAGAGAAACCATGTACCTACCTAGCTGGTATTTCTTTGTAAAGAAACGTAAAATTCCGCAGAGTAATGCCTGCTTCTATTGATCACTAAGATATTCTGTTTGCAACCTTTGAATTTTCTTTTCAAAGCGATTGCTGTTTTTATTTAAATTTCAATTTTTTCTTATTTGTCAACATTTCAACAATGTCTGACGTTCGCTTTGTCGTGATTTGCGAGCTCGTAAGGATTACTGTATATCAAATAGAAATGTTCATCATCAATCGATTTTTAAGAAGGCGTTTACGCCCAATAAAATAGGTACATATGCTATTTTCCTATCTAAGTGCCTAGCCGTTCAGAATTCAGGTTGCGTGAATCACACCCAAATCGGATCTGTTTTCGGTGGGATTTGGGGCATTCATCTTATTATCGTAATGCTGGAACATTACCGCTCGTATTTGAAAACTATTTTCTTTGGCGCACCATCTCTTTGTATTTTAGTATCTATTTGGCTTCGGAGTATACTTCTATGATCTTCTTGGCAGATCATTTTTAACCCCCGACGCAAAAACGACGGGGTGTTATAAGTTTGACGTGTCTGTGTGTGTGTCTGTCTGTTCCCCTGTAGCGCTCAAACGGATGAACCGATTTGAATGCGGTTTTCTTTGTTTGAAAGGTGAAATAGTCGAGAGTGTTGTTAGCTATGTTTGATGAAAATCGATCCAAGATGGCCGCCGCTACAAAAGGCGGATTACATATTTTTTCACAACTCCCTTAATATGGGTATCAAGTGAAAGGGTTTGACCAGTAGAATACCACTATGCAAATACAAGATGGCCACCATCACAAAATGGCGAATGTCAGGGGTTTTTTAAATTTTCAATTTATTCTTGTAAAGCAAGTGTTTTTTTTATTTACGAATTTAGTACCTACTGACTTGACTATTGCGATCTCACTTGGGGTAAGTGAGATCATTTAAAGCGTAGACCACATCGGGAACGAAGCGAAACGAACTCGTTTCGCTTTGCTCATGTCGCTAGACTATATGAGAGCTCGCAAGTTCGTATCGCTGGCTTCGCTCCCAATGTGGCCTGCGCTTAAGAGGGTTGCGGAAAAGAATATCAACCACTAGTCGTACCCGACATGCACTGCAATGCCACATAAAGAATGGTCTACGAACGCATGGAGGACAAGCATAAAAACATTCATTTTATGCAGATTGTTTGGCCAGGAACCCTCGCGATCGTACACAGAAGAACCCACAAAAGTCTAATCACAATCGGGTCACCGGTTTTCGATTTACATAATATAGCGTTAACTTAGGCTACTTTTTATCCCGGGAAATGAAATAGTTCCCATGGGTTTTAAAAAACCTAAATGTACTACTAACTAGTAAATAAATAAAGTATCGTAACTGTGGTGTACTAAATTCGGTTCTAGTTTTATTGCAAATGTTTGGTGAATACGAGGGGCGCAATAAACTAGACAAATGGAGACGTTTCTCGCACATTCGGGAATTAAATGCAGTGCTCTAGTTCTAATGATGATAGTGTATTTATCCCTTGGGATTTTGTTTTGCAGCTTCCCTTTGTATTACGCCGCCGTCAGTTAAAGTAAACTTTACCTTATTGCAAATACAATTTAAAGGTTTTTTATGAAAATGGGTTTTTAAGGATTACCATACAATTTTATTTGCTGTCAAATCTGCTACACATCGTGCAGGCAGTGTGAATTTGTTGTATTGCAGCAAAACCTTTGTAGGTAGGTACAATATATTTCTGCTGTCGTCTATCGTGTTGTTTTCCCAATCTAGATATATAGATGTTTTTTTAATACTTAACGAATAAAGTTTTTACCGACTTCAAAAAAAGGATGTACGTATGTAATATTATTGGAGGTATGTTCGTTCGTTCGTTCGTTCGTTTCAACCAATGGACGTCCACTGCTGGACATAGGTCTCTTGCAAGGATCGCCACAGCACACGATCTTGTGCCGCCTGATTCCAGCGGCTACCAGCGACTCGCTTGAGATCGTCTGTCCATCGAGTGGGGGGTCTACCTACGCTTCGTTTGCTGGTGCGAGGTCGCCATTCAAGCACCTTGGGACCCCAACGTCCATCGGTTCTTCGTGCAATGTGCCCCGCCCATTGCCACTTCAGCTTCGCGACTCGATGAGCTATGTCGGTGACTCTGGTTCTCCTGCGGATCTCCTCATTTCTGATTTGATCCCGCAGGGATACTCCGAGCATAGCTCTCTCCATCGCCCGCTGAGTGACCCTGAGCCTTCTTATGAGGCCCATTGTTAGCGACCATGTCTCAGATCCGTAAGTCATCACTGGCAACACGCACTGTTCGAAGACTTTCGTCTTCAGACACTGAGGGATATTGGACGAAAAGACATCTCGAAGTTTCCCGAACGCTGCCCAGCCGAGTTGGATTCGGCGGTTGATCTCTTTCTCAAAATTGGACCTACCTAGCTGGACCGTGTGTCCCAGGTATATGTACTCGTCTACAATTTCGAGTGCTGAGTTCTCAACAATTACCGGGTGGAGCGGAACATGAGCATTAGACATGATCTTCGTCTTACTCATGTTCATTTTTAGGCCCACCTGTTGAGAAACTCTGCTGAGATCATTGAGCATTGTATTGAGGTCTCCCAGAGTCTCTGCCATCACGACTATATCATCGGCAAACCGTAGGTGAGTGATGTACTCGCCGTTTATGTTGATGCCAAGTCCGCTCCAGTCCAGAAGCTTAAAGACGTCTTCCAACGCAGCGGTAAATAGCTTCGGGGAGATAACATCTCCCTGACGCACTCCTCGCTGCAATTGGATTGGCCTCGTAGTCTGGTCCTGTATACGAACTGACATAGTGGCGTTTTCGTACAAACACTTCAGCGCTTGGATGTACCGATAGAGGTATGTATTGTTATACATTTCATAGGTGTATGTAGGTATTGTATTTGAAACAAGGAAAAGGTTCCTACATATTAAATCAGTAATATGTTTAGCTCGTAGTGTAACAAAACTTAAACTAAGTAATTCCTAGTTTTTTAGATAGAATACTTACTTACGACTGTATTTTTCTTGTTTCAGGTAAGTCAGAAGTTTAACGTATCTGCGGTACCTCCGTGGTTTGTAAGTAAAACAAACTTATGACAAGCGGACACCCGCAACTTCGTTCGCGTGGATATTGGTTTTTAAAAATCCCGTGGGAATCATTTTGTTTGTCTTAAGCTCTTTTGAACTCATACCTTGCTAAAGACTGTTAAAAGATCACTGGCGGATGTTTAGGTAGATCAAAATGTAAACATCCGCTAGTAAAAGTCCCATCAAAATCGAGCCAGCCTTTCTGAGATTAACTGGTAATCTTTAAAGTATCTCCTTTCTAACAAAAAAAGAATGAATGAAATCGGACCACGCGTTAATGAATTACATCTAAGTACACATTTTAACTTTCATTCCCTCTCCCAAAGGAACCGTGTTGAATTTCGGGATAAAAAGTATCCTATATGTTACTCCGTAGTATGAACTTAAATCATACCAAGTTTCATTTCAATCCATTTAGTAGTTTTTGCTTGATGCGCGCACAAACATACAGACAAACAGACAAAAATTTCAAAAATAGCTTTTTTACGTTCTATTACTTATCCCTAACAACCCCCAGTTATTATTTTGCAAAAATCTTTAATGTACAGATACGGCAAGTCTACGATTTTATTATATGTATAGATATAGATTATGTGCCTATTATAAGATACTAGCGGTCCGCCCCGGCTTCGCTCGTGGTGCATAATATATAGCCTATAGCATTCAGGGATCACGTACATATCCAACAGTGAAAGAATTTTTGAAATCGGTCCAGTAGTTCCTGAGATTAGCGCGTTCAGACAAACAAACTCTTCCGCTTTATTATATTAAGTATAGATTAGTAAGTTAGTAGGATAATTTTATTCCCTTAACATTCCAGACAAAACTGACGGAAAGTTTATTATTAGGAAGAATATTAGCCACGATGACCATGACTAATATTCCCCTTTCCCCTCCAATTAAGTGAAAACTTGTGTTAGGAGTGGGTCCGACAACAGTGTAACGGGTGGGGTTTGAACTGTCGACCTTACGGTTCTTTATCCGCGCCCGACGACCGTTGCGCTATTGAGGACTAAGTATTAGGTACAGAGGAATAGAGGATTTAAATAAATAATTACAATCATGGTGTTTTTTAATATTTTCTTTAGTTTTTATTTTTAAAACCACTCAATTATAATTTAGGTAAGCGATACCATTAAAACATCACAACACGGGAACATAAAAAAGCTTAATTACTACTTTTTTGTAAGTGACAACAATCAATCTGGTGTATTTTTATAAATTAGATTAAAATCATAATTAAATGTAAAATTGCTAGCTACTCACTATACCTAATTGTAATTTATAATAATTATTTTATATTGTAAAATACTTAAAAACCTCTACACGAATGCGTCTACGTCGTCGTCGTCAACCAGACATAGACATAGGTCTCTTGTAGGGACTTTCACACGCCGGGGCCATGCGTCGCCTGTATCCAGCGGCTTACTGCGACTCTTCTGATACCGACGCGACGGTCCATTCAGTCAGCGGTGTACCAAGTGCCAACCGGTGCGCTTTCCACTGTGCTACGTAGTACTATTATATATTCTGTGACTGTGCGCCAATCCAGAACCTTGCTACCTAAACGTCTATCAGTACTTCGGACTATGTGTCCTGCCCATTGCCACACGTGCCACTTTAGCATCGTAACCCGTAAGTAAATTAAGCGGGCGATGGAGAATTTCTCTGTGTGATCAAATCAGAAATGAGGAGATCTGTAGAAAAACCAGAGTCACCGACATAATGTAATTGCGGGTTGCGAAACGGAACGCTTAGTTCTTAAAAAATAATAAAACGGGGTAAATAGCAACACTTGTAGCATCATTGTTACTGTATCTTGTTATCACAAATAATAATACGTATCTAAGACTAATAATAATAAATCCATATTAATTTCAGAGGCACCTTCAAACAAATGGCGCCGGCTTGCTGTAGTATCTTATCTGTTTGATAATGAGCAAACATATCGCCCTTTTTTCCATTTTTCACGATATATAATTGAGTAAGTTACAAATGCATTAAACTCATTCCTCCATATTTTTACTATCAACATAAATTCACAAACAGCCTCAATGGCCTAAAATTCTTAAAATAATAATAGGACGGGTCATTAAATCCATTATTTCTTTTAATTAATTCGTTGTTGTAAGGCAAACGTCCCAATATCCGTTAAGTTTTGAACTTCGCTAACTTTGCATGATTGCTATGTTGAAGTTCGTAAACTTACAGTAATGAGAATTATATGACTAGATAGGTAATTTATTCTAATTTTAGTGCTATTAGTTTATTTCAAATTAAAATAAAAGATAATACGTAATAATACAAAAAAATGTGGAAAAGGGCCGATTGTACCAGTAGTCGGCAGATTTGTCCTAGTAAACGTTATTATGTCCCGGAATCCGTTAACTTTTACCGCGAATTTGAACTCTATTGCTTGACGCTAAGGTTCATAAAAATCATTATTACAAATCTAAAATACCTACGTAGAGCTCGCGGTAAAAAAAATGGGTTTATACCTACTTTTTATCGAAAAAGAAGACGTAATATTATAAATAAATGAAATATATTATTTGAGACATATTATTATAAAAGGTACGCTTTTCAATACTTCTTATTCTCTACTAGCTTCTGCCTGCGGCTCCGCCCGCGTGAATTTCGGTTTTTCACAAATCCCGAGGGAAACGTGGATTTCCGGTTCCCGTTTCTGCTCCCTTTTCCAATCTTTATACCATCTTTCAAGGAAGTTTGCTATAGTAATCTACCTATAGCTGTACTTATAGATTGCGGTTTTTTCAAAATCCCATGGGAACTGTGGATTTTTCCAGGATAAAAAGTGCCAACGCATACTCTCTCTCCGGTCGTTCCTTCATTGCTGAAGATCGTGGTCCTGGAATACTGCCCTCGTATGGATTAATTGTTTCCACCGGCTTCTGTTGGTGGCCATTTTAACAGAGTGATAGAATCTACACCTGCTGGATTATTTCAGCTGGTCGGACCACCTAGTTGGTGAGTGGCCTCTCGCTCTTTTGCTCTCCGTGTTGCCTGTCACTATTAACTTTTCTAGGCTGTCGTCCCCACGCCGAATGATGTGGCCGAAATATGAGAGCAATCGTGGGTAGCATATGGAGGAAAGCCGAGCAGTGATTCCGAGTTGTGAAAGAATGGGCACGTTTGTGCGCTTGGCAGTCCACGGAATCCGCAGCATCCGCCTCCAGCACCACATTTCGAACGCATTTTTTCTTTGCCTTTCTCTTGCTTTGATGGTCCATGTTTCGACTCCATACATGAAAATTGGGATAATTAAGGCCCGAACGAGGCGGCTTTTGGTTTTATGCGATATGCCTTTATTCTCCCATATTCCAATTAATCTTGTCATGGCATTTTTCGCCATTGCAATGCGTCTCTTTATCTCTGGCACACAACTGCCATCACTGCAGATTTGGGAACCAAGGTAGATGTAATTCTCCACAACATCCACAGATGGAATTATATTAGTATTGGATAGCTTACCGGCGCGGTCAACTATCATCAACTTGGTCTTACTCCTGTTGATGGTCATACCCAAATCCATACTTTCTGCTTCTATTTTTTGTAAGAGTTCCTTCATGTCGTCCATGGTGGTGGTAACGAGCACTGTATCGTCGGCATACAACCCTGTCGTACGCCTTTCTTGATAGGAAACACATTAGAACATTCGGTGTCAATCCTTACAAATAAGCGGTTGTTGCAGTATAAATTCAGGATAAGACCAACTTTGTGTTGTGGCACTCTCATTTCTGAGAGTACCATCCATAACTTGCTCCACATTACACAGTCAAAAGCCTTGCTATAATCAATGAAGCACAGTACAACAGGACTATTGAACTCCCTACTCTTTTCTATAATCTGCCTGATATTGAGGATTTGCTCTCTTGTCCCCTTTCCTTTAATAAATCCGGCTTGTTCTTCAGGTATCTGGCGATCAAGATAACTTTTTAGGCGCTGATTGATCACATGTAACAGGATCTTAGTGGCGTGCGATATTAGGGCGATAGTTCTATAGTTACTGCATTTAGTGGTGGAGCCTTTTTTATGTAACGGTATAAAAACTGATTTGGTCCAATCCGCAAGCCAATGTCCAGTAGTCCAAACCGCGTTACGAATTTTCGTCATTATGTCAATGCCTTCTGAGCCAAGGTTATTTATGAGTTCCGCTGGGATGGCATCTTTTCCCGGAGACTTGTCAAGCTTTAATGTCCTTGTTGTCAGATCTATCTCTGACGTAAGAACGTTAGGTACTTGTTCATCCATGTTCCAACTTATGGGTAATACATCTGGAGTCTGGTTATCGTATAGTGCTGAGCAGTACCGCCTGCAACGCTCTAGAACATGATTTGTTTCTGTAAGTAACGCTCCTCGTTCATCTTTCACTGCGCATGTTTTAACAGTCCGAATTCTTGTCAGGTATTTGGATTTTTGAAAGAGGTCTTTGGTTTCATTCATTACTGAGTGTCGAAGAAGACCTTTGTGACACTGTCCCATAAAAAATTTGGATTCCAACTCCTCAATCCTGATGTTGTAGGGGACCTAACCCCCATAACTAATGAGATTTAGAAACTGTCGGTTATTTAAATTGATATTTGAGGTACCTATCAATTGAACACTATAACGTTGAATGAAGTCGAATACATATCCAACTCCTCAACCCTGATGCTATAAGGAATTGCACTCCTAAATCGTGGGAATCCCGCGGCATTTTTCCGTTTTGGGACGGGTTTACTACAGATAGGCTACTTTTTGTCCTGGAAAATCAAAATTTCCCACGGGATTTTTAAAAACCAAAATTCACACGGGCGAAGCCATAGGCATCTTCTAGTTATTCAAATAAAAATCCCAAGGAAAGTAACTCAGTTGATTCCCTTGGGATTTTTATAAACCTAAATCCACGCGGATTAACTCGCGGGCATCAGCTAGTCTAATATATCTAAACAAGTATTTGCATTATTGCTTTTTTAGAATAATGCAAATATACGCTTTTTTAGAATTAATATCGCAGTAATATAAGCTCTGATGACCTTATAATCACGGGCCTGTAATATCCATCTTATTTATCAATAATATAGAAATCGTACAGAAAAACGAAAAAATGAGACCTATTTCAACGCAATAGAGATGTAATAACGGGTTTAGGTACAACGGATATCATCGGGTTGATGCGTGTACCAAAATCCGTCATAAAAATAACGGATTCTGGGTCAAGTAGGGATTTGTGAGTACCAATAGATGTAACATGCAAAAATAATTACATTTCGTTCAGATTCACCGCAATTTAAAAGTTATATCGATAGACTATTTACTCAAATATTTTAGTAAATTAACACTTTTACCGTATTTTTATACGCAGCTGCATGAGAACCAAACCAAGATGATGTGGTGGTAACGTAGTTCAGTGACTGAACTTCGAATTTTCTAAATATTTTCGGACAGGTCACTTTTGTTGTTGTACAGTTTCAACGCCATTAAACTTTTTGATCAATTTTGTCATTAGAATTGTAAAAAATATTACCCAGAATGTATTGCCATTCAAATAAATTTTATTTAGTATTCGTAGAAATTTTAAAAATTAAAAAACTGATGAGTTATCGGGTACTGGGACACTGACGGAATTGCGTACTCTTACCTTAATGCTCTTTGAAATACATCGAATCGAATTCGAATAAATCGAATGTGGTCTGCAACATGCTTGAGGTTTGGCCGAAAATAACACATACATAGAACATAATTATAGAAAATTACAATTAATAAGTACCTATTATTGAAGAATATTGCAAACCAAAAAGCATGCAACAAGTTTGACGTCTGGTTGATAATAATAATAAATAGTTAGATCTAACTAAATTATAAGTCTACTAATTATAAATTACATGTATCAAAGGAAATTGCATACCAAAAAGCTGATATTAATATTAAATAATGTCCATGTATTTTAAAAGTTATATTATTAAAACAACATTAGAAGCAAAGCTTGTGTGGCTAAAACAACTAGCCCGAAAGAGAACAAACTATTTGCAGAGGAAACTGGCCTGGGTGCCTGATAGTGTGCGGCGATGATCGGGTCCCAGAAATCAGTTGTTTCTCTGTTAATATTCAAATGGATTTGTTCCTGAAAAACTACATTGGTGTCTTCACCGCTGATCAGGAGTGTTGGTGCACGCTGGACGGTTATGGGATCCCATATAGTGGCAGTTCTTGGGGGTAGCGGAGCTGGGTTCCTGGAAACAAATACAATAGCAATTAGTTCTTGTACTTGTATGCCAAACTGGCTAGATACGCTATTACGTAACTAGATGGCATTGTCGATGTATAATCGAAACCGTCTCCTTCTGATGATTAAGTGATACCACCCGATATTTTAACCGTGGGGACTAGGGATTTGCCTATTGTAAATTAACTTGGCTACTAGGTATTTTGTCACTATCTTCCAGGTCTCAATTCTTCAACTTGATGGTTGCAGTGATACTTTTATTTAATTGTCAAAATTAGGGATTTGCCAATTGTAAATATATGGTGTAGCTACCAGGTTTAAGCTTTGTCGCTATATGTACTCCAGGGCCCAACTGATATTATAAATGCGAAAATGTTGTTGGATTTTGGATTTATCCCTCAATCATGCCGTAAAAGAGCGGATTGACATTATATTTTGCATATATACATGTAGAAAGCGACCAAGTATACTTATTATCCCAGGAAAACAAAGGATTCCCGACAAATTTTTGAAAAACTTAATTCGACTCCAAAAGCTAGTCATCAAAGCAAATCAAACAAGATATATTGGAGTAATAAAACAATCTTACCCAGTGTAAGCAAATCCTTTAAACCGTTGGGTGATTGCCATAGAAGCAGGTTGGTCGATTTCTTTCAAATCATAGTTAAATAGATAATTTAAAATGGCTCCATGTCGTGCTCCACTAAGAGGAATTTGTGGGAACGCCCAATCAGAGTTTAGTGTTCCTCTGAATGTAAATTTAAACAGCCAAACACTAGCTCTTGATGTCAAAGCTCTTTCCTTAGTCCCTCTTATAACGGGAACAAGTATTAGAGTGTCGCCGTGGTATTCTAGATAGTCCTCGATAGTTTCCATGTTAACTGTTCTCTCAGCAAAGTAATACTGACGTATATTACGCGTGACAGCTGTTCGATTATCTGCAGATTCAAAAGAAAGATCCACTTGTATGAAGTCTCCAAAGCGAGTTTCCATATTTTCAAGCCATTGGTTGATGGCAGCCTGTCTAGCGCGTAACGTTCCTTCCCTGTCCACGAAACCAGCCACGTATGGAATATGAGTATAGTTTCCAGACCTCAAAATGTTAATTGGCGCGTCGGACAGGAATGTGTCGTTCGAATTCAAATTAGCGTTCTCAACACAGGGAGCAAACAGTAGGGAAGCATTATAAAATTCGAAATCTGTAAGAACACTGGAGATTAAGCTGATATCAGTAGAGACAAGTTTTTTCGCCAAATCTTCGTTTGAAGTATGCGTGTATCCCAATTTTTCTCCTACTCGTTTAGCATAGCCTATGGGATCGTACGAAACGGCCCACGGAGCCAATCCTGACCCACTCAGTACAATAGCTTTGTGTACTAAGTTCTGTGACATGGGTGACAACGTGATTAAATCAACCATAGCTGCTCCTGATCCGTGACCAAGTAGTATGACATTGTTGGGATCTCCTCCAAAACCAGCTATATTTTCTTTAATCCATTTTAGGCCTTGGATGATGTCTTTTAAACCAGCGTTACCGGGAGCATCAGTCACGCCAAGGCAAAGGAAACCGAAGATCGATAGTCGGTAATTAATCGAAACGACTAGCAGATCTTGTCGGACTAGATTTTTGACGGGATACAAAGTACCCGTTGTATCATAATCTTCTCCTTCTATCCATACCATTACGGGTTTAGGTGTTGTCAGATTTTTAGTATGAATGTTAAGTACTAGACAATCCTCAGTGCCAATGAGCCCTCGTGAGCTTGGTTGGGCACATAGTATTGTGTTATCTACAGCGTGGAATTCTCCAGGGTACACTGGTGGCGGAGTGGGTGCCTGAAAAACAATTTTTTTATATTAGATTTCATTTAGCATAGAGTAAGTGGAGTTCCCTAAGGTCTTTGACGTACATAATATGTTTCTTTGAGCGCGATAAATATTTTTTTCCATATTATTTTTTAAGTTCCCCCGTGGCCTACATCCGTAATTAATATGTACACGCGCTGAAGAACACTACATCATCATCATCATATCATTACAGGCCACACTACATTCGTGGGACAAATCTTAGAATTGAACACTTCATCATGTGGCCGATCATTTCATGAAACGGTTCTGTTTCATGATACGGCCATCTAAAACTGACCATATCGTTTAAACGTCAACGTTTGAAGATGTTTCCATTCACATTTGGCCACATAATTTATGTTCCAGGGTTTCCATGATATTTATCATACTTTTTAAGTAATTTTTTTTGTAAAATCATAACCTCACTTATTTTTTGATATCACCTCATTTATGAGGGGAGTGAGTGGGGGGGAAGGGAAAAGACCTCCCACTATGCAACGGAGGCCCGGTTGACGGGTGATTCTAGGTGGTTTAAAAAGAAATAACAACCAAGGGGGTGGGTCTTACAGACTCCGCCATTTGATAATGATATATAATATCACTAATATTTGACCATATCATGAAGAAGCCATGCGTTTAGCTGTTGATATCATTTAACAATGATCATTCATTGTTGAAACGGTTCAGTTTCATGAAATGATCGGCCACATCATGAAGTGATCAATTCTAAGATCTGCCCATGACAGATACACCGATTCGATTTCTCTGAGATTACTGGACCGCAGTCGGTTTAATTTTTTTCTAAAATATAGCTTATATTGTATTCCATTCCGTTCTATTCCTGGAACGCTTGTAACGATATACCTCTCTTATCAAGGATAAGTAAACTTCTTCAGATTAGGCGTCAGATACTGCAACGCTATCGGACTTAGTCCTATTTAGTCAGTGGCCATGTTTTTAAAAACCTTTTTGAATTCTAAGTATAATAAACCGTCATATTCCCGGAATGCTGTGCTATCGATATTTGCCATCGGGAATCGGTAAACATCTTTATCTAAAGATTACACGTCAGATAACCAGAACGTTATCGGAGTCCAACTTTAGTCATTGACCGTGTTTCACTTTTTTTTATTCATTTTATGGCCTGTTTCACCACTTACTGTTAAACTGTTTGATATATATCTAACCAATAAAATATCTATTGTATAAATCTGTTTGATATATTTTTTCTGTTTCACCGCTCAAGTCTCTGTTAAAATATCTACCATGTAACTATCTCTGAGTTTATCTAAAGCACGGAGCGGCAACGCCGCATTATGTGAGTGCTACATTTCTGTTCAAGCAGTTTCGAGATGACGCTCCCTTCCCAAATTAAACGAAATCTTAATTTTTTAATTTTTGTTTATGCGTTAATAAATGTATTGGTTGCAACAACATGCATTACATGTTTTTATTGTTGAAAAACTTTGATTTTTATTTTATTTCTATTTTCTTTTAAATAATTTGTTAATACTAAAATAAAAAAATAAAATTACGTAAAACGAACCGCACATTGCCGCCAAGCGCCAAGTCACTTGACAATAATTGATCTAATTCTAATATAACTTGATGTTTACCATATTTATTTTATGTGGTTTGTTATGTTTATATTGTTTGTTGTTAATTCAGTTTTGTGTGGTGTACAAAATATGGCTACAAGTGTAAAAGATCTGGTTGCATAGTAGTGCAGTGTTAACAATAATCTGTTTGCTGGGGATATAGCCGCGTTTCTGGAATGCAAATATAATTACTTACTTACATCCAATTACTATTATAGGTAGGTACCTACTTAGGTAACTACTGAAATCCAAATTCAAAATACCTAGGTAACTTTATTCGAAATTGGTAGGTACACGTTTTGAATGTCATAATATCTCCTACGTGGTTGGCTAGTCCCCGCCTCTGTTGAAATTGGCCGCCGTGGACGTGACATGCGTTCTAGAAAATCGTCAAACTCGTCTTCTAAAAACTCAAAACGATCCATGTCTACCTATTCACAACTAGCAACAAGTATCTCGAAGAATTCAAAAATACTGCAACACTTCGCGGGTCATTTTGAAACTGCTATTTTGACAGATAAAAAATAACAGCCACTTGATGTACTTGATAAATTATCACAGAGTTTATGTGCTAGATTGACTTAACGGACACTTGTGAAACAGAAATTTGAACACTATCTGTCATGTAAGTTAGGGATAGTCTATCAAACACTTTATCTACCAGTGGTGAAACAGCCCCTTAATATCGTAATTCTACCTGCTAGTGAATTTCGATAATGGATATTCGCTTGTCAAGCTAGAGTGACCAATCGATCTTGTTTGTAAGCAATTGTCATTAAATTATAAGTAATGAAAATGGATTTTAAAATTAAAGCAAGAATTTACTATGTTATGCGATGTTTGAGTCAAGTACTTACATGCATATTATATACTTAACTGAATTGTATAAATACATAAATAATATCTAATATTTTATATTATTCTTCAAAAAATGCGTGCTGAATTCAGAACCTCCTGTTTGGTAGTCGTTTAAAAATGATAGAAAAATGAGCCAGTCTACAGACTACAACAAAGCAAAGTTTATTTATCAGGTTTGTGTCAATCACAAAAAGTTTTGGATCATTCATTTGAAACGGTAACAAGTTTCTTCGAAGCGATATGCAAAAAAAAAAAACATTTTTAAATTACCGAACCAAAAACTAGTACAGTCAGTAGGTTCAACGATTTTATTAAATTTTGAACCTTATGAGATAACGGTGAAAGTTACAAAATGGTTCGAATTTTAAGTTCTTTTGAAACATATTTTAGACAAAACATTAACAATAATGGAACGCGTTTGCGATAAAATTGCAACTTCTGTATAATCATCTTACTCTTAGTTCTTGATTTAATTCGATTCTTATGACATTAATTATTTATACGGGCTAAAATAAATAATTCAACATATTAACGTATAATTTATTTGATTTAATTTGTTTTTCTTTTATTTTAATAGAAGGATCACTTGAGAACTGGTAGATAGGTACCTATGTACTTATTTTACTTTACTTCTGCCAGGACGAGTTGGTTCAGCAAATATGTAGATACTGAGGTGAACTTAATTAATACCTTCTTATCATTTGAGATGTTTTTCACCATTTGAGGGAAAGTTCTTTGAGCCAAGATGGGTTTGGAGCCGTCATTTTGTATTGTAATACGCGCCTACTAGAATCTGAATTATTTTTTCAATTATAAAGGCAAATTATTCCCACCATAAGAAGAAAACTACTACGTGAAGACTGTGTGTGCCTTTATATCATATGCATGTGTAACTGAGGCAAACTAAGGAAAATGCATTGCATTTTCGATTCTAACTCGCTCGAAATAAAATCCAAACAGGTGTTCACCACAGTAATCACTTGCATAATTTGATTGGTGACGCTCTGGTAGGGATTCCATTTATAACTACTGAATGAGGACAAAATTTCAAACCTCATTGAATAGGCGTAAGAACTTGTATGCGATTTTTATGAATTCTGACATTTTAACAGACTTCCAAAAAGAAAGAAGTTCTCGATTCGGCGCGTATATTTTTTTTTTTAATTTTTTTTACTATCCTAATTTGTCCTAATAGTTCGTTTTTAGGGTTCCGTACCCGAAGGGTAAAAACGGAGCCCTATTAATGTCACTCGGCTGTCTGTCTGTCTGTCTGTCTGTCTGTCTGTCTGTCTGTCTGTCTGTCTGTCTGTCCGTCTGTCCGCCGGTCACAGGTCTCTAGCTCGCAGACGAAATGAGTTACAAACCTGAAATTTTGGTATTTAGTGTAAAACGTTAACCCAAAATCAAATATTGAATTAGAAATTGAATTAAATTATTTTTCAGGGGGGCTCCCATACATGAAAAAGGAGCCGGAAAAAAAATTTTTTCTTTACCCTAGCTTGTGGGGTATCATTGTTTAGAGCTAATTAAGTAGAGTACAAATATATATTTTTTTAATTTTTATCTCAAAAAATAAGGGAATGGGAGGCCATCAAAGTTGTCAGTTTTAGACCATTTTTGTGACGGGGGCTATCTCAAAAAATAAACTAGTTGGGAATATGATATTTCAGTATATTATGTACTATATGCTCTATTTAAACAACAAATACTGAAAACAACGATTTATTAAATAGTTTATAAGCTGTGACCAAAATAAACGAACATTTTTTTGGGTTTTTCTTTCACGGTTTATTGCGATGTCGGAAATTAAATATTTCTTAGACCCAAAATATTATATTGTTCATAATTATGTACGGAACCCTGAAAGAGCGAGGCCCGACTCGCACTTGGCTGATTTTTGATTTATATACGACAATACCTATAATTTTAATTTAGAGAAACATATCAAACAAGAAAAATATAAATATCTGTAATATAATCACTAATGAGAAAATTGCTTTTACTTGAAAACATATTTTTTTGTTAGCTTTCATTTTATTATTTAGTATCGTGGTTTTCAAATGTACTGTATGACAATTTGAAGTTGGTCTTTATTTGCAAATTCATCCCGTTACACTAATGTCGTACATAAGTATGACAATAGTGTAATGGGATACGATTTTGAATGCTAGCACAAGCTTTACGCTTAGTGAGTCATGCGCAGAATGGCTAAACATCTTTAAAATAAAATTTAAAAAAAATTGTGTAGATCGATGACCGATCGATGGTTTGAGAGATCAATGAGAATTTACCTTCCTACTACTACTGACTAAAATTTTCGTAATCTGATAACTAAGTGTATATCTGCATTAAAACTAATTTGTTCTAAAAAATTGTCCAAATGCAAGGAATTGTCTCTTTAGATTCTTAGTATAAATGGTAATTGTCCCGTTGACAATTACCATTAGGTACCTACGTAAATTCATTGTACACCGTTGACCTAGTTTATGGTTATTACATTATGGCATAGCGAAGTGTCGTAGACTACACAGTTTTATTGATTGGGCGTGTAATATTCTAAGTAAAATGTATTACTTTTCTTTCATTGCCGATTTATTTTTTCTAGTTGTGTCGTATTTTCTAACCGACGAAAAAAAACAGGAAGTTTGAAGCGTATATTATATATATATATAGTATGTTTTTCAAATGTAAAACATCACCCAATTAAATTCGGTCCGGTTCGTGGGTTTAATTTTTGTTTTTCTTATTGTTATGAAAGTAGGTATCGGCTATCTTATCATGAATGATGTATGAATGATTTCACCTTGTGATTTATTGATACTAGATTTATTGATTACACAGGTTTGTACTTACTACTTATAATAAAACCTAAATGTACGTTGGTAACATGTCAAAATGTTTTTCCGAGAACCAGCTGTTCAAACCTTTAATGAAAAAATACATTGTGGCTAATTCTGTTGTACACAATCTCTAAACTAAACTAAAATGACAGGTTTAAAAATAGTGCTATCCTTTTCCGCAGGTATCGTTGTGAAAGAGATAAGAATATATTTAGCCCTGTCATTTTAGTTTAGGTTTAGAGATTGTGTACAACAGAATTAGCCACAATGTCATATTAATTTTTTTTTAAATCAAGCTATATTTAAGAAAAATTAAGCAATCGGTGCACCAATCAAAAATATTAGTGATATATATATATGGCGTGTAACTTCGTATGTACATATAAGACTGACAACTAAATGTGTTGTATACTTAAACCTAGTGTTGTAAACTTTTCTGAAAATATGTAGATTACGATAGTGAAAAAATCATCAAAATCGGTTCATTGGTTTTTGAAATAATCGGGAATATACCTACATTCATACATATGAGTTCAATACAGAACCTCTTTTTTTAAGTCTGTTAAAAACCCAGACAAATCCGAGGAAAGCGGAATACATGGCAACAATAGACTCACGTGAACTCGTGTTTATCGGTTGTATAATCTTTTATATTTTTAAGGTACCAATGTACTATTAGGTATACAATAGGTAATTGTATATTTTGAAGTTTTAATTGACCAAGATATTGTACAAACGAGTAGATATTAGGTAGATACCTACTCCTCGATAAACGAATTTATGTACATGTGCTTATTTTATTTAATTAACGTATTCTTAATCATTTTACCTATTAGGTAGATACATAAGTACCTATTCGCCTTAGTTTTCACTTTTCAAGGTTTTCTTGTGGTTCAATCGATAAGAACGTATTAATTGCTGTACACTCACTCACTCTTGAATTCAATTTTATTATTGTGCTATCATCTATCTATACATATAATAAAATCGTAGACTTGCCGTATCTGTACATGAAAGATTTTTGCAAAATAATAACTGGGGGATGTTAGGGATAAGCAATAGAATGTAAAAAAGCTATTTTTGAAATTTTTGTCTGTTTGTCTGTAAGTTTGTGCACGCATCACGCAAAAACTACTGAATGGATTGAAATGAAACTTGGTATGATTTAAGCTCATACTACGGAGTAACATATAGGATACTTACTACTTTTATCCCGAAATTCAGCACGGTTCCCTTGGGAGAGGGGATGAAAGTTAAAATGTATACTTAGCTGTTATTCATTAACGCGTGGTCCGATTTCATTCATTCTTTTTTTATTAGAAAGGATATACTTTAAAGATTACCTAATCTCCCTTTTTGAGATTATAGCTAATCTCAAAAAGGCTGGATCGATTTTGATAGGACTTTTACTGGCGGATGTTTACATTTTGATCTACCTAAACATCCGCCAGTGAACTTTTAACAGTTTTTAGCAAGCTATGAGCTTAAAGGAGCTTAGAAAAACAAAATGATTCACACGGGATTTTCAAAAACCAATATCCACGCGAACAAAGTCGCGGGTGTCCGCTTGTTTTTATAATATAATAATTTGCCATCCGATAAATATGTAATTATTACTTTATTATATCGATGTTTATAATGAATTGAATATTACCTAACTAAAATGGATTAATTAAGAGTTCCTCACTTATTAAAGGTTAATCAATTATTAAATTAATTACATACAAAACTTTTGAGTACATTAGTAGTCTAAATTAGCGTTACTGCGTACCGAATACTTTCCTACTGAAGTTATTGTATTCTATCATGGCTTTTGTAAAAGAAGTTAGGTCACACAGTTCTGTTAAAGATATTGAGATAATTTACTTATCTAAAATAAAATAAAATAAAATTCGGTCTGCATTACGCAGTACGGTATTCGCTGCCTACCTGTAAAACAATTTACCGTCAATCGGTTACCTGCTGGTAAATCTTCAAGTAAAGTTACATTACCTTGAACCGGTTTTCGCCGGCCGTGCTACCACCATAATGAACTCCATAGAATGCCAAATAATCGCCATCTTCTATACGTTGTCCAACCACCACGCCTTGGGTAGTGGTCACTCTGGGCCCGTCCTGCGCGTACGCAAGCGCACACAGGCAAAGCAACAACCACATTGTATTTACAATTTTACACAGAACTGAACACACGGGCGTCCCCTCCGATGAGCCGGCATCGAATGACTGTAGTGTGCTATCGAGTATCGACTATCGAGTCGTCAGTCGAGTGTTTCTTTTATCACACAGATATAAAATGTAAGGGCTGACGTACACAGTCAATTTCACTGAACTGTCAGTAAGAAGTACAAGTACGCTGGACAGGCTGGATTAAAGGCACGCACAAAAAGGCGGAAGGTACTGGGAACTAAATTTTACCTTACGTACATAGTACGTAATGTACTTGTGTAGGCTAGTGTATCGCACAGATATGAAATCTATGGGCTGCCCGTACACATTCAGTGTAAATCATGATCCGCACAACGGTTTTGACTTATAATGATACCTATGTAGGTATATATACATGAGATGGGCAGCCAATCACAGGTGAGAATATTGCGCTGCAATTTGTTCTATGGATGGTGATATACGCGGAGTCATAAGTATATCTATGATTTTGATCGCGGATCGCAAATCGCGATTCATATTGACTGTCTACAGCAGCCTTAAGAGTTAAATTAAAGTGATGACACTTTAATTTTCTTAGATCATTGATATAGGTACAGAAGAAGATTTGCATAAAATGTGTTCTTGCTATGAACTATGTTTTTATTGGCCTTTGCCTTGAGATGTAGGAGGTAGTAAAATTGAAGATCATACCACCAAAAATAAAATTGGATTAAATACGAGTAGTAAATACGAGCAAGCTTTTTGTTTCAAACTGTTGATTTTTAACCCCCGACGCAAAAACTACGGGGTGTTATAATTTTGACGTGCCTGTGTGTGTGTGTGTCTGTGTGTCTGTCTGTCTGTCTGTCTGTATGTCTGTCTGTCTATCTGTCTGTCTGTCTGTCTATATGTCTGTCTGTATGTATGTCTGTCTGTCTGTTCCCCTGTAGCGCTTTTTTTTTTGTTTGAAAGGGTAAATTAGTCGAGAGTGTTGTTAGTTATGTTTGATGAAAATCAATCCAAGATGACCGCCGCTACAAAATGGCGGATTACATATTTTTTCACAACTCCCTTAATATGGGTATCAAATGAAAGGGCTTGACTAGTAGAATAGCACTATTGCAAATCCAAGATGGCCGCCGCCAAAAAATAGCGAATGTCGGGGGTTTTTAAATTTATAATTTACACTTGTTGGTAGTGCTTTTTTAGGGTGCCATACCCAAAGGGTGAAAACGGAGCCCTAGCTGTCTGTCTGTCTGTCCGCGTGCTACAACAGGTCTCTAGCTCGTAGAGCCTACTACGGTTTGTCATTCATTTCGTCTACGACGTAGATGAAATGAGTTACAAACTTGAAATTTTCGTATTTGATGTAGAACGTTGGCCCAAAACCAAATATAGCCCAGTCAATTTAGACTTTCAAGGCTACAATAATTCCCACCTGGCTGAAAATTGGTAGGATTGTTCAAAACACTATTATAAATGAAATGTGAAAAGTCCTCATCGATCCGACACCTGGAAAAAAATTTACTCCTGGACACGCACAGTTTATTCACACTTGGCTGAAAATTTGTAGGATTGTTCGGGACACTATTATAAAGGAAATGTACAAAGTCCTCATCAATCCGACACCTGTAAAAAAAATTACTCGGGATCAAAGTTTTCACGGGAAGTTTTCAGCAAAACGGTAAGTCTTATCATAAAATCACATTAGACAAAATTGTAGATCAGGTAATTATCTATAAAAAATGTCTGAATACTTTTTTCCTAAGAGTTATGTTTTTGAGATATAATGATTCAAAAAGATAAGTTTCGAAATATGAGGGACTGGGTTTCTTTTTTCCCAAAATTCTGATATTTATAATATTATATATATAAAGCTACTTGAAGTTACGGACTGATCACCTCTCCTGAACAATTTTGTATGGAACTTTTTCACCATACTTTCCATGTGTGTAAAACCAAAATTCTAGGTCACCAAAATTATAGAGAGAGCTGAACGTGGAAAACTGACTAGAGTGCCCTAGGGGATCTCGAAAACTATCAGTCGGAGAGGTATCGTCTCGAAACAAAAAATGTTCAAAACCTTGGGCAATTGGGTGAACCGGTAAAAAAAATATGGCCACCATAAAAAAAAATTCGACTCCATACAAAAAAAATCCTAATTTTCAAGAGGCTCTCCAGAACAATTTTGTATGGAACTTTTTTCCCTTCACTACTTATGTGCGTAGAACTTATGGGTCTTCCTTCAGAAAATTATGAAACGTCATGAATGTGGAGAATTTACCAGAGTACCTCATGGGTCCTCCAAAACTACCAGTCATACAGACATGGTCCCAAACAAATGTTATTAAAGACCTTGGGCCATTAGGTGAACCGGTAAAAAAAAGATGGCCGCCGAACAAAAAAAAATTTTCTCCATACAAATTTTTTGGATTCTTTTCAAGAGGCTCTTCAAAACAATTTTGTATGGAACCTTTTCCCTTAACTATTTATGTGCGTAGAACTTATGGGTCTTCCTTCAGAAAATTACGAAACGTCATGAATGTGGAAAATTTACCAGAGTACCTCATGGGTCCTCCGAAACTACCAGTCATACAGACATGGTCCCAAACAAATGTTATTAAAGACCTTGGGCCATTAGGTGAATCAGTAAAAAAAAAGATGGCCACCGAACAAAAAAAAATTCTCTCCATACAATTTTTTTGGGTTCTTTTCAAGAGGCTCTCCAGAACAATTTTGTATGGAACCTTTTCCCTTAACTATTTATATACGTCGAACTTATGGGTCTTCTTCCAAAAAAATTCGGAAACATCATGATTGTGGAAAATTTACCAGAGTACCTCATGGGTCCTCCAAAACTACCAGTCATACAGGCAAGGTCCCAAACAAATGTTGTTAAAGACCTTGGGCCATTGGGTGAATGGGTAAAAAAAAGATGGCCGCCGAACAAAAAAAAATCTCTCCATACAAATTTTTTGGGTTCTTTTTAAGAGGCTCTCTTAGACATTTTTGTATGAAACTTTTTCCTCCCACTACACGTATAAGTAAATAGAACTCAAAGATTTTTCACAAAAAATACAACACAAAAATAGTGAATGTGGAAAAATTACCAGAGTACCCTAACGGCCCTCAAAAACTATCAATCATAGAGGCATGGTCCTGAAACAAAATGTTCAAGACCTTAGGCCCTTTGGTGAGCCAGTAGAAAAAAGATAGCTACGGAACAAAAAAAAAATCGTGTTCATACAAAATTTATTTTTAATTTTCAAGTGGCTCTCCAGAACATTTTTGTGTAGATCCTTTTTTTTCCACTAAACGCATGCATAGAACTGATTAGTGTCCTTTCAGAAAAGATACGAAACGTGACACCAATATTTATTTCTGTCTTTCAAGAGACTCTCCAGAATATTCTGGTATTTGGTATGGCCTCCCATTTCTTTATTTTACGAATATTGAAGAGACTACAAGGCCCGCGAGCTGCTTGCAGCTCGCGCACCGAGCGCAACACTAGTTACTATATATATAGCTACTCGTGCTGATTGGGTCACTGACTGACTCATTGATCACCCCTCCTGTAAAATTTTGTATGAAAAAGTTTTTTTTCACAAATGGTTTCGTATAGAAGACAAAAATTCATTCAGAACAAAAATATGGAGAGAGCTGATGATTGAGGATTTCAGAGACGAGCGACGGGCACGCTTAAGGTATTGAAGATAGGTGGGAGGTGCTCGAGCAAAAGTCATTTGAAACGTCATCCAATTGGCAGTGAGCTGAAAAAAAATTCAAAATGGCGAAAAAAAGATGGCCGCCATACAAATTTCGTCGGTGTCCATCTCGGAGGGTATAAAAGATGGAAGAGTGGTTTCTTCGCAAAAGATGATCAGGATCCAAAGGTCTACCCGATGAATAGAAAAAAAATTCAAAATGGCGGAATTTATTTTTCCATAGAAAATGTATGGCCAATATTGAAGTTGGGAACTATGCAAGACTTTGAGACGGTTCGTTTTCAAATTTTGTTTTGTGGAAAAACTCTCATTATGGCACATGATTCGGAGAAAAAATACGGAAAGTGGTGATGATCGAGGGTTTGGAAGATGGGTTAGGAGCACGGCCAGGGTATTGCAGATAGGTGGGAGGTGCTCAAAAAAAAATTACTCGAAATTTCATCCAATTGGTACTGAGCCGAAGAAAACCCCAAAATGGCGGATTCAAGATGGCGGCTATACAAATTTCGTCACTGTCTATCTCACCAAGTATAAAAGATGGAAGAGTGATTTCTTCGCAAAAGACGATCAATACCTAAAGATCTACTTGATGAACAGAAAAAAACAAGATGGCGGAATTTATTTTTCGATATACAAAATGTTTTTTCACGGATTGTTTCGTATAGAAGACAAAAAATCATGCAGGGTAAAAATATCGAGAGAGCTGCTGATTGAGGATTTCAGAGACGGGTGAGGAGCACGCCTAAGGTATTGAAGATTGGTGGGGGGTGCTCAAACAAATATCACTTGAAACTTCATCCGATTGGCAGTTAGCTGAAAAAAAACTCCAAAATGGCGGATTTAAGATGGCTACCATACAAATTTCGTCGATGACTATCTTACTGAGAATAGAAGATGGAAGAGTGGTTTTTTTTGCAAAAGATGATCTATGCTTTCTATCTATATCTTTGCAGATCTATTTGATTAAAAAAAAAACAAGATTGCGTAATTTATTTTTCGATACGCAAAAAATATTATGGCGATACAGTTCCTTTTCAAAATTTTTTTTTTTTTTTTGGAAGAACTCTTATTCTGACAAATGATTCGGAGAAAAAATATGGAGAGTTGTAATGATCGAGGGTTTGGAAGATGAGTGAAGATAGGTGGAGGCTGCTCAAATCAAAATACCCAAAAGCGAAACCTCGCGGTCCGCTTTAGCGGGCCGCGCACCCACGCGCCATACTAGTTAATATATATAGCTGCTCGTGCTGATTGGGTCACTGACTGACTCATTGATCACCTCTCCTGTAAAATTTTGTATGAAAATATTTTTTTTTACTAATGGTTTCGTATAGAAGACAAAAATTCATTCGGAGGAAAAATATGGAGAGAGCTGATGATTGAGGATTTCAGAGACGAGCGAATGGCACGCTTAAGGTATTGAAGATAGGTGGGGGGTGCTCGAGCAAATGTCACTCTAAACGTCATCCAATTGGCAGTGAGTTGAAAAAAAATTCAAAATGGCGAAAAAAAGATGGCCGCCATACAAATTTCGTCGGTCTCCATCTCGAAGGGTATAAAAGATGGAAGAGTGGTTTCTTCACAAAACATAATTAGGATCCAAATGTCTACTCGATAAATTGAAAAAATATCCAAAATGGCGGAATTTATTTTCCATAGAAAATGTATGGTGAATATCGAAGAGACTACAAGTTGTGAACTATGCAAGGCTTTGATGCGGTTCTTTGGAGAACTCTCAAAGTAAAATATTCAAAGACATGATGATTGAGGGTTTGGAAGATGGTTGAAGAGCCCGGGCAGGGTTAAGTGGGAGGAGCTCAAACAAAAATTACTAGAAACCTCATCCAATTGGCAGTGAGCTGAAGAAAACATCAAAATGGCGGATTCAAGATGGCGGCTATACAAATTTCGTCGGTGTAGATCTCACCAAGTCTAAAAGATCGAAGAGTGGTTTCTTGACAAAAGATGATCAAGACTTTTAGATCTACTTGATGAACAGAAAAAAACAAGATGTCAGAATTTAGTTTTTCACCCAAAAAAAAAATTTTTCATTGATGGTTTCGTATAGAAGACAAAAATTGATGCGGAGGAAAAATATGGAAAAAGCTGATGATTGAAGATTTTGAAGATAGGTGAGGAACACGGCCAGAGTATTAAAGATATTTGGAGGCTGCTCAAACAAAAACAATACTCGAAACCCCGCGGTCCGCTTTAGCGGGCCGCGCAGCCACGCGACCTACTAGTTTTATATGTATGTGTAAGTGTGTAACTTACACATAACTTACACATATAAGTTACATACTTACACACATAAAATATTGGAAATATCAGAATTTCAGGTAAAAAGAAATCAAGTCCCTCATTTTTAGGGTTCCGTAGTAAACAAGGAACCCTTATAGTTTCGCCATGTCCGTCCGTCTGTCCGTCTGTCCGTCTGTCCGTCTGTCCGTCTGTCCGTCTGTCCGTCTGTCCGTCCTCGGTTAATCTCAGAGACTATTAGTGCTAGAAATCCGTAATTTGGCATGAGTATAAATATTAATCACGCCGACAAAGTGGTGAAATAAAATTTTGATAAATATTTTTTTAGGGTAGCTCCCCTACATGTAAAGTAAGGATGAATATTTTTTTCCCGTCTACCCCATAGTGTGGGGTATCGTTGAATAGGTCTTTTAAAAATACTGTGGGTGTGGGAACATCATTTTTCGATTTCTAGATCCGTTTGTAAAATATGATGTTTTAAAGTGCAAATTTTTATTAGAGTCAAGTGTCCCCCCCCCTCTATCAGCCAAATGGCAGTAAGTATATAGGAACTTGAAAAAATTCACAGCAGTAGGGTATATAATCAATTTTAAAGGAAAACTATCACAGCTAAGTAGGGTTCACAGGTTAAGGAGTTATATCTGTTTTTCGAGGATTGTGACTACGGAACCCTACACTGCGCGTGGCCCGCCACGCACTTGGCCGGTTTTTATTTCGACACTTAACTTTTTGAATCGTTATATCTCAAAAACGGTGGCTCTTAAGAAAAAAAGTATTCAGACATTTTTATAGATAACAAGCTGACCCCGCGACTTCGTTCGCGTGTTTATAGGTTTTATATAGGATCGGATCGGATCCCATAATTCTTTTATGTAGGTACCTAAACTAAATGTAGCCTAAGTTACTCCTTATAACAATTAAAGTTCCATTAAAAACGATCCAGCCGTTTCGGAGATTAGCTGGAATAAATAGACAGACCGACAAACATAAATTTAAATGCACACCAGTTTAAAATAAGCCATACGTTCAAAGATCCGGGTCCCAAGTTATTTGAACCCAATACTGAGGATTGTAATGTCTGTCATTTCTAAACTGAAAAACCTATGACCTTGAAATATTTACGGGACAATAAATAAAGTATTACCTTTCTAACAAAAAAAGAATGAGTGAAATCGAACAATGCGTTAATGAATTACAGCTAAATACACGTTTTAACTTTCATCCCCTCTCCCAAGGGAACCGTGCTGAATTTCGGGATAAAAAGTATCCTATGTCCTACCTCGGAGTATAAACTCAAATCGTACCAAGTTTCATTCGAATCCATTCAGTATTTTCGGCGTGATGCGCGGCCAAGATACAGACAGACAGACAGACAGACAGACAGACAGACAAAAATGAAAAAAATTGCAGTTTTGGCTTCAGTATCGATTATAGAGTGCCCTCCGATAAAAAAATTCAAAATATCTTCAATGTACAGAATTGGATCTGTTACAGTCTTATTATATTATAGAAGATAGATAGATTATGTGATCTACAATTTTGTTCAAGCTAATTTTATGATAAAACTTACCGTTTTGCTGAAAATCATGAAAAACCTGTTTTTGTGACCTTTGACCCCGATTAATTTTTTTCCCAGGTATCGGATCGATGAGGACTTTTCACATTTCATTTATAATAGTGTTTCGAACAATCCTACCAATTTTCAGGCAAGTGTGAGTCAACTGTGCGTGTCCAGGAGTAAATTTTTTTCCAGGTGTCGGATCGATGAGGACTTTTCACATTTCATTTATAATAGTGTTTTGAACAATCCTACCAATTTTCAGCCAGGTGGGAATTATTGTAACCTCACCCCTATTTTTTAGTCTAATTTGACCGGGCTAATATTGAATTAGAAATTGAATTAAATTATTTTTCAGAGGGGCACCCATACATGAAAAAAGAGCCGGTTTTTTTTTTTTGACGTGATAACGTCTTATAAATCGATGAACGTCAGCCGTACGCACGTAAAAACATGACTCATTGTCACGTAACGCCTAGCCGAGCGTGCAAGCGAGAGCGCGCAACAAGCGATAGAGAGGCAATGTTTTCTAATGACGTTATCACGTAAACTTATCGTCCGTAAACCGACTTTACAGGCAACAATTTTTTTTTCATACCCTAGCATTTGGGGTATCATTGTTTAGAACTCATTGAGTAAAGTACAAAAACTTTATTTCTTATTTTCTTTCTTAAAAAATAAGGAAATGGGGGGCCGTCAATGTTGTCAGTAGACAATTTTTGTAACTCAAAAACCTCTTAGGAATATAAAATTTTGGTATGTTATGTACCATAATACTATTTAAACGCATTTAAACGACAAAAATACTGAAAACAACGATTCATAAAGTAGTTTATAAGCTGTGGCCAAAAACACACGAACATTTTTGTTGGGTTTCTCCTTCAGATTTCCACCTGTTTCTGTCTTTTCAGAATTCTTTAGGCAGTGTCAGGTTAACATCACGAGAGGACTGCCAAAACTAACTGCCGCGGTTTTTTGATCAGAAGCCCCAAAATTTCTATAGCAATGGGATTATGCCCCTATCTACAAGATGGCAAAAAGTTATCGAACAAAATGGTACCTACATACTTTAGTTAAATGTAAATACACTATATTAAAAATGTTTTGAACTTTTTCCCCAACCTAATATATAAAAATTAATGCCACTTTTCGTTGTAATTTTATAACTCAAGAACGGGCTCACCTATCCAAATGTTTAGGCCAATGTTTAGGCTTTGTTCGGACTATTTAGTAGGTGGTTTATGTGAAGTTTGCACAAAATCGGTCGAGCGGTTCTTCATTTATCACATTTTTTGTAACAAATATAGGTATATAGGTCTGTGGATGTGGCATACACAGTTATAGGTGGCGCTCATGTCGGTATGTCACCGGGCAGGACGACGTCTGCCAGGTCCACTAGTAGGTATTAAATAAAAATTAATTTAAATTATTTTTCAGGGGTCCCATTCAAAAAAAGCCAACATTTTTTTTGTAATCCTGGAATGCGAGATGTCGTTGCCTGGAAGTTATTGAGTAGAGTACAAATATTTTTTTATAACTTTTTTATCTTTAGGTATAAACAAAGACGTAAGACACCGTCTCATTAGACCATTTTTGTTACGGGCCTATGTGAAAAACTAAACTAATTAGGAATTTAGAATTTCTATATTTTATGAATTACTAGCGACCCGCCCCGGCTTCGCACGGGTAGTAGAGCATATTATGCGTAGGTACTACCCGCTCAGAGATTAGGCAGCGTTTTCGATGAAAGCTCCCAGGCGGCTTGACTTTTTACGATATTTTCCACAATGAACTTACTATATCTCACCTTATACCCGAATTACTAATTCCGTGGAATTCTGAAGTTTCATAATGTTACCAGAGATAAAACAATTCCCACAAAAAAGATAAAATTTCAAAACTTATGCAAATACAAATCAACTGCTGCATGTAGATATGACAAATGCCTGACAGACACTTCATGGTGATCATGTCATTCGACTTCCATTTTTGAATAAATTTTTTCAATGTGCTTCTTTTGTTTTCTATTGCTGTTAGTGTGCACTTTCTAGTTTCCAATTTAGCAATTTAGCAATTTCTATTTTAGGGCGAAACTATTAATATTATTAAGCGGCTTAGAGCTTAATATGTTGACAGGGAATTAAAGTAGTTTGGGGTAAAATCGTACTTCGTAGATGTTAACCCTGTTCTCCATATAAATAACTGATCTGTAAATGACAATGACAGCTGTCAGTCAAGTCGATATTAAGTCAAAAATAATGAGAAAAACTAAATATTTCAAATCAAATAAATTACAGTGTATTTGGGACATAAAAAGGTAAGTTTTCACCAGATTCCGTGAAAAAAAAAAAATTATTTTAAAAGATAAAAATAAAAAACCAAAAACTTGGTTTTTTGAACTTTTCACATAAATTTTGAGGTTATGTGAAAAAAGTGTAAATACAAAAGTTGTAGATCTTTTTATTACCTACAACTTTGCTATTTGATTTTTTTCCATAGGACTTCTAGTTTTGCCGGAAATCGAGATAAACCGTTTTTTACCCTTAAAACTCCGCCCCTTTTTTCCCGAGCTCAGATCGCCCGTAAATTATTTTTCCTTGTATTTTTATAATATTCTCCTCCTTTTCCAATGGGTTTCATCCTACGTACTGTGATTTTTTTTTTTGGTTTCAAAAATTATCGACACTGGGCTATAGGGAGAACCGCAGCCGCCGACGCGCTTATAGGCACGCTCCCGCCGCCGCAATTTTTAAATCTGTAATATCTTCGAAAGTATTCATTTAAATCATATGCTGTAAAGGGCCATATGGATTTATATAAAATCAACAATGCATTTAAGGTATTTAATTAGATAAGGATTAATGCTGTATTGGTTGAAATCGCTTTGAAAATTAGCCATTATTTGTCGTAAAAAGTAAATGACAAAAAAATGTTATTGTGGGATATCCATAAGAGATAGACATATACCATCGCGGACTTTTCTGTAGACCTTTTCAATGTGTACAATACTTAGTACATTATTTTGATAAATCTCGTAGGGTTCAGCCTGCGTTTGCAATGTAAGCGGAAAAAATGTAATTATTTACGACATCACATTAGAAATCTCAAAAATAACAGTATTTCTCCACTATTTAATGGATGTTATTATACATATAAACCTTCCTCTTGAATCACTCTATCTATTAAAAAAAACCGCATCAAAATCCGTTGCGTAGTTTTAAAGATTTAAGCATTCAAAGGGACATAGGGACATAGGGATATAGGGACAGAGAAAGCGACTTTGTTTTATACTATGTAGTGATAAAATACTGTAATAAAACAATAAATACTGAAAACATCGAATCATACATAATTTACTTTGTACTACTCGACCAAGCGAACTCGGCACCTGATTTGTATGCGGCCCCCTAATACTCTAGGCGCCTAGTTGGCTTGGTCGAGTAGTATATGACTAGTATGATTTGTTGCCCGTGGTCCCTTCGCGTAGTCCCTCGAAGGGACCACGGGCAATTTTTTTTACCCGTGGTCCCTGCGGGAAATATAATGCGACCGAATTTAAAATGTATCAGTCATAACTGCGTCGTCAGTCAATATATTATTCATTTTTTGATCGTTTGGCAATTAAAAACTCTAACAAAATATATCTATACTAATAAATAAAATTGAAGTGTCTGTCTGTAATTTCGTAATAACTACCTCATATTAAGCTCATATGGTTATTTGAACGGTACCATAACCGAGAACACAGTATATGAAGTACTTACATGATATTATATAAAATCTAATATGGCGTGCAACATGACGTCTGGTTGAAAATAATCTATATCTATATTCTATACATATAATAATCTATACATATAATAAAATCGTAGAATTGCCGTATCTGTACATTAAAGATTTTTGCAAAATAATAACTGGGGGAGGTTAGGGATAAGTAACAGAACGTAAAAAAGCTATTTTTGGAATTTTTGTCTGTTTGTCTGTTTGTCGGTTTATCTGTTTGTCTGTATGTTTGTGCGCGCATCACGCAAAAACTACTAAATGGACTGAAATAAAACTTGACATGATTTAAGTTCATACTACGGAGTAACATATAGGACACTTTTTATCCCGAAATTCAGCACGGTTCCCTTGGGAGAGGGGATGAAAGTCAAAATGTGTACGTAGCTGTAATTCATTAACGCGTGGACCGATTTCATTCATTCTTTTTTTGTTAGCAAGCAAATACTTTAAAGATTACCGGCTAATCTTTGAAAGGCTGGATCGATTTTGATGGGACTTTCACTGGCGGATGTTTACATTTTGATCTACCTAAATATCCGCCAGTGAACTTTTAACTGTTTTAGCAAGGTATGATGCTCAAAGGAGCTTAGGAAAAACAAAATGATTCCCACGGGATTTTATAAAAACCAATATCCACGCGAACGAAGTCGCGGGTATCCGCTCGTAATAAATAATTAGATCTAACTAAAGTATAAGTCTACTAATTATAAATTATATCAAAGGAAATTGCATACCAAAAAGCTGATATCAATATTAAATAATGTCTTGTTCATGTATTTTAGTAGTTAAATTATTAAAACAACAATCGAAGCGAAGTTTGAGCGGCTAAAACAACTAGTCCGAAAGAGAACAAAGTATTTGCAGAGGAAACTGGTCCAGGCGCCCGGTAGTGTGCAGCGATGATCGGGTCCCAGAACTCAGTTGTTTGGCCGTTAATTCCAAAAGCAATTTCTTGTGATACGATGCTCACATTGGGAGCTATTTGTCCACCGCTGATTAAAAGTGTTGGTACACGTGTGCCGTTTATAGACTCCCATTTTACATCAATGTTGGATGTAGTGGAATTAGGTAGTCGTTCTGGGATCCTGAAATCAAATAAATAACATAGGAATTAGTTAGGTATATACTTTTATCGTAAATCGATACTAGATTCGCCATTACGTTACTAGATGGCGTTGTACCGATGTAATATTATACTCGCGCTGTAAGATTTCGATTCCTTACCCGCGGTGGAACGAACACAATGTGTTTCAACGTAAAAGATTATGTGTTTGTTTGTGTGTATGTGCGTCTTTATGTTCTGAAAAACGTCCTGAAAAATTACTGGGCCGGCTGCTGAGATGCGGCTTTTTGTATTATTTAAATGTACTTTGGCAACTTAGATATAAATCTGTTTCTAAGAAACCAGCTGTTTGAACCTTTAATGCAAAGATACATAATATAATTATTTAATTTATTATTTTTATTTAATGTGTTTTTGTTGGTTTTTGGTTTATCCTTCAATCGCAAGAGCTACGGATCGACTTGATTTTTCTGCACGTATACAGTTAAAGAGTTGTAGTGGCATATACTGCTTTTATCCCAGCAAAACGAAGGGTTCCCGTGGAAGTATCTAAAAATCTAACTCCACTCCAAAAGTTAGTTCGACAGTTATGTAAATGCAAATCAAAATAATATAGACTGAAATCTTAAAACAATCTTACCCAGTGTAAGCAAATCCTGCAAAGCGACGGGTGATTGCCTTATTAGCAGGTTGGTCGATTCCTTTCAAATCATAGTTCAACAGATAATTTATAAGGACTCCATGGGGCGCTCCAGTAACTGGAATTTGTGGGAATGGCCAATCGGAATTGTGTGTACCCACGTATGTAAATTTAAACAGCCAAACATTAGCTCTTGATGTCAAAGCTCTTTCCTTAGTCGCTCTTATAACGGGATATAGTATTAGAGAGTCGCCCTGGTATTCTATATAGTCCTCGATAGTATTCATGTTAACTGTACTCTCGGCAAAGTAATTCTGACGTATATTACGCGTGACAGCTTTTCGTTTATCTTCAGATTCAAAAGCGAGATCCACTTGAATGAAGTCTCCAAAGAAATATTCCATACGTGCAAGCCATTTGTCGTTGATAGCCTGTCGAATACGTAACGTTCCTTCCCTATCCACGAAACCAGCCACGTATGGAATATGAATATAGTTTCCAGACCTTAAAATGTTAATTGGTGCGTCGGACAGGAATGTGTCGCTCGGGTTCAAAGTAGCGTTCTCAACACAGGGAGCAAACAGTAGGGAAGCATTATATAATTGGAAATCTGTAAGAACGCTGTTGAGTAATAAGTTATCAGTGACGGCAAGTATTTTCGCCATATCTTCCACTGACCTGTCCGGGAATCCCAATTTTTCTACTACTCGTGTAACATAGCCTATGGGATCGTACGAAACGGCCCACGGAGCCAATCCTGACCCACTCAGTACAATAGCTTTGTGTATTAAATTCTGTGACATGGGTGACAACGTGATTAAATCAACCATAGCTGCTCCTGATCCGTGACCAAGTAGTATGATATTGTTGGGATCTCCTCCAAAACCATCTATATTTTCCTTAATCCATTTAAGACCTTGGACGATGTCTTTTAAACCGGCGTTACCGGGAGCATCAGTCACGCGAAGACAAAGGAAACCGAAGATTGATAGCCGATAATTAATTGAAACGACTATCAAATCTTCTTCGACTAAATTTTTGAAGGAATCCACACTACCTGTTGTATCATAATCTTCTCCTTCGATCCATACCATCACGGGTTTAGGTGTGGTCAGATTTTTAGTATGGATGTTGAGTCTTAAACAATCCTCAGTGCCAATGAGCTGTTGTGAGCTTGGTTGGGCACATCGTATTGTGTTATCTGTAGCGAGGAATTCTTCTTGATACACCGGTGGCGGAGTGGGTGCCTGTAAAACAATTTTTCAAGTTAAAACTCAATAGTAGGGGAACCCAAGGGGGGATTTTTGGATTTAATCGAGCGCGTCAGATTAAGATATGGGAGGCATCTTGTATTCTGCTGAGTACCCTCTACCATATATAAGCCCTTTATATAGAGCCGCGCGAAAAATAAAAAAAAATGATGGACAGAAATACTCAAAAACGTCAGATTAAGATATGGTGGGTTAATTACGAGCTAAGAAAAGTATATTTAGAAAATCAGACTACTTGAACGTGACGTACGAGAGTGGGAGCGTTACAAAGCTGCAAAAAAACGTTATCTTGACCTTCTCGAACCTCGAGGGCAGTTGAATTTTTTTCTATTTTGAAAGAAATGATACAAAAATAACAAAAAATATAATCAGCCGATTTCCATCACTGAAATGGAAAACCTTATATATAACCTTTTATTCTTCCTATCAACTAAACTACAAAATGTAATAGGTCCTGACGACGCTCGAGTAAATCCACATTTAGCGTCCTCGGCTCCTCTACCACAATGTCATTTAACATAGAATAAGTTGACAGAAATTGCTTAAGAAAGTACATCAAAATGTAAACATCTGCCAGTGAGATCCCCATCAAAATCGATCCAGCCTTTCAGATCCTGTAATCTTTAAAGTAATCTCCTTTCTAACAAAAAGAATGAATGAAATCGGACCACGCGTTAATGAATTACAGCTAAGTACACATTTTAACTTTCATCCCCTCTCCCAACGGAACCGTGCTGAATTTCGAGATAAAAAGTATTCTATATATTACTCCGTAGTATGAGCTTAAATCACGCCAAGTTTGACTTCAATCCATCCAGTAGTTTCTGCGCGATGCGCGCACAAACATACAGACAAACAGACAAAATTTACAAAAATAACTTTTTTACGTTCTATTAAGTTTATGTATCCCTACTGTCATCTCCCAGTTATTATTTTGCAAAAATCTTTAATGTACAGATACGGCAAGTCTATACGATTTTATTATAGGTAGGTATGTATAGATTTCGATTTATTGAAGTTGGCTAAATTTTTCTTAAATTGTAGCTTGTGGCATTTACTTTTTGTAGCATTTACTTTTATTTCCGACGAATTTAAAATTCGTCAGAAAGTAAATAAAGTCGCCATTCGACTTTAGACGCATCATAGATGCTGGCAATTCATTATTACCTGTGGCCTACTAAATCTACCAGTAAAGTGATAATATTAACAAACATTACCTTGAACCGGTTTTCGCCGGCCGTGTCACCACCATAATGAACTCCATAGAATGCCAAATAATCGCCATCTTCTATACGTTGTCCAACCACCACGCCTTGGGTAGTGGTCACTCTGGGCCCGTCCTGCGCGTACGCAAGCGCACACAGGCAAATCAACAACCACATTGTATTTACAATTTTACACTAAGCGACAAAACTGAACACTCGTGCATCCCCTCCAATTGACCGACGTAGCATGACTAGTGTGCTATCGAGCCAAAACTCTTTTTATAACATAATATATAATCAGATAAAAAAATTAAGGGCCGTCGTACACGGTCATTCCGTCTGATTTAAACTGAATATTTTACAATGTCCCACTCAACTTGAGTGGAGAAAAAAAAGAAAAAAAAAAAAAAAACCGAACTGCTCCTCGCAGTTCTTGTTTCCATGCCGAACACTCCACGAGGCTGCAAGCGAGTAGCGACGAGGGTAGCACCATCTCGCTGCCGCCTGCAACAAGCGAGACCACTCCATCGCAGTATTCCTTGGCATGGAGAAAGAGTTCGACCGCGTCCGGCATCCTCTACAAAATCTCCACGTCTACGATTTTTATACTTTTAGTGGCGTTTGAAAGGGGTTTTTTGAATGCTTTTTAATCAGTTGCGTCAATCCATGCTTAATCAGTGAGTTACCTTATGTACCATTTTTTGAACCGACTTCCATAAAAGGAGGATGTTTGAAAACTTCAGCTTGAAACGCAGTATTCGTATTCGATTCCATGGTGAATCATTGACGGAGTGTAGCGGTTTTCTTGGTAATGATAATATTTATCTACATAGGGACAGTCATTTTTAACCCCCGACGCAAAAACGACGGGGTGTTATAAGTTTGACGTGTCTGTGTGTGTGTGTGTGTGTGTGTGTGTGTGTGTGTGTGCGTGCGCGTGTGCGTGTGCGTGTGCGTGTGCGTGTGCGTGTGCGTGTGCGTGTGCGTGTGCGTGTCTGCGTGTCTGCGTGTCTGCGTGTCTGCGTGTGCGTGTGCGTGTGCGTGTCTGCGTGTCTGCGTGTCTGCGTGTCTGCGTGTGTGCGTGTGTGCGTGTGTGTGTGTGTGTGTGTCTGTTCCCCTGTGTCGCTCAAACGGGTAGACCGATTTGAATGCGGTTTTTTTTGTTTGAAAGGTGAATTAGTCGAGAGTGTTAGCTATGTTTGATGAAAATCGGTCCAACATGGCCGACGCTACAAAATGGCGGATTACATATATTTTCACAACTCCCTTAATATGGGTGTTGGGGTAATTAAGGTTCATTTTGACTTTGGTAAGGCTCCTTAGAATAAAAACACGTCCTGTTATACTGATAGTTTATTCGCGACTGAATGTGGGTAAGTAACTCGATAAAATATACGCTTACGATTCAACATACCGCCCCCCAAAAGGGATTTTGCCGAAATACCTTTTATAATCTATACTAATAAATAAAATTGAAGTGTCTGTCTGTAATATCGAAATAACTACCTCATATTAAGCTCATATAGTTATTTGCACGCTACCATAACCGAATCACACGTTTTTAAAATTTTTGTCTGTCTGTCTGTCTGTCTGTCTGTCTGTCTGTCTGTCTGTCTGTCTGTCTGTCTGTTTGAACGGGCTAATCTTCGGAACGGCTGAACCGATTTTGACGGGACTTTCACATACAAATAGAGAATTAACCAGGGAGTAACATAGGCTACTTTTTTAACCGACTTTCAAAAAAGAAGGAGTTGTGTTTTTCTACCTATGTACACCGATATCTCCGAGATTTCTGAACCGATTTGCGTAATTTTTTTTTTAATCTGTAGAGAAACATTGCGACCCTGTTCTATAAAAAATTTGGATTCCAACTCCTCAATCCTGATGCTGTAGGGGACCTAATCCCCAAAACTAATGGGTTTTAGAAACTTTCGGTTATTTAAATTGATATTGGGGGTACCAATTAAAGACTTTATCGTTGAATGAACTCGAGTAGGTACATATCCAACTCCTCAACCCTGATGCTGTAAGGAATTGTATTCCGAAATCGTGGGGATCTCACGGGATTTTTCCGTTTTCGGGACGGGTTTCTACAGATAAGCTACTTTTTGTTCTGGAAAATCAAAAGTTCCCACGGGATTTTTAAAAACCTAAATCCACACGGGCGAAGCCGTGGGCATCATCTAGTTATAAATGAAACTAAAGTAAACAGTACATTACATCATTAGTCAAGCTTACAATTTTATCGCTTAAAATAAAATGTAGTTTTGCAATAAAAACAGTAAAATAAATTGAACAAATTGTAAATAAACACATAGGTACTTAGTAAATTCAATTTTCACTTGTACATAATTCATGAACATTTGTAAAAATCATGTAAAGGAATAAGCAAGAAATAAATTACAATTTTGAAAATAGGTATAGGTAGGTAATTCTTTGACATAAAAGTAAATGGTTAGATTATCACTCAGTTACATAATTTGTAGGTATAATCAGCAGGTAGGTACTACTAAGGTAAGTGAAACTTGTTTACATATCATTTAGTTTAAGATTAACTTTTAATTGTACCGTCCACTATGCGAATTCTTTTAGAATTTTCTAACTTGTATCTCCTTCCTTCATTTATTTCTTGTTCTCTCTGTAAATTTCTCTCGATAGCTCTTTACTGTTTGAAAATATTCTCTTTGTATTTGTATCAATATTTCCTTTCATACTTTGTTGGTGCATGGTATTGTCTTTTCTACTTGTCTTTGTATCTATCTCTCCGAATAATATCCAGCCCAACGCAGTATTTTGCGCACAAGGTGTTCCAGGCGGACCTTTCACTAGACCTTGTCGCAGTATCTTTGCATATTCGTTTGCACCAAGAATGAGATCAATAGGTCCTGACGTAAAATAATCTGGATCTGCTAAGTCGAGACCTGTAATATGTGACCATTGTTTTAAAGTTGTAGCTTTGATCTTCGGAATCTTAAGGCTAATCTGCTTTGACATAATGAAAGCTTGTATAGGCAGACCATAGCAAGGATCCCTTTGCGATAAAACTTGGACGTTAACTTGTTCCTTAACAGCCACTCTCGTTGATTCTATTCCGGTAACAATTCTGTTTGTATTGTATCTTTTGAGCCTCAGTGTTTGAGCCGCCTTCTCACTGATAAAACACGCTTGAGAGCCCAAGTCTATTAGCGTCTTTAGAACAGTAGTATGTCCACTCTCACCTCTTACTGTAAGTAAAGCTGTTGCTAATAGAGCAAAGTTATTGTATGTAACAGGACTATTAGACGCAATCATTGTATGTACTCTAGTTTCTTCTGCACTGTCCTCGTTTTCTTCTTCTTCTTTTGTATTTCTTGACTCATGCAGAAGAGAATGATGCCGTCTACTGCACTTCTTACAAAATAGCCTAACTGTACATTTGAAAATTTTATGCCCTGGAGCCAAACAGTTGAAACAAATCCTATTCTTCTTGACGTATTCACTTCTCTCTGTAGGATTCATCTTCAGAAACTCTTCACAACGACTCAGCGTATGATTTTCTTTGCACAATATACAAGTTTTACTGTTTGGAGTAGTGGTAACGTGAAATGTTCGTACCTTTGTGGGTTTGTCATGAGATGCTGATGGTGATGATGCAAGCTCAAGTGTACGAAACTTGGATTCGAGAAAGTTCTTTAAGCTATCCCATGTAGGCATTTCTTCAGAATTATGCTTGTAAGTATATTCTTCCCACTGCTTATGTGACTCTGGGTCCAACTTCTGAACAACAAGAAATATAATTAATATATCCCAAGAGTCTGTAGAAATTTTTAAGTTTTTTAAATGATTTAAGCACTCCGTAGTACTATCCAAAAGTAATTTTAACTGACTTGCGTTCTGTGTGCTTAACTTCTTTTGAGTAAATAATCTTCTGAGTATAGAGTTCACTATCAAACGTTTGTTTCCATAACGATTCTTCATCAATTCCCACGCTTGTTCGTAATTGTCATCAGTAATTTGTATGTGATTGAGAATTGCTGCAGCTTCTCCACTAACACTGGTCTTCAAGTAATATAACTTCTGAACTCGACTAAGTGACGAACTATGTACCAATATATTGAAGAGGTCATGAAAGGTTGGCCATTCATCGTACTTGCCCGTGAATGTAGGTATTTTTATGGGGGGTAGTTTTACTTGCGAGCAGCATGAGTCTTCGATAGAAATATTTCCATGATAATGCGTGTATGGTGCGTCACTAGCTCGTGTCTTAGCTAACATGTCTTTCAAGTCCCCATGTAAACATAAATATAAATCTTCTTGGATGAAAAACTCTTCATTTACAAAATACGACATTAAACCTCTTTGGTCTCTTGTTGTATTCTTCACTAAAATTTCGTGTGCATTCTTAAAAGTATTCCAGTAATCTTCTAAACTTTTAATTCTAGTTTCTAAATAACCTGTTGTCATTCTTTCCTTGGGACATTTCTTCCAATTTATTTGGGTTTTCTTCAGTATAGCCGCTGTATTTTCAAGAATATTAATAGCTTGATCCGTAACTGTAGTCATTTTGTTTATGTGATGCACGAAAATTTTTACTCGTTCAATCCGGCGACGATTTTAGACCATATGTTGGGGTAATTAAGGTTCATTTTGACTTTGGTAAGGCTCCTTAGAATAAAAACACGTCCTGTTATACTGATATGACTGAATGTGGGTAAGTAACTCGATAAAATATACGCTTACGATTCAACAATGGGTATCAAATGAAAGGGCTTGACTAGTAGAACAGCACTATTGCAAATGCAAGATGGCCGCTGCCACAAAATGGCGAATGTCGGGGCTTTTTTAAATTTCTAATTTATATTTGTAGTCGACGCGATAAGTAAATGTATCAAAACGATAAAAATATAAGCGGTGATAGCCTAGTTAAGACTTCGGCCTCCCTTTCGACTGGACCGAGTTCGATTCCCGGCACGCACCTCTTAACAGTTACTTAGTCTGAGAAAATAAATAAATTTTTATGTTTTTTTTTAATGAAGCCGCACCGCATTTTTGAAAAGATTCATCACTGGTGATGATAAGTGGATCACTTACGATAACAATGTGAGCAAAAGTCAAAGTGTGACAAACTCCTCAGACTGGCGAAACCCGGATTAAGGCGCAATAAGATGAATGGTACGATTGAAAGGGCAAACCGCTAGACTTTAATCATCGATCATATACATATTTACAACACATAATACGTACCATTTCTTTCTTTATTTAAATCTGCATTAGATGCTTTCACATTTCGGTAGGTAATCGAGAAACGAATAAGAAAAGAAACTCTTTTGTAAAGACAAAATCAAAAGGAACGTCAGGTTTAAAAAAAAAAAAACTTATTACTTATATATAAAAAAAATCAGCGATGATCTATTCTAATTCATTGTCTCATGGTATTAAAAAAACTAGAAACTCCTTAATTAAAGTATGACACAATATTATAAGAGCGCAACGCAAGTAAAAGAAATAACGAAATAAAAACAGATAAAAGCACTCCAATTAAAATTTTATTCCATAAATATAAAACTTCTGAAATTATATTCGTGTGTTTTCTTTATGATTGTACACTAAATAACGCAACACAGTATAACTTTTTTAGGGTTCCGTACCCAAATGGTAAAACGGGACTCTATTACTAAGACTCCGCTGTCTGTGTCACCAGGCTGTATTTCATGAACCGTTATAGTTCAGTTGAAATTTTCACAGATGATGTATTTCTGTTGCCGCTATAACAATAAATGAGGAGCGTTGTTTCAAATCGTATTTTGTCCATAGTAATCAAAATATGAGATTTCGTTGTATATGGCCTTAAAATGCAAGAGTAACTAACTTAGCAAAAGTTAGTGCATAAAAACCGAATTTGTCAAGTAAATAATCGAATGTCAAAATGAGGCGCTGTTTCAAAATATGTTTTGTCCGTGTGAAGTGGTGTTTCAAAACATAGTCTGTCCACCTGTTAGCAAAATAACAATTTATTATGGTCTGTCTGTGGCGGCAAACTGTACGATTATTTAAATAATGGCCTGTTTTACCACCTTCTGATAAGTAAGGTAAGTATCTACAACTTTTGTCTTTGTCATTTGACATAATCCGAAAATCCGACACTTATCAGAAGGTGGTGAAACAAGCCGTTAGTAATTTAAACAAAATTGTTTTAATATTGTTGCACAAGCATGGAGCAAGGAGTCCTAGTAGGAAATCATTCAGTTGGCTCAAGAAAAAAAGACACAAAACATCAAAACAAAGAGGCGAGGAATATTTAAATTATCGTTTTATTGTTTCTTTGTACTATTATACGACTCTAACTGTATTTTATCGGCAGTTATAAGATTCTGGCTACAATATGAATTTATTTTGTTTCAGTTATGAAATAAAGGAACCTGAACTGAACAATTTTGTCATTCATAATTCCATGCATTCATAATAACTCAAGATTTAATATATGTTGTGCTATATATAAATTTGATTTAATACAGTGAAAACATTATTTTATGCATACTCTGTGCATAAAATATAGGCCATAAGCGTTTTTTTATTTTTTAGTAGGTATTATTGGACAAAATATGAATCATTTCTTTGTACATAATATGCTTAGAAAATAAACCAGTGTTTCAAAATGTATTGTGTCCATAAAACAGTGTTTCAAAATGTATTATGTCCATACAAATGGTTCAAAACATATTTTGTCCAATATTTATGCTTAATTAACTTAATAAAAAACTATAGAACACTATTTGTTTTTTTATTCAGACATGCTATATTATGCTTTATATTTAGCATGGTAAATTTATTTCTACATATAAATTTAAGAAAAAGGCATAAATTAAAAACGGCTATTTTTGAAAAATACACATTTTTGGACAAAATGAGTTTTGAAACAACGCTCCTCAAATAATAAAAACAGAATAAAGTGAATATTTAAGCGGGCTCAACAAACGTGATTTTTTTCGCCGTTTTTATAGATAATGTTACGGAACCTTTCGTGTGCGAGTCCGACTCGCACTTGACCGGTTTTTATTTATATACATACCTACGTACTTTTATTATTTTAGGGAAAACATGTGCTTTGAATGTTATCATTGTTATTTCGCGCGGTTTTTTTAAATTGTGCTCTTTGATGTCCCGGGATAAAAAGTAGCCTATTTTCGTCACCGGGTTGCAATCTATCTCTGTGCCAAATATTTTTCAGGATCATATATTTTTTCTTTAAAAAAAAATATTAGCCATGGTGAACATGACTAATATTCCCCTTTCCCCTCCAATTAAGTGAAAATTTGTGCTAGGAGTGGGAAGGACAATAGTGTAACGGGTGGGGTTTGAACCGTCGACCATACGGTTCCCGATCAACGCGCGACGACCGCTGCGCTTTTGAGGCTCCCATATATGAACTGATTTTTATACAAATGTGCTCTAAATATTATATCTCTGCTTGTGAAAATCCCGTCAAAATCAGATTCAGCCATTCTGAATATTATTTAGGTAAGCCACCCAGCTATTAACATCCAGCCAAGCCAGGCAGACAAACGGCTATAAATTTTAAAAATGTGTTTTGTAAAATTTAAATAAAAAACCTGTCAAGTGCGAGTCAGACTCGCGCACCGAGGGTTCCTTACTCCAGAAGTATAAGTACAATCTGTTTTTCATTAGTTTGTCTTAAAAGGTAAGGTGCTAATTAAGCTAGGCCTCTAAATTGTATGAGCACTCATACAACTCAGAGGTCTATCTTAATTGGCTCAACTATGTATGTATGGGGACACCCTTTACTTTCCAACTTTTTTAGTTTTTGAAATTTTTCCTTTATTTATGCTGTAAGACCTGGCTTTTTGCCAAATTTCGTAATTTTAGGTCAACTGGAACTACCATTTAGGTTTTCGACCCAAAAATATAGGGTACTTCCGGTTGACCTAGATTTCTCAATTTTGGTCAAAAGCAAGGTCTTACAGATCAAGTAAAGGAAAATTTTTGAAAAATAAAAACGTTGAAAATTAAGGTAAATTTTGGTACTTACAAGTTTTCGTGAAAATCTAAATTTGCCCATATCTTTTTATTGTGTGGACTCAGGACCTTAATTTTTATACACCTAATAGGAACCATAGACCTCAGTATCTGGTATAAATTTCAACTTGCTAGGTCCATCCGTTCCTGAGAAAATCGGTGGTGACACTCGGACAGACGGACAGACGGACAAGAAAGTGATCTTATAAGGGTTCCTTTGTTTACCTTTTGAGGTACGGAACCCTAAAAATAAGATGCAAATATTCGAAATCGCAGACGTCACTTGTACAGATAAGATACGATACCTATAATACCCCTACCCCGATTGTCTTGCTTGAGTATCTACATTAATTTTTATTGACATATCTAATTAAGGACCGGCACACCTAAATCGGGTTAAACAAGGTCCAGCATTTTAGGTTTTTACAATAGTAAATATTAAAATTTCTAAACATAATAAATATTATGCACTACTCTATAAAATGAAGTATAAGATCATTAAAAAAAATAGTCATAAAGTCTTATATTAATAATAGAAAAAAAATCGAGAAATTCATAGAAAACTTTAAAATAGCGTTGCCGCATTTGAAGTCTCCTGAATTAGTTTGAGACATAAAAACAACAAAAATTGTCTTAAATTAATGGTAAAAGACCAAGGAACACGATAAATAAATTTGTTTTTCAATACAACTTTAAGTTTTTTTGCAATTGGGTAGCAAACATACCACATTTTTATCCACGATTTCTTCATACAAATTACTATGGCGTGCACCGCTGCAAAATTCAACCTATATATTCCCGGAACGCGAAGCTTGCGTTTCAATCGCCCGCGGGCTGTCAAGGTGGAAGGTGCGCTCGTCGCTTCAAAAATCCTGTCGCGATCTCTGCTCGTGTACATACACAAAAACTCGCTGGAGCGGTACCATTGGACAAAAGCACGTGACTATACCTGACGAGAAGCTCCGCTGTGAGGGGCTGCTACCTACGTAGTTCGCGCGAGATTATAATATTTTTCTATAAATTAGGATTTTTTTAACCTTTATTTAGTTAACTTCAGTAAATGATAAAATTAAAAAAATGTAAAATATACCAAATTCTTGCACTATGTGTATGTGAAATTCCAAAATTTATTATTTTAGAGAAATTATATTTTTTTTCCTGTCAACCCCATAATTTTTGGACTCTAACTTTTGTTATATCTGTATAATTATTAAGTCAGTCGTCATCATTTTTGAAAGCTTTTATCGCCGAAACTATGACTCATAGCCCCATGGTGTTGGTGTTAATTTTTTTTTGACGTGATAAAGTCTTATAAATCGATGAACGCCGGCTGCACGCACGAAAAAACATGACACTTGAGCCGAGCGTGCAAGCGAGAGCGCGGAACAAGCTATAGAGAGGCACGATCTTCCTAAGTGTTTGGTTTCATCAATGTTTTCTCGTTATGTTGTCACGTAAAATTATCTTCCGTAAACCGATTTTTCAGACAACCAATTTTGTTTTGTGATGTTTGTATGATCGCGTAGTCAGATTTTTGAAAGTTTTTACTTCCAAAACCATGGTCTATAGGTCCCTTAATGTTACTCAACCTTCTTATTTACGTGATGTCTATATTGCTCACGTGGTTAGATTTTTAAAGGCTTATATCTCCGAAACTATAGGGTGCAGCCCAATGTTGTTGGTACTCAAACTTCTTATTTTCGGGATGTCTATGTGCTCACATGGGCAGATTTTTTTGTCATATTTTAAATTGGTCATATTTTAAAACTTATACCTCCGAAACTATATAGTGCAGCTAAATGACTACACTTCTTATTTTCACGATGTCTATGTACTCACGTAGTCAGATTTTTAAAAGTTTATATCTCCGAAACTATAGGTGCAGCCCCATGTTGTTGGTACTCAAACTTCTTATTTTCGCGATATCTATGTGCTCACGTGGTCAGATTTTTAAAATCTTACATATCCGAAACTATAGGGTGCAGCCCCATGTTGTTGGTACTCAAACTTTTTATTTTCGCGATATCTATGTGCTCACGTAGTCAGATTTTTAAAAGCTTATATCTCCGAAACTACAGGGTGCAGCCCCATGTTGTTGGTACTCAAACTTCTTATTTTCGCGATATCTAACATAGTCAGATTTTTAAAAGCTTATATCTCCGAAACTATAGGGTGCAGCCCCATGTTGTTGGTACTCAAACTTCTTATTTTCGCGATATCTATGTGCTCACGTGGTCAGATTTTTAAAACCTTACATATCCGAAACTATAGGGTGCAGCCCCATGTTGTTGGTACTCAAACTTTTTATTTTCGCGATATCTATGTGCTCACGTAGTCAGGTTTTTAAAAGCATATATCTCCGAAACTATAGGGTGCAGCCCCATGTTGTTGGTACTCAAACTTCTTATTTTCGCGATATCTATGTGCTCACATAGTCAGATTTTTAAAAGTTTATATCTCCGAAACTATAGGGTGCAGCCCCATGTTGTTGGTACTCAAACTTCTTATTTTCGCGATATCTATGTGCTCACGTGGTCAGATTTTTAAAACATTACATATCCGAAACTATAGGGTGCAGCCCCATGTTGTTGGTACTCAAACTTCTTATTTTCGCGATATCTATGTGCTCACGTGGTCAGATTTTTAAAATCTTACATATCCAAAACTATAGGGTGCAGCCCCATGTTGTTGGTACTCAAACTTTTTATTTTTGCGATATTTATGTGCTCACGTAGTCAGATTTTTAAAAGCTTATATCTCCGAAACTATAGGGTGCAGCCCCATGTTGTTGGTACTCAAACTTCTTATTTTCGCGATATCTATGTGCTCACATAGTCAGATTTTTAAAAGCTTATATCTCCGAAACTATAGGGTGCAGCCCCATGTTGTTGGTACTCAAACTTCTTATTTTCGCGATATCTATGTGCTCACGTGGTCAGATTTTTAAAACCTTACATATCCGAAACTATAGGGTGCAGCCCCATGTTGTTGGTACTCAAACTTTTTATTTTCGCGATATCTATGTGCTCACGTAGTCAGGTTTTTAAAAGCATATATCTCCGAAACTATAGGGTGCAGCCCCATGTTGTTGGTACTCAAACTTCTTATTTTCGCGATATCTATGTGCTCACATAGTCAGATTTTTAAAAGCTTATATCTCCGAAACTATAGGGTGCAGCCCCATGTTGTTGGTACTCAAACTTCTTATTTTCGCGATATCTATGTGCTCACATAGTCAGATTTTTAAAAGTTTATATCTCCGAAACTATAGGGTGCAGCCCCATGTTGTTGGTACTCGAACTTCTTATTTTCGCGATATCTATGTGCTCACGTGGTCAGATTTTTAAAATCTTACATATCCGAAACTATAGGGTGCAGCCCCATGTTGTTGGTACTCAAACTTTTTATTTTCGCGATATCTATGTGCTCACGTGGTCAGATTTTTAAAACCTTACATATCCGAAACTATAGGGTGCAGCCCCATGTTGTTGGTACTCAAACTTTTTATTTTCGCGATATCTATGTGCTCACGTAGTCAGGTTTTTAAAAGCATATATCTCCGAAACTACAGGGTGCAGCCCCATGTTGTTGGTACTCAAACTTCTTATTTTCGCGATATCTATGTGCTCACATAGTCAGATTTTTAAAAGCTTATATCTCCGAAACTATAGGGTGCAGCCCCATGTTGTTGGTACTCAAACTTCTTATTTTCGCGATATCTATGTGCTCACGTGGTCAGATTTTTAAAACCTTACATATCCGAAACTATAGGGTGCAGCCCCATGTCGTTGGTACTCAAACTTTTTATTTTCGCGATATCTATGTGCTCACGTAGTCAGGTTTTTAAAAGCATATATCTCCGAAACTATAGGGTGCAGCCCCATGTTGTTGGTACTCAAACTTCTTATTTTCGCGATATCTATGTGCTCACATAGTCAGATTTTTAAAAGTTTATATCTCCGAAACTATAGGGTGCAGCCCCATGTTGTTGGTACTCAAACTTCTTATTTTCGCGATATCTATGTGCTCACGTGGTCAGATTTTTAAAATCTTACATATCCGAAACTATAGGGTGCAGCCCCATGTTGTTGGTACTCAAACTTTTTATTTTCGCGATATTTATGTGCTCACGTAGTCAGATTTTTAAAAGCTTATATCTCCGAAACTATAGGGTGCAGCCCCATGTTGTTGGTACTCAAACTTCTTATTTTCGCGATATCTATGTGCTCACAATATAGTCAGATTTTTAAAAGCTTATATCTCCGAAACTATAGGGTGCAGCCCCATGTTGTTGGTACTCAAACTTCTTATTTTCGCGATATCTATGTGCTCACGTGGTCAGATTTTTAAAACCTTACATATCCGAAACTATAGGGTGCAGCCCCATGTTGTTGGTACTCAAACTTTTTATTTTCGCGATATCTATGTGCTCACGTATTCAGGTTTTTAAAAGCATATATCTCCGAAACTATAGGGTGCAGCCCCATGTTGTTGGTAGTCAAACTTCTTATTTTCGCGATATCTATGTGCTCACATAGTCAGATTTTTAAAAGTTTATATCTCCGAAACTATAGGGTGCAGCCCCATGTTGTTGGTACTCAAACTTCTTATTTTCGCGATATCTATGTGCTCACGTGGTCAGATTTTTAAAACATTACATATCCGAAACTATAGGGTGCAGCCCCATGTTGTTGGTACTCAAACTTTTTATTTTCGCGATATCTATGTGCTCACGTAGTCAGGTTTTTAAAAGCATATATCTCCGAAACTATAGGGTGCAGCCCCATGTTGTTGGTACTCAAACTTCTTATTTTCGCGATATCTATGTGCTCACATAGTCAGATTTTTAAAAGTTTATATCTCCGAAACTATAGGGTGCAGCCCCATGTTGTTGGTACTCGAACTTCTTATTTTCGCGATATCTATGTGCTCACGTGGTCAGATTTTTAAAATCTTACATATCCGAAACTATAGGGTGCAGCCCCATGTTGTTGGTACTCAAACTTTTTATTTTCGCGATATCTATGTGCTCACGTAGTCAGATTTTTAAAAGCTTATATCTCCGAAACTACAGGGTGCAGCCCCATGTTGTTGGTACTCAAACTTCTTATTTTCGCGATATCTATGTGCTCACATAGTCAGATTTTTAAAAGCTTATATCTCCGAAACTATAGGGTGCAGCCCCATGTTGTTGGTACTCAAACTTCTTATTTTCGCGATATCTATGTGCTCACGTGGTCAGATTTTTAAAACCTTACATATCCGAAACTATAGGGTGCAGCCCCATGTTGTTGGTACTCAAACTTTTTATTTTCGCGATATCTATGTGCTCACGTAGTCAGGTTTTTAAAACCTTACATATCCGAAACTATAGGGTGCAGCCCCATGTTGTTGGTACTCAAACTTTTTATTTTCGCGATATCTATGTGCTCACGTAGTCAGGTTTTTAAAAGCATATATCTCCGAAACTACAGGGTGCAGCCCCATGTTGTTGGTACTCAAACTTCTTATTTTCGCGATATCTATGTGCTCACATAGTCAGATTTTTAAAAGCTTATATCTCCGAAACTATAGGGTGCAGCCCCATGTTGTTGGTACTCAAACTTCTTATTTTCGCGATATCTATGTGCTCACGTGGTCAGATTTTTAAAACCTTACATATCCGAAACTATAGGGTGCAGCCCCATGTTGTTGGTACTCAAACTTTTTATTTTCGCGATATCTATGTGCTCACGTAGTCAGGTTTTTAAAAGCATATATCTCCGAAACTATAGGGTGCAGCCCCATGTTGTTGGTACTCAAACTTCTTATTTTCGCGATATCTATGTGCTCACATAGTCAGATTTTTAAAAGTTTATATCTCCGAAACTATAGGGTGCAGCCCCATGTTGTTGGTACTCAAACTTCTTATTTTCGCGATATCTATGTGCTCACGTGGTCAGATTTTTAAAACATTACATATCCGAAACTATAGGGTGCAGCCCCATGTTGTTGGTACTCAAACTTTTTATTTTCGCGATATCTATTTGCTCACGTAGTCAGGTTTTTAAAAGCATATATCTCCGAAACTATAGGGTGCAGCCCCATGTTGTTGGTACTCAAACTTCTTATTTTCGCGATATCTATGTGCTCACATAGTCAGATTTTTAAAAGTTTATATCTCCGAAACTATAGGGTGCAGCCCCATGTTGTTGGTACTCGAACTTCTTATTTTCGCGATATCTATGTGCTCACGTGGTCAGATTTTTAAAATCTTACATATCCGAAACTATAGGGTGCAGCCCCATGTTGTTGGTACTCAAACTTTTTATTTTCGCGATATCTATGTGCTCACGTAGTCAGATTTTTAAAAGCTTATATCTCCGAAACTACAGGGTGCAGCCCCATGTTGTTGGTACTCAAACTTCTTATTTTCGCGATATCTATGTGCTCACATAGTCAGATTTTTAAAAGCTTATATCTCCGAAACTATAGGGTGCAGCCCCATGTTGTTGGTACTCAAACTTCTTATTTTCGCGATATCTATGTGCTCACGTGGTCAGATTTTTAAAACCTTACATATCCGAAACTATAGGGTGCAGCCCCATGTTGTTGGTACTCAAACTTTTTATTTTCGCGATATCTATGTGCTCACGTAGTCAGGTTTTTAAAAGCATATATCTCCGAAACTATAGGGTGCAGCCCCATGTTGTTGGTACTCAATCTTTTTATTTTCGTGATGTCTGTATGATCGCGTGGTCAGTCGAGATCAACCATTATTTTTGAAAGCTTTTATCTCCAAAACTATGGTCCACAACCCCATGTTGCTTGAAAGTACTTGATACTCAATCTTTAAATTCGTGGAATTATGACGCAGTGTCGAAGAAGCTAGTACTCATAAAAGGCAAAGGCTACCTATAAAATTTCCACTTTAAAAATAAATAAAGATCTGAATTTCATTTACTAAACCATACCTAAATGGCCTAAAGAAATACCTATTTACCTAATACCTAAACCCATAGAAAAAATAGAGTTTACAATCGACCTTTTATGTATTAATGCGCAAAAAATACTTTATGCTAAATTAAAATACCTACACTGCCATCTCATCTCATCATCATCTGCCAAAATACGACTTAATCAATACAAATAATTCACGCACACTTCAGTAAATTCACGTTGATCATTGATCATGAAAGTGTGGCAGACATTTCAGTTGCAAAAGCCGTGTCTATTATTTAGATTTTTTTTAAATCTAACGCCTACGCCCATGATGATTAGAAACAAATAGGTTAATAATAATAATATTAACATTTTGTACACGGACGTGAGAGTAAGATACATAAAAAATAATATTAATAAGTCAGTAAAGTAGTAGTAGCTGTTATTTTATTACACGGTAGGTATAATATCGACAAACATCTCGAAAATAAGATAGCTAAGTATGCCTAGGTGAGGAACTCGCTCGCACATCGCCTGCCGCGAATCGAGTGCGCGCACCCGTAGTACCGCTGCTGAATGTATCTATGTGTGCGTGCGCCGACGGTGGCTCTGTGTGTAGCGCTAAATGCCTAGTTTTGACTACGCGCTCAAGGTATGCCGGCCCTTAATTCTAATTTTCCGCGATGCTTGTCAATGATGAGTGACGACGCTAATCTCTACCAGCTCCTTAATTAAGTAATTAACTAAGTAAGTACCTAACAGGTAGGTTTTATAAGAATGGAGACAGCGAAATGCAAGATCGCAAGAGGTTTCAATAAAACCGGCCAAATGCGAGTCGGACTCGCGCACGTAGGGTTCCGTACCTTTATCTATAAAAACGGCACGGCACGGGCGTGCGTGCGTGCGTGCGTGCGTGCGTGTGTGTGTCTGTCTGTTCCCCTGTGGCGCTCAAACGGGTGAACCAATTTGAATGCGGTTTTTAGGGTTCCGTACCCGAAGGGTAAAAAACGGAGCCCTATTAATGTCACTCGGCTGTCTGTCTGTCTGTCTGTCTGTCTGTCCGTCTGTCCGGACAATATGGTATTTAGTGTAAAACGTTAACCCAAAATCAAATATTGAATTAGAAATTGAATTAAATTATTTTTCAGGGGGGCTCCCATACATGAAAAAGGAGCCGGAAAAAAAAATTTTTTCTTTACCCTAGCTTGTGGGGTATCATTGTTTAGAGCCAATTAAGTAGAGTACAAATATATATTTTTTTAATTTTTATCTCAAAAAATAAGGGAATGGGAGGCCATCAAAGTTGTCAGTTTTAGACCATTTTTGTGACGGGGGCTATCTCAAAAACTAAACTAGTTGGGAATATGATATTTCAGTATATTATGTACTATATGCTCTATTTAAACAACAAATACTGAAAACAACGATTTATTAAATAGTTTATAAGCTGTGACCAAAATAAACGAACATTTTTTTGGGTTTTTCTTTCACGGTTTGTTGCGATGTCTAGCTCGGAAATTAAATATTTCTTAGACCCAAAATATTATATTGTTCATAATTATGTACGGAACCCTGAAAGAGCGAGGCCCGACTCGCACTTGGCTGATTTTTTTTCATTTGAAAGGTGAACTAGTCGAGAGTGTTGTTAGCTATGTTTGATGAAAATCGATCCAAGATGGCCGCCACCACAAAATGGCGAATGTCGGGGGTTTTTTAAATTTTTAATTTATACTTGTTTAGTATTTGTTGTTATAGCGGCAACAGAAATATATCACCTGTGAAAATTTCAACTGTCCATCACGGTTCATGAGATAAAACTTGGTGACAGACGGACGGACGGACGGACAGCGCAGTCTTAGTAATAGGGTTTCCGTTTTACCCTTTGGGTACGAAACCCTAAAAAAATATGCTTAACTTTTTTATTTATTTTAATTATATTTAATGCGAAAGGCAGCTTTTAACGACTATATTGTACGGTGATGATCATAGTGATAATAACCAGGAACGATGGCTTAACGTGCTCTCTGAGGCACGCGAGAAAAATACTGCCAACTACCAACTCCGGGCTGGCGCGGGCGATGAGAATTTCGTGACAGAAAATTTCACTTCAGGACAAGTTTTGGTTCGACCTGAGAATCGAAGCCAGGATCTCGCGATCCATACTCGAACACGTTAACCGCTAGACCAACAGGGCATTCTCGTTATATAAATTCGAAAATTCGCCTTGGTTTTTTAAATGACTTCAAAAAAGGGAGGTTATCAATTCGACAGTGTGTATTGTAACTGCAAAATATTCACATATTATGTGAATATTATGTATAGACCCCCGACCCGATGGACAGACGATCTCAAGCGAGTCGCTGGTAGCCGCTGGAATCAGGCGGCACAAGATCGTGTTCTGTGGCGATCCTTGCAAGAGACCTATGTCCAGCAGTGGACGTCTATTGGTTGAGACGACGACGACGACGATTATGTATGTATGTATGTATGTATGTATGTATGTATGTATGTATTTATGTATGTATGTTTGTCCGTCCGCGGATTTCTCCGAAACTATTTACCGGAGTGTGACCATTCTTTCTTAAATTTACTTCCACTTAGGAAACAGCTGATGATATGTACAATCATCAAAATCGGTTCGGTAGTTTCCGAGATAATATAGACTGTGGCAAAGTCGGTTTTACTTTTAATGCTTTTAGAGTTTACATTATCATTATTATTTATTGTAAAATCACAAATTGACAACGTTAGATATTGTTTCAAAATAATATTATATAGGTACATGTTCGTAGTTATTTACTAAGTATGACTTATCAATTCTGTAGGCACTATGATAAATATTTGATAAGTAATTATCTTTAGATTCAAAACAAGGGTGTAGCGATGCTGGGACAGACTTGCCCCACCCTAGATATAGTAATGTAATGAGTAACTGAACGCTTTAAAATTTCGCAGTGCGGCCTAGGCCTTATATTCCGTATTTTAATATGTTTTATTTCGCGAATTTTAATTCGCAAGTGCGGGCAGCTTCATACATTTCCATATGTCACAGAATCCTGCGAAAAAATTCGCGCGAAATATTTCGCAATGCGGCCTAGGCCTTAGAGCGGGGCCGCACTGCGAAAATTATTCACGCGAATTTTATTCGCGCGGTTTATATTCCGCATTTTAATATATTTTTCTCGCGAATTTTAAATCACATGTGCGTGCAGCTTCATACATTCCCATATGTCACAGAACTTTGCGAAAAAATTCGCGCGAATAAATTTCGCAGTGCGGCCTAGGCCTTACTATACAAAAATAAAACTGACAACTTTGACGGACCCATTGACTTATATATTACTTCGTATGGACCGGGTCATTGAACAAAAAAAATGTCGCCGACTCAACGGTGCTAAAATGTGTATGGAGCACCAATGCGAACTCATTGACGTCTGGACTTCAAACGCAAGCAGACGTTGCTTTGCATTACAAAAATGCCGAGTTGTGTCGTAAAAAAGTGTACTAATTCCGATAAAAAGGTGACTAAAAAAAAGGATGGAATATCTTTTTTTCGGTAAGCAATATAAAATTATGTATTACATATAGTTTTAACATTTCTAATAAATATTATAATTACCGTTTACAATTGACTAACCGGCCATGTTCACTTAGTATGTATATAAATTATGAACGCACTTAAGTCGCGTAGTTTTAATTTGGCCGTATTACATGCGGCCACACGAGGTAACATTGTAATGTCGGTACATCGGGATTTTGATTTGATTTCATGGAAATAAATTTCAAACTGCATTACATTATGATATTGGGATTACCGACTTATATTTATTAATGTCGCAAAAGAAAACGAATAAATATATCTGCTAAATCTATATCTATCTATATATATAAAAATGAATCCCTATTTTCCTTGGTCACGGCATCACGCGTGAAAGGCTGGACTGATTCTGATGAAATGTTTTGTGTGTATTTGAGTTGGTCTAGGTATGGTTTAAATTTACAATTAGACCTGGTAGGTGGCGCTGCAGTCGGGGTTTAGGATTTTTATTTTATTATGGACAAATTTTAATTAAATTTCTTATGTGGGTTTCGGTTGGTTCCTGGGGAGTTTAGATTCACAATAATTGGACCCGATAGGTGGCGCTGCAATCGCTTTCTAGGTTCAGTGCAGGATAACGTCTGCCGGGTCCACCAGTAAAATATAAAGGCTTTGTCCTAACTGACTGACAAATAACGTACCTACAGCCCAAACAGCTGGACGTTCTAGACTTGGGAGAACATAATATTCCTTGAGTACCCTAGAAACTTACTAAGAAAGGATTTATGAAAACTCCACTCCTAAGAGGGTTAAAATGTGAAGGAACGTTTCTATGAAAGTCTGTCAATTTCAAGTTTTATCCATCAAAATTCGAACTTGGGCATTCGGTTAGAAATAAATCAGTTCAGGATTTTTGAAAATTCGGGATAGAAGTTAGGGGATAAAATATCGTAAATCCACGTAAATAAAGGGAATCGTTTAGTTATTAATATGTGTTTATCTACTCTCATATCTTAAAATCCCGAATATGAAATCAAAATGTGTCATATATTGGACTACTTTATTCACATACATCTATAATATTTAAAAAAAAAATTAAAAAAATTCATTATAACACTACTTTGTTAGGAAATTATTGCAAAGTAATGTTATAAAATAATTTTTTCTACATTATAGTACAGGCGAACTGGGTTCTGGTATTTTTGAGCCATGGCGGGAAATTCGTGCGACCTCCTTACAGTAGATGTGTGTAACTGTACAAACGCGTTAAACATTGTGAATTGTGTTAAATTGCAGAAGAGTAACTACTAAAAATTAAGTTTACTTAAAATTAAGTAACTACTAAAAATAACTACTAAAAATTAATAACTATTAAAAATTAAATTTTTGATAAGCTTGAGCTATTTTCCGATCCACTAATTTCTATAGGACATTAGGACTCCTCTACTACTATTAATTTCTCTATGGTAATCCAGGCTGTATGGTCAACGATCTTGGCCTGTCCCGAAAGGGACAAACCGAAAAAGAAGAAGAATCTCTATGGTAATAACTGAATTTTGGCGCCATACGCTAGTTATAATATTTAAATTTTTTATTTGTTACTCAAAACTTTACAAGACATGGTTTTTATTGTGCGGAAAAATGTCTAGCAGTGATACTGAAGAGAATTTAACTCCACCTGACCACCGACCAACAATCTTTTGCCAGCAAAATCAAAGAAAACTCACGACAAATATTACCAAGATTTTATGGTTTGGATTTTAAGATATGAGTTTAGATAAAGTAGTGTATGAAACTCTACATAATTAGTTATTAAAACACTCGTGTAATACTATTAAAAAACTCGCCTGCGGCTCGTTTTTTAAACTAACACTCGTGTTTTAATAACCTCTATTATGCAACCGTTTCATAAACTACTATTATAATACATATTATATAATAAGAGTCGTTATTATGGTTTTTTTTAATTCCCAGATTGCCCGCAGAGCCTAACAGAAGAGAAATATGGTGTCGTTTGCTAAGAAAGCAACGCTGCCGTCATAAGGAAAAAGGGCACAACTAACATTTTTTCCGAAATTGAGTTATATACATATTCGGAATCAGAAAAAAAAGGCCCATCTGCCAATATTTTTTGTACAATTTTAGGAACAATATAAACAAAAATACCGTAAGCTGGAAAGGCACAACTGAGCCACTTTTTATGTTTTTGTACGTAAAAAGGTCGCATCTGACATGCATTAAATATTAAAGGCATAAGTACGACAGATGTGCTCTTTCGTTTAATGTTTACCAACTAGACCTTCACATTTAATTTAAAAGAAAAGTCATAACTAGCAGTTATGCCTTTACTACCAAAAATCTTTGACTAGAGGTGAAGTGAGGATGTCGAGGTACAAAGCGAATCCCGCCAGTTTTGCCTGACGTATCTTGGTGAGTCTACGTTTGTCTGTGCTGCGATGGTAAGATTAATTAGTTTTTGTTACATTTGCATGCTTTTATTATATAAAACTTCTTTTGTGACACATTAATAATTATGATTTAATGGCGAAATTTTTGAGTGATTAATTGCAATTTAGTTTTAAAAATATGACGACATTTTTAGTAGCACGCAATAATTGTTAACTGGTTTCTGTCCGTACTACAAAATAAACTTGGTTCTTTTTTCAGCAATATGGAATCACGAAGCGCAAGATTAGTTAGTGCTGCTTTACGCAACTATAATTCTGTAGGCGAACGGTCTCCCGCGCCGTCAACAAGACGTGGCGTTCAACACTCGGTGCAAGCATCAAGCTCGGAGCATGTTGTAGTGCCGCACTCTGTGTTAGATACAGGGTATACAATGAACACAAAATTACTTTGCTATAATCCGCTAACAGTGACAAATTTGTAGGCACAACACCACACAAATTCACCACTAACTCGACGATCGTTTCGCTCCGACACCGGAGCATCTTCAGGAGATGTCGACTTCACAACGGACGATTGCAAAGACGACTTTGCAATCGTCAGTTGACAAATTTGTGGTGAATTTGTGTGGTGTTGTGCCTATAAATTTGTCACTGTTAGCGGATTATAGCAAAGTAATTTTGTTTTCATTGTATATCATGGAATTCCGCAAAGTAACGCCTGCTTCTATTGAACATTTAGATACAGGGTCCGATTTTGATTCTGATGACTCAGTATTGGATAAAAATTACGGATTACCAAAAGTACGGAAAAAAAGCAGCGATAGTGATAGTTCTGACTCAGACTTTATACCATGTTCGCAGCCAGTTTCAGGAAGAACAATTTTAGAATCATCGGAAGAATCAGATAAAGAAACAAACCATGTTCGACTGACTAAGAAAGAAACTATTAGAAAGCGCAAAACTTATAACGTTAGCATAAAAGAACGAAGAAGACGGAGGAAATGATTTTTATAAAAAAAAAAAAACAAATAAGTTCCTTGATGACTGATAATTACAGTTAATTTATGTTAATTTGTTAAGTTACAGTTAATAAATGTAATTTCTTTAAGTTTTGAGACGATAATTTTTGTTACCTTTTTAAAATAAAAGTTTTATTTAAATGCCCTAATTGTTTTTTTAACTGTTTTTTGTATAATTATTATCAAAATGAAAAGGCAAATTGTAATAAATATGCCTTTTCATTGAATAATTTCATATTTTTTCACAAAAAGTTAAAATGAAAAGCCACAATTGCGTAGTTATGCCCTCTATTCGTAATATTAATAACTTTAATTTATTTTTTATGCTACGTTGAAAGAGAAAATGTTGATTATTTAATAAATGCAAATAAAATAAAAAACTTCTATTTCAGTAATCGTATAGGAATCGTGAAAATGAATTTATTTTAATTTATCTTTTTTCGAAAAATAATATTAGAATCGATATTTTTCGCCGAAAACCAATAAAAACTTTAAACTTGATTTTCTCCATATTTATAAAATGTTAGATGTGCCTTTTTTCATTATGACGGCAGAACGGGACGATTCATATTTTAAAGCAAACAACTCCCATAGAATTTGTTCAGTGTTGATAAATAAAGATATTTTAATATTAGTTTAATTTAGTTTTAATATTAAACCTTATCCTGCTTCTGTAATGATGATGTTTACAATATATCTTTTTTTATACAAATTTCTTGATTTTTATTTTCTTAAATGTTCCTCTATAATACAACTAGTGTTGCGCTCGGTGCGCGAGCTGCAAGCAGCTCGCGTGCCTTATTGTCTCTTCAATATTCGTAAAATAAAGAAATGGGACCATACCAAATACCAGAATATTCTGGAGAGTCTCTTGAAAGATAGAAAGAAATATTGGTATCACGTTTCGTATCTTTTCTGAAAGGACACTAATCAGTTCTATGCATGCGTTTAGTGGAAAAAAAGGATCTATACAAAAATGTTCCGGAGAGCCACTTGAAAATTAAAAATAAATTTTGTATGGACACCAATTTTTTTGTTCCGTAGCTATCTTTTTTTTACTGGCTCACCAAAGGGCCTAAGGTCTTGAATATTTTTAGTTTCAGGACCATGCCTCTATGATTGATAGTCTTTAATCTTTAAGTTCTATTTATAAGTGTAGTAGGGGGAAAATTTTTCATACAAAAATGTCTAAGAGAGCCTCTTGAAAAGAACCCAAAAAATTTGTATAGAGAGAATTTTTTTTTGTTCGGCGGCCATCTTTTTTTACCGGTTCACCCAATGGCCCAAGGTTTTTAATAACATTTGTTTGGGACCATGTCTGTATGACTGGTAGTTTTGGAGGACCCTTGAGGTACTCTGGTAAATTTTCCACATTCATGACGTTTCATAATTTTCCTGAAGGAAGACCCATAAGTTCTACGCACATAAATAATGAAAGGAAAAAGTTCCATACAAAATTGTTCTGGAGAGCTTCTTGAAAAGAACCCAAAAAGTTTGTATGGAGAAAATTTTTTTTGTTCGGCGGCCATCTTTTTTTTACCGGTTCACCTAATGGCCCAAGGTCTTTAATAACATTTGTTTGGGACCATGTCTGTATGACTGGTAGTTTTGGAGGACCCATGAGGTACTCTGGTAAATATTCCACATTCATAACGTTTCGTATTTTTCCTGAAAGGACACTCATGAGCTCTATGCATGCGCTTAGTGAGGTAAAAAAAGTTCTATACAAAAATGTTCTGGAGAGCCTCTTGAAAATTAAAAAGAAAATTTGTATGGACGTGAAAATTTTTTTTGTTCGGTGCCTATCTTTTTTTTACTGGCTCACCAAAGGGCCTAAGGTGTTGACCATTTTCAGTTTGAGAAGCATGCCTCTATGATTGATAGTTTTTGAGAGCCGTTGGGGTACTCTGGTAAATTTTCCACGTTCATGACGTTTCATAATTTTTTTGAAGGAAAACTCAAAAGTTCTACGCATATAAATAGTGAAAAGAAAAAAGTTCCATACAAAAATGTTCAGGAGAGCCTTTTGAAAATTCATAAAAAAAATTTTGTTGGGCGGCCATCTTTTTTTTGCCGGTTCACCAAATTGCCTAAGGTCTTTAACAACATTTGTTTGGGACTATTTCTGTATAGCTGATAGTTTTAGAGGACCCATGAGGTACCCTGGTAATTTTTCCACATTCACTACGTTTTGTATTTTTGGTGAAAAAAACCTTTGAGTTTTATATATACGTGTAGTGGGGGGAAAAAGTTTCATACAAAAATGTCCAGGAGAGCCTCTTGAAAATAACCTAAAAAATTTGTATGGAGAAAATTTTTTTTTGTTTGGCGGACATCTTTTTTTTACCGGTTCACCCAATGGCCCAAGGTCCTTAATAACATTTGTTTGGGACCATGTTTGTATGACTGGTAGTTTTAGAGGACCCATGAGGTGCCCTGATAAATTTTCCACATTCATGACGTTTCATAATTTTCCTGAAGGAAGACCCATAAGTTCTACGTATATAAATAGTAAGGGGAAAAAGTTCTATACAAAAATGTTCTGGAGAGCCTTTTGAAAATTTAATAAAAAATTTGTATGGACACGAATTTTTTTTTTGTTTGGTACCTATCTTTTTTTTACTGGCGCACCAAAGGGCCCTAGGTCTTGAACATTTTCAGTTTCAGAACCATGCCTCTATGATTGATAGTTTTTGAGAGCCGTTGGGGTACTCTGGTAAATTTTCCACGTTCATGACGTTTCATAATTTTTCTGAAGGAAGACCCATAAGTTCTACACACATAAATAGTGAGGGGAAAAAAGTTCCATACAAAATTGTTCTGGAGAGCCTCTTGAAAATTAAGAAATTTTTGTATGGAGACGAAATTTTTTTTTGTTTGGTGGCCATATTTTTTTCACCGGTTCACCCAATTGCCCAAGGTTTTGAACATTTTTTGTTTGGGGATGGTACCTCTCCGACTGATAGGTTTCGAGATCCCTTAGGGTACTTTAGTCAATTTTCCACGTCCAGCTCTCTCTATAATTTTGTAGACCTAAATTTTTTGAATTCTACACACACGGAAAATATGGTGAAAAAGTCCCATACAAAATTGTTCAGGAGAGGTGATCAATACGTAACTTCAAGTAGCTTTATATATATAATGTCCATTAGCATTCTCCAAAACTCCACCAAATGTATCTACTTACTTTAGGCATAAAAAGGAAAATCTACGATCTACGATTTTATTATATGTAAATATATACTACTTACTATAATTTAAAATGCGAAAAGTAAATTTAAAACATTTAACTTTCTAAAGGCTTTTGTTTACACAAAATGTCAATTGTACATAAATCTCTAAGCTAAAATAACGTCATAAAGTAGTCAGGTCCAAAGGCCACCTATCATAGAAATAATAATTATAGCCGTTCTTACAAGGTTACGTCGATTATCGAGTAACTTATTGACGTCCGTGCAGTGTTCCCACTTTTAGATATTTTGCACTATTTTAGGGTGAAACTAATGATATTAGGTAGGGCTTTAGGGGTTCATGTCGACAGGGATTAAGGATAATTTGGAGTAAAATCGAACGTTAATTTCCGGGGCGCAAACTACCTCTGTACAAAATTTCGTATAAATCGGTTAAACGGATGGACTTTTAAGAATCCCGTGGGAACTTTTTAATTTTCCGGGATAAAATGTAGCCTATGTCCGTTCCCGGGATTCAAGCTAATTTTGTACCTTTCATCAAAATCGGTTAAACTGTTGGGCCGAGAAAAGCTAGCAGAGATACACACTTTCGCATTTATAATATTAGTATGGATTAGGAGCATTAAATAACGCTATTTTAATTTTTTTTACGATACTTTAGGGAGTACGTATTTCTCATACAAATATTATAAACTATTACGTAAAATTATTACTTGCTAAATGCATGGTATTTCTACAGGTTCTAAGGTAAAACCAAAATCGTAAGTGGAAACACTGGTTCCGTGGTAGTTCATTGGTGTCTCATAGATGGCGCTGATTTATTGGTTTCTAAATCGTGAAAAAATTTGTTCGCACGACCATATCTTGTTATTTACATCAATGGACGGACCCCCATTTCCTTCCTTATTAAGCAAAAAATTAAAAAATAAATATATATGTATTCGTACTTGTAAATATATATTCGTACTCAGTGAGCTCTAAACAATGATACCTCACAAGCTAGGAGCTAAAAAAAAAAAAAAAAATAAAAAAAAAAAAATCGACTCCTTTTTCATGTATGCGAGCCCCCCTGAAAAATAATTTAATTCAATTTCTACTTAAATATTTGGTTTTGGGTTTACGTTTTACGTCAAATATCAAAATTACAGGTTTCTAAATCAATTCGTCTACTAGCTAGAGACCTTTGATTATCTACCTACTCCTCATTAATCGAAGCTAGAGACCTAAATTTTTTTGCGTTTTTTTTGCGGTATCTTGTCAGTAATCAGCTCTATTGTTATCTGTCTTCGTTTCCGAAATCCCCCACAACCATTATAAAACCTGCCAAACCACATTGGAAGTAATTTGGAACAACGTGGCGTGTCTTATAAGCTTTATATTCCTCTTTACAATAAGACAAATGGCGTGTGACCAGCAGTGGTAGTCCAAGATCCCAGGGCCGCCAGACGTCACGTATTTTCTGATGGATGAAATGTGGACGATTGAGTAGTGTTAGTATGTACTATGATCATATGCCTACCTGCTAGCTTGGTCAAACGGCCAATTTCCAGGTATCAGGTAATCAAGGTACATAAAAACATTACTTACTTCACTTAAATTCTCATGGCTGATTTTTATATATGTTTTCGAGTGTATAGTTAAAAATAAATTGTCAATACTCCCAGACACTTTCCGTCGGCCATATTGCTTGACAGACGCTTTAAGGGTCTCAAAATAAATAATTAGTCAACTTCACGTAAATTCTGACGCTCCATTTTTATATATGTTCATCCGACAACTATTTTAAAAGCTTTGACAAGAAGACAGACCGATCCAAGGGGCCAATCATCCCCTAAACTAAATTTTAATATCTCTGTGAGTGGGAGCGCGAGAGCATTATCTACGCGCATGAGACTGAGTGAGACCAACTGCGCTGTTAAGGCCATGAAAATTACTTGAACAGATATCTTATAATTTTTAGAACTTTTGTTGACAAGTAAATTATAGCAACAAAAATAAGAAAAAAAAATTGACATATAATAAATAATACTAAAGTTAGCCGACATTTTTAATTTTTTTTTTTCAATTTATTAATTAAAACTAAAAAATATTTTTTAAAAATAACACTTAGGTATAGTTTTTCAAATTTTTTACAAATATCTGTTCAAGTAATTTTCATGGCCTTAACAGCGCAGTCGGTCTCACTCAGTCTCATGCGCGTAGATAATGCTCTCGCGCTCCCACTCACAGAGATATTAAAATTTAGTTTAGGGGATGATTGGCCCCTTGGATCGGTCTGTCTTCTTGTCAAAGCTTTTAAAATAGTTGTCGGATGAACATATATAAAAATGGAGCGTCAGAATTTACGTGAAGTTGACTAATTATTTATTTTGAGACCCTTAAAGCGTCTGTCAAGCAATATGGCCGACGGAAAGTGTCTGGGAGTATTGACAATTTATTTTTAACTATACACTCGAAAACATATATAAAAATCAGCCATGAGAATTTAAGTGAAGTAAGTAATGTTTTTATGTACCTTGATTACCTGATACCTGGAAATTGGCCATTTGACCAAGCTAGCAGGTAGGCATACGATCATAGTACATACTAACACTACTCAATCGTCCACATTTCATCCATCAGAAAATACGTGACGTCTGGCGGCCCTGGGATCTTGCTCTATGGGACGTTAAGAGGAAATGCGGTTACTCTTTTCTCCATACAAACGTTCTCGCGTGTTTTCTCCCTGGTTTATAATCACAAAGCAATGATTTTTTATAATAAAATAAATAACCTCTTCTATGTCCCTATGTTTTCCTTTTTGAAGGTACATTATTTTTATAAGCACTAGAACCGTTACGAAATGCTGAAAATTGCCTATTTTAGATCGCTTTCAACAGAGGCCTAATGTACAAATTTGACAATTAATAATGAAAAAGCAAAACGTAGGGTCACAGTATATATCCTTTATATTCAGTTTACAAAATATCTTTTAAATTGGTCCAATATTGGAGGAGGAAACACTAGAGAGCCAAACCTCGAATTATGACTTTTTACTTACGGCTATTGAGTCGGTTTTGGAGTTGTCCTTACTGCACGAATTTGAGACGCGGGACGGTCGAACGCGACAACGATAGTTTTTTCAAATACCTAATTTTCAAAAGTCTCTTCGACCACATTTCCTCTTGAAACGCTGTAGTGGTGGAACCATAGCGCAACCGCTCATTCTACATGTTCATCGACCGATAGACGTCAACAGCTGGGTAAAGGTGTCTTGTACTCTTCCACACGTCTCGATCTTGCGCCGCATGAATCGGCTCCCTGCGACTCGCTTTCATCAGTCATCACATTTAGATAGTAGTAGGCACCACAGTGCCTGTGGTAAAATTGACGCAAAACCTATTTATCACGTAATGGCTACCTAAAGGGTGATTGCGTGTAAGTTAATAATCATAGAGCTATTAAAACATCAGAACAATATATAAAGCCTGAATATTTAAAAGCGTAATAAGTTTTGAAAACGAGGTCAGGCCGAATGCGTAGGTAAAACTTGGCGTGTAAAGAAAAATCGTTACAATGCAGAGCCATTAGACAATGGATACTGTAACATATTTTCATAATACTTTGAACAAACGGCGTAGAACTTCTTTCAACTCTAATTTTACGCTTTACAAACATAGATGGGGAGGGGGGTGGCATGAAGGTGTGAATGTGAGAAATGTGTGAGGACAAAAGGGACATCGGATTGGTAAATCATCATTAAAAAAACCGGCCAAGTGCGAGTCGGACTCGCGCACGAATGGTTTCGTACCATAACGTAAGTATGTTGTATGGGAGCCCCCCTTAAATATTTGTTTTATTTTAATTATTTATTTTTAAAATGAATATTTAACTAAATATTCTGTGAATATTTTAAACGTCCTACCTGTTGCCGTTATCAATATCGAGCAAAAACGAGCAAAAAATCACGTTTGTTGTATTGGAACCCCATTAATAATTTATTTTATTTTGTTTTTTAGTATTTGTTATTATAGCGACAACAGAAATACATCATCTGTTAAAATTTCAACTGTCTAACTACCACGGTTCATGAGATACAGCCTGGTGGCTTTACGTTTTACATCAGGTATCAAAATTTCAGGTTTGTAAATCAATTCGTCTACTAGCTAGAGACCTGTGGCTGTGACGATGATGGACGGACAGACGCTGAGCCTGTGGCTGATCCAAGTCTGTAACTGAATGGGTGACCGACTTTGGCCTTTTCATTTTGTTCCGAGCCCAAGAAAGCACTTTAAACCTTCTTATCATTAACATCTGATAATTAAGTGTTAACTATCCCAATAAACCCCTTTGCTATTAAGTAGAAGGGGTCGCGACCTTCAGCAATGACAAATACAACCCGCTCCCAAACAGAGCCAGTGGGTCTATTGATCTATTAATACTGATGAATTAATAGAAAAGCTCTGTAAACATCTGTCCCAATGTCAATTTAGTTTAGTGAGTAGATAATGTGTAGTCTTGGTAATTCCAAGTAGAAAGACGTATTTTTACGTGCTACGTATGTACAAGAAACTTATGGTACGGCAGCCCTGGAACAAAATTTTTAGTGATTAGTAACAAGCTGAATTTTCGTGAGCAGGTTCGTTTCGACGAGACGAACCTGCTCACTAATAACTAGCTGTTTTTTTGTATGCAGCTTAGTAAATATTTGTATAATTAAATGGTTACATAGTCCTCAAATTTAGTGGAACGATTTCCCAGCCGAGTGAATCGAAATTTTTAACACCTCCCCACTCGATTAGCTACCTCCATCGAGAATTTTCATAGATAAAAAAGTTGTTCGTCTCATCGAAACGAACCTGCTCACGAAAATTCAGCTTGTTATTAATCACTAAAAAAATTGTTCCAGGGCTGCCGTACTATTAGGTATTTAGGTGTCAGTTGATTTAGGCGTCAGATGAACTTAGGAAAAACGCATGAAATACCTAGGTCACCTATCTACTTTAATTATTTTTTTCGCGGTTTTTCTGGTATCTTGTCAGTAATCATCACTAATCACTACTGTTACCCACCTGTCTTCGTTTCCGAAAGCGGTCCCCTATACCTGTTATGTAGAGTTAGGTAACTTGTATGTTGTGATCAACATCACATCTTTATCTTTATGGAAAGCAGCTATCTAATTGTAAAACAGTAGTCAAGGACGAGCAGCCAAGCAGTTTGGGAAGGTTAAAGGTTATGATTGCAATTGTAGCAAAATAGCTAAGCGGGTTATGGTAACTAACAGTTCATACTTTATATTGTTTACATCTATGTTAGGTTAACTATAAAATATAAATGTACTTAGAACTTTAGGTGTTCCTGATCTGATCTATTGAGATTATTTAAAAAAAATCCTAGGGTTCGTTTTTCGCAATGTTGAAAAAAAAAATTAACGAAATGTGGAATGTTTTAATTCATACAACCAAACGGTTTTTCTGACGTCGACTACCGTAGTTTGACGGAATCAAAGGTTCCTTGTTTTATAATGAAACCCCTAAAATGCAACATTTTTTAAATCAGATACCTACCTACTCATTTAATGAAATGCAACTCGTTTCAAATATTTTTCAGATACAACTGTCTGTATGTGGGATCCATTAAGATTGGAAAGTAAGTCTAAATGTTAGGAATCAGGCGTAAGTGCGGTGTTTCAAAAATAGCCCTGCAATAATATGGTTGGCCTACTTACTAGCATGTAGCAAGTCAGCAATTGAAGCAATTGATAAGACACGGAGCATCGAGCCAAGTTGCTATCTAGAAATGAAGATCTTTTCCAATTTCGCAAATTGTACCAAAGCGTAGGTAGGTAGTAGGTATCCGTTACATTAGAAACCATGGATTTCTGTGACTCCTAAAATTTTATATTTATTTTATGATACACGCCACGCTTCACTGCTCCACGGCAAATGTCACACTCACACGCTAGTATTCAACGTACCCTCTGAAGTAAGTACGGGGTTAAAACACCGCCAACTACAAACTCCGGACTGCCAATGAGAATATCTTGACAGAAAAACCAATAGATACTACGTAACAATTTTTGGATATTGGGTAGATAACAATAGACATTAATTAGATATAGTTCGATAAATTAAGAACATGGCGCTTATAAAAGTAATACAAGTATAAATTAAAAATTTAAAAAACCCCCGACATTCGCCATTTTGTGGTGGCGGCCATCTTGGATTTGCATAGTGCTATTCTACTAGTCAAGCCCTTTCATTTGATACCCATATTGAGAGCGTTGTGATAAAATATGTAATCCGCCATTTTGTTGCGGCGGCCATCTTGGTCCGATTTTCATTAAACATAGCTAACAACACTCTCGACTAATTCACCTTTCAAATAAAAAAAAAAAACCATGGTCAAAAAATCAAATCGGTCCACCCGTTTGAGCGCCACAGGGGAACAGACAGACAGACACACACACACACACACACACACACACACGCATACACACACACACACACACAGACACGTCAAACTTATAACACCCCGTCGTTTTTTCGTCGGGGGTTAAAAATGAACAAACTAAGATACCCAAAGAATATCCTCATTCAAACACACCCCATTATGATGCTTGGAATTACCCATAACTAGGGTTTAGGAGGTTGAAAAAAAAAATCTATTGTACCCATTCTATTCTTCGAAAATTACACATCCACTATAACAAGATCCCTTCTCTACATACTCTTGCAGTCAATAGATAGTGTTTTGTTAGAATGGAGATGTTGGAATAAGATAGCAATATGAAGTACAGGAAAATGTTGTATTGTAAGAAAGAGACAGATGTGTGTTGAAATGTTACGTGGACTGTGGCAACAGCTGACATCGTCAGTAACCGCGTGGTGCAGTATTGCGCAGCTTGCACTTCATGCTTGTGTGTTTAAAACAAAATAGAATATGTGAAGTTATCGAGTTAGTGTTCGATAAAATATTATGGAAATATAAGTTTAAATTCATGAAATTGGAGTGAAGTTACTAATGATTGTTGTTAGCATGTGTGCGGATTTGATAAGACTTATCAAGGTGACAATTTTTTAATTATTATCTATCCTAATTAATATCCGAACATTTTTTTATTTCGTTATCTATTTTGTGTCATGTTAATGACCTCTTTAGCGTAGCAGTGTGCTATGACCTTCTTAAGCACGAGGTCCAACATTCGATTAATACTGGCAGTTAGGTCAGTTTTGATAAAAATTTGGACAATTCGAGACCGACTTTTTTGTAGGTAGTAGAGCCACAAAGAACCGCCGATATCTGTTTCGGGTACCCGAATTACTTTACCCTGATTTTGGGCACCCGAATCTTTCTTTATACCTACCTACTGGCAGTCTCGACCAATCTTTTGTTGTAGCCGCATCGAGCTACTATGGATCATGATTATGGAACTTTGATAAATTGAGTTGACGTCAAGTCTTATCCGAAGATTAGACTTGAAATCAAGTCTTATCCAAGGATAAGACTTGACGTCATTGATTTACACTTGGTCATTAGAACGAATTCCAAAGCATCCGAATGCGGGTGAATGTCTTGAATTGTAAAGGTGGACTTTGAGATACGCGATTGCGTGATTGGGACGCGCGATTGTGACGCGCGATTGGGACGCGCGATTGTGACGCACGATTGTAACGCGCGATTGGGACCTTCTCATATGCTCTCTATAGTCTATACCAGTCATTTCTATACAAAGTAGTTTGCAAGCCACACTACCCCAGTGTCGCGTGTCCCCTAGACAATCAAAAACATAACCCAAACTTATTTAGGCAACCAACAAAAAATTATAATAATATCAATATAGAGCAACACTAGTGAAAAGTAAAATAAAACATATCGTTTCATATACAACTACCAGTACATATATATGGGTAGGTACATTTAGTTCTATTTCAATAAATAAATATATATGTTTTAAAGTAGGTACGAACTGTTTCTTCGCCAAAACTTTTAATAGGGTCCGGCCGCGTCTTCTAAATAATGTGAGTCTGGCTCGGGAGAATAGCTTGTTAGGCGCGTCAGGGCTTCATCTGAAAAACGTTATAAATTGTTTTTGAACAAAACTTTTATAAATTACTTTCGAAGATTATCTAGGCACAAAAAATAGTAAATAACGTCCTCGCAGAACGAATTTCGGCTGCCGGCTATAACACAGCGGCCAATCTCTACGGAAACGCGGGAAATATTAAATGCATGCGCAAGTATGTACCTACTTACAAGTGCATTCTCTATTCCTTTACTCTCATAATACGGTGGGATGGTAAAACATTACATTATTTACCGTCGGTTTCGACCATTGCATCGGTGGGAGTTGACAATAAAACTCGGCTATCATTTTTCAAGACAACATAAAAGTTGTTTACTCAGAAATACCTACTAATTTTTTTTAAACTTAATTTACGAAAGTTTTAGTGATAAGTAACTGTGGAATTTTCAAACTCGTTTTAACACAATTAAAACCATACCATATCAGTCTACTTATAAGGGTCGTTTGTGTAAACGTTAAACCAACCCCATGAAATATGATCAATATTCGTGTGATTGCGAAGGGACTAGGGCGGGCTAATTGGAACCTGTACAGTATACGTACCTACATCAACAGCTCGTAGTATAACAGTATACTTAGTCTCACTTTGCAGCGCTCTAAAACTTTTATACTTATTGATCGAATCACAATGACTTCAGAGTAAAATGGAACTAAAATGGCTTAAATTAAGGTTTGAGTTCGCCAATACATTCAACATTCGAAAACAGCCAGCTGCAGCGCCCCAAATGATGAAGCGCAGAAATGTTGTAAAATAAATATTCGAACTATTGAATTACGACTTTAGAAAAAGAGTCTTTGAGTTCATTATGCTCTGAAGTCATTGTGTGTCGATACTCGAATTTCGATCATCGTTGCCACCACGTTGCCACTATGTAAAAAGTGAGACTAAGCATACGGGTGTATTATAAAGGGACCGCTTCGGAAACGAAGACAGGTAATAGTAGTGATGACTGATGATTACTGACAAGATACCACAAAAAAATAAGAAAAAAATATTAAAGTATTTCCTGTATATTTTGTTAATTCGCAATATATTGCAATCAGCTGACCCTTAAATACCTAAAGTTGTTGCGTGTCCGCCGCTGCTCGCGAGGTCAATGCTCCTAGTTTCGCATACTTTACACTGGCGGTTTGAAAAATACTAAATATACTACAAGTACCTACCTATAAGACAAATGGTTATTGTTATTGAAGTGTGTTTAGGTAGTACCTATAATACTAGCGCTAAGTTTTCGAAAGTGGCCTCGTTATACCCTGTATACTGAATTCCTCTATGTCGATCGATGAGCGATTGTTTTCATCGAACTACGATTTTTAATTGAATTTTTGATAAATAAATTGACGAAAGTATAGCCTGATAAGAAAAATAATAATCCTCGCACAGTAATAAGGGCCTGTTTCACCACCTTCTGATATACGTATAAGTTTTGTCACTTTCTTACTATCAAGTGACAAAGCCATCGTTTAGGCTATCCGACACTTATAAGAAGGTGGTGAAACAGGCTCTAAATATTGTAATTTTAAATTATAACTGTAAATTACAAGTTACCTGACCTGTGGGAAAGCCTGACGTCCCACCGCCCTCCTGCTCCTCAGAAGAAACGTCAGAACCTTGACTACTTGACGTGTCTACCAAGTACCTACCTACCTACTCGTCGACAGAAATATAGCTATAAAAATCGCATTCTACTCATTATGCGTCTTAGATCCTTAGCGCAGCTAACAAAAGAGCTTATAACTTTGAAATAATTATTTGCTTTCAAATAAAAAACCGCTCTCAAATCGATTCACCCGTTTAAGAGCTATGGGAAGACAGACAAACGACCATAATGTTCAAACTTATAACACCCCTCTTTTTGCGTCGGGGGTTAAAAATATACGTTTCACTTGTGTACAAAAAGAGTGTTTGAAAGTAACGTCAAATGCAGCAATTTGTAGGAAACGTCAGGTGTTAGCGTAACAATATTATGCTAAAATATTCCGCATCTCGCGGCCACTTCGGAGAGTTCGCTTCGCTCGGAACAACAGGTGTGTGGTTATTAAAAAATTAATAACGCTCCTAGTAGGTATAATATCAAATAGATACCCAAGCTTGCAATTTAGTCAGGGCATTAAACGGGACAAAGGCGATGAAAATATGATGAATTCTCAATGAGTTTTAGACATGCAAGGTAAAACAAAAAAAAATTTCGGCTCCTTTTTTATGTATGAGATTCTTCTCCTCTGAAAAATAATTTAATTGAATTTCTTATTTAATAATATAGTCTGCTTTGGATCAACAATCTACAACAAATATCCAAACGGATCCGTAACACATTCCGTCAATGAGATCCGAGACTTACTTACGGGTGGACAGACAGACAAATAGCAGAGTGACACTAATAGAGTTCCGTTATGCCCTTTGGTCACACAACCCTAAAAATGAAAGCAGAGTTTCAGTAAAGTTTGACACGTAGGTACAAATACAATCCGGTAATCGCATACGGATTAGCTGAAATTCAGATCATAATTTCAAATATCGCGATGTACTCGTAGCATTCACACGCTTGCCAGGACTCGTCACTCGGGTCAGGTGTTGTTGATTGAAAACAATCGCCCATGGAGCCATTTGTGTTTATGGGTCACTTCAATTAACCCTCCCCGGGTCACGAAACCATCGAACGTATTGTTTATATTTAACTCTTTACCCGACTACGGCGATCGAAGCAAAAAGGTTATTATCTTGACCAGTATGTTTGTATGTACGTTCATCTGTACCACCGTAACTTCTAAGCCACTTATCATAACATCATATCTTATCATATTTTTTTTGTAATGATGCCGTAGTGGGCATCAAATGAAAGGCCTTAAAATTATGTAACAATATAAATATTACAATAAACCTTATTGTACCTTAAACTAATCACTATACTAATCATGCACGCGTGTAATGGTGCCAAGAATATTGGCTGCATTTCCGCGCTCAGCAGTCAGGTTGATTCTTTGCGCAAATAAGTTGCCAACCCTTTATTTTATAAATAAAAAATTACGACAATCTAAGTTTGAACATGGTTGAACATTACTAACAAAAATTTTTATTTGTTTCAGGTAACTACGGCGTAACTAGTATAGCTTATACCAAGGATAATCAAAGGCTTATACATTACTTGTAGGACGAAGGACTATGAACGGCAGACGGACGTTTATATTATAGAAATGAGGGAGAGTCCCACTAAGAAAGGCTGCGGTTGCTCTTTGTCCGGAAATTCGCACCCGGAAACAAATTCAATAGGTCTGAGCAATTCAATAGTACTCCTGGGTATAAATCTCGAAATAAGTGTGCCGTTTCGTAAGAGTTCAAGAGGCCAAGTTTGAAAAATAAAACACTCGCTTTAATTGGAACTTTTCCAATTTTGACTATGGAAAGTAAAGTAAGGAGTTATTCTGATATGGTTCTTCTTGTTTAAAATTAATAGCGTTTACGAATCAAAAATTTACATTACAATGTACGTATAGTAAGTAGGACTTTTATAATTACTTACCTATAGATAGAATTGAACACTTGACAACATCATAGGTATTAGGTAGGTATATTATCATGGATACCTTATAGTAAGTGGCGGTACAGCCTATTAGAACGAGGCTCATTGGGATCATTGGCTGATTCGCGAGGAGTGTATATAAAATATCACCAATTTCCCCAACTCCTGAGAATTTCTTAGAAAAACACAAAAAGTTTTTGGCACAACCGCAAAGCCCAGCACCTCATGACCTGCAGCCGAACAAGCTATCTCTGAAGGTAGTCGAGAAATAATACGTACTTAGAGCACACGAGTAGTAAATCTACAGAGGGGAAGCTTCCACAAGCGGCCCGCTGTAGGTATACTCACACAAACACACTCACCAACGGTTCACGGACGCGCGCTCGTTCCACTAACCGGTACAGTTGGTGACAAACATGCGCATATGTGTGAGTGTACCTACAGCGGGCCGCTTACTAGAAGCTTCCCCTCTGTAAACCCGTATTACTAATTCCCCGGAATTCTGACAGCTGTCATTGTCATTTACAGATGAGTTATTTGTATGGAGAACAGGGTTAACATCTACGAAGTACGATTTTACCCCAAACTACTTTAATTCCCTGTCATCATAAAAAGCCATATACCGCGTAATAATATTACTCGTTTCGCCTTAAAATAGAAAACACCAAGAGTGGAAACTAGAAAGTGCACACTGACAGCAATAGAAAACAAAAGAAGCAGATTGAAAAAATTTATTCAAAAATGGATGTCGAATGACACTATCACCATGAAGTGTCTGTCAGGCATTTGTCATATCTACATTCGGCAGTTGATTTGTATTTGCATAAGTTTTGAATTTTTTATCTTTTTTGTCGAAATTGTTTTATCTCTGGTAACATTACGAAACGTCAGAATTCCGGGGAATTAGTAATACGGGTATAGGTACTCTGTGCTTAGAGTACGCAAATACAGATATTTAGATACATCAATGTTTATAGCAAGTTTTGGAAACAATTATGCGATAAGTAGGTATATACATACTTTACCGCTGTATCACGTAAGTCGTAAACAATCACACTAATATTATAAAGGCGAAAGTTTGTGTTTGTGTGTGTTTGTTACTCTTTAACGCCGCAACTACTGAACCGATTTGGCTGAAATTTTGAATGGAGATAGATTATGCCATGACTTAACATATAGGCATATAGTAAAAGGAAAAATCGATAGTTCCCACGGGATTTTGAAAAACCAAAATCTATAGCTACAGCTATAGGTAGATTACTATAGCAAACTTCCTTGAAAGTAGGTATAAAGGTTGGAAAATGTAGCGGGAACGGGAACCGGAAATCCGTGATTCCGTGATTCCCTCGGGATTTGTGAAAAACCGAAATTCACGCGGGCGAAGCCGCGGGCAGAAGCTAGTGCTGTATAAAATGAGGATCGAGGCCCCGCTGGCGAGTGGCGTCGTTCAATAATTCCTATATATTTCCCTGCGGCATGCATGTAACGTAGAGCAATTTATTGAATGTGTTTTGTTGCAGCGAGAAAAATTCAATAAACGCTGCAAACTCTATCGCAACTTTAGGCGTGGTTTATGCGAGTAAAGGAGATCCTTATACCCTACTCTACTTATATGAGAGATTCCATACCACGTTGATAGTCGTCAAGGTGCCTGGCCAATACGAAAACTGCGCTTTCCATATAGCCCGTTTATAAATCTTTTCATTGAATAGAAACCGTTAGAAGGCGTTACCTACTTGACTGATGATCATGGTAGACAAGGAGTAAACAACTTGTCGGCTCGTTGATATTGTAGTGTGAATAATCCTAGCATTGCGCCATTACGTCATTCCCACTACCAACATTCTATTATAAGAGAGAAAGAGCGGTGGCGCGTGTGACACATTCCGATCTGGGCGCTCGACGAGAGCGCTGCTTCGCTCGTGCGGTGTACTGTGTTATAGGTTGTGTTGTACAAAGTAGGTGGTATCGTGCGATGTGGGTCGTGTAGATTAGATTGGTCGGAAGCGGTTCGGTTGCAGGGGAGGAGGAGACCGAACTAGGTAGGGCAAAGTCAGTTAGTGAGTCAGTTAATGAGAAGGCTTTTCAATTAGGCCCGTACCCATGTGACGCCCACAGCAATGTAATTCGATCTACCCTGATAATGAATAATGATACTACTAGAATAGCCTTCTGATGTCGTCTACTGGTCCATCTCTGGTCTTCACTGGCGACATCAGAAGTGGGATCTGAAGGGCTGATTGATGAGCCGGAGCCTTTAACTGCATTTGCGTCTGTCGGTCTCCTTTGTGGCACAAAAGCCTTGTAGAACCGGTGTTGTGTGCGCGACGCGGGTCGTTTTCATTTTGTTAAGATTTCGGTGCCGCGATTGGTCTCGTTAAAGAAAGTATTGCGAATAGGCTATCGGGTGTGCGTTATAATAAAATTAAATTACAAGTATTGAGAGTTCAAGTGTTAATAGTACCTTGCAAATTTTATGTGAAATTTTTAATTGATGGACACACCCACTTTACAAATTTTTGTTTCACGTTATATTAGATGAGTTTTTGCGTTAAGTCGTGATATTTTAAAGGCAGGTTGTGCAATGACTGCGGATACTTTTTCTATTTCAAAGTGTAAAATAGTTTTCGGATATTGATACGGATATACCAGATGAGGATAAACCGCGACTATTGTCATTGCTTAACGAAAACTCGGATTTCTCGATTAACGGATTACCGCATTTAAGGGTCACAACCGGAAAACTTAAGATTAGTTTAGTTGAATCCTCGTAAAACGGTTTAGCGTCATATGCACCGCCTTTGATTTACGGCAGGTGGTTCGTGATAAAATTAGCGAGATGTTATATGCGGGTAACCGACCCAAATGGAAATGTGAACTCAATTGTTCACCTTTTTCTAGGAATTTTTAGTTAATAAAAGCGTGACGGTACTGAGCGATTGTGTGTGGGTTTCCGAGAATTGATCAGCCACACTGTTACCGATTATATCAGATCAAATTGCGCGTTTATGTGGTGCTAACTATAACTAGTGTTTAGATTAGAAACCGGGATAGCTTCAGGGGCCTGGCGAGCCGCCTAAGTTTTTGAGGGCTTTTTTAAAGTGGGGCTGGTGATCTCTGATCTGCCGATTACTGAGGATAATTATTAGTCGCTCGGGGACGATCGAATGTCAGGGTTGGCCGTGAAGGCTGGCGAGCTGTATGTCGATAACAACGGACAGCGCTAAGCTGATAACAAAAAAAAAACAAAAAAAAAAAAACAAAAAAAAAAAAATCGTGATTAATTGAAAGTAAAGTTCTACAAATACTCGCAGAATAATTAAATACCCGCTATTGAGATGAGTGATTAGTTTGACAAATGGTTTTGGTTGCTAACCAAATTCTGTTGTCCAGGTACCTTCATCGATGTTCAAAAGTAAGCAAGTTCGAAACGTGGTTGTGATAAAGCCGTAAAGAGGTTGTAGTTCTTAAAATGGTTCATCAAGATGATGATATGATAAATGATAAATGGTTTGCACGATTGGAACTAAAGAAATAGGATTGCGTTTACGGGAAGTAGTTTTTGATCAGTTATGTTAGAAAGTTAGACGCCGCCGAGTTTCTTACTGGTTCTTCTCGCTAGGTTGCGGCATTCCGAACCAGTGGTAGATTCGTTTTAGTTTGAAACTGTAATTGTAAAAGTAACTTTAACCGTGATATTTGATTGAGGGTTTGCGATAGCAATTGCACCCTAATCAGATAAGTGTTGCCATTTTCGGGACTTGGCAGGGAAAATGACGTGTGCGTGTGTGATGTATGTAGTTAATTAAATGGACTGGCCTATATGGGTCGACGTTCTTGAGCAGATTATGGGTTGACTGTGATTATTATTTTGACTATGACGTTGACTTTGACCATGTGTTCCAAGTGAGTAGGGCGCTGACTAGTTGTGTGTGTTTCATGTTGTCTATCCTGGTAAGAAAGTGTCGTCCGGGCCAGACTCGTAGGAGTTGGTTGAAGGGACACACTCCTTCCAGATGTGTATTGCGATTGACAGCTGAAGTGATGACTGACAATTGACAGATTGAAGTACTGACTGGTTATCCTGGTAAGGAAGTGTCGTCCGGGCCAGACTCAAGGGAGTTGGTTGAAAGGACACACTCCTTCCAGATGTGTATTGCGATTGACAGCTGAAGTGATGACTGACAATTGACAGATTAAAGTACTGACTGGTTGGGTGTTATATTAAGTTCCTGAGTCTATCCTGGTAAGGAAGTGTCGTCCGGGCCAGGCTCAAGGGAGGTGGTTGAAAGGACACACTCCTTCCAGATGTGTATTGTGATTGACAGCTGAGGTGATGACTAGCAATTGACAGATGGTTGGGTTGGGTCTGCTATACGTCATCACATGAGATGGTGGTTGGTTGACGCGATTGACAGCTGATGTGATGATTGCCAATTGATACATGACAGACGGAGGTGACCTAGAAGCAGTGAAGTGTCAGGGATGGGCGAGCGTATTTAGAGGTGTACTTCACCTATGTGTTGTTCTTTGTAGACATCCTTGGACGCTGGCAGTCGCACGGGGACGTGCGAATGTCAGTATGGCCGTGTCGGCTCGTTGATATTGTAGTGTGAATAATCCTAGCATTGCGCCATTACGTCATTCCCACTACCAACATTCTATTATAAGAGAGAAAGAGCGGTGGCGCGTGTGACACATTCCGATCTGGGCGCTCGACGAGAGCGCTGCTTCGCTCGTGCGGTGTACTGTGTTATAGGTTGTGTTGTACAAAGTAGGTGGTATCGTGCGATGTGGGTCGTGTAGATTAGATTGGTCGGAAGCGGTTCGGTTGCAGGGGAGGAGGAGACCGAACTAGGTAGGGCAAAGTCAGTTAGTGAGTCAGTTAATGAGAAGGCTTTTCAATTAGGCCCGTACCCATGTGACGCCCACAGCAATGTAATTCGATCTACCCTGATAATGAATAATGATACTACTAGAATAGCCTTCTGATGTCGTCTACTGGTCCATCTCTGGTCTTCACTGGCGACAAACTTAATAATATAATTCGTCGCCTTACTTACTCAACCTCGTATCTAAAAATTTAACTTTTTTTTTTTTTTTACAAATAAAATCTACAAGCCCTGTTTCATAATGCAACAAACTCTTAGACCAATCAGATAATTAAGTTAGCGGCAATAGACGATACAATTTTCTCGTATCTTGTTGACTTCATTTCAATAACCTGCAGAAGCTCGTAACTTATGCGAGTTTTCAGTCCTAAGCTCTATGCAGTAAAGTCTATTTTTGAGTACCAATAAAGTGACATACGAGGTTGCCGCTCTTATTTCAGAGAAGTCAGAAGTAATTGTCAGTTGACAAAAGTTGTAGGTTTCGTTGGTTTTTGTTTTGAAAATCTATAATATAAAGAGGCTTTTCCTGACTGACTGACTGACTGACTGATCATCAACGCACAGCCTAAACCATTGAAGCTAGAAACTTGAAATTTTCACAGTAGCTTCCTTTTATGACGTAGGCGCACACTAAGAAAGGATTATTGCGAATTCCACCCGAATTCGCAATAATTAAGCTAAGAGGGTTAAGGGGGTGAAAGTTTGTATGAAAGTCCGTCATTTTTCAAGTTATATCCTTGAAAATTGGTATTTAGGTTTTCGGTTAAAAATAACGAATTACGTGTTTGAGGAATTTTGGAAAAACTACCCCCCAAGTGGGTTAAAATGGGGGATGAATGTTTGTATGAAAGTCCGTCATTTTTAAAGTTATATCAATGAGAATCGGTATTTGTATTGTCGATTAAAAATAAAGAATTACGTGTTTTTGGAATTTCGGAAATTCTACCCCCAAGTGGTTTAAATAGGGGATGAGATTTATAAGAATCCAAGTGGACGAAGTCGCTGGCATCTGCTAGTCAAATATATTTTGTAATAGAGTATTATTTTGGAAGATAGGTACCAAGGTACCTATGTACTCTAACTGGTAAGTCAATAATGCTTCAATATCTGTTTATTGACCTATTTTGATGTACTGTTGAGTGTTGGTTATTTAACTACTATGGACCTTTCTCATTATGTTCTAAGATAGGTAGGTATAGATTGTATTTCTTCCAAAGATTTAAAAGTGTTCATGTTTATAGGTACTTTATAATATTGTTAATTTATTCGGATAGTCTTAAAAATATTATCAACTACTTAACAACAGTAGATACCCTGGCTATTCTTTATCACTAATTGAATTTGCTTTTAATTTTAAAATGTAATGGTAAATTCATCGATGAGTGGAAATTCTTACCACAACGCATGAACCACCAAAGTTCATTTGATGTAGGGAAAATGTACAATGATGCACTACCAATAACTACATAAAAGAAAATTCGATGATCTGCAATCAATCAAGCAACTAATCCCAAGGGACTATCATGGGTTCTATGATAATCTACGTTACGAATAATTGTTTTTTTAATCCTTAGAATCCAAGGTTTTATCATTAAATTTCATTCTTATTATCAGAGTTTTAATTCAGCAACCTCGTAACTCAAAGTTTGAGTTACTACTTTACTCAGTACTTGTAAAACAGCAAACTCATATCTGCAAAATTAATCAAAAGTTGCATTAAAATCATTCATATAATTATTTGATAACTACTTACAGAATGCGTATTGATATTATACACATAATATATACTTCCAAATAATAACAGAAAATCGTAAAAAAATATTATACAGTTTTTTGTCATTTCCCAAAACCTTACAAAATGCAGATACGAGGTTGAGAAAGTAAGGCGACGATATGCTGTAATAATTAATTATTAATAATACTCCGGTGTAGGAGCGAAACGTGCGTAGAGTGTGTTTTGTTTTTAATTTACCTGCATAAAAACGTGGATGAAAATAAACTTATTTTGGAATAAATTTAATGCAAAATAAGTTTTCTTTCCTTGTAAATCATTCCAGGAATGGCTCATTCCTAAAATGATTTCCACAACAGAAGAGAGCGTTTGCATCTGTGGTTTGCACTTTTAAAATTCATTTCACACCTGCCAATTAGTACCTAGTGGGTGTAATTGTTTCCCGTATTATTATCTACGGTTAGGTCCGGTTAACAAAGTTATAAATAATGAGCACTGAGGCACAATTGGTGCAGTGCCTAGTTTAATTTTGAACAGATTTCCCCGCGGCATGCATGTACCTACATATTGGACGTGTAAATTCGGTGCAGTGCGAGAATTGAATAAAAGCTATATAAATTAAAAATTTAAAAAACCCCCGACATTCGCCATTTTGTGGCAGCGGCCATCTTGGATTTGCAAACAGATGTTTTGCTGAAAGTCAATATGGACTTTACATAAGTGTCTTGCTACAAAAAATTAAATAAGTTAACCTGATGAACACTAATTTATTATCGTCAATTTTCTATATGTAAATTTATCTATATCCTAGAATCTATATATACATTTATAAAGTATCGCCAATCTTTTTGAATGCTCTGAACCAAGCGGCGAGATCCACAGACCAATAAACGAGCTCGAATTTGCGCATGGTAAAGTGTGCGCGTTTGGGATCTGCGTCCTACTAATACCTGTAATTAAGTTCTGTGCATCAGAGAACGGCTAGGATCAGAACACTCGAAAAGATCGTAGGTACAGATTTTTCAGATAATTTCGGAATTTTCAGATAATACATATTTTTTACCTAATGGCAAATAGGCACACAGACGTCGGCTAACGCACCGCTTCTACGCAAATCAAAGCCACATATTTACCTACAAGCTCATGAGCACTGCTGCATAAAAAGCTGTGATAGCCTAGTGGTTAGGACGACCGACTTCTAATCGGAGGTCGTGGGTTCGATCCCGGGCACGCACCTCTAACTTTTCGGAGTTATGTGCGTTTTAAGTATTTAAATATCACTTGCTTTAACGGTGAAGGAAAACATCGTGAGGAAACCTGCGTGCCTGAGAGTTCTCCATAACGTTCTCAAAGGTGTGTGAAATCTGCCAATCCGCTTGGCCAGCGTGGTAGACTATGGCCAAAACCCTTCTCACTCTGAGAGGAGACCCGTGCTCTGTATAGTGAGCCGGTAATGGGTTGATCATGATCATGAGCACAGCGCCGTGCGCAAATATAACCGTCCATAAAAAAACAACACCAATTAATTCAGCACCCCTAACAGCACCCCAAGTCAATCAATCACCACCTTGTCAAAAATTTTCAATGTCATGCACTCTGCGAAAGTTTTCCATATTTCGTCATGACGTATCAAAATGTTTAATTCATTTTCTTAATTATAAGTTCAATATTTCATTTTCAGTCTCGACGGGAAAATTGTAAGCGAACTCATGTCATGACACTTCGTGCAAGGTCATGGGTTGATTGCCCTTCTATTTATTATTAGAACCCTAGACGATTTTCCATGATGTTGGTGCAAATTAGGGTATAATTCTCGAACGCTACCGAGCACGTCCCATACAAAGTTTGATTCTTGCTTTAATAGAATAAAATTTCCAATGAATGGAAAAGAGAAGCACTAAGTAGTTTCAGATTTTTCAATTAAGATAAGTTTAAAGATGCAATCTCGAACGCTCCCGAACGCGCATCATTTACACGAAGTCTGATTCTTATTTTAATAGTTAATCTTTCGAGTGAATGGAAAAGAAAAACAATTTTTAGACTTTTCAAGAAGTGAGATTAGTTTATAAGATTTGTGTGCAATTTGTAGATCCAAAATTGAATATTAAGTTGTTTGAAGAAACCTGGTAGAGCATATTTTATTTCTAACGCAATTTATAAAAGAAATACATTTTCATTAACAAAAAAGTATGGGGAACAAAATCGAATATCTTCTTTGTTGGAATTTAGTTCAGCGCAATTTATGCATAATCCAATTTTGCTGCTGTAGTGTAAACTATTTTACACCAATTTTGTCAATTCAAACTAGTTAGTTGTGACTGCAAAATTTGACTAAGGTTAAAGCATAGCAAATCTAATTTAGTCTAGATAATAATTTGATAGTCGGGATTATGTATATTGGTTATATTATTAACAATATTGGTTATCACTACATCATTACATAGTATAAAACAAAGTCGCTTTCTCTGTCCCTATTTCCCTATGTATGCTTAAATCTTTAAAACTACGCAACGGATTTTGATGCGGTTTTTTTTTAATAGATAGAGTGATTCGAGAGGAAGGTTTATAAGTAGAAAAATTGGACCCGGTAGGTGGCGCTAATAGCGGGCAGGACGACGTCTGCCGGGTCCGCTAGTATTAATATTATAATATAATATGATAAATTCGAAAGTGAGTTTATATGTTTGTTACGCTTTCACGCCTAAACCGCTGAACCGAGTTTGACGAAATTTGGTACAGATATAGACTAGACCTCGAAGAAGGAGATAGGCTACTTTTATCCCGGAAAAACCAACGGTGAATATCCAGGTGGATGAATTCGCGTGCATCAGCTAGTATGTATAATAAACAAAAGACGGTCAACAAAGTAGTGAAACAGAGCCTATAAATTACGGGTTGTAACTCCCTAAGCCGTTACTTATACCCGTGTCGAATGAAGTTCAAATACCCCGAAACTTATGACGATATTACTTCCATTATGGCTCGAGGATTTGTGACAGATTATCCCCTTATTAAACTTTTCGTTTGCCTTCTTGAATCTTGTTATTTCATCGAAATTATGTTTTGGCTATGTAAGTAATACATTATTTATATCAAGATAGCTGATGCCCGCGACTTCGTCCGCCTGGATTTCGGTTTGTTGAAAATCGCGTGGCAACTCTTTGATTTAACGGGACAAAAAGTAGCCTTTGTTCGTTTCCCGGATACAAGCTATCTCTGTGCCTAATTTCATGAAGATCGGTTTAGTAAAGCTGATGAAAATACGTTGTCCCTAATATCAGCAGTTTTTACTTTTTACGAGATTTAGAGCTTAGATCCGCCACGGTGCTCCAATGCAGGATAATTGTCACATGGTAGTAATAACCGGTTTTTACGCGACAGTTTATCGTGCTCGAGAAAAACTACAGACTTGCACTGAGAAATTCTTGACAGAAAAGCTAGATATTTATCAATTTTTGGCCCGACTAGGCGACTAGGAAATCGAACCCAGGACCTCGTGAGTCGCAGTCGAACGTGCTCTGCTAGACTAACGAGGCAGTTAAAATACAGTCATTAATCTCTATTTTTAACTCCCGACGCAAAAACGACGGGGTGTTATAAGTTTGACGTGTCTGTGTGTGTGTGTGTGTGTGTGTGTGTGTGTGTGTGTGTGTGTGTGTGTGTGTGTGTGTGTGTGTGTGTGTGTGTGTGTGTGTGTCTGTCTGTTCCCCTGTGGCGCTCAAACGGGTGGACCGATTTGAATGCGGTTTTTTTTGTTTGAAAGGTGAATTAGTCGAGAGTGTTCTTAGCTATGTTTGATGAAAATCGGTCCAAGATGGCCGCCGCTACAAAATGGCGGATGATATATTTTTCACAACTCCCTTGATATGGGTATCAAATGAAAGGGCTTGACTAGTAGAATAGCACTATTGCAAATTCAAGATGGCCGCCGCCACTAAATGGCGAATGTCGGGGGTTTTTTAAATTTTCAATTTACACTTGTTATCATTGAAAAGTCAAAGGCCAATATATTATAGAGATAGGAGTATCGACCTGTGTCAGTGGCTCTAGAAGGCGTTGGAGTTGGAACTAATTGCTTTTTAATTGCTGCCAAGAATTTCGATTAATGGGAACGTCTAATAGCAAAGGTGTCATTTTGAAATATTATAATATATTAGATGCTTTGAGAGGTTTAGCCTAATGGTTTTAATATTATTTATAACTAGCTTCTGCCCGCGGCTTTGCCTGCGTGAATTACGGTTTTTCACAAATCCCGAGGGAATCGTGGATTTCCGGTTCCCGTTCCCGCTCCCTTTTCAAACCTTTATACCTACTTTGAAGGAAGTTTGCTATAGTAGTCTACCTATAGCTGTAGCTATACATTTCGGTTTTTTCAAAATCTCGTGGGAACGGTGGATTTTTCCAGAATAAACGTTTTTGGAAGTCTATATCTATTTTAGTCCCACAGGAATACTTTTTCGGGATAAAAAATGTAAGCCTATGTGTGTATGTGAATATTAAGCAGTTCCAATAATATTACCTTCATATTATCAAATTGATTATCAGGGCATAATCTTCAGGGCAATAAAATTTCAGCCAAATCGGTTCAGTGATAGCGGCGTTAAAGAGTAACAAATATACACACACACACACACTTTCGCTATTAGTGTGATTATTATACAAGTTATAGTCTAACTCTAAATGATAGAAAGTAAAACCGGCTTCATTACGCACATAATAGTCCATATCTTAGAAACTAATAATTATCGAACCAATTTTGATGAAACCTGCACTGTTCCCTAAGTTCAAGTAAGTGTAAGCCAATAAAAAGAATGGTTATAATCCGATTATTAGTTTCGGAGAAATCCGCAGCCAAACATACGTATTACGTATGCACATTGCACATACATATTAAGTATGTAGGTACATCTATAATTTTTATTTATTTATTTGGAAGCCCTTATTACATATATCTATTATCATAATATGTGAATATTAAGCAGTTCCAATAATATTACCTTCATATTATCAAATTGATAATCTTTATTTTTTGGCGGCGGCCATCTTGCATTTATAATAGTGCTATTCTACTAGTCAAACCCTTTCACTTGAGTTGTGAAAAATATGCAATCCGCCATTTTCTAGCGGCGGTCATCTTAGATCGATTTTCTTCAAACATAGCTAACAACACTCTCGACTAATTTACCTTTCAAACAAAAAAAAACCGCATTCATATCGGTTCACCCGTTTGAGCGCTACAGGGGAACTGACAGACACACACACACACACACAGACACGTCAAACTTATAACAACCCCGTCGTTTTTGCGTCGGGGGTTAAAAACTGTTCCCCAGTGAACGGGGGAGGCGTGTGTTACAAAGCGCGCAACTGCGCAGTTTTTAACCCCCGACGCAAAAACGACGGGGTGTTATAAGTTTGACGTGTCTGTGTGTGTGTGTGTGTGTGTGTGTGTGTGTGTGTGTGTGTGTGTGTGTGTGTGTGTGTGTGTGTGTGTGTGTGTGTGTGTGTGTGTGTGTGTGTGTGTGTGTGTGTGTGTGTGTCTGTCTGTTCCCCTGTGGCGCTCAAACGGGTGGACCGATTTGAATGCGGTTTTTTCTATTTGAAAGGTGAATTAGTCGAGAGTGTTGTTAGCTATGTTTGATGAAAATCGGTCCAAGATGGCCGCCGCTACAAAATGGCGGATTACATTTTTTATCACAATGCCCTCAATATGGGTATCAAATGAAAGGGCTTGACTAGTAGAATAGCACTATGCAAATCCAAGATGGCCGCCACCACAAAATGGCGAATGTCGGGGGTTTTTTAAATTTTCAATTTATACTTGTTATATTGAGCACTGCAAAGGGTTTCGCGGCGAAGTTTGAACGCGGTGGAGGAATGCTGCTGCTGTTTCGCAGCACTCGAACCGTAACTTCCCTCGTTTCAAATAAAACCGCACAAAGTTTCGCGTACCTGAGCACTCGTATTTCACCTCCGCGTTCTAGTTTTGTTGCAGTCTAGATTATGTTGCACGGTCAATCTTATTACCACTTCTCGACTCGAAGTATTCTACTTTGAGAAATGTGTTTTTTTTTAATACCTTTTAATAGCCGGCAATATGCTCACATTGAGCTTCATTGCTCGAAGAACGAGCAAACGTGGGAAGACCCCCCACTAGATGGCCTCCCTTTGACGACATCCCTGGCGCAGTGGTGAGCGATTTCTGTACAAATAGGATCAAATTGTGGTTCGAAAAAATCTAAGTAGTTTAAGAAATATACCATACATAATATACCTATTATTGTGGATCCCGGGATCGATTCCCAGCAGTGGCAACTTGGAATTCTATGATTTCTAAATTCTCACTGGTCTGGTCTAGTGGGAGGCTTCCTCCGTGGCTAGTTACCACCCTACCGGAAAAGCCGTGCCGCCAAACGATTTAGCGTTCCGGTACGAATAGAATAGAATAGAAAAGTTTTTTATTCAAATAAACTTTTACAAGTGCTTTTGAATCGTCGATTGAGTCTACCACAGGTTCGGAATGCAGTTCCATTGTACGATGCCGTGTAGAAACCGATCAGGGGTATGCATTCGTCTTCCAAGTTAGCCTGCTTCCATCTTAGACTGCGTCATCAATTTCCATCGTGAGATTGCAGTCACTTGTAGTTGAATAAAAAAAAAGAAAAAAGATTTATTTATTTATTTATTTATTTAAATCAATTAGAACGGCGCGCAGGCCACTTACTCTAATTAATTAAGTAAAAACATAAGAATAACAAAAAATAAAAAAGAGCACTGAAAAATAAATAGGTTATAGAATCACAATCACACTGACTTCTCACAAAACTCCAGACACGTTCGTACGATCACCTTCCATTCATCAGCAAACACATCGAACTCGGGTTTGAAACCGAGGACAGCATTGATCGCTGAGAGAGCGCGAGGGATAGGAGAGCGAGCACGCGCTACTGTACGCGCTCTGGGCACGGCAAACAGTTTGTGTCTCCTGACACGCCTGCCATCCGGTACTAATATCCGTGATAGTTGCTCGAGTAGCAAAGGGCTATTAATCTTTCCGTGGAGGACTTTGAGCACCGTTGTGATCTGATCGAGCATCCTCCTCACTTCCAGTGAGTTATATTCTAGGCAGCCCAGGAGATACCTTGTGGGGTACACGAAAGGGTAGTATCCATAGGTACGCTTATATAGATGCCTGAGATAGGCCTTCTGAACTTTTTCTAAAATAAGTGCGTAGGTGCTTTCGTGGGGATTCCAAATGCACGCACTTGCTTCCAACCTACTGCGAATGAGAGTGTTATATAACAATTTGACTACATTGTTGTCACGGAAGTCCTTTGCATTTCTTAACACAAAGCCGAGTCGCCTGAAAGACTCTTTTGCAACTGTTTTAATGTGAGCATGAAATGTGAGCCCCGGGTCGAATTCAACCCCCAAGCCTTTCATGACGCTAGTTCTAGCAATAGTTGTGCCATTAACTTTATAGTGAAAGATAATTGGGTGTTGCATCCGTCCAAAGCTCATCACATGACACTTGGAATAATTAAAGTCCATGTTGTTTGCTCTACTCTAAGATGGACGGACGATGGATAGCGAGTCGCTGGCAGCCGCTGGAAACAAGCGGCGTAAGATCGCGTTCTGTGGCGATCCTTGCAAGAGATTTATGTCTGTGTATTGCGTAGTTTTGAGGGAATACAGCCGATGAAAGCTGGTTCAACTGTTCCGAAGATTAGTCAGTACGTGAAACAAAAAGACAGACAGACGGACAAAAACTTTGAATATGTGCGTTTGGGTTACCGTTACACGTAGCAACTAGCATAGAGCTATAAGTAATAAGTATCTTATTATTAGTATTTATAAAGTAAATATCTGCATTTCTAATTTATCTATGATCATTAACACAGTCTGTTGCCTCAAAGGTCATGGAGATTGAAATCGTAACACGTTACAATTTAAATTAGCATATGCTTTGTAAAGGTTAATGTGAATTGACCTTTACCTTTTCGTCCCGAATTGTAGCTCCCTCATATTATTTCAGGGGTCACGTTCATAGTTTAGTAATCAATACATTTGGGTAACGAATGTTTGTATAAAGCTTAGAACTACAATGTTGGTATCTACGAACAGAAACAGATTACGTCCCATACACTCAGTAGCGCTTCGTACCTTGCCCTCACTCTTATCTGTATGTTGTCGCGTCGCTTATTAGGTATGAGTAGCTAAATAAACTTTTTTGAATTAATTTTGTAGTACAAGCAAATATCAATTCCATAAAACTTGATTTTGACGCTTATGGTGCATCCATACAGTTATATTTGTTTAAAAATTGTTGTTTATTACCTGACATTCTCGTATTGTTGGATTAAATGCACTGCTCCAGCAAGAATACCAAAAATTGCGATTGAACCAATGACACTAACAAACGTAATCGATCAAAGGCATAACCTAACTGTATGCTTTCTGAACTGTGGTCATAATTAAAAGAAATGCTACTATTTGTACCTGCGGGTTCCCCTAATACTAATTAATCCCTCTGCGTTGCGTCGGTACAATGCAGATCATCAGATCTCTTTGAAGAATTTGCGGAGTATATTTTTTTATCAGGTAGGCATTCTGAATGGTACAGTATTACCCATGCTAGTAGACATGCTCGACGAGCAAGCTTCTTGTAATGGCTCCAGTACACATTGGCCAAGTGTATTCAACGTGTAGTGAATATACCATGAAAGCATGAAAATCCACCGAAGTTGGCCTGCGTGCAGCGGCAGTACGCTCCAAATATAGGTAGGTACACAAATATTAAGGTCCACGTCCTGTAGATACACATTAACCGAGGTAGGTACATGTTAGCCGAGGAGTGCGTTAGTCCAATGTACTAGGGCTCTTAGAAGATGAAAACATAAACTGAAAAAAAAAAAATGTGCTTTATTTTCGTGATTAATTCTCGCAGTTGCAGCATTATTTTTTTCATACCATTTTCTATACCGAAATAAATTCTTGACTTTTTGCGGAAAAAGATTGCTTTTTCGAAAAGTAATAATATACCGTTTCCGGTTTAATTATGTAACGCCAGTGGACGGCGGATCGTTTTAAAACATTAAACGTTGCAGTCCACTGGCGGCGTCCGGCGTCCGGCGACCGGCGCGGCGCCAGCGTAGCTCGGTCCGGTACTTATGTTATATTAAAGAGAACCTTTCTTGAAAATTCCATTTTCCACGGAATAATGAAAAAGTTAACACTGTTTTCGATTACACTGGGGGAAAATCGCTGGATGAAACTTACTAAGTAGGTAGGTACACACTTCCTATCAGATTTTAAATAATAAAGGCTGATTAGTATTGTATATATTTCCACTGGCATCTCGCAAGGATAGAATAGAATAGAAAAGAAAAGTTTTTTATTCAAATAAACTTTTACAAGAACTTTTGAATCGTGTCAATTGAATTTACCACTGCTTCCCGCATATCACGATCTTGCGCTGCTTGTGTCGCCGACTTGCTTGAGAGTGTCCGTTCATGAAATTCTGTACAATAGGCTATTTGACTAATTTTTGGAATTAGTTTTAAATTATTCTTTATTACTTATTAAAACACACTACATTGATATTTTTCGGAATATCTACAGTATTAAGAATTAAATCAATGATAAAGTTTAAGTTTTGAAAACCGCGCCAAAAACGACATTTCTGTAATAGCGCTGATCACATGATACGCGTGACGTCACAAACCAATGAGCAAGCTTATAGGTTCACACACAGAGGTCAGAGTATGTATGGGCACAGTATGGGTTACATAACCAGAAACCACAACAAAACAGCGTAGCTATCCAGTAACAATAATTAAATAGTTAAATACAAATTAAAAGTAATTAAATAGGTTAAATACAATAAATACAAAGTTAAATGCAATAAATGGAATGCGGGAGAGGAAACAAGAAAAATAACAATCTTTAATTACGTAATAAATACATAGCAAAAATATTAGCATCATCACTTTTCTCGCTCGCTCTCAGTACGTGCGACAGAGCACGCTGCATGATTAGTTACGACGGATGGCGCGAAAAACACTTGTGTATTTAGGTACAAATCTTTTGTTTTTGTGAGGAAATAAAGAAAAGTTATGAGTTTATCTAGTGATAATTTATTAGTGGAAGAGTTTATCTAATTATTGGTATGAAAACAATTGTGTATTGTAGAGTATATGCGCTAGAAAGTCACACCAAATAAGTGAAATTAAGAGGTTAATAATGCTATTTTAATATCAATCTTATTGTTTCAAATTTAAAGTTTACTTTCGATTGGTTGATAAACTTCAATTATATCGACCAAGTAAAGTGTACTCTCAAGTATAATAATTTCAAGTGACGTCACCAGAGTAGCAACCAATCACAGAGCGTTCACGTGTCTGATAAAATTTCAAAAATTATAATGTTTTATTTCGTGCAAAATATCGCGTAAAATTACATAATTTAGTGTGATTGAGTGAAATATGTCTTTTTTAGGCTATTATCTGATAAGATGACCACAATCAATAGTATATTTTCAATGTTGTCAAATACCCTATTTCGCCGGAATAGGGAACAGCACATAATAAACTCATACAGCGCGGCGCACTGAAATTCGCGGTTGGGCGTTATTTATGACCTGACGCCGGTTGTTATGAACTTAATAGCTAACAATAAAAGTTCTTTATACCACGTAAAAAAAGTGATAAAATTCCTTTATTTACTCTGTCTAATAAATATTGTAGTAGTACAGTTTTCTTTATTCAATATAAGAAACCCTAGAAAATACCTTTCGTTAATGTGTGAGTTATATGCTCAGAAACTTGGAGGGGGACTTTGTTTTATAATATGTAGTGATTGACACATTATCACCTCCAAAACCAAAGTCCCCTCGTACCACAAAACTGGATATTTCGCGGAAAAATAACTTTTTTTATGAACGGGACATTTTGTGACAGGGACATTACCGTCCCGAACCCAGAATTACAAAATCATTGCGTTCATTGCAAATTTTATTTATTACTTAACATAAAGATATCACATCATATACGAGTATTTAACTCTGTCCAATTTTCAACGTAATAAATATATCGTAGTTGGCGGTTAAGTGAAGATTTACGGTTAAACTGCTGGCTGTGAACTTAACAGCTTAGCGGTTAGCTGAGGTTAATTTACATGCAGCTTTTAAAAAACCTTGCCACGTATAGGTATTTGCTTATGAAACCTTCCTCACCTAGATATTGTACCTAGGTATTTATAGGACAGTCGTTATGGGGAAATCTTAAACTCAAAGAGAAAGAGTAACAGGTACCTAGTTAGTATGTACCTATGTATAAATAATATATTGTATTTGAATTAAATAAAGTAATTAACAATCCTGCTTTGATTGATTTTATTTTCTAAATAATTAAATATAAAAAAATCGTAGACTTGCCGTGTCTGTACAGTGTACATCATGTATGGGCAACGCCCGGCCCGCGGGCCGGATGCGGCCCGCCTCGGCGTTAGGTCCGGCCCGCGGAACATTTTGAAACTGCAACCTACCGGAATCCTAAATAAAATTCTGCTGAATTTTGAGTTTAATTAAGTAAAAACTTAATCACATGATAAATTGATTATGTAACTTTAGTATTTACACTTTATACCTATATTATGACGTATAAAATAAAACAAACCGCATGTTTTTTCACAACCAAAAAAAAAAGTTGTATCTACGGCCCGCGACTTCTGTTTTCATCCACAAGTTTACCCCGCAACTTTCCAAAGGTTGCCCACACCTGGTGTACATTAAGATAAAAAAAAATAATACTCATTACTGGTAACAGTATGAGCTCAAAGGACCTAAGAAGGAAAAACAAAGAGTTTCCGCGGGATTTTTAAAAACCTTAATCCTGGCGGACAAAGTCGTGGGCATCCTCAAGTTATTTAATAATTATATTGAAATTGATTATTTTTCTTACACTCTCTTTCTGTCATCGTAGATTAGAAATTTACCTGGTGTGTATAAATGTATAATTAAAAGAGTAAGTTACATAAGTAGTAGTAGTTAAGTATTCTTGTCTGGGTAAAGGCAGGTCTGGGATGTTTTGCCCACGGCTACCTGTGGTACCTACATTCTCTGTCAAAGCCGTGCCGTATCACTAAGCCATTTATAGCACCGGTTATTAGATCGCAGTCAAGTGCTAACTGCTAAATTGCCAAAGTTGACACTTTTACAGATGAAGTCATTTACCAAGAGTGTAAAACAAATAAGAAATATGTAATTTTCACGTATCCATTTGTAATCCTAAAACTAAACTATCATACAATTCCGTATAAACACTATTATACGTGTCATGTCTCTTACAGAAATTTTCTTTCGTCGTCACGCATATTGGATGTCTTCCATCATACATTATCCCATTGTATGATATCTTGTACTTCTTCACCTCCTCCAGTATGTTTCTTAAACACGAACACTGCCAAGGGTTCTGGTTGAAGTAAAATTTCGTAAGTATCGCTCCAGAATTTCTTAGCTCCAAACAAAAGTTATTAGTCAAATATGTAAAACGGTTGCTCGCCAAATTCAAATTCTTGAGCGACGTCCCACGGAAAGCGTTTACAGGGACACTTGTGATCTCATTGTGCGACAAATCAATGTTACCTATGCTTTTCATATCCTTGAATAAAGTATCAGGCAAATTGGTTAGTTTATTGCCTCGTAACACGACTACTCTTAACTTTTTTAATGGCTTGAATACGTTAGAATCGACCGTTTCTATAACGTTATCAGCTAAATCGAGCGTATTCAGACTGTCTAGATTAATGAAAACCGTTGCGTCGTCAAGTTTTGTTATTTGATTGTTAGATATAATTAGTTCTCGCAATGTTTGTAGGTTGCGTCCCGTAACAAATGCAGGTAACTCCGTGAGTAGACACCGATCCAAATTCAACGTTCTCAAATCCTCCAAAGCATTCAATAAGATTTCCGGAGAACCATTCATGTTGTTTCTCGCAAAATTTAAGTAATTTATTTTTGTGCATTGATCAAAAATATAAGGATTTATATCTTTGCCTGTCAACGCATTGTCTGATAAATCCAACCATTTCAATTTCAGCAACGGGTCGAGTATGCCCAACTCTAGATCTTTAATTTTATTCCCACTTAAATCTAGCGTATTCAAATTAGGTTTCTGATCGAATAACCCAAGCGGAAATCCGGTTAGTAGATTATGTGATAAATTCAGATGATTAACTTCTAACATGCCATCCAGAACTCCCAATTTCAGTTCGGCGATCTTATTTTGAGATATATCGAGGTATTGTAGTGCGAATAGGTTCTCGAACGCTTCGAAGTCGACTTCAGAAATTCTGCAGGCGCGGAGGGTTAACCTTATAGTGTCGTTGTTATCAGACACGAGACCTCGTTGTAGTTTGTAGTCGGAATTATCAGTTGGAGTGCATGTGACGTGGGGTGCAGTTTGCCGGTTCGTGATTTCGCATTTTGGTGTTGCATTTACGAAGATAAGGAACAAAAAGAACAGATAGCAACTGCTAGTTTGTCGTAATATCGGCATCTGGAAGGGGAGAGATGTTTGTAATCAATAAAACATCATGATAATGCACCACGTAACGGTAGTTTTTGAATTCTTTCACATAATGGTAGAAGTAGATAATTATGTACTATGTGAATTTAGGCCTACCTACTCATGGATGCGATGTATCTATGGGCAAGCAGAAATACAGAAGATAGTGAAAAAAAAAAACCTTTATAAATAAATTAATAGTGGCCTTGTAGAATGTTTAATATCCTACTCCGAAATGATACCCTTTGTACCTAATGCAATAAAATGCAAAATAATGGATCCAGTAGTTTGAGAAAATTGTTTACAGACAAACAAACTTTTACACTAAACGTACCTTACCTATACCGTTCATTCGTGGGCAAAAATGTTAAAAGTATGTATTTACAAAATGTATGCAATACCTACCTTTATCGACTTGTGTTCACACCACTAAAGTTCACATCAATGTTATATTATCTGTGTGCACAGTACACTTGTATTTGCCAATAATGCAGCGCGGGAAGCTTAGAGCTTTCACAAAATCTTCATCCTTGTGATCTCAGTTCTCACTACGTTTATTAATTGTTTTTGTCATCGTCACTGTCACTGTCATGCACTTGACTTTGCAATTAATATTATAAATAAAAGGTTACGTGCGTACGCGTCTCGTCTCTTTTATAATATGGCGATGCGAAACTGGTTATTATGGAGATACCACTTCGCATCGCTTTACGCTCAACTTTTGTATAGTAAAATATATAGACCTTATTTATATGCGCATTAAAGGCGATATTGATTTGAGAAAATGTTAGGTCTCATAATTTTTTTAATCAACAGTAATTTCTGTAGTGGATGGAACAAAAATTAATCTTATTGCTATCGTGAAACGGAATAAAGTTCTACAATTCCATAATGTTTTACAATAATGCTGGTGATTTCTGTACTATGGGAAGTAGGTATATATGCATTCGTCATCTAGTGTGACATATTATACTTACTTGCGTTATCTAGTTTGATCTATAGGCTATAACTATGACCGACCCCCCTCTAGCCTCTAGCTCTTCTATCAAGAATTTTTACAGAGGAAAAACTTGGGCGTCTCATCGAAACGAACCTACTTACGAAAATTCAGCCTGTTATTAATTACTAAAGAAACAGGCGGCGCCTGTTGGACCATTAGTAATAGGAGGATATAGTTAACTCCTCTTATATTATGTTCTGAAGATAACCTCAAGGACATGTCCTTTACTGGCCTAATTATTAATTAATATCCAAACAAAAACATTTCATGTGAATAATAAGGCCAACTTCCTATCAAAAAGTTTCGGCCATTAAAAGTACTGATATCAAAAATTATGACCAAGTCCTTTGCTAGGCTCGATAAATGAAACCATACAGTTTTAGAAGGTATATCTTCTTCGATCACCCTCAAGCTGTCATACCATTCCTAATGATCCTGTTAAAATATTTTTAAATAATTTATGTCTTAGTAATAACACTATAATATTATGAAGCTCATTTGGGACTGAGAATAGTTTTATTGTTTTCAACTTGACAACATTTTTGCACTCCTTTGAATTTGTTTAATTTAAAAAATGTTGCCAAGTTGTAAACAATAAAACTATTCTCAGTCCCAAATGAGCTTCATATTATAGTGTTATTACTAAGACATAAATTATTTAAAAATATTTTAACAGGATCATTAGGAATGGTATGACAGCTTGAGGGTGATCGAAGAAGATATACCTTCTAAAACTGTATGGTTTCATTTATCGAGCCTAGCAAAGGACTTGGTCATAATTTTTGATATCAGTACTTTTAATGGCCGAAACTTTTTGATAGGAAGTTGGCCTTATTATTCACATGAAATGTTTTTGTTTGGATCTCACTCCTTTTTTCTAAGTATTTCAAAGTTAATGCAATAAGTATAATGAAGTCTTTTTTCTCTCTTACGCTTCAGTATAATTAGGAATAGAACCCTATCACATTTTACGGTCTGATTAGAGGTGGTTTAATCTTCAATACATAGTATAAAACAAAGTCGCTTTCTCTGTTCTAATTGGGTGAATTTTTATTTTGTTCGTCTGTCTGTCAAAATCACAGATAACAGAAACTCCACTCCAGAGTATTTCCACTCAGTGGTCAGTTTCAGAACTTAGAACCATACGGCTTAACTAAGAGAAGGTTTTGAGTATTTGACTCTCATTATAAGTTTAATGAATAGTATTAGATATTAGTGATACCTAGTAGCCGGAATCAACAGGACACCAAAGTCTCCTCCAAACCTCCAAAGTCGGCCACCCATCCATTTCCTGACTTGGGTCAAGGTTGCTTATCAAAATTATTAAGAAAATCGCGCTTCTGGTTTTATTGGCAAAGACGAATCTCAAACTACTGGAAGGAACGGGCTTAGGCACACAGATAGCTATTAATGTGGCGTACGACATCCGCAAAGAAAGGATTTTTGAAAATTCAACCCCTTAGGGGGTAATATAGGGGTTTAAAATTTGTGTAGTCCACGCCGACGAAGTCGCGCCCGCGACTTCGATAAAAAAATATACCTCTTGGCGTTTTATTATTTACCTACACTTTACTTTTTATTAGAACTCAAGACCAGTAAGATTGACCCCTTGCTAGAAAACTTAAAAAGTCACATCTCCCTAAATAGTGCACCGATTTCGATGAAACAAGAACCATATATAGCTTCGAATAAAGTAAAATACATTTATTAAAACAAAATGAAAATTTGTTCAGTATTTTTTGTGTGATGTGGGAACAGACAGATTTTTATATATCTTTGAATTGGTCAGTGTCTGATGCAACTTTTGGACATTTTTCGATTTTTTCCTTCATATACACACTAAGACTCATCTTCTTACCAAATTTCAACATTCCACATACACGGGAAGTGCGTCATAATTTTGATCAGTCAGTGAGTAGGTCTTGTTTTATGTGATTTTCAAACCTCTGTATCTCAGAAACGGTTCAACTTGAAAATTTGAAACTTTCAATTTATCATCACATCCACGAGTTTAACTTATATTTCAAATTTCGTAGGATTACTATCCCGCGAACCAGAGTTATGAGGGGGGTCAAAACAGCTCGAAATGGATCGTGTAAATAACACACTCATGCGACAAGGCCGGAGGAACTTGGCCTGGCGCACTTCGTGCGCCTAGATTATTATACTTACTTAAAATAATGTCGCACCCAAAGTGACGACACGAAAAATCGCGTGTTGAAATTCTCTTTGAACAATGGAAATGTATTCATATTTAATTATATTGTGTTCATTATAAAATTGTGTCACCTTAAAAATTATTTCGTTTTAACATGCTTTGTTTGCGTTTGTTTTCTATGTTTTATTTTTTAAAATAAATTACTTATTTATAAGTACTTATTTGTAAGTACTTACTTACCCATTATATAAGGAAGATAGAATCGATTCAAATAATATGGTACTCCTACAAAGTGTCAGTTAATTGTTGCTCGCGAGCCCCTGACCTCTGCGTTTTGGATTGACAAAATATGCGAGTGTTATCAAACAAGAGATAAAGTTCGTAAACTAAAACCCGACTACTAATTTAGTGTGCAGCAAAACGTGTATTCAACTGCGTAATAATGAGAATTGGAACATACACACACACACACGCACGCACGCACGCACGCACGCACGCACGCACGCACGCACGCACGCACACACGCACACACACACACACACACACACTCACACACGGACTGCTAAAACTATAACCCTTCCTTTTGGCTTTGCCGTAGTCGGGTAAAAAGACGCAGCGCCTCGGCCACGGAAGAGAAAAAGCAGTTTTATCTATGGCCTCGGCTCTACTCCACTCAGCTGGTGGGCGTTGCACCTGGCGCTCCTGCAGTAAAAACAAACGAGATATCTTCTTTGTTAAACGGGCTCGACGCTTTATGATGAAAGTTACATTGTTCTAGGCATAATTACATCGTTAGCGTCAGAACGTCTGAATAAAAAGCTGAACGTTCAACGACAAAGACAATGCCTAAGCTCCTTGCCTTAAAAAAGAAAGTTTTCGTATAGCATACCTTGTTAGTTCTTTGTATAATTTAACTCATCTGGCGCTTCTCTTGAACACTCCTCTCAAAACATAGTTTTATCAACTTTCATTTCGATGTTAATATTTCATTGGAAATAAAGAAAATACATTCATGTAACGTATACACTTAATTTAATATTCAAACAGCTGCCAGTGTGATTTGTAATAACAGTGAATAAAATAACAGAAAGTATCCATTACAAAGCGATAAGAACTAAATAAACATTAACGTAACAAACATTCACAAAAATATTTACAAAAGTAACACTATGTTTAAACCGATAAACATTAAAATAAACTCAACTGAAACAATAACGAATAGAATATTAAGTTTTACTACGGTTACTTAGTTTTACTAGATTATAAAATATCGTAGCGAAATGTTCGGAAAATATTACAAAAATGTGTACGGATCGTACATTACATAGAAAAAAAAGCAAACCTAAAAGAGGTGAAGGTAGCAAGAAACATATTTGATTAACAGTGACATTAACGAAAATATTAGTCGTCCATCGGATAGTTACTTAATTGAAAACCTAAATAAACTAAAAAAACTAGTACCCTATCAAAACTAGGTGTAGAATAATATATGTATGTATATACAGAACGTAAGATAACAGAAACATACTCGTATCAACTAGCGAGAACAATAAAAAAAATCAATTTTTAAATAATTAGTTACTTGCCGGTGCGTTACAAGAACAACAATTTGACATCGCTGTTTTGGACGTACAAACGACAAAACTGTGAAAAGGCACTGTGAAAAAGTTACGCTACTATGCTGAATGTTCCATGCTGACGATTTTATAGTGTAAAGCAAACAATGCTTTCAGATCTAGTATCACAAGGCATACTTACCGTTTTAGTTGAACTATTCCGTATAATAGAACATCACAAAAGATTACCGACTCGTATCATGCGGGAAAGATTTAGTAGTATTCCCACAATTAATTGGGAATTCAATTATTTTGATCAAATCAATGTGGTTAGCTACTCTAGCCTATGGGACGATTGGCTGAAGCTTGTGCATTATTACATGTATTACTTGAATGGATACATAAAAGACGAACTACAGCGCCCCCTGGTCGCCTATAACCTTAAACATATTTAAAAGCCTGCTCCGAAGTATAAACGCATCAAAATCGGCCTAGTAGCTTTACAGGAAAATGGTAACGATAAACACATACCATCCGTCTCCGTTTCATCGAGAGGAAAAAAAATCGCCCCTTTACTTTTAATTATTCTATTTTCCATTTAATTGTAGCGAAATTTCAGAAGTAGACTGCGCAATTTTATTTTTCAGAACATTCTCACATTATTTCCAGAAATTACGTAAAACTGCACGAGCAATTATTTAATTACTCGAAACATACGTATTTTTTTCAACTGCAATTTCAGTCGTCCAACACAGCATAGACAAGCTATAATTTAAAAATTAAAAAAACCCGACTGCCATGCTATAAAACGAACTAAAAAATTAATAAACTACCACCGTACCACTTTACAGTGTAGTTGTTATTTATTTTGTTTTTCATGATTTGTCACTCCAAACTGATTTAAAACATATAGATTGGATACATTTTCGTACTGGCCTTTTAAAGCCCTTTATTTAGATACCCCACTCGAGGGTCTTGAGGAAAAAAAATTTTTTCAGCTCGCACATTAAAGTGCATAAAATCCGCCATTTTGAATTTTTATTAATTTTATGTACCCAGTAACATTTGCGCTGTTAAGACAAATCTAATGACGTATCATTTATCAAAATAGGTTGAGTCGTTGAGTAGTTACGAACTGACATAGGAAACGGTCATTTTCTGTGATTTATCACTCCAACTTATTTTAAAAAATATAATTGTATACATTTTTGTATTTGCCTTTTAAATCCCTTCATTTTGATACCCCACTCGAGGGTCTTGAAGAAAAATTTTTTTTTCAGCTCGCACATTAAAGCGCATAAAGTCCGCCATTTTAATTTTTTTTTTTAATTTAGGTACCCTATGACAGTCGCGTCATGAAGACAAATCTAATGACGTATCATTTATCAAAATCCGTTGAGCCGTTGGTTAGTTACACGCGGACATAGGAATGGACATACATACACACAGGTGAAACACATAACCCAGTCGGGTAAAAAAGAGATGCTATTTAGGTCATTTGGAAAATTTTCCGTTATAAAATGAACACACTTATATGGCACTAAGTTCGTCCTCATATTTCTGCGAATAAACTCCTTCGGGATCGTATTTTTCGACGAGCTGTTTCCAATACTCCTCTTCGTGCTTCACCAGGTGCCTGATGACCTTACGGACCCCATCTTTCTGCTCGTCTGTGCAATTTTCGCATCCGTTCTGTAGAGCTTTTGATATATGAGCTGAAATCGGAATAAAATCGTTAAGTACCTACCTACTGTATTCTATTTTTTAGAATCCACTACCGATTCGTAAACGCTTGTACATTCTTTTTGAAACGCATTAATTACGTACTATTTTATGGGCTCTACTTCTTTTTCCGGTCCTTTCCAGCGCTATGTGGGATCGGCACAACATGTCTTCTTCTTTCATTCACTTCTCTAAAAAATTCGACGCATCATTCTTAGCATCATTCACCCCTTTTATACGGATATCCTCTTTCGCACACTCGTCCCATTTTTAGGGTTCCGTAGTAAACAAGGATTTCTTTCTTTCTTTCTTTCTTTATAGTTTCGCCATGTCCGTCCGTCTGTCCGTCTGTCCGTCTGTCCGTCCGTCCTCGGTTAATCTCAGAGACTATTAGTGCTAGAAATCCGTAATTTGGCATGATTATAAATATTAATCACGCCGACAAAGTGGTGAAATAAAATTTTGATAAATATTTTTTTTAGGGTAGCTCCCCTACATGTAAAGTGGGGATGAATATTTTTTTTCTCGTCTACCCCATAGTGTGGGATATCGTTGAATAGGTCTTTTAAAAATACTGTGGGTGTGGAACATCATTTTTCGATTTCTAGATCCGTTTGTTAAATATGATGTTTTAAAGTGCAAATTTTTATTAGAGTCAAGTGTCCCCCCCCCCTCTATCAGCCAAATGGCAGTATATAGGAACTTGAAAAAATTCACAGCAGTTGAGTATATAATCAATTTTAAAGGAAAACTATCACGGCTAAGTAGGGTTCACAGGTTAAGGAGTTATATCTGTTTTTCGAGGATTGTGACTACGGAACCCTACACTGCGCGTGGCCCGCCACGCACTTGGCCGGTTTTTTATTGTCTCCACTACCGGTACAGAAACGTTGATTTGTTAAGATTCAGACCTGTCCAATGATGCCTTAATAGTTCAAACTGCAATCACAGAATACTAACTAATACTAATCGAAAAAGACGTAGAAAATCTTGTCATAGTCGATATGAAACTTGAAGTCTAATAATACATTACCCATTTGAAAGCTTCCTTTGGTTTTATTTTCTAAGAATTTATGTGTACCTGAAGAAATCTTAACATACAACCAGCTAGGGAGGGTTCAGATTACGTGTGATTTGTATCCTCAAAACATTCTCCGCGCATGGCGGGAAATACCGGGTTCTTGGCTCGTTGCCCATTAATCTTATCCCAAGAGAATTATCCCCTAATCGTTATACCAGCCCCTAGCAGAAGCATTAAAGAGGGGAAGGGATTAGTAGTTAATAAATAAATAGTTGTAATAAAATTGCCTGTTTGGTCTAAGGCATTACCATTTAGCATATTCGACTGCAGATCGCGAGGTCCCGGGTTCAATTCCCGGGTCGGGCAAATAATTGTTGAAAATAATTTTCAGTTCCAGCCCGGGGTTGGAAATTGGCGGTTTTTCACTCCCATGCCTCGGAGAGCACGTTGAGCAGTCGGTCGCTGTTATTATCACTATCGTGTGACAATAGTCGTTGTCCGCCAAACCGCATTGGAGCAGCGTGGCGGGTGTAAGTTCTAAATCCCTCTTTCTTACAAGAGAGGAGACCTGTGCCCAGCAGTGGGACGTTAAAAAAAGGTTGTAGTGGTATTGGAAATAAATAGTTTATCCTTCTACTTACATTTTAATTCTTTACCCTCTGGCGTACATCGCCCTTTGTCCAGAACGCATTTTATGTACGCACTGAGTAGCCTCTTGTTCGCCAGAACTTCCTCTATGTTGACGGAATTGAATCTGCCCGTGTCGACTTGTGCTTGGACGTGTATCACAGAAGCTAACAGAACCACAGCAGCTATTATGAAGAGCTTCATCCTAAAATAGAAACATTATCTCGAATTTCTGTACAAGACCTTATATTTTTGTGTTCATTGATGTTATGAAAGGAGCACCAGAGCATGAATAGCAGTTTCACCGATTATTCGGAAGGTATAGCCAATTTAGTTTATTGAAATATAAAAATAGATTTTTCTTATAAACCGCCTACGTCGCCCAAAAACCTTATTCACAGTCTAAAGGTCATCAAGGTTCAAAGTGACTGAGGTAAATCTTAGAAGCAATTTGGAGGATAAATGGAAGGAGCACAACATACAGTTGCAAAGAGGACTAAAATAGCTCTTCTGAATTTGATTTCGTTAGTATGGACCGCGCTTGAGAGAAACATAGCACACACTGACCGACGTACGCGACAGACCTCAGCGTGGAAGAAATCTAGGTTATAGTGTTTAGACAGACGGACTGTATTAGTAGAACTACATGCCGAAAATGCAAAATTGCAGTTTAGATGTAGTTCTATTGCAGTTGACACAATTGCATCGCAGTTGCCGACTACAGTCTAATTTACTAGAACTGTGGGGCTATTCTCTAACTTAGTTACCAACTGAAAATGGTTGCTAACGAATTAGTTCGATATACATTGCTGTTTTAATGTGTGAAATGAAATCACTGTTTATATTTCACACATGAAAGCAGCAATGTATATCGAACTAATTCGTTGGCAACCATTTTCAGCTGGTAACTAAGTTAGAGAATAGCCCATCCAATTCAGACTGCAATGCAGCGGCTGTCTCGTATAGTCCGTATGTCTTGACACGTGTGTGGGTATTGATCTCCTAAATTTCACAAGTAACAATTAAAATGTCTACTCACATGTCTCTATAAATCCTGTAACACACTCATGAAGTGAACTCCTGAAGTAAACACTCTACACTAATGAATGATTAACGATTTTCTTCTCTTTATACCCACCAGCGATCCTTGTGACGATTTCTTCGAATGATTTACATCTGTTTAACAGGGGGGCTAGCACAAGTTTTTTACTTTTCGACAGTGTTGATAGATTTAGAGTAATAATGTCCTGCCGATCGAATTTTGATCGCAACGGCCAAATGGAGACTAACTAACACCGGAGGAGATATTATAGTGTGTAAGTAGGTATGTGCGCATACATATTGGTGCTTTCACATTCCGATGGGATGCTGATGCGACACGACCGGAGAGGGATCAGACACTGCACCGACGGCTTCTCCGAAGCACGGGGGTGTATCTAACACCGTCAACTTCCCAACTCCAGACTGATGCTGAGAAAATCCAATAATTTTAATTTTTTGGCCCCTCTTTATGCTCCGCAGCCGAACAAGCTACCCACTAGACCAATGGCAAACAGGCAAATACTGAGTAGGTATGGAAACAAAATAATTTTAGAGTAAAATGTATTCTAAGTTCCTGTATTTTAAATCTCAAATTTGTCCATATTATCTCTAGTCAGCGCCCCAAGCGAGAACTTTACAAAATAAAAATCGGTACTACTGACTAGGATCTTTAGGCTCAAAGTGAGCCTAAGTGACGACTTTGACGTTATTGTGTTTCGATGCTCGGAATCTATCAACGTTTGGCGAGATGTGCGAACTCGCGCTAAGAGAATTGCCTACTGTAGCAGACACGCGATGAAATTTTAATTCGATAGAATAATTTTCTATTCAATGTCACCTTCATTAAAATGTATGAGAAAATTTCTACGACATTGCAATAAATCAGTTTTTTCTTAATATTATAAAACTACTTTTTGACCTGATTAGGATTCGAACGTGTGATCTCTTGTTTGTATAGTGAGCCTGTGTGATTTTACATCTCAGTTATCGAAAAATAAATATTGTTTTTATTCATCTACAAGTTAGCCCTTGACTGCGATCTCACTTGATTGTAAGTGACGATGCACTAAGGTGGAAGTGGGCTAACTTGGAAGAGGTATGGCAGTTTTTCTACGCGATATCGTACCGGAACGCTAAATCGCTTGGCGGCATAGCTTTGTCGGTAGGGTGGTAACGGCTGGCCTCCCACCAGACCAGACCAATGACAATTTAGAAATTATAGAATTCCAAGTTGCCACTGCCGGGAATCATATTCAGGACCTCCCACAATAATATAGGTATCGGATATTTTTTAAACTACTTTGGATTTTTCTCGAACCACAATGTGATTTCCGTATGTATTTGAAACGCGGCCAGAGCCCGGCTAGGCAGGTATCGTAGCTACAGAATGGCTCTTTTGGGAGCTTTGTGCTAATAAATTGTCTAGTAAGCTCGTAATAAAGTAGCTGCGGCTGGAGGAATAGTACATTATGCTATAAGTGTGTAATGTTGGTGATTACCGCTGAGGCGCTATTGAGACCCGAGCCGTTAGGTGAGGGTCTTAAGATAGCCGAGGACGGTAATCATCAATACACACGTGTAGCATACGACGTTTTTCAACACACTTGTGAAGAAAATAATACTAAAATAGATATATTTCCTTGGTGATTTGAGGTAGTAAACTTGCCATAACTTTAAGAGCTTCACATCTTATATCGGGCGGTGTACAACAGAAATCATTTTCTTCATAATTAGTACTTGTAGACATTTTAATTTATTAATAAATAACTGTAAGTTCAATTCAACAGTGAAAATGAGTTCTGAAAATTTTCTCACAATGGCGGGAAAAATTAATCAGTTTTCCTATGCGCGCGCATCTGTACGATCGGCCATAGACTATATTAGAATGAGGTTTGTTTTCTATGGCATTTCGCAATGGCGGGAAAAATTAATCAGTTTCCCTATGCGCGCGCATCTTATAATGGCAATCGACCATAGACTATATTAGAATGAGGTTTGTTTTCTATGGCATTTCGCAATGGCGGGAAAAATTAATCAGTTTCCCTATGCGCGCGCATCTTATAATGGCAATCGGCCATAGACTATAGAATGAATGAGGTTTGTTTTATTTGGCTTTTTGCGGATAGGTTTTAGCCACGTACAATATGGGGAATTTCAAATTTTCTTTATTACAGAAAAAACGGAAGTTATATTTGAGTTAAAGTTTTATTTATTAAACACGTACAAGTTGAAATTATCTATTTAAATACGAAGTTACATGAAATGAGCAAGCAAAAGGTACATCAATTTATTTGTACTATTGAATACGATCTTTTTTGTATCGAAACTTTTTTAAGAACAAAGGAACAACTCAACCAATAAATTAAAAATAAAACTCTATAATTCACATGTGAATAATAGTAAAACAAAAGTCACAGTTTGAATAATAGGAGTAATTATCTGCCTAATTGTGGTGAACGTAGAGCCACTTTATGAGCAAGTGTGTTGAAAAATATATTTCCAAATATATTTACTTACATTGATATACACCAGACCAACTAAAGCTAATAAGGGCTAAAAGCCGTGTTTACTCTTGATAATAATAATTAATGTTATTTTCACTGTAGATTTCAGAGTAGATTTGTATAAAACTTTAAATTTGCACATACAAATTCGATATACAATTTCCATATACAAATAAATAAAATTAATATATGTACCTGTGATATCAAAATGTTCTAGCTGCTTTGTATATCACAAAGGGATTATGCACCGTTTTCTTTTTCCGACATTTTCAACAATTATCGTCAGATTTCAACCAATTTACACAAAACCTTAACAAATTATACACCTAAATCTTTCTCTTGAATCACTCTGTCTATTGGTGGAAACCGCATGAAAATCAGTTCAGAAGTTTTTGAGTTCATCGCGAGCATACAGACAGACACGGCGGCAGGGGACTTTGTTTTATAATGTGTTGTGAATTGTGATTAATTTATTTATTCGCACATAGCGGTTAGCCCCATGCTGCGTCCATCAAATGGAATTTAATACATTGATGATCATCAGAACTTGAGTAGGTAGGTAGGTATATGCACATGGAGACGTAGCGATACATAAATAAGTGTATTATGAACTTTAGATATGAATACATGTATATGAATTGAGCTTAGAGTTTACGTGATGCTTCGCAACGTCCTTTGACTTTAAATTATTAACATCGGTGGGAGGTAATGAAATTATCATCAGAGACTTTCGTGTTGTCGCGCCCTGGGAACAAGATATTATAATAATGTGGAATTTTGGAGTTCGTTACAGGAGAAGTAACATTGATATAAAGAATTTGCTCTTTTCGCTTTGTAACCCCCGACCTAAGATATTGTAATCCCCCGACACAAAAAGAGGGGTGTTATAAGTTTGACCGCTATGTGTGGCTGTCTGTGTGTCTGTCTGTGGCACCGTAGTTAACTCGACGAGTACCTACTTAGTGATACGTCATAGTGATCAAGGTTTTGACGTTTGAACTAGGAGAATGGTGGAACATCAGGTTTTTTCATAGGTTCGTTTCAAAAATTTTAATTTACAGTTGTAGATTAAAATTCTGCATTATTCTTGCTTTAAATATGTCTTTTCGGATCACTATAATGATATCCATAATTACCATTTGATATATTCCGTACTTTCTAAACTTCCCTACTCCTAGAGTTGTCTTATTCCCTACTTGTTACTATCACTAATAACATTACAATATTATGAAAACAAAGTTCCTTCGCCGAGTTTGTATGTTTGTGCGCGCTAATCTCATAAACTTCTGAAGAAATTTTTATACGGCTTACATCAATGGATAAATTGATTTTGCGAGAAGGTTTAAATCTATACTTCTATACCTACTTATCTATACTAATTTATTAAAGCGGAAGAGTTTGTTTGTTTGAACGCGCTAATCTCAGGAACTACTGGACCGATTTCAAAAATTCTTTCACCGTTGGATATGTACGTGATCCCTAAGTGCTATAGGCTATATATTATGTACCACGGGCGAAGCCGGGGCGGACCGCTAGTGTAGAAATAATTTATAAAGGTTTTGTGTAAATTGGCCGAGCCGTGATGACAATAATTGTCGATTAGGTCGGTGAAAATCCAGCTACCGAGAGCTTTCTTAGCGTAAACCGTTATTATTGATTAACTTGAAAAAATTGCATTTGGTTGACTATAGTACTTAACACGTCGTATTATTTGAAAATTTCCACTGGCTACCTTTTTCGGCTGAAGCCATGGACTTCTGTGACAGACGTATAGACGGACTAACGGCAAAGGCTTAATAATTATAGAGTCCCTGACTGATCCCTAACTTGAGGCCTTATTACTGTACTGTACTGTATCATATAGGTATACTAATACGCGCTTGAAACTCACTATTATGATAATAGAAAGTTCAGGAGGGAGGTTATACCAACTTATATAAGTTAATAATTATGTAAAACATATACACTGAACGAGGTCAAGTGCCATTTGGAAGCGGCTTACCCAAGCTTATGCAGAGCAAGTGTTTGGGAAAAAAAATTGTTACTATATCTTCTACGAGCGGATACCCGCGACTTCGTTCGCGTGGATATTGATTTTAATAATCCCGTGTGAATCATTTTGTTTTTCCTAACCTCCTTTGAGCTTATACCTTGCTAAAAACTGTAAAAAGTTCACTGGCGGATGTTTAGGTACATCAAAATGTAAACATCCGCCAGTGAAAGTCCCATCAAAATCGGTCCAGCCTTTCAGAGATTAGCCAGTAGTCTTTAAAGTATTTACTTTCTAACAAAAAAAGAATGAATGAAATCGGACCACCCGTTAACGAATTACAGCTATGTACACATTTTGCCTTTCATCCCCTCTCCCACGGGAATCGTGCTCAATTTCGGGATAAAAAGTATCCTATATGTTACTCCATAGTATGAACTTAAATCATGCCGAGTTTCATTTCAATCCATTCAGTAGTTTTTACGTGATGCGCGCACAAACATACTGACAAACAGACAAACAGATAAACAGACAAACAGACAATAATTTCAAAAATACCTTTTTTACGTTCTATTACTTATCCCTAACATCCCCCAGTTATTATTTTGCAAAAATCTTCAATGTACAGATACGGCAATTCTACGATTTTATTATATTTATAGATCTAAAGAAAATTGTAAATGACAACGTACAATAATTATGATAAATAACTTTAATAATGTAAATAAATTTAATGGCTTTAACTGTAATATTAATATGTACTTACTAAGTTTTTCACCAATAATTCTTTTTGGAGTTACGTACCAATGTGGTGAAAAGCATATGGCATGAATGGAAAAATTTTAGTGACTGATGTGCGCAGTTAAAATTTTGAATATCTCTACTTATGTATATCTGAAATAATATTTTTTATTAGATCAGCATCTAATTGAAAAATCCTAAATGTCCTAATCCTACAAAAGTAGGTTACTTACTTACGCTAATGTAAGCAATATTAGTAGGTAATTAAATTTGATGCTTTGTAAAAATCAGTCTCTCAGACTATAAATGTCTACACGCGTATCGTTTTAATCATTCATAGTACAATGTAGATATCCTCCCTAATCGAATCGAAATTCGAATTCAGGCATAAATAATATAATTGAATGAACACCTCGTTCATTCAATTATATTATTTATGCCTGCCGAGTGTCTATTTGAATTTGTTTCGAGTAAATTGAGCATAAAGTTTGTATACGCTTTGGTAAACCAGCCCAATTAGTGAGCACAAATTAATAATAAGATGTAATGTATATGTTAAATAGCTACGACGTGTTCGTTTATAATGTTTGAACAGAAAACTAATTAGGTAAGTAAGTTAAATTATAAATAATATGTCGGCCTTAAGTCACGACTTTTGGACTAATTTGACTCCATCGTTATTCGTGAACGAAGAAGTGAAGTAAACAAAACACAACCGCCATATTATGGTTCTGGCGTGGTTTAAAGTTTAGGTGCGGTGGCGCCTGATTATTCTCATTAAAAAATTAATTAATTTTAACTAAGTACCAAAATTCTAATTAATTCTCCAACGATTCTGAGTTTTCCAACTGAGATCAGATTATATAATTCTGTCGAGGTATCTTTCTCTGCGTCCGTAGTCGGTAGAACCCGTTGTGATCGGTCGGATCAGCCGTTGTTGAGTGGACGTTTTACACTCAACGACAAAGGCACGACCGCGATATTAATATTCTAGACTCTACCACTATTTTCTTTACCGCTACATTCCAATACAATACATACATATTACATACAATCGCAAACCCTTCAGCAAACATACATGTATATATAGTGAAATACCGTCGTGACGACTTTTGATGATATGCAAATGGCGCACCAACGTCACGCGCATGGCCTTTTAAAGCTGACTTCTTATACTGATGCTCAGTTTGCAGTTTATCTTTTTCCATTATCATCTGAGCCTTGGAATTTGCATTGTATGGAATATCGATTAATATTGAGGATCCTTCCAATTAGCGAATAGAAGTAGTTTAATAAATTCACAGCGCAAATATGAAGAGTAGATTATTCATACAAACGGCCGGAACGCGCCTCACACGTATAGAATAGAATAGAAAAGTTTTTTATTCAAATAAACTTTTACAAGTACTTTTGAATGGTCAATTGAATCTACCACTGGTTCGGTGTGTATCTGTATGTGCGTCGAATTTTCGGTAAACCTCGGACCTCGGTACACATCAAACTTACGGAGGGCGCGGGGCTCTCGCGCGTTTTATTTATATCAGATTATTCATATCATAGTTCACTATTCAGTGTATGGCACATCCGTTTACGGGAACGCATGGTTGTGATGCGCGTGTGATCTAAACTACCCAGTTAAATTGGTGCTGATGAAATTGATTACAGCCTCAATCCTTATTATTTTCGGCCATTGCCATTACTTTGTTAAGCTGTTGTTTTAAGAGGTTATCCATTTATGTATAAACTAGCTTCTGCCTGCGGCTTCGCCCGTATGAATTTCGGTTTTTCACAAATCCCGAGGGAATCGTGGAATTCCGGTTTCCGTTCTCGCTCCTTTTTCCAGTCATTATACCTACTTTCAAGGAAGTTTACTATAGTAATCTACCTATAGCTGTAGCTGTAGATTTTAGTGTTTTCAAAATCCCGTGGGAACTGTGGATTTTTCCAGGATAAAAAACCTATATGTTAAGTATAAGGGCATAATCTATCTTCATTCGAAATTTCAGCCAAATCGGTTCAGTAGTTGGGCCGTTTAAGAGTGACAAATACACACACACACACACACACACAAACTTTCGCCTTTATAATATTAGTGTGATATATCCTTGGACAGCTATCCTCAGCAATACTGATTTCATTGGTAGGGACTGTCATAAAATGTGTACAAATATTTGCTGCATTAAATAAATTCTTATGCTTATGTCGTCTCGTTTAAATGTCTCTCTAATTATCCTAAGCCTTTCAGTGGATCTCAATACGTTTCAGTGATTTGAGTGTCGTCCCGTTCCACTTTCATGCCATGTTGAGTTCAATTACAGTATCCGCTTCAATGGAATAATATTATTATAATTTTGATTTATCTAATGAAATTCTTCACTAACTGACTGGCTGTGCTGGACTGGGGATGATTCATTCTGGTGCAAAAAAGAGGTTCTGTATTCGATAATATATGTAAGTATGTAGGTACATATGTTTGCGATTATTTCAAAAACCAATGAACCGATTTTGATGATTTTACTCACTATCTTAATCTACATACATGTTTTTAGGAAGGTTTGAATATGTATATTATACGGTATACCACACCTAGTTATCATTCTTATGTACGAAGTTACACGCATAATGATATGTCACTAATATTTTTGATTGGTAGGTACTAGGTACACCACTTTCTCCGTGATTGCTGTACCGAAGTCGATTTAATTTTTCCTAAAATATAGCTTGTTAGCTACTACACCTTCAAAAGGAAATCTTAATCATAGAAAAATGGCAAAACACCCAACTTACAGTATGGCAAAAACGTGAATAATGAACACAATTTAATATGTTAACTTTTCACACTGATCACAAGCCACGGTCGCATGGCGGCCACGGGGCGCACGTAAATAGCGTGTTTTTGTTCGGACACAAATACTCGGAAACAACTTTTCTGAGTATTTGTGTCCGCACTAATTTGCGGTTCACTCAAAGAAATTACCGTTATGATCTCGTTGAGTAGGTATTCTGCCATCATCATCATCATCATCATCATCATGATCAACCCATCACCGGCTCACTACAGAGCACGGGTCTCCTCTCAGAGTGAGAAGGGTTTTGGCCATTGTCTACCACGCTGGCCAAGCGGATTGGCAGACTTCACACACCTTTGAGAACGTTATGGAGAACTCTCAGGCATGCAGGTTTCCTCGCGATGTTTTCCTTCACCGTTAAAGCAAGTGATATTTAAATACTTAAAACGCACATAACTCCGAAAAGTTAGAGGTGCGTGCCCGGGATCGAACCCACGACCTCCGATTAGAAGTCGGTCGTCTTAACCACTAGGCTATCACAGTTTTTTATTTCAGCTTTTTATTCTGCCATAATTATGTCTATATATAATATATCATTTTGTTTTTCCTAAGCTCCTTTGAGCTCATACATATTATGTATGAGCTCAAAGGAGATAGAGAGCTAAAATGATTCCCATCGGGATTTTTAAAATCAATATCCACGCGAACGAAGTCGCGGGTATCCGCTTGTGGTTTAATAAAACATGCCATACTTCTTCTAAGTTAGCCCATTCCAGCTTACACTGCATCGTCACTTACCATCAGGTGAGATCGCAATCAAGAGCTAACTTGTAGATGAATAAAAAAAAAAAAAGGCCAAGTGCGAGTCGGGCCTCGCTCTTTTAGGGTTCCGTACATAATTATGAACAACATAATATTTTGAGTGTAAGAAATATTTAATTTCCGAGCTAGACATCGCAACAAACCGTGAAAGAAAAACCCAAAAAGTGTTCTTTTGTTTTGGTCACAGCTTATAAACTTTATGAATCGTTGTTTTCAGTATTTGTTGTTTAAATACAGTATATGGTACATAATATACCAAAATATCATATTCCTAACTAGTTTAGTTTTTGAGATAGCCCCCATCACTAAAACTGACAACTTTGATGGCCCCCATTTCCTTATTTTTCAAGCAAAAAATTAACAAAATATAATTATATTCATACTTTACTCAATGAGCTCTAAACAATGATACCCCACAAGCTAGGGAAAGAAAAAATTGTGTGGGGCTCCCCCGAATAATTTAATTAAATTTTTAATTCAGTAGGTAGTTATTTGATTTTGGGTCAACGTCTTACACCAAATACCAAAATTTCAGGCTTAACTCATTTCGTCTGCGAGCTAGAGACCTGTGACCGGCGGACAGACGGACAGACAGACAAACATACAGACAGACAGACAGACAGCAGAGTGACATTAATAGGGCTCCGTTTTTACCCTTTGGTTACGGAACCCTAAAAATGCCAAACATGTCAGTCCAGACGGACGAAGCGCAAACGCGCTTTCCAATGACGATTAAGAATCAAACTTATCTTGTATGGGGCGCGCTTGAAAGTCCTCACAGATCTCTCTTAAAGGGGGATTTCTCCTTAATTAGAAAAGCGGTCGCCTCGAGGCTTCGTAAAGTTCTTTACTTTTGTAAAAGGAATTTTCGTCGAAGATCAAAGATCCTAACCGAATTATTACGCCAAAGTAGTAGGTAATTAAGAGTAAGTAAATATTCTGAGCACCACCTCAAAGAGATAATCACCCTAGGCCTGTAGCACACCTCCACCGGGAACAACGAAACCATAGAACCGAAACTGTCTGTTCCAACGTAGAGATTTTACTATGAATCCATCTCTTTCCCGCGCGATTCCGATGATTTTATTTACTTAAAGCCCAAAAAATTTAAACTTAAATAAGTGTAATGTTGTCAGCTGTTTCCGCTCAATTTACCTATAGCAATGTCCTTGTCAGTAGGGCTTTTTCTTGTATGAAGTGTCGGGGGTCTGCCTATAGTTTTATATCGTGCACCGTTATAGTATAGTAGTAATAAACTCTGAATATCGCTACTTCGTACCAACAAAACTTCACGTGGATTTAATAATATTACCTACTAATTAACACGGCACTTGTCGCACGCGACACGGCAATTTTTTTTAAATATTTAACACCTTTTTAATTTTTAGGTCAACCGGCTAGGTGGTTAGTATTGTGGTGAAATATATTATAGATTAGGTGTAAATTAAGCTAGGTTGTATAACTTACAATTTGCCTGAAACTGTTTGTTTAAAAGAACTTAGGTAATCTTAGAGTAGGCGCCGTCATTGGTCAAACAACCGCCCTGATGTACCTACCTACCATACACAAGTATAAATTAAAAATTTAAAAAACCCCCGACATTCGCCATTTTGTGGCGGCCATCTTGAATTTGCAATAGTGCTATTCTACTAGTCAAGCTCTTTCATTTGATACCCATATTAAGTGAGTTGTGAAAAATATGTAATCCGCCATTTTGTAGCGGCGGCCATCTTGGACCGATTTTCATCAAACAGCTAACAACACTCTCGACTAATTCACCTTTCAAACAAAAAAAATCGCATTCAAATCGGACCATCCGTTTGAACGCTACAGAGGAACAGACAGACACACATACACACACATACAAACACACACAGACACGTCAAACTTGTAACACCCCGTCGTTTTTGCACCGGGGGTTAAAAATACTACGCCAACATTGCCGTATGTACCCCCACATACGCGCCGTAACATTGCCGCTATTTGTTTGCCGATCATTTAACCGCTTTTGCGTTCTCACCCTATTCTTAATAGGCGCACATGGGAGATTAAAAGTTGATAATAGATTGATAGGTACATTGTCACCGCTGAAACACTGAAAATCGCTTAGGTTAATTTGTGACAATGAAAAATGTGAGATGGTGATAGTTAAAAAAACAAAACCGGCTGAGTTGTGTGCTGTTCTCAGACCAGGGCGCGTTTGGAACCCTCGTGGTTTTGGTTTTAAATTCTTGTAAGTAATTATCACCATTACCTTACTTCTATGTACAAGCTTACTTATTTGTAAAAATCAGCCAAGTGCGAGTCGGGCCTCGCTCTTTCAGGGTTCCGTACATAATTATGAACAATATAATATTTTGGGTCTAAGAAATATTTAATTTCCGAGCTAGACATCGCAACAAACCGTGAAAGAAAAACCCAAAAAAATGTTCGTTTATTTTGGTCACAGCTTATAAACTATTTAATAAATCGTTGTTTTCAGTATTTGTTGTTTAAATAGAGCATATAGTACATAATATACTGAAATATCATATTCCCAACTAGTTTAGTTTTTGAGATAGCCCCCGTCACAAAAATGGTCTAAAACTGACAACTTTGATGGCCTCCCATTCCCTTATTTTTTGAGATAAAAATTAAAAAAATATATATTTGTACTCTACTTAATGAGCTCTAAACAATGATACCCCACAAGCTAGGGTAAAGAAAAAAATTTTTTTTCCGGCTCCTTTTTCATGTATGGGAGCCCCCCTGAAAAATAATTTAATTCAATTTTTAATTCAATATTTGATTTTGGGTTAACGTTTTACACTAAATACCAAAATTTCAGGTTTGTAACTCATTTCGTCTGCTAGCGACCTGTGACCGGCGGACAGACGGACAGACAGCCGAGTGACATTAATAGGGCTCCGTTTTTTACCCTTCGGGTACGGAACCCTAAAAATTGACGTTCACAAAATGTACAGTGTACCAATTTTGAATAAACTGCCCGGGAATTTATAAATTCCCTGCACGGGGATTTTTAAATACTCTATATCCACGCGGACGTAGTCGCCAGTATATACGGTATATACATAATATACGGTATGAGTCACGTATAAAATTCATCCCCACTAGTTGGACTGCTGGAAGCCTCAATCATCAGCTCGGTACGTGACGAACTGTCGCGAAAAATATCATACGTGTGTATTGCCTTTATGACATTGTCCACCCAATCTTTACCCGGCTACGGGAGCGTGAGTTGCTTTTTTTTAACCGCATTCCAAAAAAGGAAAAGGCCCGTGTAGGCAGCTTACACACATTTCAATATATATTCATATTTATCTAAGTATTTATATCACACAAATAGAATAATGAAATATATATCTATATACACACTTATAAAATATATAATTATCTATTATAAATATATAAACATTCAGACACACACTACATAAACGGCAAACACTCATACATACATGATACATCATAAAAAACAAACATTACATTTTCAATATATATAAAAATTAATTCACAAGCGGACTCGGGTGAAACCGGTAGTATAGCTTGGCGCGCCGGCGCGGACGTCTCGGTGAGCGGGCGAGTGAAGGAACGACGGACCGGTGTGAGTTGCACTCCCGGTCGCCGCACGCCCGCGGCCTATGCGCTTACGAACTGCAGTGAGCTCGTTGGCACCTTCACACCGATCTTATTGGTAAAATGCATTCGTAATTGTTCAGCCGCCATGACTTCGTTCTTTGTTTACGACACGATTAACATGTGATAAAATAACGCTTTTCTATAATATTGTTCCTATGTGCCTATGTATGACGGATAATTAAAAACCTTAAGCCGGTGAGTTGTGTTATTAACTGAGTGCAAGCAAAAACCCTAAACGAGCGACGCTCCGAAGTTCTGTACGGGTAACATACCCACAAACTGGTGACCCCGGGGGTCCCTCACTGGACCCAGCGAAACACGCGAATTGCAACGATGAGCAGCGGAAGTGATACCAGTGCCACTGGAGCGACCACGGTCGCCCCAGAGACGGTGAACACACGACCCCGGCGCGTACGCAAGATAGAAAAAACAAGCGACGTGGACGATCATTCTTCGACTATGATGCCACACCTCAAGCAAATAAAGACGCCTCCATTTTGGGCCGAAAAACCGCACATCTGGTTTGGACAAGTCGAAGTTCAATTTAAATTATTCGGCATCACCGAGGACGAGGCAAAATTTTACCAGGTACTCTCATCTTTAGATAGGCAATACGCCGCGGAGATCGAAGATGTTATTATCGCACCTCCGAATTACAATCGACTAAAGACGGAACTAATAAAGCGGTTGTCTGCATCCCGTGAAAATAAAATAAAACAACTACTGACACACGAACAGATGGGTGACCGCAAGCCCTCACAATTTTTACGTCATTTGCAACACTTGGCTGGACATGACATTCCTGAAGATTTTTTAAAGACCATATGGACAAGCAGATTACCCGCCGAAATGCAACCGATAGTCGCATCACAACCGACTCTGACTCTTGATGCGCTAGCAGATCTCGCCGACCGTATCCACGACATCGCGGCACCACCCAAACAAGTAGCCGCCGCGACACCATCAACGTCGATGGATCAACTCGCGCAACAAGTTGCAGAGTTGACCAAGCAGGTTAGCACCCTCCTCACCCGCGACAACCGGAGGTCGCAGCGGTCGCAACACAAGGAACGAGGAGAAGATCGTAGGCGAAGCCGCAGTCGCTCTCGCCGATCAGAGTCGAATCACCGACGGTTCCCCACTTGCTGGTACCATTACAAGTTTGGATCGATGGCGAACAACTGCATTCAGCCCTGTGATTTCAAGAAGATGGCGGGAAACGACAGAAGCAATCCGTAATGGCGGCCGACGATTGCACGACGAACCCAGGTCGCCTCTTCATCACGGACCGCGTCACCAAAGTGCAATATCTTATCGACACGGGTAGCGATATTTGTGTGTATCCTAAAAGTGAAATTCGCGAGCGACGTCACAAAACGTCTTACACTCTTCGCGCTGCTAATGGTTCGGTCATCGATACTTATGGCTACATTCAGCTAACGTTGAACATAGGATTACGTCGCAGTTTCCCATGGCGTTTTGTCATTGCTGACGTCACGAAACCTATAATCGGTGTAGATTTTCTCTCATATTACCGTCTCATCGTTGACATCAGCAATCACAAACTTATCGACAGCCTAACCAATATCAGCGCAGTAGCAACTATTTCTAGTTCTGTAAGCCTTGTAACGAGTGTGAAGGTCTCAACTGGTGGCAGTAGCAAGTATCACGATATTCTGTCCGAATTTCCGGATATCACTCGCCCCGCTGGTACACCAGGTATAGTCAAACACACCACGCAACATCATATTCGCACTACACCAGGCCCCCCAGTGTCGTGTTCACCCCGAAGGCTGGCTCCAGATAAACTGAAGATCGCCAGACAAGAGTTTGAAACGATGCTGGCTAACGGTACCGCTCGTCCATCCGACAGTCCGTGGTCATCACCCCTCCACCTTGCGACCAAAAAGGATAACGGCTGGCGTCCTTGCGGGGATTACAGGTTACTCAACGCAAGAACGATACCAGATAAATATCCCATTCGTCATATACACGACTTTTCTCACAGTTTAACTGGTTGTAAGTACTTTTCAGTAATAGATTTAGTCAAGGCATACAACCAAATCCCTGTCGCTGAAGAAGACATTCCGAAGACGGCCATAACAACCCCCTTCGGACTGTACGAATTCCCTTTTATGACGTTCGGATTGCGGAATGCAGGGCAGACATTTCAAAGATTCGTCGATGAGCTAACACGTGGACTCGACTTTTGCTATCCATACCTCGATGATTTCCTAGTATTTTCCAGGACTCAGGAAGAGCACGAAGAACATTTGCGTCAACTTTTCACACGTATGCAAGAATACGGTGTACTTGTTAACACGGCCAAATGCATCTTCGGTGCACCTGAAGTAACATTCCTGGGTTACCAGATATCAGAAAAAGGTACGAAACCTTTAGACAGCAAAGTCAAGGCTATCGCGGATATCCCCATCCCCAAAACCGTCAGAGATCTGAGGCGATTCTTGGGCATGATTAATTTTTATAGGCGATTTTTGCCCAATGCTGCCCAAATCCAGGCCCCTCTGAATGCTCTGCTAACTGGATCTGTAAAAGCTTCCCATCCGGTCGTCATAGAAGGAAAATCACTGCAAGCTTTCGAGGACTGCAAGAAGAGTCTGTGCAATGCAGCCCTACTAGCGCATCCTCATCCTGATGCTAAGTTAGGTCTCGTCACGGATGCTTCAGATAAAGTTATCGCATCAGCCCTACAACAGTACGTGGACGGAGCTTGGCAGCCCCTAGCATTCTTCTCTCGTAAGTTGAGCCCATCGCAGGTCAAATACTCGACATACGATCGAGAACTCCTCGCAATATACGAAGGTATTAAATACTTTCGCCACATGCTAGAGGCCAACCACTTCACCGTCTATACTGACCATAGACCGCTCTGTTTCGCTTTCCATGAGCGGAAAAGTAACTGTCCACCACGCCAGTATAGACACTTGGACTTCATTTCGCAGTTCACGACAGACATCCAACATATCGCGGGCAAAGACAATGTCGTAGCTGACACACTCTCCCGTGTATACGAGCTACAGATGCCTGTCGATCTAGAAGTCCTCGCCAAGTCCCAAACCACAGACCATGAACTTGCAGATTGTCTGAACAATGAAACGTCCCTTCGTCTTACCAAAATGGCAATCCCTGGTAGTCGTACTGAATTGTACTGCGACGTCAGTACCCCGACTCCTAGACCTTTTGTCCCCGAGAGCTGTCGCAGGCAAATCTTCAACTGTCTCCACTCTCTTAGCCATCCCGGTCCTAATGCTACAGCTAAGCTCGTTGCACAACGTTTTGTTTGGCCCCTTATGCGCAAAAATTGCCGTGAATGGGCTAAGGCATGTTTGGCCTGCCAGCGCACGAAGGTAAGCCGATACGTGTCGTCACCTTTGGGTACGCTTGCATTACCTTCAGCGCGATTCAAAAATGTCCACATAGACCTGATCGGCCCATTGCCACATTCAAACGGTTATCGGTATTGCTTGACAGCCGTCGATCGCTTCACGCGATGGCCGGAAGCTGTCCCCATTACCGACATTACTGCTGAGACGGTGGCCAAAACGTTTATTTCCTGTTGGGTGTCACGCTTTGGAAGTCCGATAGATGTCGTAACCGACCGCGGAAAGCAATTTCAATCAGCGCTTTTCCAGCAGTTGGCCAAATCTATCGGATTCGAACACCGCAGCACAACTGCTTATCACCCACAGTGCAACGGCTTAGTTGAGCGTTTCCACCGACAGCTAAAAGCAGCTATAGCTTGCCACGCTGACGAGAATTGGACCGAGTCCCTACCTTTAGTCCTTCTTGGCATAAGAAGCGCCATAAAAGAGGACCTCAAAGCCTCATCAGCTGAACTGGTATACGGTGAACCAATCCGCCTACCCGGCGAATTTTTCGGTCACAACGTTGCGGGTTACACTACCGATATCACTGACTTCTCAGCTCGCTTGAAGTCCTTTGTCGAGAAGCTAAAACCAGTACCAACTCAGCATCATTCTAAGTCTAAAACTTTCGTATTTAAGGAGCTGAACACCTGTAGCCATGTATTTCTGAGGGAAGACACACTACGTGGTGCACTTCAACCAGCTTATAGTGGACCATACGAAGTTTTAAAAAGAGACGCAAAAACGTTTAGGTTAAATATTAAGGGCAAAGACGTCAAAGTTTCAATTGACCGCTTGAAGCCTGCTTACATATTGTCCGACAATATCCCCTTACCTAAACCACCCGATCCTCCCCAATCCAAACCTCCAGACCCTCCCCAGCAACAAGCTGGAGATAATACAGGATTCCGCACCACACGTTCGGGAAGACGAGTACGGTTTCCGGATTATTATCGTCCGTAGACACGGCCTCTGGAGGGGAGTGATGTAGGCAGCTTACACACATTTCAATATATATTCATATTTATCTAAGTATTTATATCACACAAATAGAATAATGAAATATATATCTATATACACACTTATAAAATATATAATTATCTATTATAAATATATAAACATTCAGACACACACTACATAAACGGCAAACACTCATACATACATGATACATCATAAAAAACAAACATTACATTTTCAATATATATAAAAATTAATTCACAAGCGGACTCGGGTGAAACCGGTAGTATAGCTTGGCGCGCCGGCGCGGACGTCTCGGTGAGCGGGCGAGTGAAGGAACGACGGACCGGTGTGAGTTGCACTCCCGGTCGCCGCACGCCCGCGGCCTATGCGCTTACGAACTGCAGTGAGCTCGTTGGCACCTTCACACCGATCTTATTGGTAAAATGCATTCGTAATTGTTCAGCCGCCATGACTTCGTTCTTTGTTTACGACACGATTAACATGTGATAAAATAACGCTTTTCTATAATATTGTTCCTATGTGCCTATGTATGACGGATAATTAAAAACCTTAAGCCGGTGAGTTGTGTTATTAACTGAGTGCAAGCAAAAACCCTAAACGAGCGACGCTCCGAAGTTCTGTACGGGTAACATACCCACAGCCCGTATTTCTTTTTCTATGATGTATTTACACTGATTTCTCCAAGATTTTCGACGATAGAGAAATCGTCGATTTTGGAAGATTTTGGAACCGATTTCACGAGTTTCATTTTAATTCGATAGAGGAGGTTTGTGAAATAGTCCCATAAAAATCTCTCCCGACTCCTCAATCCTCAATCCTGATGCTGACAGCTGAAGGTATATTGCCTTGCTCCTAAACTGTGGGTGTAGTGTCCTGCTCCTAAGCTGTAAGACTGACTTTGTATCTTTGAATTCCGGGTTCCAACTCTTCCAACCTGATGACCTGCTTCAAGAACTGTTGAATATAAATTGATAAGTAATTAAGCTTTAAATAAACAACCCTAATCACCAAAGTATAAGATATGTAGAGGTTCGGGTGGCACAAATAGAAACGACGAAACCGACGTGCGACACACGACCGACTACGTACAAAGCACAAAAATATTTTTTGTTTGTACACTATGTGTATTTTTATTTTTGTGTGTTATTATTTTTATACTTTGTAGTAACGTTTTAAATAAGTTTAAAAAAATTGGTATCTATAATATTTCCCGTAAACGTATCATTAACGTAAACCGTTATGATATTTCTAAGGCTTTTTAGTTAGGAAATAAAATATGAAACAAAAATCTCGCCTTTGCCGCATGAATTATGTTATATACGAGTATCAAAGCCTTGAATGTAATTACCCAATTATTTACGTTGCCACAAAACCTGAGGACGTCGCCGGCCTTTTAAATCATAATAATTTTCTTTTCATGGGTGACCCAAATGAATAACAAGCACGGTTATTTAACTGGAAATTTTTCTGGAGAGTTAAGTGTTTGACAGTTATTTATGACTTCATCTTGTTTTAAGAATATTTGCCGTGTTCCCGGTCTACTGGGTTCAATTCCCCGAATGTCCAGAATGTCTGTTACGTCCAATACCCCTCAACTGATGGACTGCTGGGCATAGGTCTCTTGTAGAGATTTCCACACTCCACAGTCTTGTGCTGCTTGTGTCCAGCGGTTCCCTGCGTCTCGTTTAATCTCATCTGTCCATCTAGTGTGGGGGTCTTTATACCGCGACAGAACTTTCCGGTGCAAGGTTTCCATTCCAGCACATTGAGATCCCAGTGTCCATCAGTACTCCGAGCTCCACCGTAAAATTGTAGAAAACTGTAAAGAAAATTGTAGGTTTGGAACGAGATGTACAAAGTCGCACTCAGTATAAGCTGAAGCTACTAATTGTTTTTTTTAATTCTCCCTTTGTATCTCTGAAATCGCTGTATGTTTATTATTTACTAGCCGACCCCCGCGACTTCGTCCGCCTGGATATAGGTTTTATATAGGATCGGATTGGATCCCATAATCCTTTTTTGTACCTAAACTAAATGTAGCCTAAGTTACTCCTTATAACATCACCTATCTGTCATTGAAAGTTCCATCAAAATTGATCCAGCCGTTTCGGTAATTAGCTGGAACAAATAGACAGATCGAAAAACATAAATTTAAATGCACACCAGTTTAAAATAAGCCGTACGTTCACAGATCCGGGTCCCAAGTTATTTGAACCCAATAAATGTCTGTCATTTCTAAACTAAAAAATCTATGACCTTGAAATATTTACGGGACAATACATAAAGTACTACCTTTCTAACAAAAAAAGAATGAGTGAAATCGAACAACGCGTTAATGAATTACAGCTAAATACTCGTTTTAACTTTCATCCTCTCTCCCAAGGGAACCGTGCTGAATTTCGGGATAAAAAGTATTCTATGTCCTACCTCGGAGTATAAACTCAAATCGTACCAAGTTTCATTCGAATCCATTCAGTAGTTTCGGCGTGATGCGCGGCCAAGATACAGACAGACAGACAGACAGACAGACAAAAATGAAAAAAATTGCAGTTTTGGCTTCAGTATCGATTATAGAGTGCCCTCCAATAAAAATTTTCAAAATATCTTCAATGTACAGAATTGGATCTGTTTCAGTTTTATTATATTATAGATTATGTAAGTGTCTATGTGTAAAATAATAAGCAGACATCAGAGAATTTCACGCATTCATATCTGAGTTAATCCTTTGGACTGCAGTTTGCCATTAATATGACAAACGAGCCTCACACCCCGCCTCGTCGAAGTAGGTCACAGCCGGGGATCGTCCAACCATACTCTTTCACTGGAAATGTTCTAGAAAGAAAAAAAAAATAGTCAAATGCAACCAAAGTTCTAAATTCACTCACTTGAATTAGAATTAATAACTATGTTTACAAGTTTTCAGTCAAGTCAAGAGCTTCTAACACTTGCTTCATAACCTCTCGACTGTACCATAAAATTCATACTTTTCCCATCCTCCATCCCTATATCAACTTGCCCCCCCAATCAGCTGGCGACGCTCTTGCAATTAAGATCTATGAACAAAAATGTTATCTAAATGAGCACGGCACATCTAGTTGACTCAACTGATATGATTCCGTGTTCGGTATGCAGGTGCCGTACGGTGTAGTTTATGACATAACCGTTATTTTGAGTGTTAAATTGCTTAGTAAACTAGACAACTTTGCGAACATCTATTTGCATAGGTACTTTTACTACGGGAGGTCGATGACCAATTGAAAAAGTCATTTTATACCGACTGGAAATTTTAACAACAATAGTTTAGACCGAACCCATCACAGCTCCGAACGTCAGCTGCCGCACCAGTGGTGGAGTTAAGAGTGAGAGCATGTGAAAGTGCTTGAAAATCAAAGCGCTCCGAGTGATTTTATCCCGGACAAAAATGGTCTTAAATCATTGTTCCGATCATTTTTGATACAGAAACAATCGTCAGCTGCGGCGCCGAGGGTGGGTTATACGTCCGCTACGCGCATGAAGTGCATTAAAAGTTTGGCAAAAAAAGTTATTTTATACCTTATGAAATTTATGCAGCAGAATTTTCACACTTTTAAAATAATAAAGAAAATCGTCAGCTGCACTTCTGGTGGGGGAAAGACCGTCAGTCAGCGTGATAAACATTTTGCGCGCTCAGTACATTTAGCCTGTAAATCTAGGAAGAATATCCTATAGTTTTAAAAATTAGCCAAATGTATTTTTTGGGCCTTCCTCTAGAATATATCCAAAAACCACATATGGGGGATGCATAACCAGCCGCCATTTTTAATTTTGTCCTTTTTTTCGGTTTTTTTCTCATATCACGAAAATCTCTACGCATAGCATTATAATTACTTCTGACAAAAGTTTTATTATACAATTTGCCACAAATGTAGTCTCTTGCAGTTTTACTCTAAGTTTATTACTTTAGGAGCTTTAGGGTATTTTAGGTCCCTTTTTCGTTTTTTTTGCTCATATCTCGAAAGTCTCTACGAAAAGCATTATAATTACTTCTGATAAAAGTTTTCGTATAAAATTTTCTACAAATTTGGTTCCATGCATTTTTACTCTAAGTTTATTATTTTAAGAGCTATAGGATGTTTAAGTTAATATTTGAGGTCCTTTTTTTAGTTTTTTGCGCATATCTCGAAAATCTCTACGAATAGCATTATAATTACTCCTGTAAAAAGTTTTTACATAAAATTTTGTACAAATTTGGTCATGGTAATTTTTACGCTAAGCTTACTACTTTAGGAGTTATAGGTTGTTTAAGTTAATATTTGAGGTCCCTTTTTCAGTTTTTTGCTCATATCTCGAAAATCTCTACGAATAGCATTTTAATTACTTCTGGCAAAAGTTTTTACATAAAATTTTCTACAAATTTGGTCCTATTTAATTTACGCTGAGCTTATTACTTTAGGAGCTACAGAGTGTTAAATTTAACAGAGAGATAAACTAGTATAGATTAATCCCCTGACATTCGTTATTTTGTGGCGGCGGCTATCTTGGACCAATTTTCATCAAACATAGCTAAGAACACTTCCGACTAATTCACCTTTCATACAAAAAAAAACCGCAATGCGGTTTTTTTGTTTGAAATGCGTAAAAATGAACAGAACGAAATTTGTAGAAAATTTTATATTAAAACTTTTGTCAAAAGTAATTTTATTGGTGTTCGTAGAGATTTTCGAGATATGAGCAAAAAACTGAAAAAGGGACCTCAAATATAAACTTAAACACCCTATAACTCCTAAAATAGTAAGCTTAGCGTAAAAATTACCATGACCGAATTTGTACAAAATTTTATGTAAAAACTTTTTACAGGAGTAATTATAATGCTATTCGTAGAGATTTTGGAGATATGAGCAAAAAATTAAAAAAAGGACCTCAAATATTAACTTAAACATCCTATAGCTCTTAAAATAATAAACTTAGAGTAAAAATGCATGGAACCAAATTTGTAGAAAATTTTATACGAAAACTTTTATCAGAAGTAATTATAATGCTATTCGTAGAGACTTTCGAGATATGAGCAAAAAAAACGAAAAAGGGACCTAAAATACCCTATAGCTCCTAAAGTAATAAACTTAGAGTAAAACTGCAAGAGACTACATTTGTGGCAAATTGTATGTTAAAACTTTTGTCAGAAGTAATTATGATGCTATTCATAGAGATTTTCGTGATATGAGAAAAAAACCGAAAAAAAGAACAAAATTAAAAATGGCGGCTGGTTATGCATCCCCCTGCCCTGGGGTTTTTGGATATATTCAAGAAGAAGGCCCAAAGAATACATTTGGCAAATTTTTGAAACTATAGGATATTTTTCCTAGATTTACTAGGCTAAATGTACTGTGCGCGCAAAATGTTTATCACGCTGACTGACGGTCTTTCCCCCACCAGAAGTGCAGCTGACGATTTTCTTTATTATTTTAAAAGTGTGAAAATTCTGCTGCATAAATTTCATAAGGTATAAAATAACTTTATTTGCCAAAATTTTAATGCACTTCATGCGCGTAGCGGACGTATAACCCACCCTCGGCGCCGCAGCTGACGATTGTTTCTGTATCAAAAATGATCGGAACAATGATTTAAGACCATTTTTGTCCGGGATAAAATCACTCGGAGCGCTTTGATTTTCAAGCACTTTCACATGCTCTCACTCTTAACTCCACCACTGGTGCGGCAGCTGACGTTCGGAGCTGTGATGGGTTCGGTCTAAACTATTGTTGTTAAAATTTCCAGTCGGTATAAAATGACTTTTTCAATTGGTCATCGAGCTCCCGTAGTATTTGAAATTCGTGGTGCAAAGTTTTAGATCCATCATAATTGATGATATCACAAATTGCGGTACCGGCGGGATTCCTTCAAAACATTTGAACATCTATAGGTAAATATTATAAGATATAAAATGAACAATCTGTAATAATTAAAAAAAAAATTAAATCCATTTTAATATACCGAAGTAAAGAATAACTGCAAAAGGGAAAAGTGTACATATCTTGAAATCTACTGAACCGATTTTGATGAAACTTGCACTGTTGCCTAAGTTGAAGTAAATGTAAGGCAATAAATAACGGTCACAATCCGATTAATAGTTTCGGAGAAATGGGTGGACAAACATACACATATCTATAAAATAAGTACCTACCCTTGCAGCATGAGGTTGAGGATTTGGTAAAGGAGAATGTGCGCCGCGCTTCAGTAGTAGCCGTGGTGAAAACTGAAAGGCGCACAAATAAAAGGCATCCATTTAGTATATCTAGAAGCTTCACAAAGTGAAAATTTATTATTATACGTTCCCGAAGAAAAGTTCTTTTCTATGTTGCAAGTACTTACGTAACGAAACCGGTTTCCAAAGAAAAGAATAAGAAACTATAACGAATTGGATTTGCAAATATAAGGGAAATCCAGTACGGATGTGGGAAACATCTGATGGTTCTTATTGAGCGGTATACCTACTATAATATTATATTTGTCGGGTAAATGTTTATTTTCTGAATATTCCGATAGTACATAGATACTATTTATTGAATAAACCTTCGTGTGCGCACTTTTAGCTGTGTTTATTTGTTACTTACTTTACTTAAGGCTATTAAGTAGTACCTACTTAAGTAGGCGTAGTACCAATATGTATAACCAATAACCCAATAAATAGAGTCGACTTTGAGTTTGACTTGCGCGTTGTATGAACGCACGACCTCAAAATTTGGCAAAATATATTTATATATTGCCAAATTTTGAAATATATTATGTAAACTGACTGATTTATGTCAGTACGAAGGAGTAAGTACAATTTATATATGAACAATTTACGCACATTCCACACACACAAAAGACACACCGATAAAAAGTACGTGACACGTTATTAAACTTATAACTCCCTAAGCTCTGCTTGCAACGTAATGCTGTGCAAATTATACATTTGTTTTTAAAATAACTCGCATGTAGTTGCTTGAACAACCTCTCTATATATTCTGAATCAAACTACAGTCAGCGCTAATAATGAAAGAGCGCAGAAGAACGGAAAATTTACGACGAGGTAATTATAAATTGAACTTTTAATTTGTATAGTTGGTGGAAATCCCCGTCTCAGTAGAAAAACCTATTTCCACTTGAGTGAACGAACGGAATCTTAACTCGAACAACTCGTAGGTACAAAACAATCTCAAATTGGATTTATTCCCCCGCGGCTTCCGAGGCCTGCGGTTGTTTAGCTACATTGCGGCGTTCAACAGGTTATGATTTCATTTGTTCAGATTTTATACGTATATTTTAGATTTGTATACGTATATTTCACTTACCCGATGTCCTAGGTGAGCGATAAATGAGACGCGACGCAATACGACTCCATAAAAAATGACAAACTAATCACGCCACGTGAAGTACTCAGTTAGGTACTGTTTGATATTTTCGTCGTTCACTTAGGAGTCCTAGGACAACAGGTTAACGACAAGTATAAATTAAAAATTTAAAAACCCCCGGACATTCGCCATTTTGTGGTTGTGGCCATCGTGAATTTGCATAGTGCTATTCTACTATTCAAGCCCTTTCTTTTGATACTCATATTGAGGGGGTTGTGAAAAAATATGTTATCCGCCATTTTGTGGCGGCGGCCATGTTGGACCAATTTCCATCAAATATAGCTAACAACACTCTCGACAAATTCACCTTTCAAACAAAAAAAACCGCATTCGAATCGGTCCATCCGTTTGAGCGCTACGAGGGAACAGACAGACACACACACACAGACACGTCAAACTTATAACACCCCGTCGTTTTTGCGTCAGGGGTTAAAAATGATTTCTCTTGTGGAATGATCTACTTTTAGTCTCATCGTAAATATCAAGATCCACTACCACTACAGCTCTTTAACGTCCCATTGCTGGGCACAAGCCTCCTCTCTTATAGGAGAAAGGGATTTAAATCTGAAAACCGCTACGCTGCTCCAATGCGGGTAAGCGGGCTTTAACCACTATTGTCACATGAAAGTGATAATAACAGGGACCGACGGCTTAGTGTGCTCTCTGAGGCACGGGGGTGAAATAGCGAAATAACGCCAAGTACCAACTCCGGGCTGGCATTGAGAGTTTCTTGAAAGAAAACCTAACAATTTTTAGACCGAAAAATAGCGTAGCAAACGTAGTAGCGGCTCGTACAACTATAAACTTGAAGCGATGCCGTGCGCTTGAAACGAGTATGAAATAACTCACATATACAGTATGCTTAGTCCCACTTTTACATAGTGGTAACGATGATCGAAATTCGAGTATCGACACACAATGACTTCAGAGCAAAATGAACCCAAAGGCTCTTATTTTAAAGTCGTAATTCAATAGTTCGAATATTTTACAACATTTCTGCTTGGGGCGCTGGCTGTTTTCGAATGCTGAATGTATTGGCGAACTCAAACCTTAATATAAGCCATTTTAGGTCCATTTTACTCTGAAGTCATTGTGATTCGATTAGTAGTATACTATAAAGTTTTGGAGGGCTGCAAAGTGGGACTAAGCAGTTAACGTTCACAAAGACTTATTTGTTAGCGGGCTTCAGGGCGGGCAAGTGCTGACGTTTTCCCGCCGCTACATGCGCCGCCCAATTACTTTGCAGTAGAGCATCGATTCTTTTTGACTTCGGCGGACAACTTCTGTAGGATACTTTTAAGAGGAATTCAGATTTCAGAAATAAATATTACTCACAACAGTTATAAAGGCATAAACAACATTGATGCCTAAAATATACATAGTTGTTTCTGGAAATAATTACATAACGTCTGTAGCAACTCTAGGTAAGGGCACGTTGCCTAAACTAACACCACAGAGCTAACACGACGACGTAGACTCGTTGCGAAAAGCTGGGCAATTAACATGTCACTCGAGAGCAGTAAAGGCCTGGTTAAATACTCTGTATCTGTATCTGTACCGTGGTCACACTGAACGCGTTAACTAGAATACACGCCAAGTGCTCTCCATTGTCAACTGTAATTATGAAACTGCATAAAAACTGCAAGTTTAGAGTTGGCTTGTTTGTTGAGTTTTTGAAGTAATACTTATTTAGGCGCGTTATGAAAAATGATGAGAGTGAAGTTTTATGATGCGTGCGCACAGGGTGACACGAAAAACGATATGTTGAAGTTGGCAACGTCTGACTGTTTTACAGTTAGACAGAGAGGTTAGCGAGCAACTTGAGCTTGCTCGCTAACCTCTCTGTCTGTCTGTCAGATGCTTCGCAAGCAAACGTGGCCGTCTGTCGCGCCATCTAGTGTCTGATTGTAATCAATAATTATTTGCATGCAAAGAAGCATAACTTCTTATGCGTGTACGTAAATACACACACCTTTTTTAATGTAAGTAATTATGTATTCGTCTTTAAAGAAATAGATATTATTAATATCGGATGTGTTGCATGTATGAACAAGCCGTTACAGCGCAGAGCGCAACGACGATAGTGTTTCAATATCTTTCGCAGTGTGAACTATCCTTTTTGACTACCTCCATGACACAGTGGTGAGCGATGTGTCTAATAAGTGGGAGGTCTCGGGTTAGATTCCCGATTTTCCTGGTTCTTGTATTCACAACAGCATTCCGAACGAATGGTAGATTCAATTGACGATTCAAAAGTACTTGTAAAAGTTTATTTGAATAAAAAACTTTTCTATTCTATTCTATTCTATTCTATTCTATTCAACCTCAAGGACGCGCTTTGGACTGCGTCGGACACGCTTCAAGGGCACGTTGCTGCCTTCGCGCGTTGTCTTCGTCCAATGCTTTATTCGCGCTTCCGTGTAGAAGCTGTGCAATTAAAGTGTCACTCAAGAGCATTAAGAGAACAGCTGAAAGGCGCTTTCAAATAACTCTCTGAATAGAGCTCCAGGTTGACATTAAATTAGGAGGGTATAATTTCTCTTAGGTCCATGCGCATAAAACTTGTTTTCTTGACCGAGTTTCTGCTATGGCGATCAATTTCAATAGAGACTAAGTACTCAGACGCAGGAGATTTTATGGTGCACGTGCAACATTGCAACAACAGCAAAAACATGCGCATTATGTGCTTTTCGAGGCAATGAGTGTGACACTGCCAACTTCCGCACTAACTCCGGGCTGTTACCGAGAATTTTTTGATAAACCCGATAACTATTTTAAGAGTTATAACTAAAAGACGCTGCGCCTGCCTATATTAAGCCAATATTTTTAATATAACTGTATATTAAAAATTTTAACCCCCGACCTGTGGGTATACCTGACGTCCCAACTCCCACCACCCTCCTGCTCCTAAAGCCCTTGTTCATTATAACTTGTCTACCAAGTACTCATCGAGACAAATCTAAGTGAAAAAACTGCATTCAAATCGGTGTAAATAACCAACTATATGCGAAATTTTGATGAAACATGTCTAAGAAGCATCGCTAGAAAACCCGCTTTCAAATAAAGTAAAATCGCATTCAAATCGGTCGCCCGTTTAAGAGCTACGGTGGGACAGACAGACACTCATAGCGGTCAAACTTATAACACCCCTCTTTTTGCGTCGGGGGTTAATAAAATAATGAAAATCAAAATTCGGAAAACGAACTCGAGATCTTAAAAGAGAAAATTCACTGTTGCGCCACAGGGGTCCTGGGACTGAAATATTATGTTTCCAAGAGCTAGAGCTCCCTTTTCTTTTGTTTTCTCGCTCTTGAGCCACGTCTTTGTGCCGCTCGCAGTCGAGACTGGAAAGTCTGAAAAATTCTTGGAGAAAATGACTTGGAAATTTTCCACTCATCAGTTACGAGCATAATGACTTTTGTTTGTTCTGACCTACCTACCATCTAGGTAAGTTTAAAGGTGCGCAGAAAAATGCACATTTCCTAAAACACAATTTTTTGTAAATTTAAAAGAGACAAGTGTCGTTACCTTCAGCTTTTGATGCATAAAGTTTCATCTCAACTAGTCCAGCCTATTGTGAGCCTATCTAAACAAATTTTTACGCTAGAAGAACTGTGTTTTGTATTAAATTTTTTATTATTTTTGACGGGGTTTTGCGGAGCTTATAAAAACAAAACAAAAAGTGACAAAACTAATTTACTTACCAAAAAAAAAGGTATTCACAACGCCTTATTATTTATTACGACGATATTTTGGGTATTGTATCACAGGAGGGAGTTATCGCAATCAGCTGTCAGCAAAACGTCGTTGGCTTAGCGCCCAAATCAGAACTTCTAACAGGAATTACGCAGAAGCGCTGAGCTTTGTATAATTGTTGTTGTAAGGGATTTATGAATGCTGGAGTTAAATGAGTTTAGGGGTTATTTTGAATGTCGCACAGTACCTACATTTTGATGGCTTTTGACACGAGGCAGCTGTGCGCTCAGTCCTGTAGCTCCGAAAGCTTCAGACACAAACAAGTCGCCGCCGCGTCCCGCCATCCCGTTGCCATTTTACATTTTACATAATTAATTTGCTTGTTTGTTTGGTGCCGACACAAAATTAATTAATTACATTAACATAGGAGCTTGCTTATTAAGATTAAAAAGGTTTTTTAGTTCGCTTTTCAGTTTAAATTTTTTTTTGTTTTCTTAAAAACTAATTAACCGAATTTGATGCGGATTTTAGCATTAAATACGTATCACTTTTGAGCAGTCTTTGATGCGTTTCACGGCTATAAGCTGCAATCTGCAAACGTCTTTTGAATCTTTGACACACGGTATCGATGCCAACCTAAGAGATATGCCAACGCTGCGATTGACGTGTGGAGCTGAGGTAATAAGATAAATAATAATCTTTGAAACTGATAGTAGGTATTAGAAGATAGATGTTTTTACCAAGTATAGTGTCAGGCACGTTTAAGAAGATTACACTTCACCAAAGTGTGTCTCGCATTTATATTTTATGCTCCGCGCTTCCGTTGGGCGAGTTTCGGCATCCGAGCGAGAATTTTGTATTAGAATTTATGACTCGCTAGATTTATGTTCTCCTAGTAATCTATACATGAAAAACTGGCACAACGAGACCAATTCTAGCTCTGGTTTTTGAGGATAACCGCCGCTATAGACAGATCACATCATTGTAGCACACCCCCGACACTTCATAGAAGCGAACTACTAATGACAACGACATAACTATACGTAAATCGAGGACAAGGATAACGCCTCATGCTATATACTATATTGCTAGGCGTACTTCTAAGTTGTGGGCTTCGCTTCTTTACGTAGTAACATTCATTGTACGTAAGTAGCGTGAATGACTGACTGTCCAGTGACTGACTGACTGACAGACAACGCACAACACCGGTGAAGTGAACAAAGGACGAATTTTTAAAGTTCCATTCCTAAAGTGGTGAATTTGAAAATATTAATTCCACGCGGGCAAGATCAGGTATTAATATCTAAACCTCATAACATGTCGCCTTCAGAAGTTTCACAACTCGAGCAATAACCCAAGTTCCGCTCGGCGAGGAAAGTCGTACCAAGCCGATGTCAAGTAATTAATTAATTCCGTATAATAACATTACGACTCCTGTTAGTTGAAACTCCGAAAGAAATGGCGACGTTTGCTGTGGGAACTTTTGCGGGATTAAACAAATTGTGTTATAGTTTTGTTTTGTTCCTTTTGGAGCTTGGAATGAAATGTGTATAAACAAGTATAAATTGAAAATTTAAAAAACCCCCGACATTCGCCATTTTGTAGCAGCGGCCATCTTGAATTTGCAACAGTGCTATTCTACTAGTCAAGCCCTTTCATTTGATACCCATATCAAGGGAGTTGTGAAAAATATGTCATCCGCCATTTTGTAACGGCGGCCATCTTGGACCGATTTTCATCAAACATAGCTAACAACACTCTCGACTAATCCACCTTTCAAACAAAAAAAACCGCATTCAAATCGGTCCACCCGTTAGAGCGCCACAGGGGAACAGACAGACACACACACACACACACACACACACACACACACACACACACACACACACACACACACACACACACACACACACACACACACACACACACACACAGACACGTCAAACTTATAACACCCCGTCGTTTTTGCGTCGGAGGTTAATAACGGGTGTGAGGGGAAAGCTATGGGAAACGAAGACAGGTAACAGTAGTGATGATTGCTGACAAGATACCACGAAAAAAACCACGAAAAATTACCACTACAGCTCTTTAACGTCACACTGCTGGGCACAAGTCCAGGTGAGAGGGATTCAGAGCTTAGACCCACCATGTTTTCATATCGTTATCGCTTCTATGCCTGTTCTGAATTCTGTGGGGGGATCATGAATAATCCAGCTTATTGGCATTCATTCATTCTTCTTCTTCTTCTTTGGTTTAATGGCTTTTTCCAGTGCCAAACCAGCACAATGCACTTCGCCAATGTCAAGTATTGGCATTCATTCGAACAAACCTAATTGGACTCAAGACGAATATTCCTGTTTAACCAGGACACCGTCCAAGCCAAAGCTAAATAATGTAAAGCTGCACAGCTGCCGAGAATCTCCAAGATGAACAGCGAAAATACAAAGAGATTTGAATTTTATTTATTCAACGTCAAGGCGCAAAACCACACGATTCGTTACAATATATTCAAATTCTCTTGATTCCAAGGTTTTGCATGTTGGAACGCAATGAATAAGAAAACAACGCTGCGATATAATTTATAAACAATACACAGAATACAATGTATTGTGTACACTCGTAACACAGTATAAAAAAACCACAGAGTGACCCAAGACTTTTGATGCTTGCGAATGAGCCGGTATCGCTATACGCTATATCCACCGAGACAAGTTAATATAGAACTTTCCCTGTTCCCTTCCTAATCCCATACAAATAACAGGGAGAAAAAAGTCAGTGGGCGTTAATCATTTTGAGTGCGCGTACATATTATACAGCCCTACTATTCTATTGTTTACGTGAAAAAAATAAGGTATTTATTTTCGTTCAATTTTATACCTTAAAAACCGAAAAATAAGACAACACTCGAGCAGACATCGGTAGATATCTTGTTGTCGGTCAACTTAGGAACTATATAACGTGGTGTCGCCAGGTATGGACCAGGCACCAGTAGCTGACCACCTTCACATTTTTTAACAAAAATAAGAGCTAGATTAGAGTTTTACCGCTGGCAACATTTAAACCATGTAGAATAGGGATCTGTTTGTCATATTGACAAATATCATATGAAACGGCCATTTTGTTTTAAAATGGCAAGGCGAACAAAATGTTGTGTGCAAATATCTTTCGATTTCAATAGTTTTCTTAAGCAAATCGCTAAGAAGGTAAATAAACGTTTTGATCGATGGATTCTCGTTTCTGATTAAAATGTAAATTTACAATGATTAAATCACTTAGATATAAACTTTAAAACATGCTTGTGAAGAAATAAATGCGACATAGAGTTATTTTCAAGTTTTAGAGGGGATGTCCATTACTGGATCGGAAACACATCAAAAATCCAGTCATGGAACTATCTATTCTTATCATTTAAACACAATTACAAGTCAAAATTAAACTTGTATAGTTTAACTAGCTTCTGCCCGCGTGAATTTCGGTTTTTTAACCCTCGACGAAAAACGACGGGATGTTATAAGTTTGACGTGTCTCTCTCTCTCTCTGTGTGTGTGTGTGTGTCTGTCTGTTCCCCTGTAGCGCTCAAACGGATGAACCGATTTGAATGCGGTTTTTTTTGTTTGCAATGTGAATTAGTCGAGAGTGTTGTTAGCTATGTTTGATGAAAATCAAGATGGCCGCCACCACAAAAAGGGTTTTAAAAATTTTTAATTTATACTTGTCACAAATCCCAAGGAAACCGTGGATTTCAGGTTCCCGTTCCCGCTCCCTTTTCCAACCTTTATACTTACTTTCAAGGTAGTTTGCTATAGTATATATCTACCTAGAGCTAAAGATTTAGGTTTTTTCAAAATCCCGTGGGAACTGTAGATTTTTCCAGGATAAAAAGTAGCTCATGTTTTAAGTCTCTTCATTCAAAATTTCAGCCAAATCTGTTCAGAAGTTGCGACGTTATAGAGTAACAAACATCCAAACATCTCAGCCGCTGCAATCGCTTCAAGTTTTCGACTTAGGCTGCTAGAGGGTGCTGCGATCGTTTTTTTAATTTTGAATGATGGGTGCTAGAGGGCGATGCGATCGTTACTTAGTTTCCAGTTTTGGCCGCCAGAGAGCGCTGTGATCACTTCAAGTTAGGCCGCCAGAGGGCGCTGCGATCGTTTTTATTTTCCAGTTTTGGATGCAAGAGGGCGCTGCAATCGTTTTTTAATTTCCAGTTTTGGCTGCTAGAAGGCGCTGTGAACGTTTTTAATTTCCAGTTTTGGATGCAAGAGGGCGCTGTGATCGTTTTTAGTTTCCAGTTTTAGCCACAATAGGGCGCTGCAATTGTTTTTTTTAGTTTCCAGTTTTGGCCGCCAGAGGGCGCTGCAATTGTGGTTTTTTAGTGTACAGTTTTGGCCGCCAGAGGGCACTGCAATCACTTTAAGTTTCCAGCCCCGGCCGCAAGAGGGCGCTGTGATCATTTGGAGTTTCCAGCACCGGCTGCAAGAGAGCGCTGCGATTGTTTTTTGGCCTGCATTCGCAAGAGGGCACTGCAGTCGTTTAGTTTCTGACTTCGGCCGCAAGAGTTTTGGCCACAAGAGGGCGCTGCGTTCGCTTCGAGTTTCCGACTTAGGCCGCTAGAGGGCGCTGCGATCATTTTTAGTTCCAGCTTTAGCCGCTAGAGGGCGCTGCGATCGTTTTTAGTTTCTAGTTTTGGCCGCTAGAGGCCGCTGCAATCGCTTCAAGTTTCCGACTTAGGCTGCTAGAGGGCGATGCGATCGTTACTTAGTTTCCTGTTTTGGCCACCAGAGGGCGCTGTGATCACTTCAAGTAAGGGCGCCAGAGGGCGCTGTGATCGTTTTTAGTTTCCAGTTTTAGCCGCAATAGGGCGCTGCAATTGTTTTTTAGTTTCCAGTTTTGGCCGCCAGAGGGCGCTGCAATTGGGTTTTTTAGTTTCCAGTTTTGGCCGCCAGAGGGCATTGCGATCGTTTTTAGTTTCCAGCTTGAGGGCGCTGCTATTGCTTCAAGTTTCCGGCTTAGGCCGCCAGAGGGCGCTGTGATCGTTTTTTAGTTTCCAGTTTGGCCGCCAGAGGGCCCTGTGATTGCTTCAAGTTAGGCCGCCAGAGGGCGCTGCGATCGTTTTTTAGTTTCCAATTTGGCCGCCAGAGGGCGCTGTGATTGCTTCAAGTTAGGCCGCCAGAGGGTGCTGCGATCGTTTTTAGTTTCCGGTTTTGTCCGCCAGAGGGCGCTGTGATTGCTTCAAGTTAGGCCACCAGAGGGCGCTACGATCGTTTTTAGTTCCCATTAAAACTTTCATCCCCTATTTTACCACCCTTAAAAGAAGATTTTTCAAAATAAAATATACAGAGTTTTATTATTTAAAACTCATAATCTAAATGCCGATTTTCAGGTCTGTAACTTTAAAAACATAGGACTTTCATACAAACTTTCTACCCCCATTTTACCCCCTTAGGGGAGGATTTAAGGGATATTAAATAGCCTATAACCTGCCCCAAAAATTGGACTACCAAATGCAAAAAGAATTTTTCAAATCCGATAGGTACTTCCAGAGATTAGCGCGTTCAAACAAACAAACAAACAAACAAACTCTTCCGCTTTATTATGTTAGTATAGATTCGGAATAATCAAGGAGCGGATCAACAAATTCTTTAAAAGCCGGCAACGTATTAGTGGTTCCTTTGGTGAAGCAAATGTTCATGGGTAGCAGTAATCACTCAACATCAGGTGACCGGCTTGCTCGTTTGCCCACAATCCATATAAAATAAAACAAGAGATAAAGTTCGTAAACTAAAACCCATCATCATCATCATCATCATGATCAACACATTACCGGCTCACTACAGAGCACGGGTCTCCTCAAAGAGTGAGAAGGGATTTGGCCATAGTCTACCACGCTGGCCAAGCGGATTGGCAGACTTCACACACCTTTGAAAACGTTATGGAGAACTCTCAGGCATGCAGGTTTCCTCAAGATGTTTTCCTTCACCGTTAAAGCAAGTGATATTTAAATACTTAAACTAAAACCCGACTACTCATAATAGTATACAAGTATAAATTAAAAATTTAAAAAACCCCTGACATTCGCCATTTTGTGGCGGCGGCCATCTTTGATTTGCACAGTGCTATTCTACTAGTCAAGTCCTTTCATTTGATACCCATATTAGGCAGTTGTGATAAAATATGTAATCCGCCATTTTGTAGCGACGGCCATGTTGGTTTGATTTTCATCAAACATAGCTAACAACACTGTCGACTAATTCACCTTTCAAACGAAATAAAACTGCATTCAAAGCGGTTCACCCGTTTGAGCACTACAGGGGAACAGACAGACACACATATACACACACAGACACGTCAAACTTATAACACCCTTTCGTTTTGCGTCGGGGGTTAAAAATAATAATTTAGAAAAACGTGTATTCAATTGTGTACTAATGGAAGAAAAGGCGGGGCAAGCGGCTAGTGACGCCATCTGTTATGTCTATCTAAAACTAACTTAATATTCCAATTTAGCTGTGCGAACGTCACTTCTCAATTTTTTCGCATATAAAATGTAGCCTATGTCACCCCCAAACTATAACAATGAATCAATTAACACCTCATTCATCAACATTGGCCCAGTAGTTTAGGTACTTCGCTAGAACAAAAAATTGGATACAAACATACGTACATAGACTACAAAAATCATAACACTTCCTTTTGGCTTTGCAGTAATCGGATAAAAACGAACTGTCCATCACTGGATTTAGACTGTCCATCATAAAGATTTTTACATATTTCAGTTGATCGTTTTTAGGTTTCCATATTTCAAAACTCGTTCGACTATTTCTAAATTTTAGCAGTTAGTGAGAAGCTCTGTATATCTGAGTATATCACTGTAAAAGTTATAACACTCTAGATTAAATAATAAAAAAGTTATAGCTCCTCATGTTTGACTCGGCGCTTAACCCTGTCCATAACTGGTGCCACCACGTTATGTATAAGCGAAATTATAAAAAAAAAACCCTCGTAGTTTTAGTTTTAAGTTTCCGTAAATAATTATCACCATTGCCTGTACCTAAATTGACGTTCAAAAAGTGTACAGTGTACCAATTTTGAATAAAGTTTATTTGATTTGATTTGATTTGATTTGAAATAAAAATTGTGCAATAATAGAGGGCGTATGATTTTTTAATTCGTAGCACACGAGCTAGCTACGTTTGTAGTACGGCTACGGGCATCCGCGTCGTGGAGCTTAGCTAAAGTTAGCTAAGCTCTACGACGCCTGTAGCCATAGTGTAGTTCTACACCGCACCTGTCTCACTTCGCGGTGTAATCTCCCGAACTGTGAGTACATCGGAGCAAACCGCCGTCGTCGGTGCACATCCCGTTGTCCTACCGCTTCAGATGAGATAAAAGATTACGCGATAGAAAGATATTGAATTGTAGGTGAAAATAGAGAATAGCCATCCATCGCTGTGCGAGCTAAACTGCATTTTATTGTATCTACGCAAGAGTAGTTTTATATTATAAATGTCTGTGTAGAGCAGGGGTTCCCAAACTTTTTTTGCTCATAGACCACTTTCAAAATTTAGCTAGTTCCGATGGACCCGCTGTAGAGCTACATTTCTACCATATTCCCAAAACTCGAAAAAAAAATGTGAATATTATATCTTACTATGGAAATTTGCATTGCGGCGAGTTCCAACCACGAAATTAGTTTTCGAAAAAAGTGAGAATTGATTGGTTAATTGATTGTGCTATGAGTGGACGTCAAAAAGTAAAGTTCTGTAAAGAAAAGTTAAGTACTGAATATGGAATATGCAAGTTTCTACAAGTAACAGTCGCTGAGCTTCTTAAAATATTATCTGCCTACATTGTTAGGTGAAGTCAAGCCAACATTTTAGGTCTTCATTATCGAAAGCAGATAAATTTTCGTGGACCCCCGCTTACAACTCGTGAACCCCCATTTTATTGTCACGCCAACGTAGACCCCCGTCGAGTCTCCCGTGGACCCTTGGGGGTCCACCTGGACCACTTTGGGAACTACTGGTGTAGAGTGAGCCTACACGAGCTACGAAAGTTGATACAAACGAACAGTTTATTTTTCTCTGTCCCGCTCCACATCGTCTGACGTGGTATTATTGATAAGATCAGTAAGATCAGTAAAATTACTGAGGGTCGTGACTTCATGACCCCTTTCTAAGCATATGATGGCAGGGGTTTTTTTAAGCTAATAATGTACTGAGCTTCCCGATCCTTCCGTAGATATACGACTCGACTCAGTACGGGATGTCGATTCCTAAGTTTAAACATTAGTACCCATCATAAGATGTTAGAGATAATATCCGGGAGGCATATAGAAACGCAGAGCGTGAAAAGGCCTTTGGACCTCCAAAGTCCATAGTATAGACTTAAGTAAACTTTACCTTACCCAGCGTATTCGAATAATATACATTAGTCTCACACGTCCCTCAAGTTTTTTTTAATACAACATTTTTATAATAGTGTATGCAGAGATCATAAATAGCAATTAAGCTTTCGCTGCGTACCTACCTACTATACTTACCTACTTGTAATAATTGCTTTCTGCTAAAGTAATAAAAATGCTCGCAACTGCAATATTTCAGATGAGCACTTTTAAAATTTAATACCATCGAGAGAATTTAATTTATATTTGTGCTATACTTATCTATTTAATTACAAAATATTTACCATTTCTATTCCCGAAACCCCGAAGTATCTGCAGTAGGTTTATGCCGAGTTTGCACATTGCGATAACGTTGATCGATTCCAAACGAAATCGATTCCAATCACAATTATTTAAAGTAAAATAAATCTAAGCTGGCTTATTTTAAGGTTTGAAAAATTTTTTAGAAATGCCTAAGGAAATATTACTTAATACATATGCTAATGCCTATGCGATTTATTGAAGTACTTTTACCAAAAATAAAGCGCGTCGTCGTGGGAAGTTTGCGTCGTGAATTCTAAATTAACATATTTTGTACATGTTAGGTCATTCTGCAAGGCAGGCCAAAATTTTGCTGTAACGTCTAGCTACAGTCTAGACCAACTGTGCTATAACTTTCAAGAAGTCTGAAATTGCTGTCCAACATGCTGCTTGGCCATTGATGTCGGGGTACCTACTGAAACTAAACAACCAGCGACTTTGTCCTACGGAGATTTCGATTTAAAAAATCGAATTAGTATTTAAACGTTCAGAAACTCCGTATACTGTAATATTTAAATAATATTTTTATATAAAGTAATACTTCTATTTCTATATTATGCTGTAGGTATTCTTTAAAAGAAAAATTTGAATTTTTGATTAATTTGTATTTATACCGAAAAATATACCGTTACTTCTGTACAGTACATGTATCTTACATAATATGTACCTATGTCATCTTGAATATTCTCACTAGTGAATAGTGAGATGAGAAGTTGTGAGGGTCTTTTGCTCTCTTGTTGCACAAATTAATTATCATTTCTTCAGACTAAAAATTCAGTTTAACAGCTCTGAGCGGAGCTATCAAAGTAAGCTTTGAAATTAACCCTGATATAAAAGCAAATGCTTGTTTAAAGCGAGCTTAATTTGCCTGAACGTAATCTTAACTGCTAAATACCGATGTCGTAACTGAATCCCTTTGATGAGCGCAATGTAATTTAATGGTGCTCTTTGAAGCGTATCTCTAGACTCTATCTTATTCACCTCCTAATTGATAATCGTGGATTTCGATTTTTTAAATCTATACATTTAATAAAATCGTAGACTTGCTAAATCTGTACATTACCTAAAGAATTTTGCAAAATAATAACTGGGGCTGGATCGATTTTGATGGGCCTTTCACTGGCGGATGTTTACATTTTGATGTACCTAAACATCCGCCAGTGAACAGTTTTAGCAAGGTGTGAGCTCAAAGTTAGTAACACAGTTTATAAACTCAAGAACGGCTTTTAAACTGGCTGCACCACTTTAACTGTTTTAGCAACGTATTATGTACCAGTAAGCATCAGATTTTTTTTCATTTCTTAAATTTTATAAATATGTTTAAACAAATTTTATTGATAAAGTGTCTCGAAGTAGGCGGGAACTTTTTTAGAATGGCGATATCTTAGGAATGGTGATTCTTGGGAAAAAAGTATAAAGAATATTTTTGTAGATTATTTTATGATCTACAATTTTTGCCTGGACTCTGTTTTTATAAAACTTACCGTTTTCAAGAAAAAGCCAATAAAACAGAAAATTGTGACTTTGACCTTGAATAACTTTTTTAGCAGACATGGGATCAATGGGGACTTTTGACACATTATTCCTACTGGTGTAGCCAAGGTCTCTACCACAATTCAGCTCTGTCGGAATTACTGTGAATTGAAATGTTTATTTTAACCCGGCTATCAAAGGAGTTTAGGATAAACAAAGAGTCCTCGCGGAACTATGCAGACGAAGTGGCGGACATCCGCTAGTATTTTAATATAAAGTTTGATTTTTAACTTAGATAACTCCTTTTATTATCCTCTACTTGCCTATGATAGTTCTGTCAATTTTAACAGAACCGAGTTCGGTCCAAAAGATATGCCCGGACAGACTGACAGAAAGAAAAAAATTGTGTTTTGCTTATGAATATGATAATGTCTGACTCCGAATCCATTGTAATAAAATTTGCACTGAACAGGGCCATCAAAATTGAAGTGACTTCAATTTTATTCATTTGTACGAATTCTATTCTATTGAACTGATATTTTTCACGAATCACGCAGAATCGTGAAAAAAAATCGTGACACGACAAATTGCAAACATTCAAATCTATACAAGAAAAATGCTTGTCCTGACTGACTGACTGATCATCAACGCATGTCTAAACCACTGAATCTAGAAACTTTAAATTTTCACAGTAGCTTCCTTTTATGATGTAGGCGCACAATAAGAAATGATTATTATTGCAAACAACCCAATTTAAATTAAATTGGGGTTAAATAATTGGGGGTTAAATAGGGGACGAAATAATATATATAATAGGGGACATATAAATGAATACAATATACAGCTCGATGCTCCTTGTTAGCGAGTAGAAATTGCGTTGAATAAAGTCGTAACTGCAAAATACGTCGTTATTGAGCTTTATACTTGTAATGCGAGGCAATAACACAACCATTACGAGATTGTTACAAACAAAAAGAAAACTGAAAGGGCAAACTGTTTGTGGATTTTCTTTTGAATTTACTATTTATTTTTAAAAATTGTTGCATCACTATCTATACTTAAAAATACTTACTTGAGTAAAATTAGTTAAGTGTTTGCCTGGTATTTGTAATACATAACTGCATTATTTCTTTTTTCTATTTATTCTTTACTAGTGGATCCGGCAGACTTCGTCCTGCCCGGTGACAAACACACGCACAGAAGATAATATATTACGTACTGTATGAGAAGTACGGGTGAGAGTTTACCAAGTTTACCGTATTGACGGAATGAGATTGTTTGACAGCTACGAAACCCGTGAACATTTTGTATGGGAAAAATGTTTTTTCTCGTATTTTAATTTTTCGTCAATTTCCTAATGTTTTTAATATTTATTATGCTATTCTGGATGGAGACAAATACAACAAATCAAAAACCATGAGAATTGGTCCAGCCGTTCTCGAGATATATGTAAGTGTTCGAACTAACACGACTTTGTTTTATATATATAGATAGATTTCAGAGAATATCACATCCATATTCTTACATAAAGATAAAACAAGTAGGTAAGTAACCTAGTTATAAATAATTTTAATAAAATTTATACCGATTTATTAGCTGTGTTTAGATGAATCAAATTATTCAGAACGGAGGTCCATTCTATTAAGAACTGAGGGTATTCTGTTGGAAATAAAACAGCCTATAAGTAGCCGCGCACTCGCTGCACGGCGCGATAAAGCTATTTTCTCTATAAAATATTTCGCCGCTGTTAGCCCACTTCTAATTCACTATGTAGCGATACACACAGATTAGGAATTACAGTTAGGAAACACGTTTAATCGCGGGTGTGAGCAAAATATACATATGTATGTGAATTATATATAATTGTATATTAAAGTGGAACTAATGTGTTTTGACAAGATAACTTGCACAGTAATTTAAACTTAATTCACATGAAATAAAATAAAAGAAGCCAACTCTTTTAAAGCATCGTATATTCAATCTCTTGTTACTTTAGTTTTTGAATCTACCACCATTTCCAAGGGGCTTTTGTCTTAGAGAAGAAATGGCGAAACAAACTCCAGAGCGCCCTTCTTTTCAAATATCCACATTTACAATATTTACAATTTACATTTATAATTTACAATAATACATAATACATAACACAAATATAATAAAAATATCATAAAGTACTTAACATTCACAACGTCGGGCAGCCTGTCAAGACTCCGCAAAGACTCGCAAACACGGTGTTTTCACTTCAAACAAAATCTTATACAATGATGTAAATGAAATAAATGAAGAATCTTCAATCTGGTATAGTTCGTGCACAAAGCGTCAGACGGCGCTAATGGGCGTTACCGCGTTAATAATTTTGAAAATAGTAAATTTTCTTATGTTGTCAGTCCTTTTTTCTACAATCGTTACACGTTTCATTTCACGCAGCTATGTAATTTATACAAAAAAAATAACAAAACAAATTAAAGTATATTGTTTGATAAATAATTTTGATAGTAAGAAATATAATATTTAAAGACATTTCTTAATATCGTTCAGGGGCGATTGGCCCAAATACATTTTAGTAATTACCTATTAATTTTAGCATATTGTTATCTTGTCACGTTTCGTTTCACTAATTAACATCTTGTCAATCGTATTTTTTTGTAATCATCTGTGCTAATTATTAGTCTATGGTATTTTTCTTCGACATATTTTTTGTGCGTAATAATTAATTCGTTTAATTTCATTGTTTTCTGTGTTTTTGTTGAGTTTTATGCGACTAAGCTTTATTTGGAAACCAAAGGACCCGTTTTCTATTACTTAATGACCCATGCTATCTCTTTTGGATTCTAATTTGCATGTCAAATAATTTCGACGATCCCGCTTGATAAAATTAAAAAGTGCTGTGTAAGTGTGTGTGTTACGATCAAGCATATCGATAAAGAAGATTTTATTCAAAATAATTGTTCTTTACAATATTTTATTAAAAGAAAAAAATGAATCGTTTTTATTTTATTTGTCTTAAAGCTTTGACACAAGTTTAACTCTTTCAGCTATGTTAGTTATATAACAAGATAATATAAGACAATAAAACCATGTTAAAATATATCTTGTTAATTAACTAACAATGAAAGAGTTAAACTTGTGCCAAAAATATTCCCCTTTAATTTTTAGTACAGGGCAGGGGGGGGGGGCTATATACGTACACGATGATAGTTATAGATATATACACGAGATAGTTAGTTAGTGCGCAAATCGCTTGGAGCGCTGATTTCCATATATCGTTTAGCTCGTGGGAGTGATAACTCTATACTATAGTCCTTCTCTATGCTCGCAAAAGACTACTGTTGCGGTACAGAACATTTGTATTTATACTATCAATCTTACGTCATTTACTAAAATGGATACATATTTGACTTCCTTAATAATATTATTTTAAGGTTGGTATAATGACTATCACCGTCGGAAATGGGGCTACTTTTGTCTGCCCTTCTTCACATGTGTAGAATTGTAAGCACCATTCCGAACCAGTGGTAGATTCATTTGTCGATTCGTAAGCACTTGTAAAGGTCCGAAAGTCGACTTTCGGACCTTTACAAGTACTTGTGGGAATGGGCGTAATGTTCTATAACAAAATTCCACAAGCAATCTTAGACTTGCCTTTACACAAGTTTAAGAACTCTGTTAAAAGTATGCTCATAAAAAAAAGCTTATTATACAATTGAAGATTATATAAACGATAAAAAAGCATGGACTTAGCTCGTTCCAGCAATGCGCGAGACGGCATTTCAATCATGTACATAAATAATTGTTATATTGTTTTTTTTTTAAAAGAGCAACCGCCGAGTTTCTTGCAGGTTTTTCTCGGCTGGAACTGCATTCCGAACCTGTGGTAGATTCAAATTGACGATTCAAAAGTACTTGTAAAAGTTTATTTGAATAAAAAACTTTTCTATTTCTATTTCTATTTCATGACAAAGTTTTATGACATAATTCAATAAGTATATTGACAACGCTATCAAGTGACATACTAGTCAAACTCTCATCTAACGAATACCGGTAGTGTATTGTCGTATATTTGTTTTATATTAAAATTTGATGTATTTAACAACTATTCCGACACAATCTATCTATTTTATAATAATATAAAGTAGCTTGTCCTGACTGACAATCAACGCACAGCCAAAACCACTGAATCTAGAAACTTGAAATTTTCACAGTAGCTTCCTTTTATGACGTAAGCGCACACTAAGAAAGGATTATTGCGAATTCCATCCCCAAAGGGGTTAAATAGGGGATAAAAGTTTGTATGAAAGTCTGTCATTTTTCAAGTTATATACAAGAAAATTGGTATTTAGGTTTTCGGTTAAAAATAAAGACTTACGCGTTTAAGAAATTTTGGATAAAATACCCCCAAGTGGGTTAAATGGGGGATGAAAGTTTGTATGAAAGTCCGTCATTTTTAAAGTTATATCAATGAAAATCGGTATTAATACAAATATAAATCGGTTAAAAATAAAGAATTACGTGTTTCAGGAATTTTGGAAATTCCACCCCCAAGTGAGATTTATAAGAATCCAAGCGGACGAAGTCGCTGGCATCTGCTAGTTCTATATATTTTAACATATTTTAGCCTATTTTACCATATTCCGCTCACGGGCAACAGCGAATGCGATCAACGCGTTTCCACTAAGCGGTCGGGTCGCAGACGTGTGTGTTTTGACCTATCAGATAATTAAGAGAGACATGACGTGATAGAATTATCACGTCTCCGCCCCTTTACTCAGTCTACTCTATGTTTCAGTGAAATTACACTATTTGCTGTTTCCACAAAACATGCTTGACTGCACAAACATAATCCGATGCACATTTTTCCGTTGACACAGCACGTAACATCGCATTGAATCATAATAATTATGTACCTAATCTCGCACACCTCTGCACCTTAGATAAGCAAAGCCCTATAAAAAATGTGAAAAGCTGTGATACTTTCAGCTGCTGGTAAGAAGATAACAAATAATGTCCGTGATTATCCTAACCAAGCGAGTATGCTTGGCGCAGTTTGGGGCATCCACATCTGTGCCCTTGTATTGCCCAAAATACTCGTATAGGTGTATTGATAGGTCCACTGTGTGTTTACTAAACAGTTGTCATAATGCAGAACATGTGCGTCGAGTTATTGACCGATAACTGCCGACCTAAAAAGGTGCACACGATATGAAACATAGCATTTGCCTTAAATCTAACATTGTCGAGGTATGCAACCTCTGTTAATTCGTGTGCGCTGGCCAATTACACCAGAAGAAAAGAGTTTGTCAATGAGAACATTTTAAGAATTCGAATTACGAAGCCGCAACCGAGAATTAGCTACGAGAGCACACTTCAATTCTGTTCCTTGTACTGTGCATATACCTGAGTAATCTCCTGTCCGGACCGGAGCCCTAAAATCCTTTTGGCCCATTTATTGTTGTATTGTTTATCACAAAATATACGGAGTTATTGTATTCAAGATGTAGCCACTTGTTTCATTTCCGCTACATATTGGTGACCCCGACGTGATCATGATACACGGCTACGAATCCGACGTGATACGATTGTTTGGACCCACGGGCGATTTAATCCATGGAGACATAAATATTTGGAGATGTAACTAATTGGAGGAATTTTATTGGAATTATTTGGAGAACTTCATTACCTACGTACTTTGGAAGACGTGACTGAGGTTTTTCTTTTCCTTAACCAAGTACCTCCGGAACATAACCAGTGCTAAAAAACATAAAAATCAAGAATTACGATAATTATTGCATTGGAAAATAATTATTTTTCGTTCGCTGAAAAGAACGTTGTGATTGACATCTGACATCGTCACGGAATTTATTTTTGAATTTTTGGAATTCGAGTGAAAAAATAGAAGAACGTAAAGACATTAAGTGTCAAAGTGTAAACAAGAAATTTTTTATTATTTTGTAATTCTTATATTGTAAATATTTTTCCTTTTTTAACAGTTTATTTTCAGCATTTATTTTAAATTTTGCGAACAATCGTATTAACCATGGACCTAAGGTTAAAGGAATTGGAGGATGAGAATGCAGCTCTAAGTAAAAAGATTAAAGAGTTAGAGGAAATTATAAAGGAAAATGTAACCCTCCGTTCCATATTGGCCAAAGCTTCGGAAACCCCAACCTCAACCCCTACGGAGTATTGTAGTTTCGCAGTTTCGCAGGTTTCCCCAGGCAGCTTGGCACCTTCTGCCACTGATAGTTTGTTCGGTCTTTTAAATTCCCTTCTTGATGATTTATCAGAACAGGTTGCTGCACTAAGCAGAAATAATTATAAACGCAATAGGCGTAAAGGTCGAAATTATAATAGTAAAACAAATTCTTACAGATCACAGAGCAATCACCAGCGGCAATCAGTGGGGGCGATGCCTGATTGCCCAGCTGATAGTCGCCGTTTATTTATTACAGAAGCAAAATCTAAATTGCGTTTTTTAATAGATACTGGCTCTGATCTGTCTTGCTATCCAGTGACATGGATTGATCGACCACCTAAGGTAACTGAGTATACCATGCGCGCCGCAAACGGCAGCGACATCAAAACATACGGTACGATTACCTTATTACTAGATTTAGGTCTTCGACGTGCTTTCAAATGGAACTTTATAATATGCGACGTAACTACCGCTATTATAGGGGCCGATTTCTTATCTTATTTTAATTTAATGCCAAATTGCAGGAGCGGCCGGTTGTTCGATAACACGACTGGTCTGTCCAACGTGGCGTCCGTGTCTTCAGAAGGACACGTTAGTGTAAAGTCTATTGACACTAAAAATGAAATACTATGTAAGTATCCTGCTATTTTAAGGCCACCAGGTCCTGTGCGCGAGATTAAACACAACACGGTGCACTACATCCGAACAACGGATGGTCCGCCGGTTGCTTGTCGCCCGCGCCGCCTGGGCCCACAGAAGTTAGCCATCGCAAAGAAGGAGTTCGCAAGTATGGTTGAATGCGGCTCCGCCAGACCTTCCGATAGTCCTTGGTCTTCAGCTTTGCATCTGGCTCCAAAAGGTGAATCTGATTGGCGTCCGTGCGGTGATTATCGCGCTTTAAACGCGCGGACGATTCCCGATAGGTATCCTGTGCGTCACATAGGCGATTTTAATCAAAATCTAATTGGTTCAACAGTTTTCAGCACGATCGACCTTGTAAAAGCCTATCAGCAGATTCCCGTAGCAAAGGACGACATTTGTAAGACTGCAATTATTACACCTTTTGGTTTATTTGAATTTCCATACATGACTTTCGGACTCCGTAATGCTGGTCAAACATTCCAGCGCTTCATTGACGAAGTCGTTCGGGGTCTTAATTTCTGTTTTGCTTACGTTGATGATATTTTAGTTTTTTCTAAAGATCCGCAACAACATGCGGAGCACTTAAATATTTTATTTAAACGCTTAGAACAATACGGCGTTGTTATAAATGAAAATAAATGCAATTTTAATGTTTCAGAAGTTCGATTTCTGGGTTACAAAATCAACGCCGCCGGCATAAGTCCGCCGGTTGAACGCATTAAGGATCTTCAGGAGTTTCCCTTGCCGAAGACGGTACAAGGTGTTCGAAGATTCCTTGGTATGGTGAACTTTTATCGTAAGTTTTTACCTGGTATAGCCCGGTACCAGGCCCCACTCATAGATGCTCTGTCGGTCATTCAAGGTAAAGGCGCTAAGCCGTTTACTTGGACGCCTGACTTAGAGCGTTCTTTTAACTCGTGTAAAGAGAGTTTAGCTAATGCTACTTTATTAGCTCACCCAGTCGCCGACGCTCGACTCGGGTTGTTTACCGACGCGTCTAATACGCATGTCGGCGCGTGTTTACAACAATTAGTTGATAAGGGGTGGCAACCAATCGCATTTTTTAGCAAAAAGCTAACTGCAAAGCAATCCGAATGGCCTGCTTATTACAGAGAGCTTCTGGCAGTCTATGAGAGCGTGCAACATTTTAAGCACATTCTGGAAGGTCGACATGCCACTATATTCAGTGATCATAAGCCACTCTTATTCGTTTTTACTCAACGGCGTGAAAAACTTCCGCCTGTACAGTTAAATCAAATAATATTTATGTCATTGGGTGATCCACCTCAATCAAAAACGCTGGGTTTGAGCTGGATAAGTCAAACCGATATGCTTAATTATCAGTCTAAAATTAACCGACCTTCCAATAAAATTACGAAACGCGTGATTTTATCTACAATATCGCAGATATTCGACCCGTTAGGTTTACTAAGCGCTACTATCATGACGGTAAAGATTCTGTTACAAAAATTATGGCTGTTAAAGATAGATTGGGATACGCAATTACCCGAGGATGTGACCAACGAGTTTAACCGGTTTCTTAGTAATTTAGACGCGCTAAATGTTTTACAAATACCGCGTCATTCCTTTGCTAGGGATCGAACGCGCGCGGAATTACACGTTTTTACGGACGCCTCACAGAAGGCATATGGTGCATGTGCATACATACGCACATTGACGCAAAACGATAACGTTACGGTAAGGTTACTATGCGCAAAAGGAAAGGTAGCTCCTTTAAAACCTTTAACCGTTCCTAGGTTGGAACTGTGTGGTGCCTTAACAGGTGCCAAACTTTGCATCAAAATAATCGAATCCCTGCGTTGTAAGTTCGATGACGTCACTCTCTGGACTGACTCGACTATAGTGCTAGCGTGGCTCCGTACACCACCGTATCAACTAAAAACATACGTACAAAATAGAGTAGTCGAGGTACAAGAAATGACGCGTGATTATGCATGGCGTCATGTAGCGACTCAAGATAACCCAGCAGATTTGGTTTCGAGAGGTGTTGATCTAAAATCACTCCAAATGTCGAGTCTGTGGTGGGAAGGCCCACAATTTTTGCATGATCCAAATTTTACGCCACACGTTATTCAGACACCTCCCGTCACCCAGGATCTGCCTGAGGTCAAAGTTTTACATACTCACACTGATACTTCGCGAGACGATCGTCCCATTGATCCTGTAATTGAGTTTTCCAGGTTCTCTCAATTCAACCGCCTTCAGCGTACTATGGCGTATGTTAGACGTTTCGTCCACAATGGGCAACCATCCAATGAGAAACTGTCCGGTACGTTGAGCGTGGATGAGTTGCGGGGGGCTGTAAATGCTCTTGCTCGGTTATCGCAACAAGAATCTTTTGCCGAATACAATATTTTACGCAATAAAAAACCGTTATCAAAGCGAAGTAATTTAATGAAATTAAATGTATTCATCGATGAAAATCAATTGATTAGAGTGGGCGGTCGGCTAACCAACGCTGCTGAATTTGACTACGGTAAAAAGCATCCTATTCTTTTAGCAGCAAAGCACTTCTTTACCTATCTGTTGTTCCGCTATGAACATAAACGGCAATTGCATGCAGCTCCACAGTTGCTTTTATCTACTATTCGCGAGTCGTGGTGGCCTATTGGCGGGAGGAATCTCGCCAAAAAGGTTGTGCACGAATGTGTAATTTGTACACGTTTAAGCGGCAAAACTCTTACACCAATAATGGGCAACCTCCCAGCAGAGCGTCTAGCTCCAAGTTTTCCATTCGCAGTTAGTGGGGTTGACTATTTTGGGCCAGTGTTCGTACTGAATCGAAAAGGAAGAGGCGCTAAACTAATTAAAGCCTACGTAAGTCTTTTTGTTTGCTTCACAACTCGAGCTATTCACCTTGAGCTAGTTGGAGATTTATCGACTGATGCTTATTTGCTGGCATTAAAGCGTTTCATCTCGAGACGTGGCAAACCAGCTGAAATCTTCTCTGATAATGGAAGAAATTTTACTGGTCTAATGACAGAATTTTCAAAATTTTTAGCTAATTGCGCAGACAACATAAAAGATTTTGCTGTCAACAATAATATTAAATTTAAATTTATTCCTCCATATTCTCCGCACTTTGGTGGTTTGTGGGAAGCAGGGGTGAAGTCATGTAAGCATCACATAAAACGGGTAGTAGGCAACGCAAACTTTACATTTGAGGAGTTTATCACGGTGTTAGCCCAGGTGGAAGCCGTCCTTAACTCCCGTCCCTTATCTCCTATGTCGACTGATCCTAATGATTACACCCCACTCACACCCGCACATTTCTTGGTTGGCCGTCCGCTGACGTCGCCTGCGTGTGAAGATTACGAGCAAGTACCAGTCCATCGTCTTACGCGCTATCAACGAGTGGAACAAGCCCGACAGCACTTCTGGCGCCGTTGGGCTAAAGAATACGTCTCCGAGCTCCAAGTGAGGACGAAATGGATTCAGGCTGGCGACACTTTAAAAGAAGACACCCTTGTGCTTATCAAGGAGGACAATAGCCCTCCTCTAAAGTGGAGCATGGGACGCATCATCGCTACATTTCCCGGAAAGGATGGAGTCTCCAGGGTTGCAGCGATACGTACGGCTTCTGGCAATGTGATTCGGCGGGCATTCTCGAAGATCTGCCCCCTACCAGTGACGTGTGATCCGGTTACAAGGGATTGAGACCTGTTTTTGGAAGTGAGCTCTTCCAACGCCGGGGGCATGTTCGTGTGTGTTGTTTTGCTCTGTGGCCAAGTGTCAACTGTCAAACCATTGTCAAACCGAAAATGTCATGAATCATCATATTACGAAATTAAGACGCAATTGTTCCAAGTTTTTTCATGTTTAAGAAATATAAACCGCAAGATAACGATATATATTTTATTTCATTCATAATAAAAACAAATTTTTTACATTCCGAAGGACTTAGCCTCTGCAGATCATGTTTTCTTGCGTCGAGGGGCAGCTAAAAAACCTTTTGAACAGCCATACACTGGCCCGTTCAAGGTATTAGAGCGTAATAAAAAAATTTTTAAACTTAGTATAAAAGGCAAACAAGTAAATGTAGCAATAGATCGCCTTAAGCCGGCTTATATTTTACAGCCTCATCAAGACGATTCGCCCTTGCAATCGTCCCGTCCTGCTGTCACTACTCGCTCCGGTCGTAGAGTTCGTTTTTGTATTCCCTATCAAGCAGCTTAATGATTAACAAATTATTAATTTTTCTTTTTTCTCTTTTTTACTCCGTAGGGGGGTGATGTCGAGGTATGCAACCTCTGTTAATTCGTGTGCGCTGGCCAATTACACCAGAAGAAAAGAGTTTGTCAATGAGAACATTTTAAGAATTCGAATTACGAAGCCGCAACCGAGAATTAGCTACGAGAGCACACTTCAATTCTGTTCCTTGTACTGTGCATATACCTGAGTAATCTCCTGTCCGGACCGGAGCCCTAAAATCCTTTTGGCCCATTTATTGTTGTATTGTTTATCACAAAATATACGGAGTTATTGTATTCAAGATGTAGCCACTTGTTTCATTTCCGCTACAACATATTCCTTTTATTACTCACTAGCGGACCCGGCAGACGTCGTCCTGCCCGCTATTAGCGCCACCTACCAGGTCCAATTTTTCTACTTATAAACCTTCCTCTTGAATCACTATCTATTAAAAAAACCGCATCAAAATCCGTTGCGTAGTTTTAAAGATATAAGCATACATAGGGACATAGGGATATAGGGACAGAGAAAGGGACTTTGTTTTATACTATGTAGTGATGTGGCACACCCAAACAAACTCAACATATCATTCTGCAAATTAACCGACTACAGGAGGGTATAATATAGAGTTCAGCCAAAATTTTAAGTAGACCCTGAACAAACATTCAGTATGTTTGCAGTGCGATTGCAGTGAGCACTTTGGAGAACGATAATGTTGTACGGAACAACTTAATTAATATATGACCACACTTTCACTGTGTTGAATTTAGGTGGTGTACGCCACACCTAAACATTTTTTCTTGTAATTAAAGTAATCTACAGTGTTACTGTATACATGAATTTATCCGTATTACGGATACGGATTTACACGGATTTTCAACACTTCTTACGGATAACTTTTTTAAACGGATATATGGTGAGATCACTGCTTCATGAATTTTAACTATAAGTACTACTAACTATAATTTAGCTTTTGAAAAAACACTTAAATAAGACAAATAACAATGTTAAACTAAAAAACAGAGAGATTCTTCAATTTAATTTATTTTTATAGATTCACTTAGATAGGTGTCCGGAACAAGGAAAAGTCCGCACAGTTCCGTTCGCGTAGCGAGTCACCCCGCACGATTCCTCCGTCTCGACTCTAGACGCTTCCGTTGGACACTGCTTGCACATCACCAGCTATGTCTCCAGGCTGTGATTTAACAGTACGTTTGTTTGTTGCAGAAAACAACACGCAGTTGGATCGAGAGCACATTCCAGAAGCGGGAGTGCAAGTGCTTCGTGCCCAGCGCTAAGGACGAGCATGTGTAAGTAACCCTACTTTATCACATTATTTATCTCATACTTTCGACAACCTCCCTGTCGTAGTGGTGAGCTCTGTGGTCTTATAAGTAGGAGGTTCGGGTTCGATTGCCGGCAGGGGCAATTTGGGATTTTATAATTACTAAATTGTTTCTGGTCGTGGGATGCTTCAGTCGTGGCTGGTTACACCCTAAAAATAAATGAATGCTTGCAAAACAGTGGGGTGGGTATACGAGAGGCATCTAGCTATCTCCCTCGCACGCCCATATCTAAACGCCAGTGGCATCACTGTATTTGTTTGTGCATTTAATATTTACCCCTAGCACCAGATTTAAAGCACTTCCAAATTATTCATTTTAAAACGGATTTACACATTTTCTATTTTGAATAATACCTTATAAGTAACGTAACCTTTTAATACAAACCAAAAACGATAAAAAAAACGATCATCTTCTGTTATTGTACATCTGGTCTGACCTGGTTTTGTGGACAGTTTCGGTCGTGGCTAGTTGATACCCAAGTGGCTAAGCCGTGTGGCCTATCGGTTCCACGCGGCTCCTTTAGTGCCTCGCCCTGCTTCGCGGTTCTTTATTGCCGGATCGCTCTATCACTAGGTGGCACAGATTTACCGGTCGATGCGAATTCAATCAAATCAATTGATAGCCTCAATAGCGCAACGTCTTCGGGCGTGGATCGAAAACCGAAAGGTCGATGGTTCAAACCTCACCCGTTACACTATTGTCGTACCCACTTCTAGCACAAGCTACTTGGAGGGGAACATTAGTCATGTTCATCATGGCTAATATTATTTAAAAATAATTTTTTTCAAAGAAAAATGAACCGACTTCAAACCATTCGAACTAAAAAGTTTAAAATAATTTTTTATTCATTTAGATTGACGATTAAACTACCTAACTCAAATGATATATAATTTTTTGAAGTCGGCGCCAAATGACTCATACTTTTCAAGTCGAAAATATGCTCCCCGCGTCCCGGACAGCCTCACCCTCCGCGACTATTACGGTTCACCGCGCTCGCATTCAAAAGTGGATAGTTACTCTGATTTTACTAAGAAAAATTGAATGTGGTTTGGCGCCGACTCCAAAAAATTATATATTATTTGAGTTAGGTAGTTTAATCGTCAATCTAAATGAATAAAAAATTATTTTAAACTTTTTAGTTCGAATGGTTTGCAGTCGGTTCATTTTTCTTTGAAAAAAATTATTTTATGCTTTTTAGTGATTTGTTTTCTTTATATTAATAATAATATAAATGAGAACTATGTAAAATAGATTATGACCTATATATTATTAATTATTATTAAATATCCTGTGATATATACATTTTATGTGTCATACTATAGGTGAATGGTTTTATAATGTTCTAACCCAACCTAACCTAACTTCTGATCTATACAAGATTAGTTTGTATGCGTACTACTCTTGCATAATTTGGAAGACCTTGATTAAAAAGTAATTTACAATCTGTACGCGACCAGTTTCACACACTTGCGGTTTGGCTTTGTATAGAATGGAAATACACGTAACCATGCACTAACTCCAAGGAATCACTCTATAGTACAGCTGTACTGACTTCGGCCCAAAAGTTTTTGCACAAGTGTAAATTGAAAATTTAAAAAACCCCCGACATTCGCCATTTAGTGGCGGCGGCCATCTTGAATTTGCAATAGTGCTATTCTACTAGTCAAGCCCTTTCATTTGATACCCATATCAAGGGAGTTGTGAAAAAATATATCATCCGCCATTTTGTAGCGGCGGCCATCTTGGACCGATTTTCATCAAACATAGCTAAGAACACTCTCGACTAATTCACCTTTCAAACAAAAAAAACCGCATTCAAATCGGTCCACCCGTTTGAGCGCCACAGGGGAACAGACAGACACACACACACACACACACACACACACACACACACACACACACACACACACAGACACGTCAAACTTATAACACCCCGTCGTTTTTGCGTCGGGGGTTAAAAAGGACAATGTTACGTAGCCGTAGCAGAGTGAAGTCTTTTGACAGAATAGCTATATTAGACTTCAGCAATAGGTCTGGCAATATCAGAGAACATATTAGTGACATATGTATACATTTATGGTTATAACTTCGTATGTAAGAATGATAACTCGATGTGTTATATACTAAAACCTTCCTGAAAGTATGTAGATTACGATAGTGAAACAATCATCAAAATCGGTTCATTAGTTGCGGAGATAATCGCGAACATACTTACATACATACATGCATACATACATACATACATACGGGTCGAATACAGAACCTCCTTTTTTGAAGTCGGTTAATGAAGTCGGTTAAAAAAAACAATATTCGAGCTCCAGACCTCTCCTGCTAAGCAGATAGGAAGTAGGTAGTCATGAAATGGAATCCGCGTTGTTTGTAAATTGTCTTGAACTAACTGAACGTCGTTAGTGGAAATTCCTGTTAGAAGGTGAAGTTGCAAACTATCTTAATTTACACTAAATCATAGTTTCCGTTGGCTTAGTGCGAAGTTTGCCTTATTCTGTACGAGGTAGCTTGAAAGTTTGTACGGCTTTTAAGAAACTTTTCAATAATATAAAATCAGGTTCCGCTCAGGTGATACTTTCTCATCAATTGTCAAGTTAGTGAGCAATTTCTAGATGCAATGTGTAGCCGCCTAGACGTTTGTAATGTCCTACACATTACAAAGTGTAAAGGTTGATTTTGATGTACGCGACACTGAAGTGCTTAGTGTGTCACGCATAATGGCAGATGGCGCTCACGCTCATTCCCACTAGCCACTAGTTCTACCGATTAGTTCAATATAGTGAAATACACGTCACGCGGTTAGGGTAACATCACATTTAATGTTAAATGTTACTATAGATCGACCAGAATCTCATGAAAAATAGGGAAATTAAATTTTGAAGTAAACAACACTAGGTTAACTCGGCTGCCCTAGTGATAAACAAAGTAATTACATTTAGAACACCTTACCTGGGATCATTTCACGAAACGAAAAATCAAGCAACTGCATTTTAAATACAAAAACAAAGTAATCAACATCCAATTACTTTGTTTTTGTGTTGTGCTTGTTGTTTACTTAGTTTTTGCAATTATATTCCGGGTTAGTGAGTGCAATTACTTTGTTTGGGCAATTTAAATTTCAGTAAACGGTTCAAGTTATTTGAAATATTAAATTGTGGTAAAAAACTACTCGACATAAAACTTTTGTTAATGCAAAAATTCAATTTCACAAAAAATTACAGTTACTTTGTTTATCGCTAGGGCAGCCGTAGTGTTGCTAACCTTGGAATTTCATTTCCCTATTTTTCATGAGATTCTGGTCGATCTATACTAACAAAATGTTATTTTGAGTTCAACAAGTCAACGATGGAATAAATGAAAAATGAAATTATGTATAGGTACCTACGTTCTTATGCTACGTTATAATATTATGATATGAGTGATATCTGAAATATTTTTTTTTAATAATTTTTTTTCCATACGATAAATCCTCAAAGATCCGCTACAAAAAGATTCGCAAAATTTATTATGATAGAGAGTAATGGGAAAGTGAATTATGAAAGCGCGGCCGGCCCCTTTGTACTTTCTAGGAATTTATTGGCCCTTAAACCTTTTTTGTGAAAGCTTTGCGTGGAATAGTATAATTTAGATCAAAATTTCTTACCGCTTCAAGCGTTATTTATTATGATTTTTGAAAGTTTATATTTTAGGTAGGTACTAGCCTTTGCCCGTGGATGAGTCCGCGTGGAGTTAGGTTTTTCAAAAATCCCGAAGGAACCAAATAAACAAAAATGCTTTCATTTATATAAAAGCCAAGTATCCACGAATAATTTTCGATTCTATTTTAATTTATTTATTTATTTGCAGAAATCTATTCTGGCAGAACTATTTACCGGGTGATTTAGCTGAAACATCATCAGGGTCTAAACAAAGTTAGAGCTCTTCTGAAATGATTTGTAAGAATGTACCTACTGATTTGTAAAGATGCGCTGTAGATACCTACTCGAGTTAAAAAAAAAATTGACGTGATAACGTCTTATAAATCGATGAACTCCGGCTACACGCACGAAAAGTAAATTAGAGTATTAGAGAGATGTCGTAAGTCTGGTGCATTTACAAAGACAGATTTGGTACATTCGCATTTACAAAGATATAGTTATTACAAATATATCACAGATATCATGGAACCCTACATAAATGATATGGCTAAACGTGGATGGAAATATCATTAAACGTTGACGCTTTAATGATATGGTCAGTTTTAAATGGCCGTATCATGAAACAGAGCCGTTTCATGAAATGATCAACCACATCATGAAGTAATCCAATTCTAAGATATGGCAACGATATAATATGTACCTTATATCTATAAGGTACATATTATAACAAATATACATATGTATATTTGTTATATTTGTGTTATCGATGTTTTCACAAGGGCAACAACTTTCAGCAACATCGTAAAAGTCGGAACGCAGTAAAATATTATTTTTACCTAAAGGCTTTATGGAACTTCTCTCCAATGCCTTCAAAAGCACTCACATAGATACGCAGGAGCAGTGAAAGCATCTCTACTAATATTATAAATGTGAAAGTGTTTCTTTGTTGGTTTCTCCTTCAATTACACTTTCTATGCGATATCGGCTGATTTAAATTTTTAATTTACACTTCTAATTGTTGTTTATGATGATTATATGTATAACTTACGTATATTATGTAAGCTCTCTCTACAGTTTAGTGATAAATCTATCTATAATATAATAAAACTGTAACAGATCCAATTCTGTACATTGAAGATATTTTGAAAAATTTTACTGGAGGGCACTCTGTAGTCGATACTGAAGCCAAAACTGCAATTTTTTTCATTTTTGTCTGTCTGTCTGTATTGATAAAGAAAACACTCTTGGGTATCCATTGACCGATTTAATCTCACACAATTAGTTACAAACTTGGATAACAAACTTAGATCTATGTATTTCGCACAATTATAATAACTATTGGAAACTATGCTTTCTATAATTTTAATTCACACATTTGTAAACAATCTCTTCAACTAGATGCTCGAAACGGACTGACCACAGACTGCCTTAGAAAAAGAAGGCCGCCGTTTCGAGCGTCACAGATATACACATAAATTATTCAAATGTATTAAATGAAATAGCATATTATTTTAAAATCACAATATAGTCTTATTTATATTTAGGTATTATAACATTCGGCCATCCGACAATGTGTTGCCTCCTGGCATACACAATCATTATAAATTATACAATAAATTCCTGTATAATTGTACAAAAACGAAGAAACAAACATGAATACAAAAGTGAAGAAACTATTGACATTATGCTGTATTACACAACTATTTATACATAAAAGTAATTAAATTTTATTTATAAAAAAATAAAATAATATTTTATAGAACATTACTCGGAGTTAATTTTACCAGCATCGTCAGAGCTACTCTCATCGAAGCTATGCAATTCTAATTTTTATTTTATTTTTATGTGTATCCAGGGTCGGATTCTATCAGCTGCAATGATGTTTTTATAAGCTTTACCCTTCTTGGTAAAACCAGGAACATCTGTTATTCTATAGTGGTCGTTGCCTAGAAATTGTGATTTTGTATGGACCCCACAAACTTAGACAGAATCTTTTCTTACTCTTTACTTTTCTCATCATTATCGAAATTATTAACGTAAGTTTTAAGTAAATCACCGATCTCATACCTAACTGCGGGGATTTAATCCGCATCATATTGTTGTTGTTGTTTTGCTTCGTCTTTTTGATTTTACTACCAATTTACTCTCTGATTTGTAGTAATTCCCTGTTAGTACTTTGAGAGTTATCTGCGTTAAGTTTATTTGGTAAAATATCGCGCAATTTAATTCCAAAGATAGCTTCTATCGCAGTTTTCTGTGTTGACGCATTAACAGTGTTGTTAATGCCCCATTAAATTTTACCCAGACATTTTTCCCAATCATATTGAAAAGTTGAAAAGTTTTGTGCTGACAATATCACAACGAATTTAAGATGGTCTGGTTAAACCTCTCTGTTTGCCAATTAGCTCTGGGACAAACTACAGCGTTTAAAATATGCTTAATACCGAGTGTATTATAAAAGGTCTGAAAAGCTGTTGACGTGACGCTTGTGCCTCGGTTAGACACAATCCTAGCTGGAACACCAAAGTCATAAAAATTCTTTCTAGGACCCTAACTGTGGTTTTTGTTTTCAAATCTTTAACTGCTCTAACGAAAACATATTTTGTAAAATCGTCTATTACTGTTAAAACGTGAAGATTACCGGCTTTACTCTTAACAAATAGCCCAAGGTGATCTGTATGAATCATGTGAAATGGTATTTTTTTTATTGGCTACAGTTGACCAGACTTTTGTTTTGACGCGCTATCTTTATTATAAGCACACTCTAAACATGCCGCAACATACTTTTAACGAATTTTCATAGCTTAGGGAACAAATACAACAACAATAGCAATATACATGTTGTATTCTTTCGAGAGTTTTTGCATACCCCAGATGGTCAATTTCATTGTGATTAACCCATAGAGATAATAATAATAATATAGAGGTGTCCTAATGTCCTATAGAAAATAGTGCATCGGAAAATAGCTCAAGCTTATCAAAATTTTCATAAGTATGTAAGAGACAACATTACATTTTTGACATAATACTAAAACAGTTTGCGGCAGACTCAAGACAAAATAAGGCCTCCCTAAAATGTATACATGAACACTCACAATGAACACGCGCCATTTTATGTTTAGGATTGTGCGTGTATGATACCTAATCTAAGCGTGTGTGAGTGTATTTTTGACACGATTTTAAAGTAGGTATGGCTCCTCCACTACCATTAATTTCTCAATATTAACCCGACATATTTGCCATCGAGCACTTCGTGGAATGACGACTAAAAATCTATTATCTACCCTTTTGTACACGGTGTGGTCTTTTATAACATAATTTATACGAATGTCTACATTGTTGATAATGTGCGATATTTCCGGGTCGACCAATTGTAATGATAAGAGCTATCAGCTAGTCCTATGTCTCTATCGCATATACACCGACAGACGGGCTTTCATCTGGCTCCGCACATAACTGGGTGTTCCTGCTCAACGCATTCACGTGCGACTTTGGACAAGATCGATATTCAATGTCGAACGCGAACGCTAATTTAAAGTCACCACCTCACTATTCGCGTAATGAGATCCCTTTTCGTAGTGTAAGTAGTATGTATGGAGTGCTAAGAGCAGCACAATCAGTATAAATCTTAAAATGAATGCCCAAAAGATACACACGAAATTTCTTCAGGAAACATACGACAGCTAGTGTTTCCAGTTCATAGGAATCTAGGTGCTTTTCTGCGGGAGCAACCTGTCTACTAAAATAAGTTTTAAAACTCTGACATCCTTTTGTCGCTGCAAAAGTATACCTCCACTGTCTAGTGAACTGACAGTGTGGAGTTCTGTTTCAAGGATATGATCATAAAGAGCTAGAACGGGCCGATCAGCCAATCTATCATTTAAAATTGAAAATGCCTGATCTTCCGATTTAGATCATTGTCAAACGCGGTATTTTTTTTTTTTTTTAAGGATGTTAATGGACGAGCAACTTCCCCATAACCCTTAATGAATTTTCTAAGATATCCGGTCAATCCTAAAAATTGACGAATTTAATGAATATTTTGTGGTTTCGGAATTCTCTAACTACTTACTTTACTAACTTTTAATTCAATGGACAAGTTTCCAAATATCTTTTTTTTTTTTATTAATTATAAGAATTTAAGTAAAATAAAACAAAAATCTGAAGGAATCATTAAATTATCTCAAAAACTGAAAAAATTATCGAACTATAAAACGCTTTCACGAAAACGCGGCGCTCCAGCGTGTGACATCATCCAAGGTACTAGGGTTTACGGAACCGGTCCTGTTTTTGAGAACCGGGAATTTCGGTTCTTTTACCCAAAGGAACCGGGAATTCCCGGTTCTTTCGGGATTTTCGGTTCTTTGTAGTTTTTTTCTTTATACAACAAGTTTTACACTTTAAAAGTAAAGCACAATGAAATATTTAAGTAATTTTTATTGGAACTAATATTGTGTGAGTTTAAAAATAAAACTAGAATCAAACAGAACTTAATGACTCAGTCTTTTCATATTTTGCTTCTATTTTCTATAGTCCAGTAACTTTAACTTCTGAATGTGTGGGATACCTCGCCTCAAATCCGGTAGTTCTGATGTTTATGATGTTGGCCCAATGAATAATCCAAGTTTGTGAACTCGAGCGCCGAACGAAACTTTGTCCAAAATCGAAAAAACCGCGAAAATTTTGGATTTTTTCAAGGCGTTTTAAAAGTAAAATAGGTAAAATTTCTACAATTTAAGAAAAGAACCAGCTCTGTAGTCTGTACATTACTTACTGAGATGCTCGCGACTTCGCCCGCGTGGATTCTTAATCTTAAAGTTCCATTTCCTATTTATCCAACTTGGGAGTAGTTTTTCCAAAATTCCTTAAACACGTATCGGTTGCTAAAGCATAAAATCTAATACTACAACTCTTTATTTTTAACCAAAAATCTAAATACCAACTTTCATAGATTTAATTTGATAGATGACGTGAAAAATGACGTACTGTCATTTAAACTTTCATCCCCTATTTAACCAGCTTGTGGATAGAATTTCCAAAAATCCTGAAAATCATATTTTTTTATTTTTTATCGAAAGCTTAAATACCGACTTTCATGCAAACTTTCATCCACTATTTATATTTTAGGGTTGGAAGTTCCAATAATCCTTTCTTAGTGTGCGCCTACGTTGAAAAAGCTTACGAATTCAATTTACCATTCATTATGTGTTTCGTCGACTACAGTAAGGCTGTACTGACTGTGTGAACTGGACAGTTCTCCAGGAAATGGGAGTCCCAAAACATCTGGTCGGAATGATTCAAACCCTATACTCAGATAGTCAGGGCGTAGTAAGAATCGACAAGACGACATCAACACCTTTCTCGTTTGGCGAAGAAGTGCGTCAAGGGTGCATCGTATCCCCTATTCAGTTTAGCATCTATGGAGAGAGCATCATACGCCGGACTTGACATAACTTAAGACGGGGATGGTGGAATTACCATCAATGGCACTAAAATTCAAAACATTCGCTACGCCAATGACACCATCCTTTTCGGAGCTAATGTTCCAACTCCTGAACAAAATGGAGCAACAAAGGCCATAAATTGGTCTAAAACCAAGATCATGGTGGTGGATCGTGCTTCTAAGCTTGAACTCAATGGAACACTCAATTAAAAACCCGTTGATCACTTAATTTACTTGGGTTCTAGCATCAACAATAACAGGTCTTTTGAAGCTGAAGTTTGCTGGAGAATCGGAATGGCCAAGACTGCAATGTCTCAGCTCGATAGGATATGGAAGGATCGTAACATCAGTAATAAGACAAAAATTACACTCGTCAACATTCTTCGTCTTCTTCATTTTCCTATACGGGGCGGAGACATGGACATTAAAAGCTGGAGATCGTCAGATGTGGTGCTGGAGGAAAATGCTCAGAATCCTTTGGACTGCATTCAGGACCAACCAATCGATCCGCGAAGAACTCAAAATTGACAAAAAGCCGAGGCTCTCCAACTTATGCCTGAGGAGGATCTTTGAGTTCTTCGGCCATTTCGCCCGTAAACCCGGCGATAACCTACAAAAACTTATAGTTACCGGGAAAATGAACGGCAGGAGATCGAGAGGTAGGAGTCCAATTCGCTGGACTGACTAGATGTGCACCACTCTTGAATGTTGCCGAAGCGGTTCACGTCGTTGAAAGCCGGAACAGATGGCGCAACATCATCAGAAACTTTTTCAGTTGCTTCCTTTTATGATGTATGGGGTAAATAGGGGATGAAAGTTTATATGAAAATCTGTCATTTTTCAAGTTATATCCATTAACATTGGTATTTGAGCTTTCGATAAAAAATAAAAAATATAAATTTCAGCATTTTTAAAAATTCTATCCTCAAGTGGGTTAAATAGGGGATGAAAGTTGAAATGACAGTACGTCATTTTTCACGTCATCTGTCAAATTAAATCTATGATAAGTAGTTGTTATTTAGATTTTTGGTTAAAAATAAAGAGATGTAGTATAAGATTTTATGCTTTAGCAACCGATATGTGTTTAAGGAATTTTGGAAAAACTATTCCCAAGTGGGTTAAATTTGCGGGTACTGCAATCCGCAAACTGAGTAAGCGAGCGATAGCACACAACAGCGAGCGAGGTAGACTTGTAAGTTACCACGCGCCATTTATTTTAGCGCTAAATTCACGTTAGTTTTGAACTTTTGAACAGTAGAAAGTATAAAAAAGTAAAGTTAGTATTGTAAAGATTATGTTTGTAAGTAGTAGCGTGAATCGTGTCATTAAAATAAAATTCCCGAAAGTACCGAAAGAACCGGGAATCAAATTTGATTTCCCGGTTCTTTTTTACTGACAAAAGAACCGGGAATTCCCGGTACTTTCGAGACCGGGATTTCCCGGTTCTGAACCCTACAAGGTACTAAGGTACGGTTTCAGGGTATTTTTTTCCACGTAAATTCACTTGTTTACCAATTTCTTTTTAAAATATTTAAAATCGGGTTGGCGTAGTCCGATTTCGATTCCTGAATAATATCTTTTTGAAGTAACTCATCAATAGCGTTTATGTTGTGATAACCGATATGGACAATAAGAAAAATTGTCTTATTGTCTGTTAAATCTATATCTTCATTTCTATTTTAGTCTTGCAATGTATTTCACTAAGATTTGTAGCAAAACAATCGCGGTAACTTTGCAATAACAATTACAATCTATTTAATTGTTCATTAAACAGAATGGCTCTACCTATTAAAACTTTTGGTTTTAGTGTTATAGTATAAGGTGACAAGTTAGTTATAACAACTGCTCCCTTCCCATTAAACATACTGAAAGTGCCCTGCAACAGAAGAATCTCTACCTATTCGCACAGAGTTGTAACCTTCAATAAGTTCATCTCCTGTGAAGTTACCCTTTTCATAAACAGGTATAGTACTGGTTTTGGAGATTTCTACCATATCAGTAATATACAAGTTTAAAATGTTGTTCCTCAGAAACAGATAGAATTGAGCTTTATAAAAAAAAATAAGTTTAGAGCTATATTTTAAAACTGTAACAAACGGTAAGTCTGTAAAATTCTGCCCAATAATAAGCGACGTCTGCATGTAATGTCATCTACAACTAATACTTCAATAAGGTGATATAAATAAATAAAAAAGTAACCCGGCTGAGTTTGTTGTGAGCTCTTCTTAGACCAGGGCGCGTTTGGAACCCTCGTAGTTTTAGTTTCAAGTTTCCGTAGTAATTATCACCAATACCTCACTTGACATGTACTTTATATATTGACGTTCAAAAAGTGTACAGTACCAGTGTACCTACTTTGAATAAATTAATTTTGAATTTTGATTTTTTTTTTTTTTTTTTTAATATCTGCATCAAGTTTGTTGACCTTAACAGACACTTAACAGATCTGTCTTATACAGAGGTATAATTAACCAAAACCCTTAACTACTGGTACATTGTCATGACTCTAAATTAAATTAAGTAGTTCAGTATCGGTTTTACACAAGAGTGTACACTCACTACCGTAGTCAATATATGCTTTCAAAGATCTATTATTAACTAAAACAGAATTAAATAATTTAGCGATATGGTAGCATAGGGGTTTCGGGTATACAAAATAGGCAATTATAACAATTAAATATAAGTGACATTACTGTTGTTCGCACCAGTTGGATTTGTGCTAGGTTTACTAGTTTGGCTTTTGAGATGTACGCTCTCCCACAACTCTCCATACAATTTATTTATAAGCTCACATAACTTTTTAGATATAGCTTCATCACTTGAACTGGATGGCGACGGGCTCCTCCCGCCTGCCTCTCTTTTTCTTGGATTTACGCCAGTGTCTCTCAGATGTACCAGGTGGAGTGCGGCACTCATCATCGGATGTCATCGTCACACTCTACTGAAATATATACATTACTTGAGACACAATTCATCAATAATCATATGCGCTAGGAACCCAACACAATAAAATAAAATAAAAAATAGATGCAGTTGTAATATTTCTTAATGAAACTTGTTTTAATATTTATAAATTACTTTATTTCTTCAAATTATCATTATGTTTTATATTAGTATTTAATAATTATTTTTCAGTATATCTCTCATATTTTCCTGAGAAGTGACAAGTCATAAGTTTTTATAAAATATCAGTCAACCACCAATAATATAAATAATATAAAAACTCTTTAGTGTCTACACACTACAGCAGTATCATCAACTTAATTCACTTAAAAATTATAAAATTGATAATGAAGCCCATCTATTAAATTCATTACTGGGTAAAATTGCAACACTCTCCTTATAAAACAGTTCACTCAATTTAGCAAATGAAATGAAATGGTAAACATGGGTAACACTAATACTATCTGACTCAAGCTGTTGAGCTAAGATAAATTGTAAATAATCATTCAACAACAAGTGACTCGCTCAGAATCGAGTGGGACACACACCCCTCCCACTCAGCAGGGCACATACCTGCTAAGCAATGCCACATAGTATGCTGCTAACATAATCTGACGACTAGTTGACTTGCTCATAATCGAGTGGGACACACACCCCTCCCACTCAGCAGGACACATACCCGCTAAGCGAAGCCACGTAGTACTAATCAGACTTAATACCTACATAATCTGACGACTAGTTGACTTGCTCATAATCGAGTGGGACACATACCCACTAAGCGAAGCCACATAGTACTAATCAGACTTAATACCTACATAATCTGACGACTAGTTGACTTGCTCATAATCGAGTGGGACACATACCCACTAAGCAAAGCCACGTAGTACTAATCAGACTTAATATAATATCATACTCAATCTGACGACCAGTTGACCCGCTTTCAATCCAGTGGGGCACATACCCACTAAGCGAAGCCACATAGTACTAATCAGACCCAATATAACATCATACTCAATATACTTAACATTTCAATTTTTTAAAATCATGGCATTTATTCAAATAGGATTAACCCCAATCGCTCTTTTAACCCTATAGCGGTTTAATATGAAAAATAAGTGGTGAAAAGTACCTTGAAAGTTGTGACTTTTGATTTTAACAAAAATTTGCCAGAGCAACCAGTAACTTCAACAAAAGTAACATATACTTAAACAACGATAAATTCACAAATCACACGTTTTCTTTTACTTCCTTTTTATTTTTGGTTAGAATTTAGGAAAGTGACTTCATAATTGACATTAATTAGAAATATTAGAATGACATTTTAACAAATCGACAACTTAAGGGTACGAATAGTGCCACAGACAAAAATTTATAAAAACAGAGTACATTGAATATAGGGCTTTAATGTCTATACAATAAAGTTCCGTTTCAAATGTAAGAACGTGAACATTTTTACGAAACCACATGGATTCTAATCTTTCGAATCCCACTTCTGAAATGATAAAGAAAACACTCTTGGGTATCCATTGACCGATTTAATCTCACACAATTAGTTACAAACTTGGATAACAAACTTAGATCTATGTATTTCGCACAATTATAATAACTATTGGAAACTATGCTTTCTATAATTTTAATTCACACATTTGTAAACAATCTCTTCAACTAGATGCTCGAAACGGACTGACCACAGACTGCCTTAGAAAAAGAAGGCCGCCGTTTCGAGCGTCACAGATATACACATAAATTATTCAAATGTATTAAATGAAATAGCATATTATTTTAAAATCACAATATAGTCTTATTTATATTTAGGTATTATAACAGTATCTTGGCCGCGCATCCCGCCGAAACTTCTGAATGGATTCAAATGAAACTTGGTACGATTTGAGTTTATACTCCGAGGTAGGACATAGAATACTTTTTATCCCAAAATTCAGCACGGTTCCCATGGAAGAGGGGAAGAAAGTTAAAACGTGTATTTAGCTGTAATTCATTAACGCGTAGTTCGATTTAACTCATTCTTTTTTTGTTATAAAGCTAGTACTTTAAGTATTGTCCCGTAAATATTTCAAGGTCATAGGTTTTTTAGTTCAGAAATGACAGACATTTATTGGGTTCAAATAACTTGGGACCCGGATCTTTGAACGTACGGCTTATTTTAAACTGGTGTGCGTTTAAATTTATGTTATATTATATGTTATATATATTATATGTTATGTTCCAGCTAATTTCCGAAACGGTTGAATCGATTTTGACGGAACTTTCAATGACAGATAGGTGAATGGTGATGTTATAAGGAGTAACTTAGGCTATATTTAGTTTAGGTACAAAAAAGGATTACGGGATCCAATCCGATCCTATATAAAAACCTATATCCACGCGGACGAAGTCGCGGGGATCAGCTAGTGTTAAATAAACACATTAAAATATATTAGTATATTATAATAGTGCACAGTGTGGCTGTGATGGTCATTGCTAAAACGTACAATACTCGTTTCAAGTAAATCGCAGCGGCCCACGCCCGCGCCAGTTTCTAACACGATTCCAGAGCTTTCACTCCAGCTCCGTGGTTCAGTAAATTGAGTTACGAACTATGAGGCGTCTAGAAGTCTGCCTGTTACTGCTTACTGGATCGTTAAGCGTTGTGTTCATAGTATAGTGGTGTTCGATTTCAATCTCATGATGGAAGCTAGATTTTGAGGTCTAGTAAAACCCATTTTTAACCCCCGACGCAAAAACGACGGGGTGTTATAAGTTTAACGTGTCTGTGTGTGTGTGTGTGTGTGTGTGTGTCTGTCTGTTCCCCTGTGGCGCTCAAACGGGTGGACCGATTTGAATGCGGTTTTTTTTTGTTTGAAAGGTGAATTAGTAGAGAGTGTTGTTAGCTATGTTTGATTAAAATCGGTCCAAGATGGCCGCCGCTACAAAATGGCGGATTACATATTTTATCACAACGCCCTCAATATGGGTATCAAATGAAAGGGCTTGACTAGTAGAATAGCACTATGCAAATCCAAGATGGCCGCCACCACAAAATGGCGAATGTCGGGGGTTTTTTAAATTTTTAATTTATTATATTTTATTAGGCACAGTTATCTAGGAATTTGGCTACTGTTACTTTACATAAGCATGTACCTGTACTTATTTGGTTTACGGTAAAGCGTTTTTTATGAGCATAACCACGGAACTTGCGTGTCAGCACAAGCATAAGGTATACAAGTAGGGGAGACTGGGTACGGTTGAAACATTTTAGCGTTAATCGTCCATTTCGTCGGGAATAGTTAAGCGAGCGTTGAAAGAAATATATCAAATAAAAGACCACATATCTGTCTACGAATCGGCAATGTTATTTGCGATCACTGTATTGTATTTTATGTGTAAAATCAAATCTTAAAAAAATGGGAAACTGTTTCAACCGTCCCCGTGCCAGGGTCGGTTGAAACAGTGCCTGGGGTCAATTGAAACACATGCAAATAATACAAAATATAATAAATGAACTTTTTTATTCATCGTCTAATAACATTTTAAGACTTTCTAGTTATATATCCTTTAGTTTAGCATAGTTTAGTTAGACATCCTTTTTAGTTAAGCAAAAATATATGTCTGCATATCTAATTAAATATTTAGATTGTTCACGCTCTTGTTCCTGGTTAAACACTCGATTGTGAGCTTTATATCCCATTTCTTGATTTTCATTGCCACCAGTCGCATCTCGTTTACGTACATTGTATACCTCAACTGGGAACAGTGGTTCAGTCCATTCTTTTCTGCCGCTGTTCTTAACGAAGATCCGGCTTTTACACCTTCTTATGCTTACTTGTACGTCGATAAGTCAGCTTGACATCTCGTAGTCTCCATTTGGCATCTTTGAAACAAGAAAATAAAATAAATAAATTGTTTCAACCGTACCCACAAAAAATGTTTCAACTGTCCCCAACCCTCCTTCTAGGTATAAAATTGTTCGCAGTAAGAATAATAATAAAGTTAAATAAACACTTATCATACAACCATATTCTATAAACTTCAATAAAAACGATACAAAACTCTCAGTACTCTAACTTTAATAAAACCATTATAATTGCAAAAATGTACGGACATAAAATACTTACTTTTACGTCAAAAAACACAATGAGGCCTCTTATCTACAAGTACAGCGCGCGAAGGGCGAAACAACACCAAAATTAGTGTTACGCCTTGTCGTCCGCTTCGTTCTTCCCTTGTAACCACCAACCTCACCACACGCGGTGTCGAGATATTCGCTTTGTTTCAACCGTCCACCGTTTCAATCGTACCCAGTCTACCCTAGGTATATAGGATCAGATATATCTATTTTTTTTTCAACAGATGCTGGTGTGGCCTCAGCAAAACCGCTCATGGCTCCAACATCCCGACCGCGCCTCCGGGCGAGGCGTGGGTGCCGACGCGACACACGCAGGCGGCACCCACGGACGCGTACGGCACCGTCGAGTTCCAGGGAGGACCACATCCGACCAAAGCACAGGTAGGTACCGATACTTACACACTTTACGACTTCAGAGTTGTTTAAGGTCCATTTTACCCTGACGTTACCTATATTGTTTATCTAATCTAATCTATAAACTTATTTGAGATGTGCAAATTCATAATAATAATGTCCTCCTGACTGAATTTCGGCCACGGCGCCCAATCTCAACCGAGGCAGAGACTAGCCATCTGCGCAGGAGATATTATAGTGCACAAGTGTGTGCGCACAGGCGCACTCTCTATTCCCTCACTCTCATAGTCCGATGGGACGCCAATGCGACACGACCGGAGAGAGATTAGGCGCAGGACCGACGGCTTTACGTGCTCAATTTCGTACTTAGCCTACGGCGGTCCAATAGACACCTCGACTTATCATGTGAAATAGTAGGTAACTACCTTAAATTCGTTGTAACAGCAGTGTTTCTGTTTCAGTACGTTCGCCTGTCCCACGACACTCGGCCCGACCTGATAGTCCAGCTGCTGACGCGGGAGTGGGCGCTCGACCGGCCCAAGCTGCTCATCACGATACAGGGCGGCAAAGCCAACTTCGACCTGCAACCGAAGCTGAAGAAGGTGCTGAGGAAGGGGCTTCTGAAGGCTGCGAAGACCACCGGCGCGTGGATATTCACGGGAGGGACCAATACTGGTGAGAACTTTGTTTGCCGAATGTATGTATGTATATTCGCGATTATTTCAAAAACCAATGACTCGATTTTAATGATTTCTTCACTATCGTAATCTACATACTTTCAGGAAGGTTTTAGTATATAACACTTCTAGTTATCATTCTTATTTACGAAGTTACACGCACTCCGAAGTCCGTTTAATTTTTCCTATAGCTTGTTTATATTGATTTTGATTGTTGGGAACCAGGTGTGACGCGGCAAGTGGGCGACGCGCTGCAGCTGGAGCGGTCGCAGCGCGCCGGCCGCGTCGTCAGCATCGGCATCGCGCCCTGGGGCATCGTGGAGGGCGCCCACGAGCTCATCGGCCGCGGGAGAGACGTGCCTTACCATGCGATGGCGTCACCAAGGTACCTATTCTCTAGTAGTTCGACTTGTTTTTGTTTTCATCTACAAGTTAGCCCTCGATTGTGATATCACCTGATTATAAGTGACATCGGTTTTGTAGTTCAGAAATTACAACCATCACAACCTTCAGTATTCCATATAACTTGGAACCTGGATTGTACAGGTAACTTTGAACGTCCGGATTATCATCTGGGGTGCATTATAATTTTGTGTTTGTCCGTCTCCGAAATACTGGATCGATTTTGATGGGACTTTCATAGGGAAAACTTTAAGGGGCAAAGAGTTCCCGCGGGATTTTTAAAACCCTAAATCCACGCGGACGAAGTCGCGGGCATCCTCTAGTCACTACCTATAAAACAAAGTCTCCCTGTCTGTCTGTTCGCGATAAACTCAAAACTACTGAACGGATTTACATGCGGTTTCCATCAATAAATAGACAAGAGTGATTCATGAGGAAGGCTTAAATGTATAATTTGCTAAAGTTTTGTGTACCTACAGGTACCTACATTGGTTGAATTATCACGATAATAATTGTTAAAAATGTCGGAAAAAATCAAGTCGCCTGTGAGCTTTCATCAAAAACGCTGCCTAATCCGTTTGAGATATGTACAACAAAACATTGTAATTGTAAATAGTAGCGAGTAATAACCACCCGTGCGAAGCCGGGGCGGGTCGCTAATTTAAGTATAATTTTAGTAAGAATGGATCTTACGAGTGACATAAAATGAGGTCACACAAGAGCTGAAAATGAGAGTCACTTCAATCGGTCAGCAAAGGTTAACTTCATCAGTAGACCCATTTATATTGCAGTATTGACGCAAGGCAGGCAGAGGACAAAATGGCACTCTTAAAGCTTTAGGAAAATTATTATTAGACATAAAAATCGATATCTTTGTTAAGTACATAGATAAAGCTGGAATCTACATAATAAGTAATGTAATAAACTTTTGTCATCTATGAAAATATTTTATTCCAAAACTACGAATTCTAGGTGTGCCATTTTGTCACTTGACATTTGTCACTTGACCAAATTGAGACACCGATAAGATAAGGTGGTGTATCAGCATTTCTTCGATGCGCCCGATGCGACCGAATCTTGCTGCTGACTTCACTCACATTTTCAGTGTAGAACCATGCGTTACTCGCAAGTTACAAGTTGTGGGTTATCTTAGTAAAACAGAGGTTTTTTTTGTCACCGTTTGTAGTAGGTTAGCACCTATAGCATTGTAGTAGGTACATATATGTACAGGTGATAGCCTAGTGGTTAAAGCGTTGGACTTCCTTTCGTGGGGACCGAGTTTATTTCCCGGTATGCACCTCTAACGTTTCGGAGTTATGTGCGTTTTAAGCAATTAAATATCACTTGCTTTGACGGTGAAGGAAAACATCGTGAGGAAACCTGCACGCTTGAAAGTTCTCTATAATGTTCTCGAGGCGTCTGAAGTCTACCGCACCGCACTCTGCCAGCGTGGTGAACTACGTCCTAAACCCTTCTCACTCTAAGAGAAGACCCATGTACCCTGTAGTGGGCCGGTTAGGCCGGTGAGGCTCACACTCGTTTTTTGCCGTGAAAAATTACGGTTTATTCGCCGTGAGTGTCAGTGTTGTATGGAGCACAATGGAAGCTTGTGCAGCTTGTTCGCACGGCGGCACTACGGCACGGCAAGCACGCCGTACGGTTAAGAAACCGTGCTGAGAACAATAGCCCTAATGGGTTGATATTGATAATGATGATGATGGTTAGTAAAACAGAGTTTTTTGTTGTTATCGACTAGTATATAATGTTAAAGCACGTCTTGTTTGAACGGGTCCAGGACGGTGAGCACGGTGGCGGGTTGGAGCGCGCCCATCTGCGCCTGGTACAGCACGTCGTTGATCAGTTTCTCCGCCAGTATCCTCATGTTCGGCTGCAGACCTCTTAGCTTCGCTGCGACGTTCACACCTGGAACGACCTATACTTTAGAAAAATACTAGCGCACCTAAAAACTATTTAAAAACGCGCATTTAAAAACTATAAGTAGGCTAACTGGAAGCAAAGCGTTAGCCGCTCACTGTTCGTATAATGGGGACACGGCCTAAGGGGAGGAGGAGGAAAGGTCACCACTCACCGATGGCATCGTATTCATCGGTGACCTCGGTGCAGTGTCTCTTGGATTTGTCGTCATCAAAGTGGTAGGGCTTGTGCGCGGGCTCGCGCGAGCCGCTCGCCTCCACTACGGTCTGACGCATGCCGTAATGCTGGTAGTTCTGCATCTCGTCATAAGCATCCTCTTGTTCCGGTCCCACGTTTGGTTCGTCGATATCGTCTTCTATTTGCTGTTCCTAAAATATAACAAAACTGTATTTATTTATGGGTTTTTTTTAATTGCACCTCTAAAATACACAAAGTATAAATATACTGAGTTGCACAGTAAATTATACAGTCTTACAACGGAATTTCTAACGTCAAAGAGCGAGCGAAGCGAGCTCGAGACTTGCGGCACCCCAACTCGAAGAGGTTAGCAATCCCCTTTGTTGTTATTTCTTTTTAAACCATCCAGAAAAAGGTCAGAAAAAGGCTCTGTCAACTGCATTTAATAACATCTACTTAGCGATTTACTATTATTAGATTTACTATTAAATAACAGATAATCTCTCAAAGAGTTTTGACAGTATGTTAAATTTGATTTAGTTAGTGTGCACATTTAGTGTGCAATCCAGTATTTTTGTTGCTACTTTCGAATATTTTGTTACAAGAAAGGGGATTTACAGGTATAGGATTAAATACTACCCTTTATTTATTACTACATGAAAATGATTTATTCATAGAAAAAAGATTTTTTTACAAAATATTAATCAGTTGTTGGGACATCCTTTTAGGTAAATTTATACCTGTGCCAGGATGTCCCGCTCTTCCGTAGACAATCTTTATGAAAATCTTATATATAGAAATGAAGTAACTACAATATATTTAAGATATAAATTAAATACAATATTAAATTAAATATCCTAAAAGTGTGTGTGTGTGTGTATGTGTGTGTGTGTGTGTGTGTGTGTATGTGTGAGTGTGTTTGTGTGTGTGTGTGTGTGTGTGTGTGTGTGTGTGTGTGTGTGTGTGTTTGTGCATGCATGCGCGCGCAGGTAGTTCTTTCAGGTGATAACTTCGAGTAAAGTCTCAGTGTCTTCATAATTTAGGTTAGTGAGCCATTCAGTTAGAGACTTTTTAAGATCGTGAGTATTTAATGAATATATTTTTAACAAATTATTTACTTTCTTGTAAATGTAAGCCGATTGATTAGTATACTGTTTACTAGCAAATGTAGTTTTTATAATATTTGTTTCTATTCTAATCTTTACTCTTCTTTTTGTCATTGTGTCAGTATCTATAGTAACTGTTTTATGCCGATTTAGTATTAGTTTTAAAATATATAGCTTTCTCACTGTCATTAAATTATTTATGGAGTATAGCTCATTTGTTGGGAACCGATAAGGTTTGCAGTACATAACTTTTAATAGGGCACGTTGACTACGCTCTAATTCAAGAAATTTAATTTTTGATGCTCCTCCCCATACTGGAATGCAATACGACAGTATAGATTCAGCAAGGGCTGTATACACTTGAATTAGAACTTTGTTAGTTGCAACATGTCTTAATGTTTTAAAAATCCAAATAAGTTTTCTAATTCTGCTAGATAGTAGTTCCAGATGGGAGTGCCAGGATAATCTTTGGTCAATAATTATACCTAGATATTTAATTGAGTCAATTTTATCAATGGTAGGACACGTGCAAATACACATGTATGCACCCTATGCAGTATGCACTGCTTAACACAAAACTTTAATAAATACACGTAAACCTTCCTCGTGAATCACTCTTGTCTATTGATGGAAACCACATGAAAATCCGTTCAGTAGTTTTTGTGTTTATTGCGAACAGACAGACAGACAGACAGACGCGGCGTGGAACTTTGTTTCATAATTCTGTAATTTGTCGCAGATCAAAGTTAGCGGTGCTGAACAACCGGCACGCCTACTTCCTGCTGGTGGACAACGGGTCGGTGGGGCGGTACGGCGCCGAGATCGTGCTGAGGCGGAAACTCGAGAAGTACATCGCGGCGCAGAAGCTACACCCGTGTGAGTGCTGATTCCTATCCATTGTAACGGTCCCCTTACCGCTGTCGTAAACGAAGACAGGTAAATAGTAGTGATGATTACTGACAAGATACCACAAAAAAAATGCGGAAAAAAATTTAAAGTGTTTCCTATATTTTTCATAAGTTTCCAATGTAATGCAATCAGCTGATGCTTAAATATCTAAAGATGTCACGGGCCGGCCGCCGCGCCGCTCGCGAGGTCAATGCCTCGAGTTTTGCACGCTTTGAGCTGCTGGTTTGAACAATACTAAACCACTAATATTACAATTAGTATAAGACAAATGCTTATTGGTATTGGATTGTTTTTAGATAATAGCGCTAAGTTTTTGATGAGGACCCCTTATACCTTGCATTAAAACCGGCATCGAGCTAGCCACTAGACCAATAAGGCAGCTAAGTTCCAAAGAAGTAATTCAAATTGAAATATTGTAGAACCGAAGCATGTCGGATTAAAGTGAAATATTCGCAATAGGCAAAAGAAATGGTTCAATTCATTTGATTGGACGCCTATCAATCGACATTTTAAACGAGATTGCCCTGGCTGAGCCGGACTCGGCGGGAGACAGATTTGATTGAAAAAGATTATTTGTTAGCGAAAGGTATTGGCAATATATTGCCGGCTGTCGTTGATTTAGTGGAGGCACTCTCGCATTGCAATAGGTATCACAGATTGCAAGTTAGGGACATGGTCCTAATGGAAATTCGATGTGCGGAAATCGAGTCAAATTCCGCGCAAATAGGTATCACGCAAGAAATCTGAGCGGAAATTCCACTAATGAGTTACGTACGGACGGAATATGCTGACACGATAGGAGGTTTAAACTACCTACTTATTAAAGCTTCAAAGATGTGGAACCTTGTTGCCGCTATTAGAGGCGTGTAGTCAATAGTCGCAGGGAGCCTCTGGAAACGAGCGGCACATGACTGAGGCGTGTGGAAGTCCCTTCGAGAGAGTTATGTCAACGACGACAACATAAATGGGGGAAAAATCAATATTAGTAGGTAATAGTTTTGGTTCTTAAACCAAAAATTTCTAAATCAACCCAGACGAAAATCGAACCCATGAGCTCCCATTAATAACTAAACACCGCTGTGCCAAGGGGTCATCAACAGTAAAATAAAAACATAATATTATAAATCCTTCATAACATATAAATCAGAATTCAAATACGTAAATTCACCCGTGACCGATACTTTGATACCCTTAATCAGGATTTAAATAAGTAAATTCGATTCACCCTTTTCCTAGGTACCGATATTTTTATAAGTCCCTTAATCAGAATTTAAATAACTACGTAAATTCGATTTGTCCTTGACCGATACTTTAATTTTTTTAAAGAATATTAGCAATGATGAGCATGATGAATATTCCCGTTTCCCCTCCAAACACCCACACCCAAGCGAGGCTTGTTAGGAGTGGGTACGACAATAGTGGGATTTGAACCGTCGATCTTTCGGTTATCGATCCACGCCCGACGACCGTTGCGCTATTGAGGCTATTAATAAATAATTACAAATGGCAACACTGCCAATGTTTCGAAAACCCCGCTCACCGGCTCCGGCGACTGTTGTTTCTCGTTGTCACCGCAGCCGGCGTCGGCGTCGCTGCCATCTTCGCCGACCACGAACGACATCAGCTCGTAGTACCACAGCTGCGGCGTGAACACCTCCTCGGGGCTTTGTGCCCGCATGCGGCTCGCCAGCACCTTCTTATGCGCGCGTCTCATACATGCGCGCAAACTTTCTATCTTCCGTAGCACGTGAACTCTGGTCGCGGTCGGCTCGTACTTTTGCACCAGCTCCGTCAATCTCGTGACCGCTTCGTGTTTCTTCTTCCTGTGTCTGTACATTAGACACTGCGTGTCCCACAGACACGGCATTTCTCTGTATAGGTGGATTAATTTTCTCAACAATTTACGCGGGAACACTACGTGGTTAGAGTCCGCCATCTTGTATCGCGAGCGGCGCGGCGCGCGGGGCACTGAACGAACGTGTTGGGCTCGGCCGGCCCCCCGACCCGCGCCCCGCGCTCCTCGGTGCTCGCCCCTCGCCCCGCGACGCTCGCACCTCGCCCCTCGCGTCGCTTATCTCCGCAAACAAGTATCTGTGCAAGTATGCACACCCGCTCGATACTATATTACGGTCACGCAGCACGCTCAGTCGCACATTAGGCTCGGACCTACACTACAAGCGACAGGCGTCAGTCGTTAGCGTTGTACCCCATTAGGTTGAAATCTTTATTCAGCATCCATTCGCATTGAAGCTGGCAAGTTTTAGCCATGCAAGTAATATGCGCATCGTAAGCATGTCGCGTGCTTTTTTATATGTTGACATGCGTAAGCATTTTTTGACATGTGAAATGGAGGGCCCAGGGCCACACTTGTACGCATTTTAAATACAAAAACGTGATAGCATCATAGCTTTGTACAAAATAAACAAATTCAATGGATATACTTAAAATGTGAATCGATGCTAACAAAGTATTACAATTCAGTAGGTACGTTCTAAGAACCGTTTGACCAGCGCAAGATTAAAGTTTCAAAGGAAATCAATCATTGTGATGCGAAAATAATCTTCGATCGTGCAGTCTTAGCCTTAGGCGCGGTTAACTTGAATTAGGTACTTATTATTTAAATTAATCGTTAGGACGGGTCGTCTGTTATCCATGATTTGTACATAGAACATAGTTGGACGCCAACTTAATCGACAATAAACATCATTTAGACCCAACTTATTTTCATTACTTACTTAGTGACTCCATTTTTTACTCTACTAAAGTAACTTTATAATAACTCAATAAATTAATTAATGAATCACGTATAAAATAAAAAATTTCGTAAAGTTTACACTTTACGAAAATTTATATTTATATTTTATATATAGATGGCGTTGATCATTATTAAATGGCGCAATGTAGTTTAATTAGCTATGACGTAAAATAAGCTTAGATAAATTGAGCAGTAAATGTGTAACGCTGAAGGGCCATAAGGATCGCAGTCCACTGGGGCGAAGTGGAGAGTGACGGTGCGGCGCTAGGTAAATATGTATGTATTAAACAATAGAACTGCACAAAATTCAAGTCCGATCTGCCGAGATTAAATTTTATATAAGTAACTCAGTACTTACCGGTATTATTTTTTCAATTTTTCTCAAGAAAACCTCTGAGCAAATTTATTTTTATTTTTATGTCTTTATCTTCGGAGACATTTTATAAGATTCGCCAAAAGATATTTTTATGGCAAATAAGACTTATAATCCAAGGTAGGTAAGTCTCTGCTTTCCTTTTAAGCTTTGCTTTTATAAAACTTCGATAAAATACGACTTGATCGAAGCTTTTAAAGCTTTAAAAGATTTTCTAGAAAGAGTTTTACAAAAGTGGCTCACGTTTTATAGCTTCCTATATTTTTACGATGGAAACGGCTTTGGATTCAAATTAGTAGGTTCATTAAGTGCCAGCAGGCTTATTCTATTTTTCAGTGGTCATGTTATATTTAAGTCGAACACTATTGAAAGTGACCAACAAATAACATGCTTTTTATTTAAGTTCATATAATATGATTGTTTGAACGATAGCATATCCAAACACGTTTTTGAAATACCATCGGTGTATTATATATATCCTAAAATATTATAAGTTTGTTACCGCAAGCCATTTCCGAGTAAAAAGGCAAGGACTGATGATTGGACAACAGAATGATTAAGGATATATTTAGCTTTTTCCAATATGAGAATATATTATGGAATCACGAAATATCAAAGGTACAATAAAATTATACGAAAAGAAACCGATTCTTAGTCTCTAATGGAGTTAGGTATTTTATGGCTCTCGAAATGAATTCTCAGAGTGCATAAGTCACGACAAACTTGACGTCGCGCCTCCCTGATGGCCATAAAAGATATTATACGGCCTCTAGCCTTTGTGTATTGGAATGGACAAATACCAATATTTCTTAGAGCTCCCGTGATAAGCTTTTCGGCTATATCTAGATCAGGGTTTCTAAACCTTTTTCTAGTCAGGACCCCTCTCAAAATTTCAAGAGCCCACGGACCCTTTTCGAAAAGATAAAAAACGAGGTTTAACTTTTACCGGCTTTTATTGTTTGCTGCTGCTTAAGCTGGATTAGAACGTATTATATTTATTATACGATTGCATTCTGGAAAATTAAGCTTCTATCAAGTTATCGAGTATTTGCACCTCTTGCCCTGTTCGACGCTAGTAGTAGCTAGTTATTATTCTGTGGTAGTAGATAGTAGTAGTAGCAGTGGCCGCCGCGCGCCCCGTAAAGGATCTCGTACTGCATCCAAACTGCAATTTTGCAGTCGGAGTTCATCTGTCTAGAGTTAGACTCTAGACCCTAATATTCGCCCGACCGCCGCGCGTCGCACGTAGCAATCACGTACCTATAGTTTAAAGCTCACGACTACATTTAATAAAATTAATAAAATAAAATAAACAATTGAACTAACGACACATCAACGTAAGTACATTATTTAGTTGTCTCCTATTTCATTGGCAATCGTTAAAATGGGACGTAAAAAATAGAATATTTTACGATGCCGCCAGCCGTAAAAAAAAAGTTGCGACACCTAATAAAAAGCACCTTAGGAAGTTTTATTCCGCTTCTATACAGACAGAAGTTAGTGCCTACCTTCAATATTATCTTTACGAGGTTTTTAAGACGCTGAAATATCTTTAAATTCGCGATAAAAATGTGGGACTGTTTTTCTATATATAGGCCGTAAAGTTCATCGCTACGTGTTCTGTGATTATTGGAAAAACAACACATGCATAGTTTCTCTCGGAAAAGTTTCTAACAAAAAAAAAATTAAAACTTATTAGAAAAGACGTGAACAAAGGTACGGACGCACGGTACTGAGGTAAGGACAGTGAACTAAATAGTAGCTAGTACCTACTTACTAGGTACTTATAATTTAGGAAGTGGGTTGGTGCTTACTTCTCCTTATAAATATTAAAATTATCATAAGAATTCGATTTTCCCGTTTTATTTGTTGATCCCAAAGTTGGTAAGTAATAAATAAAATTCATTTTAAGTATGCAAAACTTTTATCGAAAAGGAAAAGTTTAATTAGATAAAATTCTACAAACATTTTCGCGAGTCCAAAGTCCTAAATTGTCCTCAAACACTGTAATCTGATCTTCGTCTTCTTTTAAATTTTCTCATATATATATTACAGATTTTTACGTGACTGCCCAAAAAGCCCTTTAAAGTACTTAAGTCACGCTAGCCCGAGCCGCGCCCGCGTCCTGTCTGGTCGCAAAAGCATGACGGGCATGTCACGGCCCGTGCACGATGTTTATAAAATCGACCCTAGGGTGCGGTTGTTTAACTACAAAACGATCAAAGAGACGTTACTTTAACTTATAGGATCGCTGGTTGGGTTGCCCTTGTTGTGAGTTGTCACAAGTAATCCTGTTTAATGAGTGGGGAGACTTAAATGAAGCACGTCTTTGAGGTTAGGTACGACGTGCTCGCGTGCGCGCTTACAGGAGCGGTCAATCCCACACTGCACTGTTGCAGGTATCGGTGCAGTAGGTATACTATAAGGCTAACGCACAGTACTCAGTGACACCTACAATCTTGTTTGTTACAGACACGCATTCATCAACGCCAGTAGTGTGTCTCGTGATCGAAGGCGGCACGAACACGGTGCGCGCCGTGCTGGAGTACGTGACCGACAACCCGCCGGTGCCCGTGGTGGTGTGCGACGGCAGCGGCCGCGCCGCGGACCTCATCGCGTTCGTGCACAAGTGAGTCAAAAGTCAGAGTCAGGGCGCGGCCGTGACCCGTGTGACGTCACCCGGGTCACAGCTACAGATCAGCGCTTTGTACTGTAGGGCACACGCTGAGTTGTACAGTGCGACCGACATATCTGTTCAGGTGGGCAAAATTGGAACTACAGCCTCTTCAGCTGCAATTTTAAGAACGTCATTCCACTGTCAGTTTATAACTAGTGTGAGTGCTCTCGTGCTTCTTCGCTATGTTAAAAGAATGTTAATTCCATTTTTTCGTGGGGTATTCTTGAATAGCAATATCAAAGTCTCTACTAGCGACGCTGTCAACTGAACAGATAAGTTGGTGGCACTATACACCCATTCTGGGTGGTGTCACAGACAAACATTATGCTACATTTATAGGTATCTATACCATAGAGAATAAAGTATCTTTCTTTCTTTCTTGACACAGTGTCATTGTGTGCCTTGTGATAACTAGTAGATGAAACGGACACGGTGGCACTGCGCTGGAAGTTCTGGAATACACATCTACATAGAATACACCTCTACATAGTACGTGTCGTCATACACAATACAATTCAGTTACAAGTCTAAATTGAAAATTTAAAAAACCCCCGACATTCGCCATTTAGTGGCGGCGGCCATCTTGAATTTGCAATAGTGCTATTCTACTAGTCAAGCCCTTTCATTTGATACCCATATCAAGGGAGTTGTGAAAAAATATATCATCCGCCATTGTGTAGCGGCGGCCATCTTGGACCGATTTTCATCAAACATAGCTAAGAACACTCTCGACTAATTCACCTTTCAAACCAAAAAAACCGCATTCAAATCGGTCCACCCGTTTGAGCGCCACAGGGGAACAGACAGACACACACACACACACACACACACACACACACACACACACACACACAGACACGTCAAACTTATAACACCCCGTCGTTTTTGCGTCGGGGGTTAAAAATGATACATTACTTAACAGATTTGCAGTCGGATATACGAACCCTCAATCAAGTTGACATGAGGGTAGGTTATAACTTTCCGAACAGTTTTCCCAACTATTATAGAACGTTTCGCAGGTGGCAAAGTTTAGATTGTCGTCCTCATATGAATTCCTAACTAGAACTTGCGAATGCGGGCTTTTACCTAAGTACGTTTCACTATAATTTTTGACCTTGAAAACTTGAGTGAAGGGTTCTTACCTTGAGAGTGGGTGAGAATTTCACTGACAATTTCGAAGATCGACTGCTTATCTAGTACATTATTGATCGAAGATGAATATAAATATTCTTAGCAAGCGCGCTCCATCTTAGGCTATATCTTCACTTACCATCAGGTGTGACCATAGTCCAGCACGTCCAATCGTCCAATCGTCCAATCGTCCAATCTTTAAATAAAATAAAGAACATGTGAAAGAAAATACACAAAAGTTGTGTTTCGGAGAGTTCAATCCCCAGCACGCATTTCAACTTTTCGAAGCTATAATGTGTGTTTTAAGCAATTAAACATCACTCGCTTTAACGGTGAAGGAAACTCTCAAAACTGCATGCTTGAGAGTTTTCTATAATGTTCTCAAAAGCGTGTGAGACACTTGGCCGGCGTGGTGGACTACGGCCTAAACCCTTCTCACTCTGAGAGGAGACTCGTGCCCTGTAGTGGACCGATAATGCGTTGATACAATGATATCTAATAATGATGATGTCAAGAAAGTGATAGATGAAACTTTTACTAGCTTGGTATGTTTGTAACGAAAAATTTCAACGTGATTTTCACCCCCTTCTTTTGGATCAATTTGAAACTTTCCACTTTCCGTGGATTAGCGAATTTTTAAATCCGAAGACATGGATTTTAATTCGGTTAGGTATCTACAAAAGCGTCTTTTTTTGGTTTTCTATAAACTATTATTTGAATACCAGATATGCGTCAGAGAGCGGGGAGCAGACGGTGCTGGAGTCCATGCGGGACTACCTGATCGGCACCATCCAGAAGACCTTCGAGGTGGGCCTGCAGCAGGCGGAGTGCTTGTACGGCGAGCTGTTGCAGTGCACACGGAAGAAGAATCTGGTTAGTATGCGTCAGAGAGCGGGGAGCAGACGGTGCTGGAGTCCATGCGGGACTACCTGATCGGCACCATCCAGAAGACCTTCGAGGTGGGCCTGCAGCAGGCGGAGTGCTTGTACGGCGAGCTGTTGCAGTGCACACGGAAGAAGAATCTGGTTAGTATGCGTCAGAGAGCGGGGAGCAGACGGTGCTGGAGTCCATGCGGGACTACCTGATCGGCACCATCCAGAAGACCTTCGAGGTGGGCCTGCAGCAGGCGGAGTGCTTGTACGGCGAGCTGTTGCAGTGCACACGGAAGAAGAATCTGGTTAGTATGCGTCAGAGAGCGGGGAGCAGACGGTGCTGGAGTCCATGCGGGACTACCTGATCGGCACCATCCAGAAGACCTTCGAGGTGGGCCTGCAGCAGGCGGAGTGCTTGTACGGCGAGCTGTTGCAGTGCACACGGAAGAAGAATCTGGTTAGTATGCGTCAGAGAGCGGGGAGCAGACGGTGCTGGAGTCCATGCGGGACTACCTGATCGGCACCATCCAGAAGACCTTCGAGGTGGGCCTGCAGCAGGCGGAGTGCTTGTACGGCGAGCTGTTGCAGTGCACACGGAAGAAGAATCTGGTTAGTATGCGTCAGAGAGCGGGGAGCAGACGGTGCTGGAGTCCATGCGGGACTACCTGATCGGCACCATCCAGAAGGACGTTTGATGTGGGCCGATACACACACCCTTATACTGCGCACACATAATTGTTCATTGTTCACTTTCTACACAAACTATATCGTTTCATGTTATCCTTTTCTATTCGGTAAAATAATGATGTTCGCATCCTAGCGGTAATAAACATAATTAATATTTGATGTCAAACTCCGTCAGCTGCGAGGCATTTCATCATCTGCGATCACAATTTGTCCTCATAGAAAGAGATTTATATGCAACGAAGAGACTAATTGAAACAACTGGGACGGAAAATTGAACGTTTTATTATGTTTGCCTGAGCGCGAGTACTATAATAATACGGCATTAAATTCTAGTATAAGCTCCTAGTAGGTACTTGCTTATTTAACTAGCTTCTGCCCTCGGCGTCTCTCGCCTGAAAATGTCAAACAGCATCCTGAATTATATTCGACCGATTTTGATCAAACTTAGAGCAGTAGGTAGGTATTTATTTAAACACTACTATTTCTCCACACAGATCACAGTGTTCAGGATACAAGAGCGAGCGGAAGGTGGCGAGGTGCAGGAGCTGGACCAGGTGATCCTGACGGCGCTGTTCCGCGCCCAGCACCTGTCTCCGAGCGAGCAGCTCTCCTTGGCACTCACGTGGAACCGGGTGGACATAGCGCGCTCGGAGATCTTTGTATACGGCCAGGAGTGGCCTCCAGGTACAATACCTTGTTCATCTTACCTAGTTCTCGGTATTTGACCAGGGTCTGCTTAGAGGTGGACCAGGTCATCCTGACCTGGTAGAATGCTTTCTTCATCCTACCTCAGGGAATGAACCTCTGAGGAGTCCGGGTAATTAACGCTGGGAGTCCATGGCGAGCCTACCTAACATAATGCATTAATATAAAAATTGGTGTACAATATGTTGTGAGTAAATACTGTGTACAATTAGATGTTCTAATCCAGCATAAGCAGCAATAAACAATAAAAGCTGGTCAAGGCTAAACCTCATTTCAATGCAATTCAATTCTCTTGTCAAACAGTCCAGTGTTCTGTGATAGGCAGAAAACTACACTTCTATTCACATTATTTCGACACACGGATCATTTTGTAACCAGTACTAATAACCAGGATTCACTGCTTTGTTTAAAAATAACAAATTCACGTAGCTATTTTTTTTCGTCCGTAATTCGTTGTCTAATCATGACGGAGCGGGCTTTCGTGTTTAATTAATGGAAGCCACAGCGGATCCTTTTCCGCGCATACCTATTTGCTGTGCGGTTTCATAAATTATTCGCCTGTTCACAATCGGACTGATACATTATTCCTCTGGAATATAATAATGTGGCCCCGAACATCCCCCGAACAGCCCCGAACATCCGGCTCGGGCGGACTGTTGCTCGGAAATGCCCTGTGGCTGTAATATAAAAGCCTGTGTCAACCTGAATACATACGAGATATATCAATAACATAATTTATTTCAGGTTCAGACGGTTATAGTTCAGGTTCATTGTATAGAGCAGGATTTATGACCGCTAATTTCTTATCTAATTGTACCTTATGAAAAACATTTAACAAATTAAAGTTAGCTTCTTACTCACTTATTAAAATGAAACCAAAGTTAAAACTTGTTAGGATGGCGGCCAGATTCTGCTCTTAAACAAGCAGCTGTAGAAATTGCCTGTAAGCCCCACGAGAGATTTAATTAAAATTGCATTAAAATTGTCTCGGATTTTAATTTGAAAGTTCAGAATCGCTAGGTAAGAAGCAATTTTGTAAAACAAATTGCTCTCGGATTGTGATTTGTTCAACTTACTGGCAACCATAATCGTTTTACAAGCTTTTTCCATTTTCATAGCACGAAAGAAGAAAAACTCAAAAATAGTGAAATTCCTCCTTTTTGAATTCGGTTAAAAATGTCAGATTAACACCGCCACTACAGCCCTTCAACTCCCGCTGCTGTGCAAATGCTTCCTCTATTATAAGAGATAGGGATTTCAGAGCTTAGACCCGCCACGCTATTCCAATGCGGATTGGCGGGTTTTAACGGCTATTGTCACATGGTAGACATAATAAACTGTACCGACGGGTTAACATGCTCTCCGAGGTACGGGGTGGTACATCCCGATACTGAAAATTTCTTGAAAGAAAAACTCAATATGAACCTAACAATTTTTGGCCCGATGCGGGTTCCGAACCCAGGACCTCGTGTTCTGCAGTTGAACATGGTCCAAGACAGACATCTTTATCAAATAAAAACACGAACTTTTTAGTATCTATTAGAAAGATAAACATTTTATCATAGACCAGCGGACCCGGCAAACGTCATTCTACCCGGTGACATACCGACTTCAGCGCCACCTACCGGGTTCAATTGTATTTTCAAACCATCCAGGAACTCATTGAAATATACACATACAATTTCATCCAAATCGGTCCAGCCGTTTAGGAGTTAGGTGACAAACACAGGTCCAGAAGAATTTATAATAAGAAGATAAATAAAAAATGTATATTTTATTAAAGTCACTTTAAATGTTTACTCGTGGAACAATACGACACCTGAGCCTTTTTGTTTCAAAAGAACATAAAAGACGATCATCAATCACGAAAGAGGGACAATATTTACGAAATAAAATTAATAAAGGTCCAGTGGACAAGATTAAATAAAAAATCGTTTATCCTCTCAGTGATTTTATGATCAAAGTCACTTTATTGGAAACGAGATGATGCCCGCGACTTCATCCGCGTGAATTCATATAAAAACTTCCAACCCCTATTTAACCCCCTTAGGGGTTTAATTTCCAAAAATCCTTTCTTAGCAGATGTCTTCGTCATAATAACTATCTGCATGCCAAATTTCAACTCCCGTCCAGTGGTTCGAGCTGTACATTGATCATTGATAGATCAGTCAGTCATTCAGTCGGTCACCTTTTCCTTTTATATAAATACTAGCTGACCCCCGCGACTTCGTTCGCGTGTTATGAACCTCACGGAGCCCGAGACCTTTCCAACGAATGCAAAACCGTGGACATCGGTTCGTGCGTTCTGGAGTTATAGCGTCAGAAAGGAAAACCCGACTTATTTTTATATATTTTATATAGTATATAAATATTTAAATATCCACGTTGATGACCAGCTCCGAATTTTGACAACAAAAAGATAGCAAGCACTTTATATATACTTACTTATTAGGTTGATGTGTAAGTTCAATCGCTTTATGGTACAAAATGGTTACATCGCACGTTAATTTTTTGACGTGATAACGTCTTATAAATTGATGAACGCCGGCTACACGCACGAAAAAGCATGACTCCTGCAGGGCTAACATGCGACACACGAGAAAATTATCTCTACACTTTTTCTCGTCAAATCCTATTGTATTCGTCGAGAAAAAGTGTAGAGATAATTTTCTCGTGCGTCGCATGTTAGCACTTCTGAACAAGGTGAAGCGGTACTTCACACCTGCACAGCGCATCACACTCTACCAGCCTCAAATCCGGTCAGGCATGGAGCCAGCTAGAATACCAGCCAAATAACAACTCGACGCATTAGACTCGGTCGATCGCCGTACCTACTATTACTATAGGCGATCGGTCACTATATCGAATATATAAATATCGCCTGTCTGTCGGTCTTTTATCTGATATAGTTTGGAGAGTGTGCTCAGGAAATTTTTAACCTAGTTCCTCCTTCACCATAATAACGTGATAATCTAAAAGATTGAAAGTTAACCAAATTCACCACACACCTTATCTTGAAAACTACACAACCGATTTTGATGAAACTTGCACTGTTTCCAAAATTGTGTAAATGTAAGTCAATTAAAAAAAGATATACTTACAACTAATAAAAAAAAATATGTAAGTAAGTATGCAGTAGGTATACACCTATGAAATTTTGTATATTTGGTTGGAATTTGGAAGCCCATAAATATTATTATAATTATGTGAATATTTTGCAGTTCCAATAATATTACATAATAATATTATGTCAAATTGATAACGTCCTTTTTTGAAGTGGGTTAATAAGCACCAATTTTGACATAGTTATATTAAAACGAGATCCAACCCACAGAACTCGTGAAATTATTTTAATCCCTATGAATTAATTTTCAAGATCCATTTTTCTTGGACGTTTGATTACTGTCGGAACTAACTCAACCTTTTCTTCCAGGCGCCCTCGACGAAGCGATGATGCAAGCGTTAGAACACGACCGAATAGACTTCGTGAAACTCCTCCTGGAAAACGGCGTCTCGATGAGAAAATTCCTCACCATACCGCGGCTGGAGGAGCTTTATAACACCAAGAGCGGTCCCAGCAACACGCTGAGGTACATCCTGCGGGACGTGAGACCGCACCTGCCCAGGGGGTACGTGTACACGCTGCACGACATCGGCCTGGTGATCAATAAACTGATGGGAGGCGCTTACAGGTGAGACGAAGTTAAAATACTGCCACTCTCTCTCTCTGACTTCACTGTCTAGCGTGTGAAGTCTACCATTCCGCACTTGGCCAGCGTGGTGGATAAACCCTTATCATTTTGAAAGGAGTCCCGTGCCAACTGCCATGTAGTGGGCCGGTAATGGATTTATAATGATGATGCTACTCTCGAAATATTGCTTGGCGGCATGACTTTGCCGGTAGAGTGGTAACTAACCACGGCTGAAACCTCCCACCAAACCAGACCAGAGACAATTTACAAAATATTTTTCATAAATAGCCCCTGCCAGGTCTCGAACCCGAGACCTCCCCACAGCGCTCACCACTGCGCTAGGGAGGTCGTCAAAAAAGCCGATATTTAAATTTCCCCTTTATTCCTCTTCCCACTCAAAAGGCACTACAAAACCAAGACTGCGCGCTGTATAAGCAGATTAAGAATAGGTTTATTTATTCCGTGGAAATCGCATTTTCATGAGACCCGCGCGTTAGTGACGGATCGTTCGATGTGACTCACAATAATATGGAACGAGCTCATATCGCGGAAAATACGCCCCGTAGTTGAATTAATTTTTGAGCTTTGTATTAAACTTGACTAGCGACCCGCCCTGTCTTTGTTCGGATAACAGGGATAGGATAAAGTATTCACAAATTTGATTATTGTGATCGAAACGGATTTGTTTTTTTTTTTATTTGATTTTGTTTATTGTGACTTACAAAAGACCTAAGCCTAGCCCACACTGCAAAATTAATTCGCGCGGTTTATTTTCCGTATTTTAAAATGTTTTTTCGCAAATTTTAAATCGCAAGTGCGTGCAGCTTCATACTCAACTTTCAACTTCATATGTTAGAATTCTGCGAAAAAAATTGCGCGAATTGTCGCAGTGCGGGCTAGGACTAAATCTTGAAGTATAGATAAGATATACCTACTAACGAATCCCGCTAGTAACCCAAAATTTAATAAATTATTTAAACCCAATATTCTGTTTAATTTTTGGGTTGAAGTAACTAAAAACAAAATGGCAGCAAATCATTTTATTTACGCTCCTAGCCAAATACTTCTAAAATAAACCTAGATAAATATTAAACGTATTACACTGATATTCTTTGCCCTAGGCAATGTTGGCTACTGACAACTAAACGAATGGAGAGTAATTTTTAATTTCATGAATAAGCTTGTTCCAATAAAATATAGCAAAAAAAAATATATTGAGTGAACAAGGGAACTACTTATATCCACGATATTCCCAGTCGCTATCAGCAGATTTATTGAAATCCGCGTAAATTGGAGCGATCGTTTTTGTTTCATCTGTTTTAAATTTTCGAGTGGTCTATAACTGGCGTTTTAATTATGCACGCAACATTCCACATGATCAACATGTTGGGTAGGTACACGATATTTTTGAGGTCGTTTAAATGCCACCTCGCACCCTTTTAAACTTGGAAAAATAACATCGCAGTTTTCGTGGATAAATATACGTGCCATATATTCAATATCTAAAGTTATAACATGAAGTCAGTAATTCGTTTAGTGAAAATTGTAGCAGTTAGGTAGGTATTTTGTAACTCCATTTTTTTTAAACCTACGAGGATTGCTTAATTGGTTATTACTCAAAGCAATTGTTTAAATTATTCTTATCTTTGGATAAACTCTTCTTAAGGTGCGCTTGTACAGATTTTTATTTTTACCAGTTTTTTTAATATAGGTACAGAGACGTCCTTGTTTTTAAACGTTATCTTTATCCCTATTTAAAAATACGGTATGAATAATATAAAGAAAAAAACTTCAAACACCTGAACTGTCATCATCATCATTACAGGTTTCATACAACTCTTTACTTTTAAATGTCTTTTGTTAGTCCAAGCTCCGTGATAGAAGGGCCTCGTTTACTTTATAGACACACATTAATAGACGGTTTCATGCACTTTTCAAACATTTACCCCTTCATTGTAGGTGTTTACTAAACTTGCGGCAAGTTTCGTCCAATTTACGCGAAGGTGATGAACCAGAGTGTGAATATTCACGGCAACAGCGTCTCGTTTACCCCAAATAACTTTGTTAGATTCTCACTCATCGCCGGTTTCAGGCACACTCTTTGTGGGTGCTACTACACTCGTTGCAAGATCCGTCCAATCTGCGCGAAGGTGATGAACAAGAGTGTGAACGCCCACCGCAACAGCGCTATAACTCTGGTGGGCTCTCACTCATCACCGGTTTTATACACACTCTTTACTAATCAACTCCTTAATTGTAGGTGCTACTACACTCGTCGCAAGTTCCGTCCAATCTACGCGAAGGTGATGAACAAGAGTGTGAACGTCCATCGCAACAGCGCTTCGTTCACCCGCCACCAAGCTGGTGGACTGTCACTCATCACCGGTTTCATGCCTGTTACCACCGAGATGGCGCTTTTCGACTATCCGTTCAATGAACTATTGGTAAGGATGTATTACATTGTTTCGATGATTTCAATTTAATGTTATTAAATTGAAGCCTGGCCAGAAAAAAAGACTTTTACATTTAACAACTTTACAAGCTTTTATAGTAAAGCTTTTTACATTGTAAAACCAAGTATCTAACTGTTGTCATGTCCATGATGTGTCCATGTGATATTAATTGACGTATATTGATAACGAATGACATTGAATGAGGTTTTAAAGTTAGTATTGCCATTAGAAAAAAATAGTTCTAGTTTTCCGTAACACGGCGAGGTGGTTTATTTTCCAATCGCGCTATGCTAACTCTCGAGAACTGTAAACCGCGAACTACTTTGCTCCGGTTCCATAATGAACTGTAAAATTCAAATTGCGTAGAAGTTTTTTCAATGCGATCCAACTGCATGGAACCATCGCCAAATAGTAGTAGTAGTAGTATCGGGCTAGCCGTGCATGGGATTAAAAACAAACTCTAGCTCTACTTCGTTAAATTGATTGTTGTTTTAAAAACATTCGTTAGTTGCAAATTTTGTATTTGCCTCACGAATGTTTTTTTTCCATTCGAATGGAAATTTCTTGTTTAATTCAAGAATGACTTTTTCATCTCGGTAGAAATTCTAGAGCGCAATATAAGGGTGCCAATCCACTGAACTAAAGGATGTTGGAGGACCAATCAGATTATTTAGAAATGACGTGTAAAAGTTATCACGTAATCTATGAGTAGTCTGATTGGCCTGCTGAACACATCTCCGCTCCGCTTCGGTGGACAGACACCCTAACTCTTCAACCAGTTTTAGAGAAGCACGCTTAGTTAATCTAAATCATAACTACTAAGAGAAGATTGCCTTTTGTTCGCTCTAAGAAAGCAGACAATAGACACTACACTTAAACACAATAAAACTACATACTTAGTTTCTAAAAGATTTCTAAGTTAGTGGTCATAGGTCAAAATACAGTGTAGTAATACGAAGATCATCATTCTTACTTAACCTTCATCAAACATAACGTAGAATGAAAGGTCGTCGAAGGTCGCGATACCATTTACCGAAAATTACTTTCGCTGGGGTTTCATAATGGCAAAAATTGTAAGGCTTAGTAAAACTTTAAACTAATGTGCTTTTGCGTGCTGTGACCGATTTGTGTGACACGCGACAGCTATTTTTGCAATCCACCAAACGATTAATATTAATACTAATATAGCTAATGCCTGCGACACATTAACTATATATAATAGATCTAACAGACACACATAGCGGTTAAACTTACAACACCCCTTTTTTTGCATCGAGGGTTAAAAATTGGTCTCTCGTTCACCCACGTTTTTTGGCGTGAAAAATTACGGTTTATTCGCCGTTTGTAAACACGGTCGTCAGTGTTTTATGGAGCACAATGGGAGCTTGTTAACACGCCGTACGGAACTACGGCGGCTGCGTCGTGCCGTGTAAACTGTGCCTGTTAACAAGCTGTCATTGTGCTCAATATAACACCGACGACCGTGTCTATGCACGGAAAATTAACCGTAATTATTCACGGCCGATTAGCCATTTTTTTACAGCAAAAAACGTGTGTAAACAAGAGACCTAACGCTGTTTTGTTGTATCCAGATGTGGGCAGTGCTAACAAAGAGGCACCAGATGGCGCTGCTCATGTGGACGCACGGGGAGGAGGCGCTCGCCAAGTCGCTGGTGGCGTGCAAGCTGTACAAGGCGATGGCGCACGAGGCGGCCGAGGACGACATGGAGACCGAGGTGTACGAGGAGCTCAGGCATTACGGCAAGGAGTTTGAGACCAAAGGTATGTACTCTGCTAGGTGATGCAGTATTGTGCTTCAAGCTGTGTTACACCACCTATGTTTTAGAAAAAATTAAACCCATTTCGGTCCAGCAGTCTCCGAGAAAATATTTGTAACATGTATATGTTGGGTATATTATTGTGGGCATATTTATTTACTTAATACAGTTAATAAGCTTTTAAAACAATAAATACTTAAAAATAAAAATAAAAAAAATTACAAATCAAATAAAACATCCAAATCACTGTAACGAGGCAAGGTGCCCAGAACGCTGGCTGCGTTACCTCGTTGAATGGCCAGACTAATATGCTGACCGAGGTAACTGCCAGCCCTCCGGTCACCCGTGGACTCCACGAGACGAGATGATAGGTCCTTAAAAAAGGACCTTGCATCCTCGCCCCACGAACCCATGGTCTCCACCCCAAAAGGCACAAATATGAAATTATTTTCTATATTTTCATATTTGCGCCTCTTGGCCCTTTCCGCCTTAGAGGCTGCCGCTCCGGCCGCCACGGAGGTCACTTGTATATGAGACAGCGCCAGTGTATCCACACACGTGGCATCCCATACAAGCGACCTCCCTTGCTTCCATGGAACAAGAGTCATACCGTCTGGTCTCTTGCCATCGCTACGTGCCAAACCATTTGGTTCTAGTATTGCAGGCACTTTAGCCGTGACAAGAGACCTACGTAAGACTCCGTTCAGGGAAGCATGACGGGAGAAACGACCAGCACTTTTGGCACATGCAAGGCCGTGGTGACCATATATGTCCACTGCCTCGCCACAGTGACAAAGATGTGGCTGCTGAATCCTAGCGCCAAGCCGAAGACCAACCGCGATAGTAAGAGTAAGGTGGTCCAACAGAGTGCCTATATGTTTTGAAGGGAGAGCTTGTAGCCAGTAACTCGATTCTCTCGTAGACACCGCGAGGAGACGCGCGCGGTCTCTTGCAGAAGTTGATGTGTTTATCAACTCCTGCAAAACGTCTGCGCAAAGTGCGTCATCCCATTGTCTTTGAGAAAACAAAGATACCGGCTCTTTACTGGGACATGCCAAATTAAAAGCATCTCTAGCTTCTGCCAAATACGAAAGCTCCATGGAACCCAAAGATGGATTAGTGATTTTGCCAAAGAGCTTTAACGTACTATAGGCAGAAGATAGAAAGGCTGGTAATGATACACTACTAATTTTACGAATGCCTAAACCACCAAAGCGAACCGGGAGTGAAGCTTGTGTCCACACCGCGCCATCCAAAGGACAATTTAGAATTTTGGAAAGTGTGTTTCTAATTAAATTATCCAAATCATCCAGTAAGGGAAGTAATTTCCATAATGGTGAACATCGAAGAAAATAGGTAAATTTAGGAACAAATAAACAATATTTAATGATAAAAAGGGCCATGTGAGAATTTATTTGATAAAGTCGTTCCGAATATTGATCGAATTTAGTGATTTGTTCCTGAATAAAAAAGGGAACAGAGTCTGTTAAGACAGGAGCCCCTAGGAGACGAAGCGAATCTTCACTTAAAATTTTGATACCCGGTGCCAAAACATTAAACTGTTCAATAACGGATTGTTTTTTTTTAATATCTGTTGAGTTTGGAATATAAATTTCACATTTTTCAAAATTCAATTCCAGACCAACAGATTTAAATTTATCGATCAAAACCGCAAGATCATTTAAAACAGAAGAAACTTCACCTCCTAAAGTTCCATCGTCTAGATACCAAACATTAAATTTTGAATTTAAAGCCGAAATAATAGGATGAATGCCCAGACTAAAAATGGCAGGTCCCAGTGGATCTCCCTGTTGGCAACCAACAGCAGAGTTTAGATAATGTGATTTGTACAATAATTTTGAAGGATTTGAGTAACATTGCCAAATGTATGGGTAAATTTCAGGAATTTTGTCCTTAACCTCAGAGAGGAGGATGTTTCGGTCAATTGAATTGAAGGCGTTCCTTACATCGACTTTCAATAGCACTTCCTCACCTGAATTTAATAGATAGGTGCGAGCTGCGTGAACTGCAGCCTCACAGCCACCCTTGCACCCAAAACCCAGTTGTATGGGTTGAAATATATTTGAAATATTCGGAGAGATGCGTTTGCAACAAATTTTTGAAACAATGCGTCTTAATGTGGATCCCACGGCAATAGGCCGTATTCCACCATCTTTTTTAGTAAGCGCACAAAGATTGGCGCCGTACAAGATAGATGTTATTTCTTTAGGTACGACGCCCGTCAACATTAGATTAACTAAATTTGTAAAGGATTTTAAAAGTTCTTTACTAATGTCAACGTTGGCGCAAAGTAAATCTTTGAAGTGTTGAGGTGACATACCGTCCATGCCGCCAGCAGAACCACTTCTGAAAGATAATACTGCTGCAAGCACATCTTCAGTTTAAGCCTGAAATGGTGTAGAGCCTTTTAGATTTAATTCTGAGAGACAAGGTGAATTAGACTGGGGATGCTTAGAACGGAGAGCCTCTAAGGTCTCTGCTGTTTCTGGGGCAACCACATCGCTTGAAAACAAAAGCCGAGCTGCACCCTTAAAATCTCCATCATTTATTTTATTTTCAATATAAAATATTGAATTATTTTTATTGTTATTTTTTATTTCATGTGTGTTATAATTGCTGTTATTATAATTTTGTTCTAAATTGGAGCAATTATTTTTAATTTTTTGTGTAAGGGTGCAGCTCTCTTTTTTGTCGACATTTAAAATTTTATAGACAAAAGTGAGTAAATGTTCCCAGCTTTGGACGGAATTCACACTAACTATATGGTCTATTATTTTCTTTAAAGTGTTCGCTACTACCAAACGTGACCCCCTTGGTATACGTTTGATAATAGGAACACTGTTTTTTAAAACGCTTAAACGTTGCCAAAAGTCATTTGATGTGTTGATAGAAGGAATTACTGTTGCATTTTGAATTTGATTTTTTTGAGATTGTTTGCTTACAGTGGGTTTGTGAATTTTTCCAATATGGATATTCAAGCCAGATTTATTTTTAAAATATTTAGGTTGGGAACAAAACTCACAGAGTACATGGTTTTCCTGCGATGAGTCAATCCCCTGGCTACCAACTGAGGCACTCATTGACTTGATGCCATGACTCAACAACGAATAAAATTAGTTAAAATCTAATTTAAAATAGAATTAACAAAATATTTACAAAAACAATAATATAAAAAATATATATATATAAAAACACTCGCAGACAAACACTAAGAACTTGTTTTTTCCGAGAGTTGTTTTATAATATTTAACTACCTACTCAATAACCACACTGCACCATCACTGCACGCAATCTGAAGTTGGAATATAAGTCACTTTAATAGATTGAGCTCAGACTGCTGGTTAACCCTTTTAGACTTCACAGAAGATTCCTCCAAATAATCAATAAACTACGATACGACCAGAGGATCTGAGGGAACGTAGCCACAAGGAATTGTTGTGTTATTATTTGTCATCCCTTCGGGATTACCCTGTGAATTACCAAATCTCCTTCGATTTTCAGCAGCATCAGGTTTATTTTCGTCTACAATATCACCAGTAGATAGAAAATAATGGATTTATTATTTTAATATAATAAAAAATACGTTGTTTGTATTATGACATGTAATTTATGATGATAGATTTTTTTTAATTTTCTAGTACATTTTATAAAATTTACCTAATGTTTATTAATTGATGGGAACCAAAAAAAATTGATTGTTTGTAAAGTCCATTTACGGACGTTAATTTTATGTGATAACGTCATAAGAAAACAAAGAGAGATAGATGCGTCACAAGCCGAACGCTCAGGCCGATCGTGCCTTCTCTATCGCTTGTTCCGCGATACGTGCTACGTTCCTCGCTACGTGCTACGTGCTACGCGCTACGCGCTACGTTCCGCGGTACGTGACAATGAATCATGCTTTTTCGTGCATGTAACTGGCGTTCATCGATTTATAAGACGTTATCACGTTAAAAATATACATGTAGTGCCCGGCTTGTATACATGTAGCACCCAGCTTATTTTCTATTTTGTTTCAGCGCTTGAATTGTTAGACTACTGTTACCGGCAAGACGACGACCAAGCGCAACAGCTGCTGACTTGCGAACTCCAGAACTGGTCCGGGCAGACGTGCCTGAGCCTGGCCGTGGCCGCCAACCACCGAGCGTTGCTCGCGCACCCCTGCTCGCAGATAATCCTCGCCGACCTGTGGATGGGCGGCTTGAGGACTCGGAAGAACACCAATCTGAAGGTGACAAAACAATCCTGAACACCGCGCTCTCTCAGATCTTTTCTCTCACCTTATTAACGCACAGATATTGTATTGGCACGTACTCTGTAGTCGTTAGAGAATAACAACGCTCCATCGTAACGAACGATTACGAGATAGATGTCTGTGTGTCAATGAGTCCGCTTTATATAGCATGCAATCGACGTCGATTATTCCAATGAAACACATTGATTTTTGAGATGTTTTATTTTTAGAGACATAAAACATCGGGAACATAAGATCAGGGAAAATATATTGAGATAATTCAATGCCAACGATTCGTAGATTGCAGAAACGCCTTCCAGTACTACTGAGTAATATATACAAGATTCGATTTCCAACTGTTGGTACTGCGTCATCCGAATGCTAATTGGATTAGCGCAGCGTCTGCTAAGCTAACTCACTTACAACTTCGTTATGTGACCGACATTTGTTTTGCGAGTGAAATTAGCAAAAGCTGTCAAGATCAGAGCTGTTAGAATTTGAACGGAGTGATGATGATTCCAAATTAGAAGTAGGTACATATTAACTAAAGTCTTATTCGAACGCGCTCCATTTAAACGAAGTGTGTTTCTTAATTTTCCTAATTTAATATTGAGCAATCAAGTAAATGAAATTTAGAAGTCACGTTTCAGTCAAGATTTCTCTAAAAAAAAAATATGTGGTTTCAAAATTACACGAGCATAAAAATTTGTACCTATACAAATACGGGTAGATATATCTTTATGGAATTAGAATTAGAAATAGTGTCTAGAACATTTCTTCAACATTTCATTGACTCGATTGGTTATTGTTAAAACAAGAATTAAACTTCGTTTGCATTGGGCGCGCTCGGGAGCGCTAGAGAGAGACTCTTAATGAAATCGGGTTGAATTTCATATGTGGTTTGGGCTTTTAATAGGAAAGGGGAGATCTTTCGACCGGGCGAGGTGTTTGTTATATTTGAGGATTTATCCGACCCACCGGTTTTACGTTAAAAGTTTTGCGTCTAAAGTGCTTACGCTTGAAATACTTCGATAATCCGTTAGTTGTGAATTATCGCGCTATAGAGTTGAAGTGGTAACTACTACAAACTAAATCGACAAAGTTAAAATTCAAATGTAGAAATATTACTGTTGTTATGTCTCTAAATTAGAAAGTTACTTTGCTGGAGTTGGAGTTTTCATAGTGGCTATTAAAGGTATGGACAAACACAAAGCGTTGCGGCTACGAAGCGTAACGACAGGAACACAGCAGCACATTATGTTGTACGCATCTACTGACTGTTATACTTATAAAGGACTTCCCATTGCTTGACAGCGCTCTCCTTCATACATTTTTTTATATTTTATGCCTTTACGCCGCTAAAGTAGCAGCTAAACCGGTGAAGTTATGCCATGACTGATTGTGTGACATGCGGTATATGAAACTGCTTGTTCCAATGCAGAGATTTTTAGTGTATCCATTTCCCACACGATTTTGAAGAGGTACAGTGCCATTCACATCTCCGCATTCGATTTTGGGAAGGTTTTTTTCTCGGTGGCGGTGTGTAAGGGCTTATGAGCGTAACATCGCCAAAACAACGTAGAAAGTAGAGTAGAAAGAGATAGACCCATTATCAAATCTCTGTGCTGGACGGGCAGTTAGTATTTCGCATACGTACAACGGAGCGGAACTTCAGCGTTTCCGCTGGAGTGGTTACGTAACGGGAGTGTGCTAAGGTCTCGCAAGTTACAACTTAAAAAGTGCGTCTGACTCGTTGCCATTGCGCTTTGTCTGTCGATCACAATTTTTTAGCACTATGACGACTCACCTAACTATTTATTGACTGTTACATTGGTATACATAATATATAATGTTCAGCATAATCGGCGTCGAGAAACATATTTTTCAAATAGTTGATCTCGTACCTATGTAATTGTGGCATGATGCTTCGAGTCCGAGTGATTTAGTCATCATCGACTAGCAGTGTTCCTTTGCAACATCGGCTTTGTCGTGTACTCGAAGGTAATTCTGAGCCTGCTGTTTCCGCTGTACATTCTGCAACTGGAGTTCAAGTCGAAGGAGGAGCTGCAGCTGATGCCGCAGACGGAAGAGGAGCACTTCGAGAACGAGTCCCTGGAGGACGACCGGAGCACCAAGGACCCCAACGACGCCGAGGTAACGTTACGTGTTTAGTTGCTTACCATCCCTACCATTATACTTATAGATACTTCAACTCATCTTGGCGCGCGACTCTATGCGTAAAGCTTGTACACAGTCATATCACGCACACATGCTCGGACGACTGCCACACAATTCTAAACTGCATATTTACAAGCACACGCACACATAGCGCCGCGCGCCAAGATTAGGTGAAGTATCTCTACCGTATACCATTTCACTCGTACTCTCGATGTCTAGGAGACGGAGTTGTTTTTCTTTGTTGCCCGATTGGTTGGTTTTTTTTTTTTGACTACTACAGATTTATGTTTTTTTTTTAATTCAAACAACAGGTAAAGTACTGTCACTTTTATAAATAACAACGGTATACATGCGCATTATTAAAAAGTATGTTTAAAATAGATGTATGTGTAGCTGATATCAATGTACTATGGTAAAGTCTCTATCGTAAATCTGAAGTATTCATGAAAACAGTCAATTATAACAAATTCGTGTACCTACTCATAAATAACACTTAATAATAATATTTACTAACGATCAAATTTTATGCATGTTTATAAGCTGTAGGTATAGTAGGTAATATATTCAAAGAGCATCGAAGTATTCATTTTAATGAAACAATATTTATGGCCTACTACTAAAATTCACATAGAAAAAAAGTTGTGCATATTTTCCAAATGACCGTTCGTTAATTTATTATACAGTAACTTAAAATAATTATTTCAGACGATTTCCCTGCAAAGTACCTGCATGTTTTTACCGAACGATTTAATTTTAAAAAGTCAAGGTCAATATGGTCAAACTCAGCATCGAATTTTTGTTTGCGACTTTCAACTTTGTTTCTAAACTTTTTTAAGTTCTAAAGTCAGTGAAAACTAAAAAAAAACACTAAAACTAGGGTACATGAAATACATAGAGCAAATGTCCTATTTCCTAAAAGCAAGTTGCGGTCTGCGGCTGTAAAGCGCACATCGCATGCCGCAACAGACATGCCATAACTACCTACTGTAAAACGTGTCACTAACTACATACACAAGTATAATTGTCTCATTATTATGTCTCAAAGTGCGTGTGTGAGTGTTCATGTACACGTTTTCATTTATGTCATGAACATGGCGAATCGACCGTAGCATGGCATTTTCTTTATAAGTCATCTCTACTTACTATTACTTTATGGATTCCATTCATAAAAGAAGTCTGTGTAAAAAATGTACTAGGTAATGCTCTGTTTGAAAAATGGCAGGTCGTAATCAAAATGCGCCAAATGCAGGAACATTCTGACGTAGGTACTCTGGTTAGATATCCGCATAGAAGGAAACTGGGGCAGGACTAGGGTTACTACACTTCAGGATTTGTCCTGAATAGTCAGGACAAATTATACGAATCATTTATTAATAGGTACTGTAGGAATAACATTTTTGACACTTTTTAATTCAAGTGTCAAAAAATAGGATAAAATATCCTTACAATACATATACCTACTTACCTTAGGTACGATACGAATAAATAAAATCGAAGTGCTTGTCTGTATTTCACATGGGATTTCAAAATCTCTCAAAAAATCTAAATTCGAGCTGACGCTGGAATGAAACACTGGAATGAGCTAGTTGGCAATAAAGTAACCCATAAAAATGCACCACAAAGCAAATATTTTCTTTCTTATTTCGCATTCGCACGCGCTTGCCACAAAATGTCAATAGTGCAAATCAAGTTTATTATCAGGATTTTTAATTTTACGTCTGGTAACCCTGGCAGGAATAAAATATCTCGGACTTTGTATCTGCAGTACTCTTGTATTTATTACTTGCTTAGTCACCGTGTACACTGTTGCATAAACAGATAAAAGTGCTGTTTTATGCTTTAGAATATTAAACTCTCATTACTCTATTCTCTAGGTCCCATGTCTTGCGGGAATTTTTGTTTTTTCCGTGAGACTTAAAATTACTATATGGAGATATTAGCCATAGCTAGCTATATTCAACGGGCGGATGAAAAGATGCTTGCTGCAGCAATTCATAGGCAATTTATCTGGTACTATTCTAGCTATTTATAAACAAAAGCCAGTGAAAATGAAGCTGAAGTAATTTGAAGTGAAAACCTATAATAGTAGCTGCTAAATACTACACAAGATTCGCCACTTAGGTAAGTCTGGACGATAAAACTTGGAACACTTTCTATTAAGAAGAAGATTGTCCCACCCGCGCAGTATAAAAACACTCAGGAGCCGCTTAAGCCACGTCTACAATAACGTACTTAACAACTTTACACGTTCAGAGATTATATAAACCACATCTAAACATTAAGCTTTCGTTCATACGAAGGAGCTGTCGAAACTTTTTTTCGTGTCGTATTTTCTTTGCTGATTATCGTAAGGAAAAACTATGCAAATGTACCAAGAACGTACTTAGGTACGTATGTATTAAACATTATTTAGGTGCGTTCACAGTTCATAACGGCTCAGCCATCTGGGAAACTTAACGATACTCACAGATAATAATTATTTATCTGATTGATGAACTTTTTATAATGGGCATTGAGTATATTGGGAGGCCAGGCCCATTTCCCAGGATACGTAGTGCTGCGTTCGTGATTCTTTATACAATATTTTAACGTTGGATTAGCATATAATTTCACACTCTAAATTTGTGAATTATGTTCCACGCTAGGCGGGTGTGGTGAAACGGCGTACCATAATTAAGAAGATTATCCCCCCGGGAGCACAGACTGAGAGCACTCAGGTATCTGCAGGCTACATTAAACATCTGTTTTGTCGTGTGCATTCTCACGCCGCAGCCAAGCTCATAGCGGTGCTTTGAACTTTGCACTTTCGCGTGGCATCGTCTCGAAGTTTATCTTTTATTAAGCTATTACGGCTGTGAAAATATTCTTTGTGATTTTATTATGATTCTTTTTGATTATGATTTAAAATATGCTTATTCCTAAGAGCTTTTAAGATCGATAAACTATTTTTGTTAACTACTTTTATTTTTTCAAACTGAACGGTGTATAGAACACGATTTTCTTTTCTTTTTTTTTCAGCAATCAGTGTTGCAATTGCAAATATTCTGCTGCAAATGGAAATTGTAGAGCAGTAACTGTTTGTGACTGTCCACAGATTTTTTCTTCAGCTTTCATAAAAATAGGTAGGATACTAGGATGGGTTAGGACTAGGATAGGTAGGATAAATCGATTCAAACCATTTGAGGACCTTTGAAACCGCAGATTTTCAAGTAAAACTTGTTTGCTCGCATACACTATAAACACGCGCCCGCGTGTTACGCGTTGAAATGGGGGTCCCTGAAAGGGTGAGTGGTGCGCCCTTTTAGGGGGTGGTTTGAATCGGGTAGTCAGGTAGTACCTAGTACACCGAACACACTGTACAATTGAACGGTATTATAAAGGATTTTCTTATTTTTATAACATTAAGTACAAAGCGCTAATTTTCAGCAAATTGAGCGATAAATAGGACTAAATCGGCGCTTTTTTAAATCGGTTCTGCCTAAACAAATGTGTAATAAACGTTATTTATGGAGAACGTAAAACTCTTTTCACATAGAGGGTCTGTATACCTCTGGGAAACAAATACATTGTTTTGTTTTAACTCGAATTCGATAAAGCAAAAAGGGCTATATTAGCCCGACCACAAAAATAAAATAAACCTCTTCATGTTGCGGAAATGCAAACATTAAAGTCATTAAATCTTGCCATGAATATTATACCTTTAAGTGTTGCACTAAAAAACGAAAGTGGCGCCACTAGAGCAGGTATTTTTTCTGGGTTGTGCATTCTCGTAAACTATAAGTACCTAGTTATATCGTTAACTTCGTTTCAGGCTGAGATCTACAGGCTTATTTTGACTTTGCTCAGTCTTTTTCGACTTTCAAACGAGACTGACTTTTGACATAATTTGGAAATATTAGACTGTCTCCATACTGTCTCTTTCGAAATTGGCATAAAGCTATTTAATATCATGATAAACTATGGTTAATGGAATAGGATGTTTTATTCAAATTCAAAATTCAAAATAATTTATTTCATGTAGGCCAACGTGTGGCTCTTATGACATTTCAAGAATCTACCACCGGTTCGGAATGCTGATTCTGCTGAGAAGAGCCGGCAAGAAACTCAGCAGTTGCTCTTTTCAAAACAAAATTGTTACAAGTAGCTTAACTATCTTGTGGACAGCTGAAGCAAAGCCGAATAGAATAGACATATTTTTTATTCAGATAAACTTTTACAAATGCTTTCGAATCGACAAATGAATCTACCACTGGTTCGGAATGGTGCTTACAATTCTACACATGTTAAGATGGGCAGACAAAAGTAGCCCCATTTCCGACGGTGGCACCCGTTCACGAGCATGACGCATGATCCAGCCATTGCTTCGCTCAACCATATTCGAGGGAACGTAACAACGTATTTCTTAGTTCACAGCAATATATGTAACTCCTATCTCCAAAATGAAGAGTTGCTCTCTCTCCTGTGAATCCAAAGTTCCAACATTAGCTATTTCGAAGATTGTTAGTTACCTTTGTTATTACCTCTTAAAATATTCGGATTGACAAAAGCATGCTTAACTAATACAACCTACTTACATAATATGGTGTGGGCATTATTTATGTGCGTCCTTTGTAATGTGTCTCTAATTATGCAAACAAAAAGATAGGCACTCATCCATTGTTTATTTAACCTCGCTTATGCTTTAATAAAATATTGAAAAAAATATTTTTCAATTTTTCTTACTAAAAATTTGCTCATTTTTACTAGTCACTAAACACGCTTATAAAATTTTTCTATCTTACGGATACCTATTTATATATATTATGTATTTTTTCAGCTTCAACTTTTACTTTTGACTGTCTAGTAAAAAAATGTACTTATTTGTTGATGTCTACTAATTTAGTTTAATGTTTCAGTGAACCGAGATGCCAGAAATAAAAGTCACGGTATATGTAGGTAAAATTATTCTCTAAGAAACATTTTGTTATGGAGGATTTTTTCACTGAACAAACTTTTTTATAACGTAAAAGTTTAATTTTGGAATTCTTAAATACGATTATACTTATACACAAAACTGCTAGCTGAATTCCTAATATTAATTGATTACTCTAATTCTTAAAAAATAATTTTGCATTTTCGTTTATCAAAAATTTTATGTGACTTTTATTGCTGACTGTCTTAAAGGCAATGTTATAGATAAAGCAAGTGTTGCTTAGCTTCTGAACTTCCCTGTCGTTTCTAAATTCCAACTAATCTCGACCTATTGTACTCTACTTCTCTCTTGAACCACAGACTAAATGATTAAGCTAGACGGAACTCGCGTATTAACGTGATCGTTAAAGTGAAGCGAGTTTTTTGAAAACCCCACTTAGAGGGAATTTATCTAGGCATTAGTACTATGAAATCGACTTTTTTATCATGCTATACACTGAAAAACAAGTTTCTCTAGTTTCCCAGGATGTACGAGTTTGTATGTATCTTTGTTTGTAAATTTCTTGAAAAATCCTGATTCTATTCACCAATTCAATTCAGCTAATATTTTTAATGAACCTAATAAGGTTGTTTTTTTTTTAATCTCTACGGTCTGTTGTACTAATACTCATTGCTATTAAAGCTTAAAAAAGTAATGAAATTATAAACTTTGCGGCAGTTCCAACTAACCAAGACTTTGTATTATCCTATTAGTATTGATATTAGCTTTCTCGAGTTGACTTCATATTCCTAAAAGAGTCACTGAAAGTGCTGTGTTTTTCCATTTCAATTTTATCTTTTTAAACAGATTCTGCTTCTCGAACCGTGGCAGAATCTTCAATCTTAGCCTATAATAAGCATCTGTAAAGTAGCCTACATGAAATGAAAGATGTCTGTTAACTTTGAAGCTTATATCACCGTCTATCTTTTCCTTTTAGTCTGAGTCTTGGACATGTCGTGGTAACCTTTATACGATTTTCTCTATACTCAAGCAGGCGTTGATTGGCTCAGGAGCCGAATGCGAAACCAGGGTCGATCAGAACGGGAAAGTTGGTAAAATTGGGTGGGACCCGACGTACCGCGAGTTGCCGGAGTACCACGCGCCCGAGGACAAGAGGATGCGGCCGCTGAGGCTGAGGAAGAAGATATACGAGTTCTTCACGGCGCCTATAACTAAGTTTTGGGCTGATTCGGTGAGTTGACCGTGAAGTTGTACGTATATCTATGTTTCGTAGTTTGAGTAGTAAATTCTACTTGTAGATTTCTGATTATGGTCGTAACATGGTAGTTTTGTGCATATTTCACTTCAAAATCTTATTATTTCACTAAAGATAATGGTGTCAAGAAAATAGTGACTCAGAGACCGTAGCTGTCACTTTTTCTAACGCCGTCCAACCTTGACCTTTTCTTGAGCAATAAGAGTCAATCAAAAGTTAACAAAAAATTGATTAGGTATATTTATGTACTTAGTCTTTCAAAATTATGACTAATGAGTAATGACTTTCAGTCTTAATGCTAACAAAGCTATTATTCGTATTAATCGACTAGCAGAATTACTCGAAACTGTTTACTACTAATGTGTTTTACAATAGCTTTTTACATTATCACGGCGAGCGACCGAAACTGCCAGTCTGCCACTTACTTTTTTTTTCTTACAGATCGCCTATATATTGTTCCTACTGATGTTTACATATACAGTATTAGTCAAGATGGATTTAACGCCGTCTTGGCCGGAGATTTACTCCATATGTTATATACTCACGTTTTTGTGTGAGAAAATTAGGGAAATTATTACGTCCGAACCTGTTGCTATTAGGTAAGTACATACTGTTTTTATATTATCTTCATTAATCGCTTTATTAAATCAGGCTAAAGCGAACAAATTATGTCTATTTTTACTGTGGTACGTCCACAAGTCGATACATGGGTGAACGTTTTCCAGCATTATTTCTATACAAATTGACGGCAAACAGATTATAAATATACGTACGTACCTGTCATGCATATAAGATTTTAGGATAAAGATGGATATAATGGACAAACAGTAAAAACATGTCTAGGATTGCCTTTACCTAATACCCTCTGATAGCCAAATAAGCGGTGATAGCCTATTTGATATAGACAGTTGTTAAGACATCGGCCTCCCTTTTGTGGGGACCGAGTTCAATCCCCGGCACACCTCAACTTTTCGAAGTAATATGCGTTAAAAGCAGTTGAATATCACTCGCTTTAACGGTGAAGAAAAACATCGTGAGGCCTCAGAGTATGCCTCAGAATTCTCCATAAATAAACCTTCGAGAAGAAGGTATGTGAAGTCTACCGATCTACCAAGTCTACGGCCTAAATGCCTTCTCATTCGTAGAGTAGACTCGTGCCCTGTAGTGGGCCAGTAATAGGTTGATGACGAATACTCTCTGAGCAAGTGGATAACCGTGATGCGTTCCCCCAGACATAAGTTCAGCGTGTGGGCATGGAACATGTGGAACACGTACGACGCGGGCTTCATCATCTTCTTCCTGGTGGGGCTGACGCTGCGCCTACGCGCCGCCTCCATGGACGTGGGCCGCGTCATCTACTGCGTCGATATCATCTATTGGTACTTGAGGATCCTCAATATTTTGGGGGTTAATAAGTACTTAGGTAAGTTTACCACCATCACCACTACTTGGTTCAACACACTTGCAATCATGATCGATTTACAAACGTGTTTTCCAGTAAAATACAGGGAAATTGAGAAACTCCTCAAATCGAGAATCAATAGTTGTAATGAGAAACATTTTGTTGGCAGGTCCTCTAGTCACAATGATGGGTAAAATGGTTAAAAATATGATATATTTCGTGGTGCTGTTATTGGTTGTGCTCATGTCGTTCGGAGTCGCGAGGCAGGCCATTCTGTATCCCGACAGGGATGCTAGTTGGTACTTGATTAGAGAGGTGAGTGAGTTTGCGACATTCAATATACATATAAAGGTTATTCTAAAAATCGCTAAACCTGCATAATATTACGTCCTTGGAAACAGTAAAATATGGACTAATTTAATTAAGTTGCTCTTGAAGTATCCATTCCCAAACAGCCTTGCATCAATTGAGAATCGTCGAACGTATCATTTACATCTCACAATGTAGATCAACCTTTCCATGCAGTAGAGCAGCAAAATAATGTATTTCTTGAATTGTCATTATTGTGATCAAAATAAGATTTCTTATAATGGATTATTTACCATTCTACGCACTGTATAAAATTTATATCTGGATATATTTAACTAAAAAGTATATATAAGTAGGCATTTTCAGTCACACCTTCAATTCGATCTGATCACTTTGTGAACTAATCAACATTAAAGAAAATCTATTATTCTATTATTTCCCATAGAGTCAATACTAACAACGAAAAATACACATCTATTTATGATTTAAAGAATATTATGAAGATATTATCTTCTACCATTTCTCCAAAACCACTAACAAATTACAGGTGTTCTTTCAACCGTACTTCATGCTGTACGGGGAAGTTTTCGCCGAGCAGATGGCGCCCCCTTGCGGGCTGCCGGGGCTCGAGGAGTGCCGCGTGGGCCACTGGGTGCCACCGGTGGTCATGAGCATATACCTGCTCATAGCTAACATATTGCTTGTCAACCTTCTCATTGCCGTGTTTAATAATATCTTCATCGAAGTCAACGGAGTATCGCATCAGGTTCCAACCTTGACAAGTTTAGATTGGTAGACGTTGTTATTTGTTATCCGTAGTTGATTTCAGTTGCGGTTATTACTTTTTTTTTTTAATATGTGGATCATATCGTGTTTTGTAAATAGTTTTCTTTTATTACAGTTTAATATGACAGCACACAGATGTCCCTGTACACAGTTAATGCGTTATCAGAATTTAAAGCTTTTGAATTTGATTCTGAAATACCACATTCTATTCACAATTATTTTTATTGATGCTTAGTAATTTAACGAAGGCATCTAAATTCAGACAAGCACTTACTAAAGCGATTTATTCATTTGCAATTTCAAACATTCCATTTACGAGATATTCTGTCTGGTTTTCAGCACAATAAAATTCTTTTTACTTTTAAACTTACTATACTTGAGTTTGAAAGAAATCTCATTACTTTACCTAATGGCTTTGCCTTGTTGAGAGCATTTTTCGTCATTTAGGCAGGTGGGTATAGTTTTACACTTTGTTTGATTTTATTTTTATTCAGCAAAATTCTTAAAACTGCCAAGTCTAGGACGATATGATCCACGAAATGGTATAGTATTTAATGGTAATATTTGTTGTATATTAGATGCCTGTTGCGAGATTTGATTAGTTCTAAATGCTAAATAAGAGACAAGAGGGTTAGAATGGTTTTGTTTTTAAGTTTTATGTAATGCGTATATATACACATATATGTATATGTATTTTGTAGATAATTATACAATAGGAATATTAAATTTAGTTAACTATATTCTATTGTGTCAGTCCATTTAGAATAGAATAGAAAACTTTTTTATTCAAATAAACTTTTACAAGTACTTTTGATTCGTCAATTGAATCTACCATTATTATTATCATTGCTTATATTTTTTTCTCTTATCAATTTGATGTTCACTAGATATTTCATTTAATTCTCTTCACAATATTATTTTGAAATCTAAAATATTTTGTGAGATTAAGTAATTTGTTTTTTTTTTTTCTATCCATGAAACATATTGTTGCGTTTTTATTTTTGTTTTAAATTAGGTAGTTACTTGCGATTTGCGAAACATTACTTTTTAATTTTATTCTTTTTGTTTTTGACACTTTTAGCCACTTTTCCGTTGCTTTCTGTTTCCTATTTGTTTGACCCCCGCCCGTTATTTGTAGATATTCTACCAGCCGTACTTCATGTTGTACGGCGAGGTGTTCGCACCGGACATCGACCCCCCCTGCGGCATGGACGTTGGCAACCAGAAGTGCGTCACGGGGCGCTGGATCACCCCCATCGCGATGACGGTGTACCTCCTCGTGGCCAACATCCTCCTCATAAACCTCCTTATTGCCGTCTTTAACAATATCTTTAACGAAGTCAATGAAGTCTCGCATCAGGTTTTTTAATTTCCGCTTTTTGTTTTGTTTTTTTTATTTAATAATGGGTGTAAGGGGACTGCGTTCGGTTTAGACAAGTATTAGTAGTGATAATTAATTAATGACAAAATACCATTAAAAAAAGCGCGAAAAAAATTTAAAGTTCCTATTTCCTGTATTTTTCATAAATTCGTAATATAATGCAATCAGCTGATGCCTGTACTACTGATATTAAAAAATAGATATCACGGACCGGCTGCCGCTCGCGAGGTCAATGCCCCAGGTTTTGCACACTTTACACTGCCGGCTTGAAAAATACTAAATACTAAACCACTAATACTACGAGACGTATAAGATAAATGGTTATTGGTAGTGGATTATGTTCCGGCAGTAGGTATGATAATAGCCCTAAGTTTTCGATAGCGGTCCCTTTATACCCTGTATTTTTGTTGCATCGCGATCGTCTCACATTGATGGCATGAGAACGCGTTGCTACAAGTTATAATATTTACATCGTTTTCCAGTCGAAATGGGAGTCGATTTTTATGCAATTTTCTAGAATGTATCAATATCTTAGGGGTTAAGACAAATTGTTCTGATTGAGATCTAAGTGGGTTTCATATTATCTATGTGTACCTATCGATACACGCAACTCTTGTATGTGATGGCAAAATATTATTTAGCCTTGTGATTTTGTTTTATATAATTCGAGATCGAAATAAATCAATCTCAGCGAAATAATTTGGCTTAACTCTTGGACGTTAGTTAATAAATGAACATTAAATGTAAAGCTGCATGAATTCAAATGTTAAATTATCCAAAATAGATAGTTGTATCCGTTGAATAGAAGCAGGCGTTACTTTGCGGAATTCCATGATATTATACAATGAATACAAAATTACTTTGCTATAATCCGCTAACAGTGACTTTGTAGGCACAACACCACACAAATTCACCACAAATTTAACTCGACGATCGATTCGCTCCGACACCGGAGCATCCGTTGTAAGTCGACATCTCCTGAAGATGCTCCGGTGTCGGAGCGAAACGATCGTCGAGTTAAATTTGTGGTGAATTTGTGTGGTGTTGTGCCTACAAATTTGTCACTGTTAGCGGATTATAGCAAAGTAATTTTGTGTTCAGTTGTATCCGTTTATATAAGCGTGAGCATTTCCAAACCTAGATAGACCCGAATGTGAGCAATTTATATGCAAATTATACGTTTCGCCTCGAAGCCATTGTCTCTGAAACCATAAAACGTGTCAGATCTGACCATTATAATATAATTCAGCCATGCATTAAACTAAATATGTCGCTTCGTATTTAATATTTGCGAGCTTTCAGTGTCTAATTTACTTTGGCCATTATCAGCTTATGAGCTTATGTATGAGCGCATGAAGATAAATCTAAAAGATAGTGAATTCAAATTTTATCCAAACATGCATAACGAATTATTATTTTTTAAACTCTCGATAGTATTTTGTTTAGGAAATAATTACTCAACCAGTTCATTTTACAGGATAATAATAATAATAAATATTATTTGAATAGAGGATAATTTTGGTTTTTGTTCGTTCATAACCAAGTCGATTCTACGGTAAAGAATTTATACATCGGTAGAGAATAGATTTAAAAATACATGCCAACAACCTTCAACCGGCAACTTCTGTACATAAGTTTAAACGAAAGTTCAACGACTTTCTTACAAAACTGAATACATTTATAAAAAAATTGAACTTTTTGTTACAACATCTGACAATATTCAGCTCTTTATTTTTCTGGTATTTTGTAAAACTCTATCTACCTCCCATTTCTTTAAATCCAGCCGCGTAGAGTTCGTGTCGTTTTAGAACAACCAATTTGAATATTTTTATTTTTGTATGAAAATATAGTAATTTAATAAGTATTTTGGAAACTCGTGGAACAAAAGTTATTTCATGTAACGTACAGAAGTTGCCCGTAAAAGGTTGTTATTTTTAAATTCACTCCGTATAAACATTTCATTTTGAAATTCGGAGAAAAAGTAACGAGTGGGCGGGCAATATTAATGAGATTAAAAACGCTACGCTTTTTTTGTTTCGCCATATCTTTTTCTAACCGAAACTTTTATCTGTAGGTGTGGATGTTCCAAAGATTCACGGTAGTGATGGAGTACGAACAGAAGCCGGTGCTGCCGCCGCCCATTATAATATTCTGCCATATTTACGCGACGTGCAAGTGGGTGACGAGGAACGTGTCCCACCAAAGGTTCCAATACGATAACGGTCTAAAGTTGTTCTTGGAGAAAGAGGACATGGAGAGGCTGTACGACTTCGAGGAGGAGTGTGTGGAGGGTTATTTTAGGGAACAAGTGAGTATACAAAGTTAAATTAATTGGAAAAGTGGAAAAAAATATTTTTTAAACGCCTCACCAGATTAAAACTTAGTTGCAAGTTAACGTAAAGTCACGTTTAAAATTAAAATTGCCCACAAAAAACATGCAAAATGGGTTCGTACTTTAACGGGTCAAATTCTGGGAAAACTTAAGGAACTCTAAATTACATTTCTTTGGTGGTCAATAACTTTAACCGTAACGTTACTTTAACCTCCCGATTTGCAATCTACCCGAAGAAGTTGATTTTTTATACTATAATGTATGGTAATTTGTACCTTTGATTTCAGGAAGTTAAATTGTCAAATTCTATAGAAGAAAGAGTGAGAAACACAACAGATAGGGTAGAACATATCACGACCAAAATGGAAGACTTAAATCAAAAAGCTAATTGCCAAATACAATCTATACAGGTAACTACTCCATTGATCAAGATGGACGTTCAAAAACGAAAACCCGATTATTAGGTACTCTGTGCATTTCCACCATTCTTTTGATGCATACTTACCTCTAAACATTTCTTATTTTATTATTTTTGAATATATTTATCTTCTATGTCCGCCATGTTGCATTTACCGTGACGTCACCTATAGTTATACACATGGAACTAGACAAAGCAATTTTGATGCTGTTTTCAAAGAAAGATTTCATTTACTCGTATTTTTTTCCCCATATTCAAAGTTTTATGAAACTTAATAAACAAAGGCTTTCCTATTTAAGTCGACAAAAATTGGCTACTTTTTTACATTATTTTAATACTGAGCAATATTCAGGACTGGGTAGATAAAATGAAAGTTTGAAAGGAACCGGAAAAATACAAAAGGCGGGGATGAATAAAACAATAGAGTGAGCTCAATGGTCCGGCGCCGAGTAGGGTTGACATGAAAGGCAAATATCCTTTCCGTATTTCATTTTTCCTGGAAATTATCCTCGCTGGACACGATATCAATGAAATGAGATTAGTAAAATAGAATTATAGATGAATTGGAGTTAAAGTTAGTTCTAAGTAAGTATACGCTTATATGGGTAGGCTTACGCTTGGTTGTAATGATGCAACAATACCTAACGGAGCGCGCCTGGCTAGAAGATGCCTGTTCACACTTCTTTTGAAGATACCAATATCGTAGGTGATGGGGAAAATGGAAGTCTTAAAATCATTCCATCCAGAATGTTGACCACGTGGGGATGTGGGCGTTTGCTATGTTTTGCGGTTCTGTAATAAAAATCCGCCAAGACCGAGTCGGACACGCGCACAAAGGATCTCTTAGCACCACACAACTACTTCTAGTATGTAACAAGATATCAATATTAAGGCGACCAAAAATACGGCATTGAAATGCCAGCGGATGACCAACAATTTGACACACATCCTGTGAGGGTTCTATCGCCTTTCCTAAATTGCTTTCTCCTTTACTGTCATAAAAGTGATAAGTACAAAGCCTTTCCTGTCCGTTAACGGTAATTTCTGCGCTTCATCTCGTCTCCCATCAGTGTCATAGTATGGACCCTACTCCATATTAGACGATTGATTTTTCATATTATTATTGTTTTATTCGTCGAGACCTTTTTTTATCAACTTTTTCACACAAATACGTAAGTATAAGGTATAGATCGACCACACTTATATATTGTGTATACTTTACCACGATGCACGTATCTGGTTTTTGAATCGTTTAACAATGTTTATTTGATGAAATTGTTTGTACGGGTGTTAAAATGTCATTCGTCAGTTTAATGATTATATCACAATTGAAAAGTCGGCTCTGAAAAAACAAGAAATATATTCATAAAAAAACATTAAAAAAAAATTACAGTTGGTAACACTGGTAGGTACGTAAACCTGTCCCCCGTCTTCTCTACTAGGAAGTAATTACCATGCTGTGCTATGTTAACAGGTAGTTTACGTTCCTTAAACTTTTTCAGAGTGTAGAATTTAGGTTACGCAAATTGGAGGACGTGGCGGAGCAGACCATGAACCACCTCGCCGTGATACACCGGTTCATGGCCACGCACCCGTCGCTGGTGAACCGCGGGTCGACGGACACGCTGGGCCCGCCTCCGCCCAGCTTCGCGGCCGCCGCGCCGAGGCTCAGGACGGCCAGTGATAGGTCTGAGGTGAGCCACAAAATTATATGTGCATTTATGAATTTGGTTCATAATATTATGTATTTTAAAGCTGGTTTTAGTGTCACGCTGATTGTCAGCACTGACTGGCCACGCATGGTTGCTATATAAGCGTTTTAGAATAATGCCGACCGCTCAGCGTTGAAGAGACACAGCGCGACACTAAAACGCTCACTGAAGACAGAGGCGCGTGGGCAGCAGTCGGCGCCAACCAACTACGCGCCGAACTCCCTGCGCCAACGATCAGCGTGACATTAAACCAGCCTAAGAATTAACGTATGGTGAGTGAAATCGAGAGAGAGGAGGCCAGTGCCCTGTAGTGGGCCGGTAATTGGTTGATAATGATGATGATGGTAAATGGATGAGAATGACAGTTGGACCCACGCACGTATTTGGTCAGCGTAAGCTTGACTACTTTCGAACCCTTCTAGAATCCGTCGACCGCAAACCGAAAGAGTCCATAAAAGACAGGTTTTTCGTCAGATAACTTCGTAGACACAAAACACTGAAGTCTTGTGGAAATCATAACTTTTGCAATACATTATTTCAGACGCTTCACTATCTTGTATCCACAGAGTTATCTGTATCTATCGTTAAACTGTATCTTTTTTGGGTTGGATAAGAAATTTAGGACCTACCTAAAAAAATGAATCGATATTATGTAAGCCCGTAAAAAATCAATATATATATATGTGCATCGTTTTCTACGATACATACCGATGTAATTTAATTGGTCGAAAGAGCACTCAAAGCAATTCCATATTATCCGAAACACCTGAGATCCAAATATGACGATGTGAAAAGTGCAGGTCCATTTATCAATTTATATAAAATAAGTGCTTTAAATAGTCCAATAGGTATGTTCTCAATCGGATAATATAGAGACGCTGTCATTAACATGTGATGTTTGTTTACAATGTGGTTATATGTTGCGAACACAACATGATTTAACATCTCTTTGCTCGTCGTTCAAGCATGTTGCATTTAACATTATCAATATTTATATTATGTTCGTTGCAACATTGTTATCCCCATCATGTTTACGTGTTTGAATGGTTTTCCAGAGTTTTGTTTGTTTGTCGCATTTATTTTTTCGTTTACACATTGGAATTCTGTTCGTGCTTTACGCAATTTGTGATCTGTTTTTGGGGGTAGCGTTACAAATACGTCTCTTATAATACAACATAGTGGAATAAACTTCCATTTGCGGTGTTTCTCCAAAATTGTTAAGTGTAATGCTCATTAACGGAGTGGAATGGAGTCGAGGCTGAGTGTATTTTTTGATAACAATTCAAATTTACTTCGCCATAGCGGCGGCAACTCAAAGAGGCAAGCCGCAAGTTTCTTTGAGCTTGGAGGAAGGCAAGTACAATCCCGTCGTGAGCGTCTCAGACGCGTAGAGCACTTCTGCCTTGTCAATAAAACTGTCCAAGAAGGTAACACCATATTGTTTTAAAGCTCAGACCTGCGATTTTGGTTTATGTCTCACTCCGTGATCCGGCAGGGAATCATCGTAATATATCATTAAGTATACTATAGAATAGAATAGAATAGAATAGAATAGAATAGAAAAGTTTTTTATTCAAATAAACTTTTACAAGTGCTTTTGAATCGTCGATTGAGTCTACCACAGGTTCGTTATAATTACTATAGATACTCACATAAATATAACGACTCATTAAATATTTTATCGTCAGTGGTCTCCCAAACTAAGTTTTAGTTGTTACCTTGGCTCCACTCAGCAGATGTGCGTTGCGCCTTAGTTTTTGTATTCTCATTGGTCTCGTTATTTTTTACAACGCTGTTCTGTTACTCTTACGAAATTCCTCTTTTTTTACTCCAAATAAAGCCTTTCATTGTTACAAACCTCGACGGAAGTGTTCCGCGGGGACCTCATTAAAATGTAAATGAAGAAATTTCGCCTTTGAACACAGCAATGCTGTTTCGTTGTTGACCCAAGACAAATAGACTTCTCGCTTGCTCTTAAATAAACACTAGATTTAATGAGTTCTTATTAACTCTAAATCTAAATAAATATTTGCAAAATATTATTATTCAATGAGATTACGCTTGATTTATAATCTCTCATGAAGGATTTTATTGTTGAGTTTTGCAATTCCCGAGACAGGGGGATTACATTTTTTTGAGATTTAACCACTTCTCCTAGTGGTACAATTGAATATTACAGGGAAATAAAACAGTGTCTCTAAATGGCATATTTTTTTAGAAATCAGCAATACTAACTCATCATAATGAGTTATGCGAGCTCATACAAAAGGTATTTGTTTTACAGGCGGTCGAAGAATTAAACCATAATACTTATACCTAACTCATTTAAGAATTTTACATAATATAAGTAAGTATATTATGTAATTGATAAAAGTAGGTATAAATATGTAACAAAAATTTGAAATCGATTGAATTTTATTTCGCTCTATACCAATCTCTATATCCAAAGCAATATATATCTCGATGTTTTATCTTAGCTCAAACTCATTAATATAAAAAATCTACAAACTTTTCTCATTGCTTTTAACAGAAGGTATCCCCGAACACAGATCACAAAGTGCTGGATGTGCCTTTGTAAAGCCACTGTGACACTTTACAGAAAGACCCCATTTACAAATTCCATGTGTGTGATGTTACATAGAAGAAAATCCCAGCCGCGGATTACGAATATTATTTGAATAAGAATTCGAATGTTCCCTCTGGCGTCTACGGAACAATTTACATTACCTGTCTACAGAGCGCTGTAGTGTTTTAGTGTTGATGAAACGAGCAACTTGTCTTTACAACAATAAATTAAAAATTTAAAAAACACCCGACATTCGCCATTTTGTGGCGGCGGCCATGTTGGACACATAGCTAACAACACTTTCGACTAATTCACCTTTCCAACAAAAAAACCGCATTCAAATCGGTCCACCCATTTGAGCGCTACGAGGGAACAGACAGACACACACAGACGTCACAAAAATAAAAAAAAATATAAAAAAAATATTTTTTGTAGAAAAGCTAAGTCTTACCTTAATTCAAATTCAGAAACAATAATTGTGATACAATCACGTCGTTTGACTATACTAGTGTGTTCATGGCTTATAAACGAGTGTCATGTCGCAGTGTTTTGCCCTACTTCATCACACGGGTTTGAAATGAAATTTAACGCGAGATGGAATAGTAGTTTTTTAACAAACCATTTTTATTAAAATGCGATTCTGCAAGAGTTCGAATCGTCAAAGTGTACAAACTTGATCACAGTATGACCGGAGGGACGTGTGGCCTAGTTGCTAAAGGCGCGCATATCTGTCGATTACGTTGACCTAGATCGGTGAGATGGGCGACCGACGCGACTGTAGGAAATCTGACGATAAGTTGCATATTTGTTACTATTTGTCAAAAACTAAGGTTTTTTTGACAAATTACAACATTCGGTACAGAGATAGATTAGACCTTGGAAAAGGACATAGGCTACTTTTTATTCCGGAAAATCATAGAGTTCCCAAGGGATTAAAAAAAACTTGAATCCACGCGGACGAAGTCGTGGGCATCATCTAGTAGTTTATATAAAAAAAAATCGGGGCTGTCTTTGGGGACTGTCGATATTGAAAACGTGATTAAAGTTTAACGCCGATATAAGTGATCAAGGATTAAAGTTTAAACAGTATAGGTACATATAGCTCATGGGAAGCGTGCGGTGACGATGACGCGAGTTTCATGATTTTTGTTCACCCAAAACGTGCGCAAAGAGGTTTTCACTTCAAAAAGCTTAAAAAGATGGTTGTTAGCTCTGTATGATTCCGCAAAAAGACTGGCGCACGTCCTCTCTTCGTGCAGGCCTATGATATTGACATTTATTTGTTTGTGATAAAGTTGAAATTATCTACTTTCGTCAATCGTGTTTGTTGTACAATACGACTATTTCCGATGTTTGCCGAAGCACACTATTAACTCGGAAGTACTGTACGCATGTGGTGGTCGCGGCAGGTGCTGTCGGACAGCGACACGGGCGCGGCGCGCTTCGCGGTGCGCCCCGTGCAGGAGGAGGACGAGCACGCCTCGCAGGCCTCCGAAGTAAGCCACTTCCAGCTGATCTTATTCCGCGTTTACAGCCCCCGCACACTGAGCCACTAGTGACGACGACTAATGGCCGCCACAAGTCACGGAAGAGATTTTTCATACATTTTCTTGTGGCTCGAACGCGGCCACTCAAGCGCTCAGTGTGCGGTGATACCATATAAAATATATGAAAAATCTCCTCTGCGACTTGTGGCCGGCCACTAGTCATCGCCACTAGTGGCCCAGTGTGCGGGGGCTGTTATTGCCCGCGCTAACATTCCCCAGTTTTTTTTTTATAGCCCGGTCAAGGTAGACATGCAAGGTTACAAAAATTCGTATATAGCTGAAAAGTAGGTACGAATGTTCGGAACAACCATTATAAATGAAATGCGAAAAGAACTCATCGAACCGACACTTGCAAAAAAAATATTCAAGGTCAAAGTTCAAATATGGGTTTTTTGCATTTTTAAGCAAAGCGGGAAGTTTTACCATAAAAATAGGTCAGACTAAAATTGTGGAACATGCAATAATCTATAAAAGTTGTCACAAAACTTTTGCTCCTAAGAGTCACCGAATCTGAATTATAACGATTCAAAAAGTTGAGAAAGTTCTGTTCTATAATATACATGGCTAGAGCTGTAATACAAGTAAAATATTTTCTTATCGGTCTGCAGCCTTATCCCTATTTTTTCGGCTAACTTGACCGGGTTATTAGGCTTGTTTCACATCTGTACGGGGAGAAACGTACAGGTAGCGACCGCAGTTGCCTGAAACGAGTGTTCAGTGCGGATACGGTTGCTAGCGTTGTACGGGCTCTAAGCGGAGCGACTCCCGTACGGAACAATCCGCATCGCTGTGAAACGATGTTCTAGTGCATCACGTGTGTCTCCGTTCCGAGAGCCCGTACGGGACCGTGGTACGGGTCTCCCGTACAGCTGTGAAACCAGCTTTACTCATACATACCTACGTACATAGCGAATTGATGATTTTAATTTTTGCCTTACTACATTTTCCCTAATGCGCGACAAAAAGTACGAAACTAAAATGACGATACGAAACTTCGTAGGTACCATACTACCTCCATGTATATTACCAACCAGCAAGTATATTATTTGTTTTTGTTCTTGCGTCAAATTAGGGAACAATTGTGGAAACAGTAAGTTGCCTGTCTTTAAATAACACAAGTGAGGCTTATAGAACCCATTTCATATTGCACTTGCCTAATAAAATTATGGATCTGTGATATGTAGGTACACTTTTATCTTACTCTATCTGAAACACATTGCGTAGAAATTAAATATAGGTAGGTACTTACCAACAATTATAAAATTCATATTATGTCGAAAAGTTTAATTTTTTTTGTCATTTTTTAGTTGTAATACCACCAATATCAATCCTACCATCAATAAAACGCGGAAATCGAAAATTTTGCTTAATGGAAAACCTTAATAGTAAAATGCTTCCTGTTGCGTGATATCATGATATGGCATCTATATGTTTGTGCTCTTATTTGTTTTATGCTCTTCATATATTATGTAGTATGTACTTCTTGAGCACTTGCTTCTTATCAATCTAATACTTCACTTTTATTTACATAAAATACCTACCCACTCACATTTGTTGCATCTACATTCTAAATGATTGTATTCTCGTATGTCTTGTTTGTGGATGTTGACAATACAACATTAGTTCAGGTTTTAACCTGTTAAAGTACCGTTTAACTGAGAGGATTGCTGAGGTGGCTAGGACGAAGGTTGACGTAATAGTTATGTCGCTATTACCCTCCCCCGACCTGCACCACACAGCTCCCATCTCTCTTAAATGGCTTTATGGCTATAGTAATCGAAATTACATCAAGTCACAAAAAGTTAAAATTTTCTTCCAATATTTAGTGTTTATGAAAAACTATACACATGGTTTTTCATGCATATTATTTCAGGTGAAAATATGTTTGTCGAAATAAAATAGAGCAAGTAGAAAATTTTACGGATTATTTTACAAAAATCTGATATTATGTTGTCCTGTCGATTACCTCCGCAGTCTACACGACTAACACTATAAATGTTCGACATTATATCAAATCACTTGTAACTTGTAAGCCTATTTCAAAGCTCAAATCGAATTAGTTTACTCTGTGCTGTCGCTTAGGTAGTTCTTTCCTTATTTCTTTAACCTGATTACACTTTTTATCACTGTAACAAATGTATTGTTCTCGCTTAACATCCTTTGCCTGGTCGTACATTATATTTATTCTCTATAAATCTAAATCTATCTCTAAATGTTTGCGTAACTGTATGATTTTATTCTATCATTAGGTAATTAAAGTATTATTATTCTTTTTTATTGATAAAAACATTCACTTGTGGAATTTATGAAGATTCAAACGATGGGTACGCAAAAAACTATTTATTTGAACTCTATAAATTAACTATTTCAACTGTATATTACATAATTACCTATTACTTAACCAATTAGACTGAGTATACATTGGTTACCTACTTAAATAACTTTTTTTTAATTACCTACTATCAAACGTATTTGTTTACCACATTTCACATATATTTTAGGTTATAGAAGCGTTTTAGAATAACGCAAACCGCTCAGCGCTGACGCTCGTCAGCGCGACACAAACGCTCACTAAAAGCTAGGCGCGTGAACGGCGCGGCGGCGGTCGGCGCCGATTGACTACACGTCGAACTCTCAGCGCCGACGATCAGCGTGACACTAAAGCCAATCTAAAATATTTGGCATTATATAGGACGAGCTACCTCACTCGGGGCCTGACGCCGGGCCCGAGAAGGAGGCGGAAGCGGACTCCATATCGAGCTCGTCGGGAGGCAGCGTGGCCGGGCCCGACGTGACCGTCATCAGGCCGACTGCGCCCGTCACGCCCGCCAGGCAGAGGTCCTCGGATAGCAACAGGACCGAGCCTAGCGACGACAAGAAAGGTATACACTATAGGCTATGTGGACTTGATTATTTATGTTCGATGTAGGTAGGTACATGTTTCTTAACATTTAAAATTGTGATCAGATTCTTAGGAAATTAAAAAGAAACATAGCGAACAGAGCGATATATATATCAAATCTTCATTCCATATTATAGGTACGCGTGGCTAGGGTTTGGAATACCCTTCCGAAATCTGTGTATCCTAACACTAAGGGTCTGTTTCTCCACCTTCTGATAAGTATCTGATAGCTACCTACAACTTTTGTCTTAGTCACTTTACATAAAGTATGAAAGTGACAAAACTTACCTCACCATTCATTACAGGCCACCTTCCATCACAAGTTAAGCGTGTCTATAATGAATTAAATATAAGTATTATAAGCAAAGAAATTTAATGAAGTACTTATACTACCTACTAGATATTTTTCACGAAAGATAGTCTGATTGCGATCATAATTTCAAAGATTTTAAAAGTGTTACGAGCATTGATTGGAAAGTAGTCGAAGTTGACGACACGATTTGGAACAATATAGTGTCATCGGCGGCCGACGACGCTTTCCTGCCGGAGGTGCGCGAGGTGCCCGCCGACACGCACAGCCTGCGTCCTCGCACCACGTCCGCGGGCACGAGACGCACAGCCAACGCCAGACGGTAAGACAACACTCCACTTTCACGACCGGCGGTAAAAAAGCTGCAATAGAGCAAAGCTTAAGGCTCAGTCTACATTACGGTTCCACTCCGGATCGGCTCTTCTACAGAGACTAAAATAAAAGGATAGACGGTAAATTGGGTGTCAGAATTTCAACAGAAAAGCGAAAGTAACTTTTTGCATTCTTCGCGCTGCTGTTTCATAAATTATGCGAGCAGGATCAGCCAATGGAGTGGAATCGACTACTTGCAGACCTTAGTTGAAAAAATTACAACACTATTTCTGCCGTGCTTGCGATAAACGTAGTAAGTACGTTTTTTTAATTGAGTTAAATATAGATTTCAAATCAGTGTAATGAGCCGATTCCAAATCTATATTTAACTAAATTAAAAAACCGTACTATTGCATTTATCGCAAACGCGGCAGATTTTCATTAAACATAATAGAAAATTAAGAGAGCTTAAATGAAAGTTTTTCACTGGCAACTAACTAGTAATTTTTACTCTAGTGTAAAGCAAGAAGATGTCACAAACTAATACAGTTGAATATGTTAATTTGGAACAGAAATAACCAGTACAGTTGACAAAATCAATGTATTGCTTGATAGGATCTAGATACATTCATCTCGTAAATTTTATTTTGTAGCATGTCAGCCACTTTATTTCGTTCATGTTGTTTCCGAAAACTCAGTTGTTTATTTTGTTGTTCACACACAAAATTGGCGTACAGCGATCGTTCGCGGAACCTAAATTTACCATCATCACGATTGTTTTAATTTTTATTTTTTTGTTACTTTCTTGCATCTGTTAGGAGACGGTTGTGGAAACAGTAAGTCAAATAGTCATTTGGCGAATGGCTTTGCTTATAAATATAGCGATGTAGTTATAAGTAGTCCTAGAGCACATTAATTTAATGTTTTAATAATATTTACAAATTATACTTTAATCAGTAGCTTATTGTACACAAACGCTCATTTATTTTTTATTTACATTAACACATGCACTTTTCTATGATCACTCACACAAACAATAATTGTGTATTGTAGAATAATTACTCAATGTCATATAAACATTAGCGATTGGAGTTTGAATGATTAAAACTCGTGTATGATTATGTCGTATTTTATCGTAATTATTTGAAATTTAAAAATGTTTTTATAATAATTTACCTTGGTCTTGAATATAAATAAACTTGGTCTAATATTTACTTTTATGAATGCAATTTTATGTATATAATATAGTCCACACTTCGAATGTTACATATTTCTCTTTAAATAAACTATCAGTTTCTTCTGTTGTAGGTATTTTAAAATAATCAATGAATTAAAGTTAACATTTATTTTATATGATTTTTTGCATTTTGCAAGGAAATAATACTTACTACTTAATTATAGTTGAATTTATTAAAATAATATTCATAACAATAAAAGGTAAGGCCTTGAAAAAATTGTAAAACGTATAATGCTTAGTCATTTTTAAGGATTCTACGTTATAAAACATAATATTGCCAACTTCGTTATCGTGGTCGACTCGGGCGTACTAAAACTAAACCAAACTTATGTCCAGTGTACCTATCAGCTATTTATCCTTTCAAGTAGATTTTAAGAACTCGGTACACCCGCCGTTAAAAACGGCTTCATTTTAATTAGTATGCTCGAATTGACTTAACTTCTTGGTAAGTAAAAAAAATATTTTCTACTAAGTATCTTGCAAAAATTATAGTGTGATTTCCATATGAAATCTTATGACGCCACTCTTCTTGGACGAAACACAATACATTTAATACTTTCTTTTAATCCTGCAAATACTTTCCTTAAAAATACAGCTGTTCGATAAATAAAACACTGCATATATATAACTACTTCCTCACAGAATATTTCAATCTACTTAAAATAACTAACTATTTTATCTCAAACAATGCTTCGCAACAGCCACAAGTCTATCTCTCTGCCATCGCAAACTTTACAGAAACACTTTAAACTCCAAATTCTACACGTTATCTCCTAATGTAAAAAACTGACGTTCTATAAACCTCTGATAAACTCCATATTCATCACGTTTATTGGAAAGGGCTAATTTTAAGACTAATGCCAAACCAAAAAAATCCTATCTTTGCTTATAACTTATTAATAAAGACAGCTGTATTCATTAAAAGTATACCCGATGACACTTACATACCTTTCGTTATTAACTTAACTAAACTAGCGGCACGCTATGATGGCCGGTTTGACACATTACAATAGTGATGTGGAATGTCAATTTATTCTCGAACAAAAAACAATTAAGTTTTGTTTTTGTACCTGATTAAATAGGTTTAATAAAACAAAAATGTATATGTTTATTTAATTTATTTGAACGAACTGAATATTTGAACGAAAATGAATATACATACTTTATATGCACACAAGAAACATATGAATACAAAAGATACCAAAAAAGGTGCCACAAAAGGCCATAATTAATCAGATTCGTCCATACTACTATTTTCACTGTCGTCACTGCTATCATCACATACATTAATAATTATATGTTCGTTTTCTATAATATTATCTATTTTCACATCTCTTTCATAATCTTCCCTTATTAATTTAACAGTTCTATTCACAACCTTTTCCCAGTCTCCTTTAGTCACATGTTCACAAGCTTCTTCTAATAATTTTAGCATTTTTTTTGTGGTAAATGGGGGTTCTGTATTGTGTCTTGCAGCATATCCCTTAATTTGAGCCCACACCAACTCAATCGCATTATACTCACAATGGTAAGGCGGTAACCGTATAACTCTGTGCCCATGTTCTAATGCTATTTCGTCAATGACGTATCGGATCTTGGTTGGTTTGTTTTCTTTTAAAAGACGTACTAATTCCGCTTTTAACATATTCATGTTTGCATCTACGCCATTTTTACGAAGCCATGCGACGATATCAGCTTTCTTTTGGGATTGGGCAGGTGGCTTGTCAATTTGCATCGAGTGGTATGGGGCGTTGTCCATAATTATAATAGATGGTTCAGGGAGGCTACACAACATTGAGGTAAACCATTCAGTAAACTTTTCTCCATTCATGTCTTCATGATAGTCTCCAGTGGTTTTTGACGCAAAAGCCATGAGAGAACCTTCGACAAACCCGTTGATGGTTCCGGCGTGACAAATTATAAGTCGCGATCCTTTTCCTACAGGAACTTTGGAAGTAGATGCTGCTGTGTCATCGTTCCAAGAACGGCCTACAGTATGGTTAGCATTAAGCCATGTTTCATCCAAGAACACAACATTTTGCCAATTTTTGATTTCTTTCACTTGCCGTAAAAAAGTATACCTTGCCATCGCTATATCAAATCTTTCCATCAATATTTTGCGTTTGTTACATTTTTTGTATCGAAATCCAATGGTCTTCAAAATCTTCGTTAAAGAACTTTCCCCACCGAAGAATAATCCAGCTTCCTTCAGTGAATGCACCAACTTTTTTCTTGTTGGATACTCCTTCTGTAAATAGTAGCCGTAAACATGTCTTCGGATAGCATCGGCATCAAAGCTATCGATGCCTACGACTGGTTTTGCTCGTTTTCTCTTTTTTGGTGTGTGAAGTTTATTTTCTTCTGTGCCAGTCTCGCCATATTTTTTTTTAGTTATCCGTCTAACAGTTCGTTGTCCAATATTAAGCGCATCAGCTACGCGTTCAACCACTGACGTTATAGGTAAAATTGGCCCTCCATTTTGAGCTTCACGATCGAAATAGTTACGAAGGCGTATTACGAACTCACGTGTCTGACTATTTAGAACAGTTCTCTGCGTACGTTCGGTCATATCGACGAAATCCACAACAAAGGGCTTGAACAGAGTCCAAATTAACGAGCAAGGGTCAACAGTAATGCAGTATCAATATTTGAAATCCAAAGCCAGGTCAAAACTATATCACAATCGCATTGCACTGACAGTTTATACTTTTCGAAGCAACGTCAATTCGAAACTGCTTTGTTTTGCATTGAGCATTGACGCGAGTTTGCCGGAGGTAGTAGTTGTGCTAGCCAGCGATCCTATGTGACGATCGTATTAGATTCCATTTTTAAAAATTTATTGATATTTTTTTGCGATTTCAGAGGTTTGTCCACATAGTGAAAATTGTTCATATTCACAAGTACATTCACCCCTTAAATGGTGCAAACTGATTTTTCTACACTTGTATACATTTAAGAAATCAATTTAATAAATAAATTTTGAGTCCTAAACCTAAAACTACATTCGATAAAATTTATGAATCTCTGCACATCACTATCGTCAATAAAGTAATACAATTATTTCCTTCAAAGTCGTTATCAATTAATACGGAACTTCATGAGCGGACAAACGTCAAACCGGCCATCATAGCGTGCCGCTAGAGTAGCTACGTTTTTAATTGGTGTATACCCGACCAAAATTGACAGTGGCCTGTCATTAACTTTTCATTTATACGAGGTTTATGTAACGTTTTAAATTCTATGTTAAATAAAGGAATCTAATTAATAAATTAGTAAATTTACTAATCAGTACGTACATAAAAGTGTATATTCGACAGGCGGTCGGAAGGGGGCAACGATTGTGGTATGGGCGGTCACTACTCGGCCCAGCATCTGGCTCCTAGGAGGCAGCACAGTCAGACTCATTCTGAGCCTGATAACTCGGCTGTGGATGCGTGCTCTTTACAAAATTCAGTCACGGGTAAGTTATTCATTATTCAGACTAAAAAAGGCTTCACTTTTGTTCACACGTGCTCCGTCTATTTTATTCTTTTAGTCTACGTTCCTGACGACATGCGCGTCTTTAAAAACTTTTTTAGAATTATTGCTTACCCAAGTTCTGACAATGTAATCACTTTTTTATTTAGGACAGCATTTTGTATCAAAATCGTTCCCGCGGCTCACTAAAAACTTTTGCGCTGCAAAAATGGTTTTGAGATTGTTTTAGGTTGTGGTAGGTTTTAGACTGACCCGTTGGCGCGGTTGGCAGTGACCCTGCTTTCCGCTTCGGGGTTGCGGGTTCGATTCCCGCTCTTGAGTCAGGGTGTATTTATGTAAGTATATAAGTATGTATTATGTATATACTACTTATACTATATATTTAATAAAAAAATATGTATATCTATATTGTATATATGTAAATATGTATATCAGTCGGTTGTTACCTAACACAGGCATTAAGTTGCCTACTTTAGGAACAGTGACCGTGTGTGTATGTGTGAGTATTTATTTATTTATTTAGGTACCTACCTTATTGCTTACACTTTATTCGCCGCGCTCCCCGATTTGTAATTGAAAATTAAATTATGTAATCGAAAATTAAATTATATGTGGAATATTTAAGAATTTCTTAGGGTTTTTAAATAGTTTTTGATTAGGTAACTCATGTATAAAACTCAAAATAAAAATTGTTGTTCGTTTTTCTCAAGTAATTTTTGTTTTTTTTTTTTGGCTGGACAATTTTATTGAATGTAGTCCGAACAAAGAAAGAAAAAATTGAAAAGCTGTCCGGAAAATTGGGAAATACGGGAAAAACTGAGAGTGCTTTTTGGTTTGTGAATTTCGTATGAACTCAGGGCCAAAAGTCAAAACAACATCTGTCGGTTCAGCTAGCAGAAAATAAAATATTTCAACCTTCCTTGAAAAAAACAGCAACATGGCATGTCCCGCTTTTAACGACAGTAAATCCATAGCAATATAACAACAAGCCAGCTGATAACTCATTAAAATCCCCGGAAGTCATCTTACTTCCGAACCGCAGAACTTTCTCGTTTAACCCAAACATAATTTTCCATTAAACCAAAGTAGGAAGTGAACTCAAATACAAAATATGGAATATAAAAAGTTTGCAGCGTCACATTTTTTCCATTCTCTAAGAAACTCCTTAAACTGAATTTCAGGGAAAAGTTTATTTTCAGGCAACCGCTTAGGTATATGATTCGCGCATGGAATAATATATTAATATATATATAGCTGCTCGTGCTGATTCATTGACTGACTCACTGATTGATCACCCCTCCTGTAAAATTTTGTATGAAAAATTTTTTTTTCTTTAATGGTTTCGTATAGAGGACAAAAATTCATTAAGAGGAAAAATATGGAGAGAGCTGATGATTGAGGATTTCAGAGACGAGCGACGGGCACGCTTAAGGTATTGATGATAGGTAGGAGGTGCTCGAGCAAATGTCACTCGAAACGTCATCCAATTGGCAGTCAGCTGAAAAAAAATTCAAAATGGCGAAAAAAAGATGGCCGCCCTACAAATTTCGTCGGTCTCCATCTCGGAGGGTATAAAAGATGGAAGAGTAGTTTCTTCGCAAAAGATGATCAGGATCCAAATATCTACTTGATGAATTGAAAAAAAAAATTCAAAATGGCGGAATTTATTTTTTCATAGAAAATGTATAGCGAATATTGAAGAGACTACAAGTTGTAAACTATGCAAGGCTTTGATGCGGTTCTTTGGAGAACTCTCAAAGAAAAATATGGGAAGACATGATGATTGAGGGTTTGGAAGATGGATGAGGAGCCCGGGCAGGGTATTGTAGATAGATGGGAGGTGCTCAAACAAAAATTACTCAGAATCTCATCCAATTGGCACTGAGTTGAAAAAAAAAAACAAAATTGCGGATTCAAGATGGCGGCTATACAAATTTTGTCGGTGTCTATCTCACCAAGTATAAAAGATGGAAGAGTGGTTTCTAAGAAAAATATGATCAAGAACTAAAAATCTACTAGATGAACAGAAAAAAAAAACAAGATGGCGAAATTTATGTTTTCACACAAAAATTTTTTTAGTGAAATTTCTTTTTTTAGTAAAAATTCATGCGGAGGAAAAATACTTATGGAGAAAGCTGATGATTGAGGATTTTGGAGACGGGTAAAGAGCACGGCTAGGGTGTTGACGATAGGTAGGAGGTGCTCAAACAAAAGTTACTCGAAACCTCATCCAATTGGCAGTGAGCTGAAAAATAAGTCCTAATCGAGGGTTTGGAAGAGGGATGAAGATAGGTGGAGGCTGCTCAAACAATAAAACACCCGAAAACAAAACCTCGCGGTCCGCTTTAGCGGGCCGCGCACCCACGCGCCATACTAGTATTATGTATAATGCTTGGTTTCAAGGGTTCGATTCCCGGCCATAGAAAGGTCGGTTTAGGAATTTCTAGCTAGTGCCTCCTCAACCCGCCTAGAGCGTTGCCTGTCAAATGTCCATTGTCACAACATATATTTTTTTATTTTATTTATTTATTTATAAGTAGTATGAAGTCGTAAAACGACTTTGTATTTAGATGTACGGTAATTGAGGGATATACAACAAATCCATTCAGCATCTTGATGTGAAGTCGACATCTCCTGAAGATGCTCTGGTGTCGGAGTGAAACGATCGTCGAGTTTGTTTTATGGTGGCTTTGTGCTGTGTTGTACCTACCTACAAATTTGTTGCTTTTGTCGGATGGTAGCGAAATAATTTTGTTTATCACGCGTCGTGGTCTTCTTCGTGGCTGTAGGCCACGGAGGTACGGGCGTCGAGACGAGGCCTCATTAATTGTTTTTAACCCCCAACGTAAAAACGACGGGGTGTTATAAGTTTGACGTGTCTCTGTGTGTGTGTGTGTGTGTGTGTCTGTTCCACCGTAGCGCTCAAACGGGTGAACCGATTTAAATGCAGTTTTTTTGTTTGAAAGATGAATTAGTCGGGAGTGTTCCTAGCTATGTTTGATGAAAATCGCCACAAAATTACACGCCACATAATATGAAAAGCGGATTACATATTTTTTCACAACTCCCTCAATATGGGTATCAAATGAAAGGGCTTGACTAGTAGAATAGCACTATGCAAATCCAAGATGGCCGCGACCACAAAATGGCGAATGTCGGGGGTTTTTAAATGTTTAATTTATACCTATTTAAGTTGATTGTCAACAGGTCCCCAGTCCGGCTGGGACGCTACGGGCGGCGCGACGGGCGCGCCCGGTGCGTCGGGCCGCAGCCGGGTGGGCGGCGCGCCGCGCTCGCTGCTGCTGGCCATGCACGAGTACACCAGCATCACCGACGAGCTGGAGACGGTGTACGGCCTGTTCTCTCCGCCGCACACGCCCAGGTAAAATATAATTCAAATCAAAATTCAAAATCATTTATTTCATGTAGGCCAACGTGTGGCTCTTATGACATGTCAAGAATCTACCACCGGTTCGGAATGCTGATTCTGCTGAGAAGAGCCGGCAAGAAACTCAGCAGTTGCTCTTTTCAAAACAAAATTGTTACAAGAAGTAGCTTAACTATCTTGTGGACAGCTGAAGCAAAGCCGAATAGAATAGACATATTTTTTATTCAGATAAACTTTTACAAATGCTTTCGAATCGACAAATGAATCTACCACTGGTTACGGACTGGTATACGGTTATTTACAGGTAAAATAATATAAAAAGGTGTGTGTAGGTACTTATCTACACGCATAAGAAGTTATACTTCTTTGCGTGCAAATAATAACTAATTTCAATCAGACACTAGATGGCGCGACAGACGGTCATGTCTGTTTGCGACTAGGAACAAGAAGAGAGATACTTTGTCTTAGTTTTTGGTGTAACCCAGTGCGCGCGCATCATAAAAATTCACTGTCACAATTTTTTCATAACGTGCCTAAACAAGTATAACTTCAAAAACCTGACAGAGAATGGACAAGATTGCCAACGTAGCTGAGAAGCAAATAGCAATAATATTAGATGGTTACTCGCTAGAAACAATTTCTAGCGAGTAACCATCTTATTCTTTTTAGAGATAAAAAAAGTTAAGTAGTTGTCTGTAAAGTCGATTAAACGGACGATAATTTTACGTGATAACGTCATAAGAAAACAAAGAGAGATAGATGCGGCATGCGTCACAACTTCACAAGCCAAACGCTTAGTTCCGCGCTACGTGCTACGTTCCGCGCTACGTGCTACGCGCTACGTTCCGCGGCACGTGACAATGAATCATGCTTTTTCGTGCATTCATCGAATTATAAGACGTTATCACGTCAAAAAAACTATATATTTTTGGTCAGGACGCCAATAACAACCCGCCTCCTGTCGCCGAACCGCGCGCCCTCCCCGTCCGCGCGCCGCCGCCACGCCAGCGAGATGTCCAACCCGGAGTTCGCGCTCTTCATGGAGAAGGAGCACCTGCGCGGCGCCGAGGAAGACGACTACATCATCATGGAGAACCTCATCCAGCGTCGGTATGACCTTTCTATTTTAAACCTACTTTAACAAAGGAGGTTTCAGATCAATTCGTCACGTATGTTTGTAATATTATTGGAATCGCAATAAATACCTATTAGGGCTTCTAAACAAATATATAAATATAGGTGTATGTATGTTTGTATGTAAGTATGCTGATTTCTCCGAAACTATTTATGGGATTGTGATTATTCTTTTTTTATTAGCTTACATTTACTTCAACTTAGGGAACAGTGCACATTAATTCATCAATATCGGTTCAGTAGTTTTCAAGATAGTCCAGTTAGTTAAGTCTAGTCAAGTAGTCAGTTAGCTAATCAAGTAGATTATAGATAGACAATTCTTTATTTGGGTATATAAAGTCGGTTTATTTTTTTTTAAATTATAGCTTGTTAATATTGTGCTATATATAATTTATAATAAATGATATGTAGTTCATAAAAACTAAAACACGCTTCCGCTTGTTGGATACATCATCAAAATCCTTTGCACTAATTGTATCTACAATAATGTTACTGGGACTCGTCAAAACAAACCAAATGTGGACTATTCGAGGAGTTTACTAGTAATCAGTGAAGAATTACACTATCCACCTCATAGTTCCATGATCAGACCACCTCGATGGAACTAAATTAGTATTATTATATTGCATTTGCAGAGTTTCAAATGGATAAGATAATTAATTAGAAGTTGGTTAAAATCGACTTCCAAGATTTGTCTAAATAGATACTTCATAAAAGTAAACCTAAAATAACTAGTCCATCTTGAGCGGTCCGCCATATTTGACTTAGAATGACGTCACTTAGCTAACGATGCATTGCCAACCAAACTAAACGTGCATGCATTTCAGCTTAATCGGTTGAGGACAGCTTTAAAATTCAGTTGCAAGATTTGACCCGAACTAACATACATAACTACATAGGTACTGCAAGGTGAATAAAAGCTTATAAAAAGTGTTTTAAAAATTCAAGACTTAGTTTTTCTCAATGGTTTCTAAATACTTACTTAATACCTAACATGATCAGCTTACAATACCTATCGAAACAATATGATACAATGTTATTAAAAGACATGGCAGCTGTGTCCCGGGCAAAGGGTCGACCCCGGGTCACGAAAATTAAATGCCAAGTCACTGCATCTCGTTATTTCACATCTCCGCGGGCGTTCCACAATACATTATACTGATAGGTATATTTTGAACCGTAGATAATTTCAATAATTTTTCACTGAGTATTGATCTATATTTTATTTGTGTTAAATATTTTGTTATCAACACTATGAAAATTCTCCATCATCTACTACTAACACACATAATCCAGTGGCGGAGCCTGATCTTAAGGCCCCCTATTGACTCTACTGCATGATACCTAGTACCGGAATTTTTCAATTCAATAAAAATACATTAAGTATGTAAAAAGATCGTAGAACATAGGCAACGGCGAGCGAAGTGAGTTCTAATTTTTTTCTTTAATTGTACAGAAACGAAGTTTACTCATAATGACAGTGAACATTAAATTAATTAGCATCCAGAAACTCAATATCGTGAGCGATGCGAGCACGATTTAATTGAAGTTTAGAACAGTAAATACTTAAGTCTATTTGAAACTGAATAATTAATATTAACAGCGCGAAATATAACTTATAGGCGTGAGTGAAGTGAGCGCGAAAATTTTTCATTAATTTGACCTCGGGGGCCTGCAACTTAAAACTGTTTGGGTACTTACCTACTAAACATATTTCGACCTGGGATGGCCTTGGGATTCGACTAAACAGTCATAGTTGGACTCGTGGTTTGCAGGCTCCCTTTTATCGGAGGTCTAAGGGTAGAGCCCCACACGCCTTAGGATCAATCCGCCACTGTATAAATCATTGCTACTAAGTACTAACAGAAATACTTAACGGGACTCTACAAGGGAGCAATCTGAACTGTAGCCTAGAAATGGAGTCTGTCCTGGGCAGATACGAGGAGGAGGAGGAGGCCGGGGAGGGCGAGGTCAGCGGCGTCAGCATCAGCGTGTGCGTCAACACGAGCGCGGAGGAGCCCACGCCGCCGCACAGCGCCGCGCTGCTCACCGTCAGCGACAGGAGACTGCCGCACCAGAGGTAACACTAGATGGCGTCGTTGTAAAGCCAAAGGAGTTTGCTGCGTCACAGGTAACACCAACATTAGAGATAGGGTAAGCCATGCGCATTCATCCCGACTTATTAGTCGGGATATATGCTATCCGTTTATTGATTGGTCCTTCAATCACGCTGCAAGAGAGCTACGGAAAGATGAGATTTTTTATAGTTGAGAACCTGGAAAGTGACATGCGCTCATTTTTATGCCACTATTAACGCTATAGTTTCTTATAAAGGGGTATTTGTTCAGGCACTCGCTGCGAAGATCGTCAGCCATCGACAGCCGCGAACTGCCGTCTCCGCTGCAACCGCTGCTGGGCGACGACTCGTGCGGAGAAGTGCTGCTGCCAGTTCCGAGGCAGCCGTCAGGTAAATGAGCCACTGCTATACTCGCTCTAGGTACTTTATGAATGTGGAACAAAACAAAAATTGCATTTTGTATTATTTATTAACCACGCCTTGATGAATTTTTCCCTTTTGTCGTGTAATTTTAAGCACAAACTAACTTTTTTTTTGCTTTTTATAACGATCGTCTGGAATCTTCCTTTTAATTATTTAGAACGAGCATCATCCAATAACAAACAAATTAATAGTATTTCATTACTTTAATTAGTTGAAATATAACATTAATTAATTACCTATATGATTTGAGTCGATAGCGAAACTCGCTTTCTAACTTTTCGGAATTATGTGCGTTTTAAGCAATTAAGGTGGCACGTTTTCCATACTAATTTATTATTACCATTTAAGAACGAATGGATTATATAGGGTGTAAATGACATCTTAATGAAAACTTTGAGGTAAGGTTGCATTTAATGTGTTATGTGAAAATACTGAATTCATTTATGTCAGAAATGATTGGTTTCAAATATTGCCATTTTTGAGCGCGCAATGTATTGCATACAACGCGATCACAACGCACGCAACGCTCCGCGCAAAATTCACAATATGAGACTTTTATGAGTTAAAGCGTGGCTTTGACGTCGCGCGCCCGGCACTTCTTTTGACTGCGCCGCGAGGCTCATTATAAATTCAAGGCCAGTACGAATGTAGGTTAAAGACCTGTATTCACACTAGTTCACTAGCAATCAGCTGTTCGACGAAAATCTTAAATTTGATAACATTACCGTTTTAAGTGAAAATAATGAAATAATTACTTTTTCATTTATAATTGCGTTGAGACAGATAGTAATAATGATTTTATACAGTATTCAGTTAAAAAAGAGGTAAAAAATATCGGAAATTTCATGGAAAATTCGACGAAAAATTTCACCACTGGGGAACCTAGAATCATGTACTGAATCCGTGGGACGCGTTTTGGACAACATGTCTGAATACACCCTTTATATTTACACTGAAATTACATCGCACAGCCTTAATTTAATGTTTAATTTGCGGAAAATTTTATTTACATAAAGAAAACATTACATAAACAGCTAACGGTGAAGTAAAGCCATCTCGGTCAGCTAGGCAAAACAGCGTTTAATAGATGACTATTATAATAATTATTAAGCTGTCTATGTAATGTTTTCTTTATGTAAATATAATTTCGCGCAAATTAAAAATTATATTAAGGCTGTGCGATGTAATTTCAGTGTAAATATATAATCCAGTCGGCCTTGAATGGTAACATGAAGTTATAGTATGGAAAACGTAACACCTTAAATATCACATTCTTCAACGGTGAAGCAAAACATTGTGAGGAAACCTGCATGCCTGACAGTTCTTCATAACGTTCTCAAAGGCGTGTGAAGTCTACCAATCTGCACTCGGAAAGCGTGGTGGACTACGGCCTAAACCCATTTTGAGAGGAGACCCGTGCCCTGTATTGGACCGGTAAAGAGTTGATAATAATGATGATGACGTCGATACTAATAATAATAATTAATGTGACGATCCATATCGTGTTGATGAAAGAGGAATATGAATGAATAATTTAACAGGGAGTTCTTATAAATTCTTATGACTCATAGAAATGAGCTTCTCAAGTTTTATGCAGATCGTTAGAATACAAGATGACTTTAGTCGAGAGGTGCAACGAAAAATTGACGTCAGATATATAACACGTTCTCATTTACGTGCAACAAGCAACGGCTGGTTTGCACAATAGACAATCACCTTTCTTTTATGACGCGAGAAATTGCAGCAGAAAATAAAAGCAAGCAGAAACTCGTTAATATTCAATCGCGTTCCTACTTTTTAGGGTTCCGTAGCCAAATGGCAAAAACGGAACCCTTATCGATTTGTCATGTCTATCTGTCTGTCTGTCTGTCCATCCGTATGTCTGTCCGTATGTCACAGCCACTTTTTTCCGAAACTATAAGAACTATACTGTTGAAACTTGATAAGTAGATGTATGCTGTGAACCGCATTAAGATTTTCACACAAAAATAGAAAAAAAAAACAATAAATTTTGGGAGTTCCCTATACTTAGAACTGACACTCAAAATTTTTGTTTTTCATCAAACTCATACGTGTGGGGTATCTATGGATAGGTCTTTAAAAATGATATTGAGGTTTCTTATATAATTTTTTTCTAAACTGAATAGTTTGCGCGAGAGATACTTTGGTAAAATGTGTGTGTCCTCCCCCCCCCTGTAATTTCTAAAATAAGAGAATGATAAAACTAAAAAAATATATCATGTACATTACCATGCAAACTTCCACCGAAAATTGATTTGATTGAGATCTAGTTATTAGTTTTTTTTAATTATAGATAATGGTACGGAACCCTTTGCGCGAGTCCGACTTGCACTTGGCCGTTTTTTTATTTTTATAAAAAGACTATTCCTATGCTAGCTGTAGGGAACGCTTTTAAGAACATTACGATAAAAATAATAGTCATTAATGCATCGATTTTTCTTATCAAAACTTTCGTCGTATTTAATTCTGAAATTAAGGCAAAATCATCGTCTTGTATGTATACAACTAAACAGACACTTCAGAACTAAAACTGTTTCGCAGTTTTGAACATTTGAGTTTCGAATGCCAACCGTGAATATAAGTAATATCACACGCAGGGATTGAGAGGAATTGGCCGTAACTCAGTGCACAATTTATTAGTACGGAACAGCCGGTCTATTGGTATACCTATACTTAGGTATAAGGCGTCGTCCTCATTGGCTAACGATCGTGCGATCAAACGATGCGATTTTGATGCACGATCGAATCTAATATATGAATCCCCTAAGGGTAAGATCTATACAGCGTACTCTGACTCTACTCAGAGCCAAAGACAAAATTAAAATGAGACATATTTATGTCCATTTTAATTGTCTTAAGTCTGAGTGGAGTTAGAGTACGCTGTATAGATCGCAGCATAGGAGTGTCCTCATTGAAGCTCGCTAGTCATCGCGCGATCGCACTAGGTACTTACTAATTTTCATCGTGCGACCAAATCGTATAGTTTGATCGTACGGTCGTTAACCAATTAGGACGACGCCTTAGTCAATAGCCAAAATTATTAATAAATACTATTAACTACTACATCAACGAACAACATAAAGCTGGATCTCCACCAAAGAAAAATTGCCAACTTTTAGGTCTCCGTCAGAATGGCTGACGTTATATCACAAATTCAAGTGAAACCATATCTATAATTTAGTAGTTTTTTAGTAGTATTTGGTAGTTAAGATAAAATATTTAGTAGTTCAATATAACCAAAATTAAATGAAAAATAAAGTGCGCCGCCAAGCTGACGTCACGTTGGCGGGTGGAATTTTAACGGCGTACAATACTTTGAATATATATATGTCAAATTTTAGTAGTCTTTTGGTAGTTTAATAAAATTATGTTAAATCTTCTTCTTCTTCTTCTGGGCAGGTGTCCGCACTTAAACCAATTGAGGTCTGTTGTGCGTGTTCTGCCTCTCCCATTGGTGTCTTCACTCCAGCCACCCTATGTCGCTCCAGAAGCTCAGCAGGCCGCCCAGGTTGCCAAAAACTTCTTGGAGTGAGGCTGGGGATCCTAGGTGGATCTCGCGTTGTTCGGCGACGCCCGTACACTCCAGGAGCACGTGCGCTGGTGTTTCGTCCTTCTCCATGCAGGCCCTGCATAAAGGACTGTTTGTGACACCTATAACGAAAAGGTGTTTGTTTAATGGGCTGTGCCCTGTTATGAGTCCCACCACCTTCCTGAGTTTACCTCTGTCTAGGCGCAGTAGTTTGTTAGTAAAATGTTGGTTCAGTGTAGGAAAAGTTTCTTTAGTCTGACGGCAGTCAGTAGCATTTTTCCAGATAGTAGAATGCTCCTTACGTGTTAGTTCATGCAACCAGGTCTTATACTCACTGAAGGGAATGGGTACCATAGGTTCCGGTCCTGCCACCCTCAGTGTCGTGGCCCTACGTGCTAGTTCATCTGCTGCCTCGTTGCCCGGGTCTCCGTTATGGCCTTTGACCCACCGTAAGGTGATGTCATTGGAAGTGGAGAGTTTTTCCAGGGCTTTGTGACAGTCCTGTATGAGATGAGATGTTGATGTGGTACTTGCCAAGGCTTTGAGAACGGCTTGGCTGTCCGAGTTGATATTAATTGTGGAGTTTGTTACCTGTCTGTAGATCATGGCTAAGACTGCTGTTGTGATTCCAACACACTCTGCTTGGAAAACAGAGTTGTCCTTACCAAGTGCATGACTTATCTTTATGTTGAGTTCTTGGCAGTAGGCTCCAGCTCCTGTGCCGGTTTTGGTTTTAGATCCGTCTGTGTACACTTCTATCGTGTTCTGGGCTGGTTTCGGATCGTTATTTCCATCTACATTAATTTTGTAGTTCCTTTCTAGCGTAAATTGTTTGCTGGTTCTATCACACTTCCACTCTAATCGGGGTTCTTTATTGAACCCTTGAGTTAGAATTTTAGTGTGTGCTGTATTGTATCCTTTCCATAGACCCAAATTTTTGAGTCTGAGGGCTGCGAGTGTTGCTTCTTCTCTGATATGTAGTTGAAGGGGTGTTATTCCCAGTATTACCTCAATTGCTGTTGTTGGCGTCGTATTCATGCAGCCAGTAATGGCGAGACATGCTTGTCGTTGAAATTTTTGTAGTTCTAGCTGGGTAGTTGTAAGAAGTGTTCTCGGCCACCACACAAGTGCGGCGTATGCTAATGCACTTCTTACCACTGTTAAGTATAACCATTTCATTATTTTTGGTTTTAAACCCCAAGTTTTCCCCAGCATGCGTTTACATTGATGTAGTATTATAAGTGATTTCTTGATTTTGTCTTCTGTGTGCCTTTTCCAATTGAGCTTGGAGTCAAGAATAACTCCGAGGTATTTCGCCTCAGTGGATAATTTAAGGCTTGTATTGAACAAGGTTGGTGGTTTGTTAAGTTCTACTTTCCTTTTGTTAGTAAATAGAACCATCTCTGTTTTCTTAGGATTCACCGTTAGTTCATTCTCTCTGCACCACTTTTCGATTAGTCGCAGAGCCCTTTGCATAATTTCATAGAGTGTATTTTCTAGTTTGCCGCTAATTAGAATAGTAACATCGTCAGCATAACCAATTGTGTAAAATCCATTGTTGTTCAGTTTTGTTATTAGGTCATCAACCACGAGGTTCCATAAGATTGGAGATAGAACCCCTCCTTGAGGGCATCCTCTCGCTACTATACCTTTAGTGGTTCCGTTGATGTCCAGGTGTATAATTCTTTGTTCAAGCAGTGTTTTTATCCAGCCGCGTAGTGTTCCTGGTACATTATATTTTACCAGGGCTTTGTCTATGCTATTAAATGTTGTTTTGTCAAAAGCTCCTTCAATGTCAATGAAAGTACTTAGAGTAGACAGTTTATTCTCGAGTCCGTGTTCTATCTTAGATACAACGGAGTGCAGTGCGGTTTCTGTTGATTTGCCCGTACTGTAAGCGTGTTGGTGTGGATGTAATGGTTTATGTTTTAAGGCTCCGTCTCTGAGGAATCGGTCAGCCAGTCTTTCCAGTGTTTTCAGTAGAAAGGATGTTAGGCTTATTGGTCTGAAGGATTTTGGTGAAGTATAATCGCTTTTCCCTGGTTTGGGTAGGAAGACTACCTTCACTTCCCTCCAGGCTAATGGTATGTAGTTGTAAGCTATGCAGGCCTTGTATATTGGTTCTAGCCAGGGTATTATTTGGGTTTCACCCCATTGTAAAAGTGCTGGGAAGATACCATCGATCCCTCCTGATTTGAAGGGATGAAAGGTATCAATAGCCCATTTTATTCTGTTTGAAGTGACAATTCTGTTTGCAATTTCCCAGTCATCTTCTGTTGGGTGGTTGTTGGAGGTGTTTTCCCAGTCAGGTGAGTCTACTATTCTACATCCTGGGAAGTGTACCTCAATCAATGTTTCACTTATTTCTTTATCGTCTTTGGTGTATGTTCCATCGGCTTTCTTCAGTGAGCCGAGTGTACGTGTGTTCTCGTTCGCTAAAATTTTGCGGATACGAGTGGCAGAGTCGTTCGATTCTATGTTTGTGCAGAACTTTTGCCAGGAGTTTTTGCTTTTTTCTCTGACGCGTTTGTTGTATTTGCATTGGGCTTCCTTAAATTTGTCCCAGTCGTTTTCTTTCCTGGTGTTCTTGGCTCTGTTGAAAAGATGTCTAAGGTTTTTCCTCATCCTTTCCAAGTCAGGGCCCCACCAGCTGTTCTTCGGTGTTTGTTTAGAGTTGTTTTTCCTTAGTGGGCAAGCTTGTTCGTAGCTTGTTTTAATTATTTCTGTAAGTGTTGTAACGTTGTTTTCTATCTTATAGATATCATCGATAACTTGTGGTTTTGTTGTGCCAGACCTGTCGGTCAGCATATTTTTGTATTTTGATCTGTCGGTTTTCCTCGGATTTCTCCTCGGGGGGTGTTGTGTTTTAATCAGATCTATCTCGTAGCATATACGCCTGTGATCAGAGAACGATGGTTCATCACTGACGCGCCAGTTTTTAACCTGGTCTGCAGTTGCAGATGATGCCAGGGTTAGATCAATTATGGTTTGGTACCTGCTTGATACGAAGGTTGGTTCGGTGCCTATGTTTAGTATGTTAAGGTTAGTTGTTAGTAGGTAAGAGACAAGTTGCTCACCTCTAGTATTGTTGGTTGTACTACCCCACAGGGTGTGGTGTGCGTTGCTGTCGACAGAGAGGATTATGTCTATGTCGTTGTTCTCACAGTGCATGATGAGGTCCATCAAAACTTTTGTTGGTATTTGGTCTTCGATAGGCATATAAACCGATGCTAACACCAAAGGTTTTGGTGTCATTCCCTTGCCTTTTTGTATTCCGTTGTTTATTATTACTGCTGTTAAATCTCTGGAACAGTATTGCGTTAGTAGTAAAGCTGTGATACAGCGTGGAATGTAAATGCATGTTCTTGGTGGTTCATCGTTGCTGTATGAAAAGATCTTACCATTACAGCTTCCGAGCCCATATATGTTTTTGCCCCTGACCCACGGCTCCTGAATCAGTGCAATGGTCTCGGCTTCAACCTCCAGCTGCCTTCGTAGTGTGGCCGTGGCTAGGTGTTTATGCTGGAGGTTGGTCTGGATTACTTTTATTGATTCGCCCTCTTCGCCGATGGTTGGTCGGCGGGGGCTGTTGCATCTGGGGCGTTGTTTGGCCTTTCTTCCTCCCGAGATGTATATTGGTTCTCCCGGGGGTCCGCCAGCACTGCCTCGATGTTGCTGAGTACAGCGCTTACGGAAGGCTCTGGAGTGTTGAGGCGTTGGTCGGTCGGTCTGTCCACGTCCATGACTCCCTCCACATCAAGCTCTCCTCGGTCTTCAGGTGCTGAGTTGTGTTCCGGTGGTACATCACTCAGTCCTTCACTCGTGAAGAACTTGATGTAGATCGAGCCTGTGGAGTAGGCGACCTTCCTTCCTCGCGCCAGTATTGTAGGCAGCTCTTCCTTGGGGATTCCCAAATATAGGAAAACCCCTGGAGGGCTGCAGGTGGATCTCCAGTAACTGTGTAGGGTCCACCGCGACACGCTGTACCATGGGTTTTGGAAAGATAGGACTTGGTGTAGTTGTCCTATCTCTCCATCGTAGTCGGGCACGTAAAGCCCAGACCTTACCCTTATCGGTATTTCGGTTTGGCGTATCACGGTAAGAGCCAGTCCGTTTCTGGGTGGTGTTAGTTTAGGTACCACAACTTTTAGCCAGCTTAGAGCTTGCTCGTCGTGGCACCACATTTTTAAGACGCCCTCACTGAGGAAGGCCTTTCCCTCGAATGCAGGTGCATAGCGGGTCTGGCCTGGTGCTAAGGGTTCGATACAGGCCGCGAAAATCGCCTTCTGTATCTGTCCCTGTATAGCACTTGCCTCAGTTTGGGTCAGGTCGGTTCTGGGTAGGGTTGTAATGGCAACACTGAGATGTGATAGGGCTGCCTTTGCGTAGGAGCCCTTCTCATCTCGGTTCTGCCGGTGTTCGGTGCGCGCCCGTTTGTGCTCGCCTCTGGGTGAGAGAGTGTCATCGAGCCTGTCTCTTTTTGTGGAGTGTTTGGTCGATGACGTTCCCGGGCCGTTATGTTTATTGTCTGGTGCGCCTCTGTTACGCTTCCTAAACCGCGGATGTGCCCGCGTGTTAGGTAGGTCGTGGGCGTTCTGTCTGTTGTCGGTTGATGTTGTTGTTGTTGTTGTTGATATTGGAGGTCGAGCGCTGTTATAACCTCCGAGGACCGTTGCGCCCTGCGTCTGGACTGGGTTCCCTTTGGGATCGGTATGACCACCTTTGTTCACCCTATCCTTGACGGCAGTTTGCCCAGTCCTGGTGGTGCTCGACTCTCCCACGGCTCTCGGGTTACGGTCAGGGCCCGGTCTCTGCCCGTCCGCTGGTCCGTCCGCAGAGCGTCCAGGGGTCGCGACGGAGCGCGCTAGAGAGCAGTCGCCACTAAGTGTCGTTCGCCCCCCGCGCACCCCCCCGCTTCCCCCAGCCGATCCACCGGCGGTCTCGGTCGGGCAGTCGGAGTCTTCCCGTTTCCCTCCGCCTCCATTCCCTACGGTGTCGGTCGGTCGGTCTCTATGTGGGTCCGTCCGTTTGTCGGTTGCCGTTTGTTCGTCCGTCCGTTTGGCCGTCCGTCTGTTCGTCTTTTTCCTCTTCAACTTTTCCTTACGTTTGGCACTTGGGGCTACGAGCGTCCACGTACTAAAGTCTGGTGTGGTATCGGGGATTGCTGAGGCCAGTGTAGTCATGTCCAGTGGGCTTGCTGGGGTCGTCGGTCTGTTCGTGCTTGAAAATGGGTCTTTGCCCCCTCCAGAGTACGAGGGGCAGCCTGGGCCCTGGGCGTCGTCCGGAGTCGTCGCCTGGGTGCCAGGGTGGGATTCGGATATAATATCGCTACCCACCTGGAGTACTATACGCGTTTTGAGATCCATTTCATGAGAGAGAGAGATAAGGGGTGTGTTTATTCTGTGAAGTATTTGAGTGTCTATGTGTGTAAGTGTATGTAACGTGTGCGGGATTTGAAGGATTAATTGGAAGGAAGGGTTGTATAATGGTGTTAGGGTAAGGATGGGATTGGGGATCACGGGACTGAGGTTTTCAGGGCCTACCCCATGCTGGGGGTGACACGGGGTAGTCCTTCTTGTCCAGGGTCCTTAGGACACCGGCGATCCGCAACTCCGCCGACCCGCCCGGTTGCATGAAGGGTGCATCACTTGGCCTGGCCAGCGAATGCTTAAAGCATCAACTGGCCCTACCGTGCCGGGATGTTAAATCTTATTCACGCCTTTGTTTATAGACTGGAAAATATATTTTCTTTTTCTTCATCGGAAACGCCTGTGGAAATTATCATAGCAATCTTTCTGCAGAACTAATTTAATTTCCACAGGCGTTTCCGATGAAGAAAAAGAAAATATATTTTCCAGTCTATAAACAAAGGCGTGAATAAGATTTAACGTAATTTTATTAAACTACCAAAAGACTACTAAAATTTGACATATATATTTTCAAAGTATTGTACGCCGTTAAAATTCCACCCGCCAACGTGACGTCAGCTTGGCGGCGCACTTTATTTTTCATTTAATTTTGGTTATATTGAACTACTAAATATTTTATCTTAACTACTAAAAAACTACTAAATTATAGATATGGTTTCACTTGAATTTGTGATATAACGTCAGCCATTCTGACGGAGACAACTTTTAGTGTTTCTGAAAAGTTGGGTCTCCACTCTCCACCAAAAAAATTGCCAACTTTTGTGTTATTAACACGTGTTGGTGACAAAAGTTTCTGTAAAGCTGGGTTTCCACCAAAGAAAAATTGCCAACTTCAGTGTTGTCAACACGACGTGTTGGTGACAAAAGTTTTTGTAGAGCTGGGTCTCCACCGAAGAAAAATTGCCAACTTTTGTGTTGTCAACACGACAACGGTGACAAAAGTTTTCAATTTTTGTTCGGTGGAGAGCCAGCTTTAAAGAGTTCGTGTCCCCGCAGGCGACACGAACGCGTCGAGCGAGCTGTCCCTGTCGCGCATGGTGAGTGAGAGCCTGCCGCCGCGGCCCTCCATCGTGCTGGACTCGTCGCAGCTGCCGCGCCAGCGCTCCGCAGAGACGCCGCAGACCGCGCCCGCGCCGCCGCCCGCGCGCCCCGAGACCATGTGCTAGAAGTACTACCCACTATTACTATATTGACAAATTGGTAAATCCCAAAAGTTTTATTTTAGCCCGGAGGATTTTTTGTTTATTTATTCAACTACAAGTTAACTGCAATTTCACGTGATGGAAGTGACGATGAAGTTTAAGATGGAAGCGGGCTAACTTGGAAGAAGTATGCCTATTGCATACCCCTGATCGGTTTCGATGTGGCATCGTACCGGAACACTGAACGGCTGAACGCTTGGCGGCACATTTTTGACGGTAGGGTGGTAACCAGCCACAGCTGCAGCCTCCCACCAGACCAAACCAGAGACAATTTAGAAATTGTAAAATTCCAAATTTCCCCTGCCGGGAATCGAGCCCGGATCCTCGAGGCCACTTAAATATAAGACCACAGTGCTCGCTACTGCGCCAAAACTTCGTCGGTCATCAAATTCGGTCGTCAAAACTTTTCTCGTCTATAATCTATATATATAAAACAAAGTCGTGTTAGTTCGAACACTTATAACTCGAGAACGGCTGGACCGATTTTCATGGTTTTTGATTTGTTGTATTTGTCTCCATCCAGAATAGCATAATAAATATTAAAAACATTAGAAAATTGACGAAAAATTAAAATACGAGAAAAAACATTTTCCCATACAAAATGTTCACGGGTTTCCTAGCTGTCAAACAATGTCGTCCCGTCGATACGGTAAACTCCCACCCGTACCTCTCATACAGTACGTAATATATCTTCTGTGCGTGTGTTTGTCACCGGGCAGGACGAAGTCTGCCGGATCCACTAGTAATACATAAAAGTTTTCACTTTCAGATAAGTTCCAGTAAAATTAAATGTAACAAGCAGTTATAGAAGATTTGCACAAGAATAATGATGACCAAAAATCTTATAAAAACGCTCGAGAGAAGCTAAAGCGAGAACGCCAAAAATATTGCAATAAGTAATATTATTTATTAAATTTTAATTTTTTAACTAACGACAATGAAATCGTAAAAAATATACGAAAATCGGTAGATGGGTCCACCTAGCCTGCAGAATTCAGCATCGACACTAGATGATTAGATAAGTACTAGTGTCTTAAAACTGACATGAAAAGATAAAATATGTAATTTGATATTTGGAACAATTATAAATGTAGATTGTAGATATTTATTATTCTATTTCATTTTGTAAAGATTACAAAAATGTATGTTATTGTATTAAGGGTTAATCCTAGCACTTTTACAGCATAATAAATCTACGGACATTTTTTATTAAACATGTTATAGGTAAGATTGAGATCTACATTTAATTGGTTGTCTTGATTTGAAAAAGTAGAAATCGTATTTTTGTGGGTTTGTATAAAATAGTTTTCAATCAATTTTGTAAAGGATTTATAAAACGGGAAAGTTATCGAGAAGTTGTTTATATAAAAATTTCACAAAAATCGAGGATAAAGCTGTGGTTAGATGTCCATTTAGGTAACAATCGATACAGTCCAGAAACGATCATGCGACGCGGGCGCTATGTTGGTTTTTAGACTTTCAAAACACGCCCGTACACACGTTTGATTCCACAAACTAACCTAATTTGTCACGTTGTTCTTCGTTGTTACGTTCATTATTCTAGGCTTTTCGGTTATTACATTCAAATTGTTATAATTTGTGACGTCCAACTTTACAGTCTTTGCACAATTTAAGGGCTGTTAATTTTATGTCACACCACTTCACAACGAACACGTTGTGAAGTGGTGTGACATAAAATTTTATGCAAATGGCGAGAGAAACTTGCTACTGGGTGGAAACTGGAAGTTACTAAAATATGTCAAAAACCTTGCGAACCATTTCGCCAATGAAAAAAAATTTTTTTTTTTAACTAATATTATGCAAAGTAGGTACAATATTGTTCATAAACCAGTCTAAATGGGGAGGCCATTTTGAAACCCCTTTTCCCAATTTCGCCTATCTTTGCATTGACACGGTTTTAACGAAAAACCTTTTGTAATTTTCACAACGACCATTGGCACAATTGTAAAATAACAATTACCTACATAATTAGATAATTCATATTTTAAGGTAGGTACCTAGCAAAGAGCGTCAGTAAAAAAACATTTGTAACTAATTGATGCTTAAATATCAAGTAGATACCTACCTACTTTATTTTTTGTCGCCACAATCAGAACTGCTATTGGTATTTTTATATACAATTCTATAAAGTCAGCGAATAAAATATTGAATAGGTAATGGATTGCATTAAAATGCGCACGAAGTTAAAAATAGTGGTCGCTATTTATCAAGGTGACTGCGCACATTTATTATCGCGGGAAAATCCACCTTTCTTTCTTTCTTCTTCTTCAGAATAAAGGCAAAAAACCGTTATGGTTGCTCTACACTCTTGCGACGACAGCACGTGAACACCGCGAGACAAATTTTAAGAGCGATGCTACAAGGCGCGTTGCGGCGTTCTACACAGAAAAATCCGTGGTATATCACACGGTGCATTACGGAAATGTGACACGTTGCTCTAAAGTGTTTCTTCGGCGCCGCTACGGCGCGGCGCGGCGTCCTATACAAAAAAAATCCGTGATGTGTCACAGCCCCACGAAACAAATTAGCGCTGCGTACCGAACACCGCATTTCATGCCTCGCAACGCCTGATATCTGTTTTATAGATAGCGAAAAGTTAAAAAATTTGAGTGCAGAGGGACATATTTCTTGCCCAGTGTAGAGTGGGCTTTATAAGTGCTGACGCGTACTGAATTGAACACATTTCTTTTCACATATTCATATCTTATTTTTTTAACCATCATTTTCTCAGTAACAGGTACTTAATATCATCGAAAATAGTTATATAAAAAGCATTTGATTTCAAGCATTTAAATTAAATTATTGTCTCAGTCGTTTCAAACAGAACTTTGTTTGTGAACCAATTTTCATCCAAAATAAATTTAAACAACAAAACCGAATAAATATTTATGGACATTTACGTAACACTATTGCATACATTTAATTGCTATAAAAGTATTAAAGATTTATTTTCAACCTACATAATATTATGTAAATCATCAACAAATCAAAAAAAACTACTCTATGTATAGGTAGATACTAAATATTTTGGATTTATATGTAACATGGAAATATTGACAAAAACTTATTTTTTCGGGGCTTTTTTCTGGTTTATACATTGTTTCTGGACTGCTTTTGATCGAAATTTCTTTCTAAATTATTATTTGTTGAAATATTTTGTAATAGGTCACTCGATACCTAATTATTCTTTTACCTATTTCCGCATTTAGGCCGACGTTCCAACAAAATCTCAATGCGATAAAATAAAATGCTGCATGAATAATTATTAATGCATGAAATATTATTGCAATATTATTATAAGATTATCTTTATATCACTATCACTACATATTTAAAAAATGCACTTTTCAAAAGTTACAAGTTTAAAGTCAGTTCAGTTAAGATTCTATATCTGTAAGTATACTACATTATTGTAAAAAGGAATTGACATTGTACATTCTGAAACCACTGTTAATGAGGATTCTTGTACATAGTAAGAATATATTCTAGACAATGACAATACAAAATGTAGTGCTCATGGTGTATATAATAGTATCCAACGTACGGAATTGCCGTAGAACATAAATATATTGTTATAGAGGTTAAGATTAAAATCGCATGTGACCAGGTAAATGAGTGAATTAATTAAGGGATACTCGAAACTTTTCAAAAGTACGACTGGCTGGCAACCAAAAATTTACGAGTAAAATGAGCGACGAACTAGAAAAAGCAATAATATCGACAAATATATTATTTCTATCTCGGACATCTTCCTCGCACATCTCTGGAAGGTCAGCTTTAAGATCTGTATAAAGTACTTAATAAGCTGTTGGGTAGAATAAACATAAAATAAGATGATCATTTTCCAATATTTATAACTTAAGATTTTTTACTATAAATGACGCTTTTGAAAACTTGGCTCTTTTTTCTAAAAACTTTTACTGTGCTGTACTTTGCTGTATGTACTTAAGAATTCTTAATATTTTACATATCGAAAAAAACTGTACCTACAGTGTCTGGTATTACTTAGTGCAATTGTTTTCATGCATAATCATTTTGTAATTATCAAATGTAATAAAAATATTTATTGTCCTTTTTTAACGTTCGACAAGAAAAAGTTTTGAACTTGTAATATTATTCCAGGTAAAAACTCTTAAGTTGAAAAAACTTAAGAGTTTTTAACGATGTAATTATTTTACACAGATCTCGGCCCTTAAATCACTTTTTCTTATAAAAAACCCCGATAAATATTTTCATTTTATAAATATTTCATCACAATGTGTTCAATTATACCAAAAATAATTGTGCAAATTATACAAATAAACATGTAAAATGGAATAATTTTCAACCCTTGTATATAAATATTGAATGAGACTTAGTAAATTATGTATTTGCTAATTACACTGATGTTTATAAAAATAAAATATTAATAAATGAATTAATGTTCTCTTTTTACGGTTATAAGTTAACTACAACTATTACCTAATTGATAAATATATAGATAACTTGTTATGTATTAAACCTCTGCTGTTTGGTTTTATATTATGATAATATATGTATTAGCCGAGTTAAAATAGACATTTCAATTCACAGTAATTCCGACAGAGCTGAATTTTGGTAGAGACCTTGGCTACACCAGTAGGAATAATGTGTCAAAACTCAAAAGTCCCCATTGATCCCATGTCTGCTAATGACATGCATGAATTAATGGGGACTTTTGACACTTTATTCCTACTGGTGTACCCAAGGTCTCTACCAAAATTCAGCTCTGTCGGAATTACTGCTATTTGATAACATTTTTACGTCTATTTTGGCTGCGTTATATGTACCTATATATTTTAAGCTATTAAGTAATTCAAAAATATAGAAATTCATTATTTAACTGGTGCTTTTAAAAAACATACAACTGAATTACATTTTAATAATTTATTTAAAAAATGAAACGTAATTTTTATGATTATTTAATATTTAATGCAATAAGTAAGTAATAATTATAGTTTTGGTAAATAAATCCGAAAGAGTATTGAGATGAAAAAGTATTTATTGCAAATTATCAATTTTAACTAGATGGACGAGTTTTTCTATACTTATAAAATAAGAATATTAGATATACTTAAGATAAGCGAAAATCATTTATAATGTTAATTGTAAATGTGGAAATGTTGTTTTATACCAAATGAAATGACTGGTCGGATGGGAGGGCCTTTGCTTTTCTTACCTAATACTGAGCTCAGACAAATCGACAAATAAGGATTAGAGGACACTATTTACATAAGAGGAGTAATTTATCTCTCTCTCTTAATTGAATATTAACTAATCAAAAGCAATGGAATATTGTGAAAACGCTTTAGAAACTAATATCTATGGTTTATCAGAATTCCGTTAAAAGATGTGGTTTCAATAACACAATAAATAACAAGATTTTTTAACACTTGATAATTAGAATTTGTAAATTATTTCTTAGTTTTAACAGGCTGCCTTTGGCGGTACCAATGTCAAGTGAAGCCGTTATTTGCCGTGTTTGACGCTTAACTTACGTATGTAAAGTGAGGCTGTTGCCTCATGATACAGTTCTAGAATATCGTTATATACTTAGTTTCTAGAACGTTTCTAAAATTTCGTTTACTGTGACTGGTCGATATTAAAATATGTAACAACCAAAATTCGTTTGCTTAGGGCGCGCTTGAGTCTAGCCTAATCTTTGATTATTATAATTAATTATTATAAAGTACATCTTATTGACTTTATCCTACCATAAAAAATCACTTGACTTACTTACACTTGAATTATTGGAATAAGTACTTGACATCACGATGCGATCGATGAATTTATCTTAATATGGTGTCCCCTTATAATTCGCTTTGCCTGAACTAATCTTACAAGGTCACTTTTCTTGTAAGTTGGTTAATCTATAAGATATTATAATTTTATTTGAAAAACTGCGTTTAATTTCAGCCTACTGCAATGACTTACTTTCTGACGGATGCCAGAACCGCGGGTGGGGAGTCATAAAATCTGACATAAATATTTTCAAAGTATTGTACGCCGTTTAAATCCCACCCGCCAACCTGACGTCAGCTTGGTGGCGCACTTTATTTTTCATTTAATTTTGGTTATATTGAACTACTAAATATTTTAGCTTAGCTACTAAATACTACTAAAAGACTACTAAATTATAGATAAGGTTTTACTTGATTTTATGACTCCCCACCCGCGATTCTGACGGACACGTGTTCAGGTAGTATAATAGCGCTAAGTTTTCGATCGTCCCTTTAAGGCGCTATTCCATTAGGCAAGTCTTGCATACAAGTATGATGTCATATCTGCATACAAGTTGCTTGCATTGGAAACATATTTTCAAGAGTGCGAATTGCATGTAGGTTTCACTTGCACATCATGGGTGGAAGACGTGCAACTAACATTTGCGCGTTTAATTTGCGCTTCACTTGAATAAAAATGCACAAGTTCAAACTACTTGATGCAAGTTGTAGCTTGTATGCAAGTTTGTTCAAGTTGCATGCAATTTGCACCTTGTATATGTACATAATATAACTAACTTGCCTGATGGAATCGCGGCCTTTACCCTATATACGTGCAATATTATATTTTCGGTGCATAATTTGAAAATTGAATTAAATAGACTTAATTTGTAAGTATAGAAAGTAATACAATGAGTATTAGTTTACCTACCTACAAATGGTAATTATCTATTATTATTATACTGGTTATTATTGTAGTAAATGAAGTTATCTATGTATCAATGAGTATTTATTGCTCCGCCAATTCTGGAAAGGTGACCTAATATATTATTATGTACTTTTAATATTTAAACGATAGCACAACTTTATAATATCATAAATTTTATTGATTCTACTTAATCTATTTTGCTTTTAGTATGTACTTACAATGTTTTATATCTACTTTTAAACCGTTATGGTCGTAAGAGTTGGTTGGGAACTTAGAAAAGTACCTAATAGAAAATTTTGTAAAATTGTGTACGTTTTCCGTGTAGACAGTTACTAAAGTTGTAAAACAGACGCCAGCCTTGAGCTTTATATCAAACAAAGCCCCACGGGAGAAAATATATTAATCAATTGCCTTATTGATAAATATTATGAGTACCTAGTATTACCCGCGAACTTGTCCGTTTAAAATTGCTTTTATAATATACCTAAGTTGTATATTGTAATGCAAAATGTTACACAGTTTAGACAATTTAGACTTCCAAGGTTACAATAATTCACACGTGGCTGAAAATTGGTAGGATTGTTCAAAACACTATTATAAATGAAATGTGAAAAAAGTATGCAGACATTTTTATAGATAATTATCTGATCTACAATTTTGTTCAATATAATTTTATGATAAGACTTACCGTTTTGCTGAAAACTCTTCGTGAAAACTTTGACCCCGAGTAATTTTTTTTCCAGGTGTCAGATCGATGAGGACTTTTCACATTTCATTTATTTTTATTTATATTCATTTCAAATTTTCATTTATATTTATTCAGTGTTTCGAACAATCCTATCAATTTTCAGTCAAATGTAAATAAACTGTGCGTGTCCAGGAGTAAATTTTTTTCCAGGTGTCGGATCGATGAGGACGTTTCACATTTCATTTATAACAGTGTTTTGAACAATCCTACCAATTTTCAGCCAGGTGTGAATTATTGTAACCTTACCTCTATTTTTTGGTCTAATTTGACCGGATTAATAGTCTTTACGAATAAAATACTTCCAAAAATAATTGCAAGATATTAAGAAGTAGCGGAATCGGTTCCGTCTTCATAATACAGATACATGTTATCTTTGCACGAAATTGGATCGAGATCGGCTCAGCGGTAAGTCGTGAAAGTCGGATAGACAGACAGACACTTTTGCATTTTAAATATTTTTACACACCCCGGACACTCATACAAGTGAACCACTGGCAAAGACAACGCTATACGTACTGCTAGAAGTACTTCTAGGTTGCGAACGACGGCGTGAGGAGTGAATATTGCCTCTTTTCGTAGTAATAATTATTCAAGTAGAATATTCTTTTTGATAATAGTGCGAATGAAAAAAATATCAGCTTTCATCAAGTACTTACCTCCTCAAAATTTTCCATCAGCTCTTCGGCAATTTCAAACATAATCTGTCCTTATTGGGATTTCTTAATAGATATAACTATTTCTGAGTGATAGTACTTCGTCTGTGTTATGTAAACATTGTACAATGATACAATAAAATATATTTGTGATAAAAATGTTTGTATTTTTATTTTGCTCTAATGACCCCCCACTTGATATTCGTAACAACCGTACTGAGGGGTTATGCCGACTTTGTACATTGTGGCAACGTTCATTGAAATTCGAGTATCGAAACACAATGACTTCAAAATGAAATGGATCTAAACTACCTTTTTTTAAGGTTTAAGTTCGTCCATACATCCTGCCATTCGTCTACAGCCCCAAGCGGCGACCCAAGCGTTTTAGCAAAATGAATATTCGAAGTACTGAATTACGACTTTAAAATAAGAGGCTTTCGTTGCATTTTGCTTTGATATTATAGTTTTTCGATATTCAAAATCTAGTAGCGTTATCGAGGTGTGCAAGCTCGGCATAACCGTACTCTATACACCGTCATCAACCTATAGACATTGGCATAGGTCTTCTTCTAGGTTCTTCCACACGCCGCGGCGTTTGTGCCGCTTGTATCCAACGGCTCCCGGCAGTTCTTCTGATGCCGTCGGTCCACTTATCTAAAGACTGCCTCGCATTTTTTTAATACAACATTTTTATAATAGTAGGTACTTATAAGCAGAGATTATAAATTCCAATTAAGCTTTCGCTGCATACCAATCTACTAGATACCTACTTAGTAATAATTGCTTTCTGCTAAAGTAAAAATGCTCGCAACTGCAATATTTCAGAAAAATTTAATACCAGCGAGATAATTTAATTTATAATATAATTGTGTTATACCTACCTAACTATTTACTTACAAAATATATAAAAAATAGATAAAATGGCATAGTTACTTACTTAAAAGCTTTAGGAAAACTATTGTAATATAAGTACATAAAATTTATGAAAATAGATGTATTTCTTACATAGATAAGGCTGGAATCTACATGTAAGTAGGTATTATAAACTTTTTATCATCTGTGAAAATATTTTATTCTAAAATTACGAATTCTAATGTGTGCCATTTTGTCACCCATCATCATCATCTTCTATGCGACCGGATCTTGCTGCTGACTTCACTCACATTTTCAGTATAGAACCATGGGTAAGTTGCAAGTTGTGGGTAAGTAGTAAAACAGAGTTTTTTGTTGTTATCGACTAGTATATAATGTTAAAGCACATCTTGTTTGAAAGGGTCCAGGATGGTTATCACGGTGGCGGGCTGGAGCGCGCCCATCTGCGCCTGGTACAGCACGTCGTTGATCAGTTTCTCCGCCAGTATCCTCATGTTCGGCTGCAGACCTCTTAGCTTCGCTGCGACGTTCACACCTGGAACGAGCTGTACTTTAGAAAAATACTAGCGCACCCGGCAGCCGTCATCCTACCCGGTGACATACCGACATCAGCGCCACCTACCGGGTCCACACGTGCGCTCAAACATACAGACAAACAGAGAAATTCTTTTAATTTATTTGTTCAGAAGCAATTTCAAAGCTTTCCACTCACCGATGGCATCGTATTCATCGGTGACCTCGGTGCAGTGTCTCTTGGACTTGTCCTCATCAAAGTTAAACGGCTTTTGCACTGGCGAGCCGCTCACTTCCACTACGGACTGATGCATGCCGTAGTGCTGGTAGTTCTGCATCTCGTCATAAGCATCCTCTTGCTCCGGTTCCACGTTTGGTTCATCACTATCGTCTTCTATTTGCTGTTCCTGAAATATTACAAAACTGTATTTATTTATTACTAGAGGATGCCCGCGACTTCGTCCGCATGGATTTAGGTTTTTAAAAATCCCGCGGGAACTTTGTTTTTCCTAAGCTCAGACTATTACAAGTCGCGCATTTAAATACAGTAATGAGTGTTAATTTTTAATAGCTCTTTCCCATCACTAAAGTTTTCCCAATCAAAGTCCCATCAAAATCGGTCCAGCATTTCGAAGACAGACAAACACAAATTTCAATGTACCCTAGATGATAATCCGGATGTTCAAAGGTTCCTCTTCCTGTACAATCCGGGTTCCAAGTTATATGGAATACTGAGAGTTGTGATGGCTGTAATTTCTGAACTACAAAACCAATGGCCTTGAAATATTTACGGAACAATCTTTAAGGAATTTCCTTTCTAACAAAAAGTTATAGATAAGTACGAACGTAAAAAAGCGGCCAAGTGCGTGGCGGGCCACGCGCAATGTAGGGTTCCGTAGTCACAATCCTGGAAAAACAGATATAACTCCTTAACCTATGAACCCTACTTAGCCATGATAGTTTTCCTTTAAAATTGATTATATATACCTACTTACTGCTGTGAATTTTTTCAAGTTCCTGTATACCTACTGCCATTTGGCTGATAGAGTGGGGGGACACTTGACTCTAATAAAAATTAGCACTTTAAAACATCATATTTTACAAACGGATCTAGAAATCGAAAAATGATGTTGCCACACCCACTGTATTTTTAAAAGACCTATTCAACGATACCCCACACTATGGGGTAGACGAGAAAAAAAATATTCATCCCCACTTTACATGTAGGGGAGCTACCCTAAAAAAAAATATTTATCAAAATTTTATTTCACCACTTTGTAGGCGTGATTAATATTTATACCCATGCCAAATTACAGATTTCTAGCACTAATAGTCTCTGAGATTAACCGACGACGGACGGACGGACAGACAGACAGACAGACAGACAGACAGACAGACAGATGGACGGACATGGCGAAACTATAAGGGTTCCTTGTTTACTACGGAACCCTAAAAACCACCCAAGTGCGAGTCGGACTCGCGCACGAGTTCCGTACCATCTATTTATATAAACGGCAAAAAAATCATGTTGATGTATAAATTAACCAATTATAAATTAACCATTAAATATTTATTTTATTCTGTTTTTTAGTATTTGTTGTCATATACAGAAATAATACATCTAATTTAAATAAGTAAATTCGATTTACCCTCAATCGACACTTTAATATTATTTTAAGAATATTAGCAATGATGAGGAATACTAATAATATTCCACTTTCCTCTCCAAATAAGAGAAAATTTGTGTTAGGAGTGGGTACACAAATAGTGGGATTTGTACCGTCGATTTTCGATCCACGCCCGACGACCGGTACCTACGCTATTGAGACTATCTATACTAATAAATAAAATTGAAGTGTCTGTCTGTAATTTCGAAATAACTACCACATATTAAGCTCATGTGGTTACTTGAACGATACCATAACCGAATCACACGTTTTTAAAATTTTTGTCTGTCTGTCTGTCTGTTTGAACGGGCTAATCTTCGGAACGGCTGAACCGATTTTGACGGGACTTTCACAGACAAGTAGAGGATTAAACAAGGAGTAACATAGGCTACTTTTTTAACCGACTTTCAAAAAAGGAGTTGTGTTGAAATCGGTAAATACAGATGTTAAAAACGCCCTGATAGGTATTTTCGCTGCGCGCGATCGCGACGGCCGACGCCCGCTCCCCGCGCCCGCGCCCCTGCGCCCTGCGCCCGCCGTACGCGGTACCGCGGTACGCCGCCGCGCGGCGGGGGGCGGGTGGACCAGAAATCTACTTATCCCTCAGGATTTGTGAAAAATCGAAATTCACGCGGGCGAAGCCGCGGGCAAAAGCTAGTTAATAAATAATTATTACAAATGGCAACACTGCCAATGTTTCGAAAACCCCGCTCACCGGCTCCGGCGACTGTTGTTTCTCATTGTTACTGCAGCCGCCGTCGTCGACCACGAACGACATCAGGTCGTAGTACCACAGCTGCGGCTTGTGCACATCCTCGGGGCTTTTCGCCCGTCTGCGGCTCGCCAGCACCTTCCTATGCTCGCGTCTCATACACGCGCGCAAACTCTCTATCTTCCGTACCACGTGAACTCTGGTGGCGGTCGGCTCGTACTTTTGCACCAGCTCCGTCAATCTCGTGACCGCTTCGTGTTTCTTCTCCCTGTGTTTGTACATTAGACACTGCGTGTCCCACAGACACGGCAGTTCTCTGTATAGCTCGATTAATTTTCTCAACAATTTACGCGGGAAAACTACGTGGTTGGAGTCCGCCATCTTGTATCGCGAGCGGCGCGGCGCGCGGGGCACTGCACTGAACGAACGTGTTGGGCTCGGCCGGCCCCCCGCCCCGCGCTCCTCGGTGCTCGCCCCTCGCCCCGCGGCGCTCGTACCTCGACCCGTCGCGTCGTTTATCTCAGCAAACAAGTATACAAACCCGCTCGATAGGTATATTACGCTCATGCTCAGTCCCACATTTTAAATAAATTATAAAATAAATCAATATTCAGACATGCACACACAACTTAATGCCTGTGTAACCTGTGTTATAGGTAACAAACGATTGATAATATCAGTCTGTTATACATATTTACATATAGTATAAGTACATTTAGTATAAAACATTTACTAAATGTATAAATACATAATACATACTTTGTATATACTTACATAAATACACCCAGACTCCGGGCGGGAATCGAATCCGCAACCCCGGAGTGGAATGCGGGGTCATTGCCAACCGCGCCAACGGGTCAGTCAATTGGCTCGTGCTCGGACTACGAGCGACGGGCGTCAGTCGTCATTAGGTTGAAATCAAAATTCAGCATCCGTTCGCATTCAGCTAATAAAATGATAGTTTATAGTAGTTTATGAAACAGTTGCATAATAGAGGTTATTAAAACATGAGTGTTTCAATATCTAATTATGTAGTTTCATACACTACTTTATCTAAATTCTAACCTCATATCTTAAAATCCAAACCATAAAATCTTGGTAATATTTGTCGTGAGTTTCCTTTGATTTTGCTGGCAAAAGATTGTTGGTCGGTGGCCAGGTGGAGTTAAATTCTGAAGAAAGTCAAAATGTGTACTTAGCTGTTTAATACATTAACGCGTAGTCCGATTTCATTCATTTTTTTTGTTAGAAAGGAAATATTTTAAAAATTGTTCCGTAAATATTTCAAAGTCGTAAATAATTTTGTAGTTCAGAAATTACAAAATAATTTAAAAAAAATAATTTAATTTAATTTCTAATTCAATATTTGATTTTGGGTTTACACCAAATAGCCCAGTGTCGATAATTTTTGAAACCAAGAAAAATCACAGTAGGATGAAACCCATTGGAAAAGGAGGAGAATATTATAAAAATAAAAGGAAAAATAATTTACGGGCGATCTGAGCTCGGGAAAAAAAGGGGGGGGAGTTTTAAGGGTAAAAAATGGTTTATCTCGATTTCCGGCAAAACTACAAGTCCTATGGAAAAAAATCAAATAGCAACGTTGTAGGTAATAAAAAGATCTACAACTTTTGTAGTTACACTTTTTTCACATAACCTCAAAATTTATGTGAAAAGTTCAAAAAACCAAGTTTTTGGTTTTTTATTTTTATCTTTTACAATAAATATATTTTTTTCACGGAATTTGGTGAAAACTTACCTTTTTATGTCCCAAATACACTGTAATTTATTTGATTTGAAATATTTTGTTTTTCTCTTATTTTTGACTCAATATCGAAAAAGCACCCTAATTTTCAATCGAAAATTCATCCGTCAAATTATCAGCTTTTTTCAAAAAGTAGGTGTGCGTTTTATTCTTTGAAGTCTCTACTTTTTGATGGTGTAAAAAATATCACCATAGTAAATCTTCTCAGAAAATGAAAAAAACCAGAGTTCGAATTTTTTTAATCTTGTACTAAAATATCATTCAATTTTAATTTTTTAGGTTATGTTACGTTAAGCATGTTATTTTTTAAAGAAAATATTACTTTATTACTAATATAATATTACTTTTTCGATATTTTCACATAAATTTTGAGGTTATGTGAAAAAAGTGTCAATACAAAAGTTGTAGATCTTTTTATTACCTACAACTTTGTCATTATATTTTTTTGCATAGGACTTGTAGTTTTGCCGGAAATCGAGATAAACCGTTTTTTACCCTTAAAACCCCCCCTTTTTTCCGAGCTCAGATCACCCGTAAATTATTTTTCCTTTTATTTTTATAATATTCTCCTCCTTTTCCAATGGGTTTCATCCTACTGTGATTTTCTTTTACTTTTTATTATTTTTAAAGGGATCTACCCTGGTCTAAAATGCCAAAATTTCTGGTTTGTAACTCATTTCGTCTGCGATCTAGAGACCTGTGACCGGCGGACAGATGGACAGACAGACGAGTGACATTAATAGGGGTCCGTTTTCACACTTTGGGTACGGAACCCTAAAAATGAATGAAATCGGACTACGCGATAATAAATTACAGCTAAGTACACATTTTGACTTTCATCATCTCTCCCAAGGGAACTGTGCTGAATTTCGGGATAAAAAGTATCCTATATGCTATTACGTAGTATGAACTTAAATCATGCCAAGAATTTTTTTCTTATGCCGGATCTCCCACCATAAGGAAGTGCTGGTTCGTCGGGTTCTGTATGTATTTAGGGTTCTGCACTCAAAAAGTAAAACCGAAACCGATTAACGACGATTTATAGTTTGTAAGCTGTGACCAAAACAAACGAACATTTTTTAAGTTTTTCTTTCACGATTTATTGCGATGTCTAGCTCGGAAATTAAATATTTCTTACACCCAAAATATTATTATGTTATTCATAATTATGTACGGAACCCTAAAAGAGCAAGGCCCGACTCGCACTTGGCCGGTTTTTTTAAATCACATTGAATGCAGTTTTTACTTAAAATCGACGCCATAATTCCCTGGGACCCACTATCTCTAACTGTTCAAAATGTCTCGTCCTGTATAATTAGGTATAATATTATACAGTATGTAGAAAAAAACCCTGTCAGATCCGAAAGGGAAAGATTGTTAGCCCACAGACATCACTGAAAAAAATATTTAAAAAATTTTATTCATTAAGATAAAAATGTTATTGTAATTTAAAATGCACATTTTTAGTGCCCTAATTCCCCAATATTGCGCAAATTTTTGAAATGTGACAACACCAGAGTCGGCGGGCGGCATCTTTTGTAAATTACCGCTGGCACGTGTAAGCCTGTAAAGGCGTGTTCACAATAAGCTTAGAATCGACCGGCGCAGCATATTGTTTGCCGACTAAAATAAAAAAAAAACAACCAAGTGCGAGTCGGCCTTGATTCGAGAGAGCCGCACTCTTTTAGGGTTCCGTACATAATTATGAACATAATAAAACATAACATAATATTTTGGGTGTAAGAAATATTAATTAATTTCCGAGCTAGACATCGCAACAAACCGTGAAAGAAAAATCCAAAAAATTTTCGTTTGTTCGGTCACAGCTTACAAACTACTACGAGCTAGAGACCTGTGTGACCGGCGCACAGACGGCCGGACGGACAGACAGACGGACAGACAGGCAGGCAGGCAGACAGACAGACAGACAGTAGAGAGAGATTAATAGGGCTCCCTTTTTACCCTTTGGGTACGGAACCCTAAGAAGCAACAAATCACCCAGCTCACACTCTCAATCAGTGGCCTGAGCTGAGCCACAGACTCACGTACCTACTGAATTGGTTAGTGTGATCAAAATAAAAACTATCGAATAATTTTATGAATAAAACTGCTGATTGAATCAGATAGTGCGCGTATCGCAGCCGGCTGTATGCATTTGCGTGCGTAATTACTGCCGCTGACAGAACAAGTCGTTGTTTAGCAGCAAACTGTAACACTAGACATACCTCCATACTATTGGACCCTAACGCGTAATGAGCATAATGTGGAGATGCCTTAAGCTATCCCGACCTTGAAATAAGTTTATTTATTTTATTACTATTCGTTTACACCAGGGATTCTCAAAGTATTTTGGGCAAGGGACCCCTTTTCCAAAATGAACTGATAGCTTAGACCCCCATAAACCAATTACATTAAAATCCTACCTCTAGTTTTCTCTATTGATACAAAATATTTACCAATTTAAAAACTTTGCGGTTGGTTAAGTGAGTAAACTTGACATCATTAATTGGTAAAATATTAATCATTCTTATAACAAGTTGGTACACGTAACACAACTTAGGTAACTTGAAATTTTGAATAAAGCAGGGTACTCACCTAGCCGTGCAGCATGTAACGTATCTGATACTGTATCAAGTGAGTACGTAGGCACGAGCCCGCTGCGAGCCGCTCGCCCGCGAAGCGCAATAAGTTCGTAGTGTCCCCCCTAGTGGCCGTATCACTGCGAACACAAAGGCGGCTCCCAATGTGCGCGTGGACGGCAACACGACCGTGGACGAGCCGTACCCACTTGCAAGTTGATACAGTATCAGATACGTTACATGCTATACGTCTAGGTGAATACCCTACTTAAGAACTTGTGTTAATAAACAGGGTTTGACACCTCGTCGACCCCCAAAATCAGTTTTCATTTATGTCGACCCCTGTGGTCGATATCGACCCCCACTTTGGGAATCCCTGGTTTAGGTACACAAATTTCGCTTTGTTAAAAGCCGTCATAAATGCCGCCAGTTCATACCGAAAGGCGGCGTCGGCTTCTTCAAAGACTCGACTGGGCGGCACGTCACAGAGGGTGGGCACGTGTCACCTCTGAAGTCCTGAAGTCACACAGTTTCGCGCGTAAACTGTTTCCGAGTGGTCGTTCCGTAGCTGTGTTTGTGTTCTGTCATTTCTGCGATATGTCTTATTCTAGTCAAGAGTATTTCAATATGTTAATGTGTCTGGGTGCTAGCTAGATGAAGCCTTAGAACTCTTGGATGTGGCTGTCCATCGGTCAATGTGGTTCTAGCATGATAGTGCCCCGCCACATTTCACCCGTTCCGTGCGTGAATACCTAAACGAGCAGTATGGAGAACGGTGGATTGGTAGAGGTGGACCAACTAAGTAGGTACGTGGCCAGCGCGGTCTTTTTTCTAAAGCAGTTTCATTTTTACCTCATTATAACCTGACCAAAGCTTTGTTTTAATTTTTTTAATTTGTCGTATTTAATATCCGTTCCAATATTACCTACCTTATTTTAACTAGGATTGATAATAATTAGGATCTGGTTTCTGTCGACGTATTGATTCAAAAACTAAAAGAAATGTTTAAAAGGATCAAAATAAAACATGTGCTATAGTAAGTAGGTACATAGTATTGTTCTGTATTGCCCGTTAAACAATAAAGGTAATTAAGTACAGCTGTGCCCTTGAAATCTCACGCCTATTATCTTTTTGTTGACGATAAGTACCTAAAATACTTTGTACCCGATAGGTACTTTACCCGATACCTACTGAGCGCTGACGCCGCGTCTGTGTTACCATGTGACTTTCCCCATTTGATAAAATTAAATTTTAGTTTTTTTAAGGGTAATTTTTTTACTTAGTATTTCAAAATGATTACCATAAATAGAACCAACTCACGATACCTAATTACAACGTCACGGATCTGACAGGGTTTTTTTTTACATACTGTATAAGAAATAATACTTTTAAATTAATAATATCTTTATTGACATTAAAGACGTAAAAATAATTTGAATTTCATTATCAAAAATCAACAAAGTGTAGGAATGTTTTAGGCATAGCTCGGAACCCGAAGAAAAATTTGGACCCAGTTTTGGATATTTATCCCATTAAGTATGATTAAAGAGTGAAACCGTTCTGATTAAGTATCTGAAAAAAAGAAAGAAAAACAGCTCGATTCGACTTTGATTTCGCTCAATATACCGAAATTAAACGGTTAATTAAACTTAAAATTCACATCTTTTTCCGCGTGGGATTATTAACCGAAATTTTCCGGCAAATTGAAACCGGTCCCAAGCCCTGGTATTGTTTAAGGAAACCTAGTGCTTCTTGCCTTTCTTCCTGCCTGCCTGCCCGTGTTCACGACAGCAATCCGTACAGGCGCTGGTGCTTGAAGCACTCTTCAGCGAAGATACGGATCTAAAATAGCACACATCGCAAACATTTTTTAAGGATCGCACAGACTTTCTACTTTTCTTCTCCTTGGGCATAATTCGGTCGAAAAGAGTATTAATTTTTGTTCTTGGTGTAAGTATTTTATGTATCGTTTGCTTGGCTTTAGTTTTGGCATGTCTCGAAATCACGCTTCGAGTCCGTACGAATCTGCTTTTTAATGGGCGTTTTATCATCAGTCGACTTGTGGTCGGCTGGTTAAGGAAGTCATTGTTCAAAATTTCTTGACTCGTGGGAAAATTAGTGGTCGGCTGCGACACTAAGCTATGGTGCTCATTGGTCAAAATTTCTTGGCTCGTGGGAAGAATAATTGTTTCTACAATATTTTCTGAGTCTGTGATTGTGCGTCTGAATCTGAATGAGTGATTACCATCGCCATTGCCATCGGGCTCTTTTGTTGGGTTTCTATTTACAGCTCTATTATTCACGTCTTCCATTTTACTTAGTTCAATAAAGAATATTGTAAAAGGTGTAGGTTGTAAAATAACTAATTTTCTTCAAAACAACTGGGTAAAAATTCTATGTTCAAAATTCTTTGACTTTATTTTTTCTCTTTGACATTTTAATACTTACTTTAGGCATTTCTTTATCTTCTTAATTTTTTTTTTGTTGTCTTTTTGTAGGTTTTACACGACTGGGGGACACACACTGACCAGTATTAATACATTTCTAGTACAAGTCTAGCCTGTTTCTTATGCCGATTCAAAGTCACACTCACACTTTCAATCAGCCTGTGAAAATTCTGTCCAAATCAGTTCAGTCGTTCCGAAGATTAGCCCTCATAAGTCATACGCATTACGCATTACCTCAGCCCTCATACGCATTAGCGGTCAACCGCGTACGCGGCTGACCGCGCGGCTAGCCGCTTTTATATTTTTATATGCAACCGCTCATTTTGTACGCACTAAACCGCGACGAAATTCTATGAAGAGGCTAGCCGCGCGGTCAGCCGCGTACGCGGTTGACCGCTAATGCGTATGAGGGCTCATACGCGGTCAACCGCGTACCTACGCTTAGTTAGTAGATTAGTTGAGGGCTAATCTTCGGAACGACTAGGGTGAGAAAAAGAAAATCCAATTGATAAATTAAACACAGTAGGTACTTTATTAAATATATTAAGTAGGTACTTTGTATTTATTTAAATAAAAACTTTTCTATTAAGTAATTTAAATTTTACATTTATGTATACTTAAGTATATCTATTATTATATATACATAATTATTTTAAAATTAAAATCATTGGGTTAATAATTAATGACAATATATATATATATATATTTTGTTTTTTACTTCTTAATAAGTAGGTACAAACAAAATGTATCAAAATGTTTAGATACAAATTATATAAACTCGTGAAACAAATACACTTGATATACCTAATAATATTTTTATCATCCATCCATAATAATATTATAAAGGTATTTTGTTTTAAGGTTAAAAGGTTTAACTGTACCATAAGAGTCTTGGGTAAGTAATTTCGGAAAAATTTCAATAACATTTAAAAATTCCAAATATCTCCATGTTATTGAAAATTTTCCGAACTAACCTACGCTCACAAATAAATATTAACACCGTTTAGTAATCATACAGTGGGGTTGAATAACTAAAGATAGACAAAGTCATGATCTATATCCAAATTTTTGTTCTTAATAGTAGGCGGCAGTTCGGCCACGATGTTAGTAGGAATTTTATCTGCAAAAAAAGTCAGAATGTTATTTCCTATTTCTTTTATAAACCATCAATGTTACATCCTGCAAGTTGACTGCTTTAAATCCATTACAAAGATCGTCGCGTCGGCCAACAGTCGAAACTACTTAAAGTCACTAAAACTTACACTATTTCTCAATAATGAGATTCAACCAGATGATCATTTCTTGAGAGAAGCAGAAGATGCCAAGTCGTCCGCCCTAGTGAGTGAAGTCGTTCAAAACTAGTTAAAGTCACGTCAGTAGCTACCTTTGTAAAAATGTATTTTTTACCATTTCTCATTCAAAACTTACCATTACACCTATAAATGAGGTTCGACCAGATGATCATTTCCTGAGAGAAGCAGAAGACGCCAAGTCGTCCGCCCTTGAGGGTGAAGTCGTACTGGTTGCCGGAGTCAGCGACCAAGCGGTTGTTCTCGTAGATCTTGAGGCGGATGAGGCCGATCTTGGGGCGATGGAGCAGCCTCCAGCGGTAGGCGGTCCTTTCACGCCACCCGACGTTGCGAGGGTCCTTCCATAGGAGTTTCACCTGGAAGCAGATAACGGAGGTAGAAACAAATTCCGACATGTAAGTAACATGATATTATGACGTAATATTGTAGCAACAAGCTGAGGTCCTTTGTCATATTAAAAAAAATTACGTGGCAATCCGAAGAATGTACGGGTGTAAGAGGGTCGCTTTCGGAAACTAAGACAGGTAATAGTTGTGATGATTACTGACAAGATACCACAAAAAGAAATGCGACCAAAAATTAAAGCAGGTATTTCTTATATTTTTCGTAAGTTCGAAGTCGCAATGTAACGAAATCAGCTGATGCCTAAATACCTAAAGTAGTCGCCGCGCGCCCGCCGCTCGCGCGGGTCTATGCCACGTGTTTTGCACCTTATACATCGCCGGTTTGAAAAATATTAAATGTACACTAATACTACAAGTTCATGACAAATGCTTATTGGTATTGGATTATGTTTAGGTAGTATATTAATAGCGCTAAGTTTTCTAAAGCGGTCTCCTTATACCCGTTATAGTATTTTTTTTGTTTTTATACTTACTTACTGTGTACCAACTCATATAGTTTACCTGATCAGGAGTTGATTCTGTTTTCCAGAGAGCGTTCCTTAACGTCTTTCCGGGGCCAGTTTTGGAGTTGACCAGCTTGAGTTGTATGCCGGGCTCGGCCACGGCGCGGAAGGGCGTCGTCTGCCAGTATGTTTGTGTGTTCTTCTTCCACATCACCACGTAGAAGCGTTTGTTATTTTGATATCTAGAAACGTAATAAGAACATTTTCGAAGTGCACCCGAAATGTAACGATCAAATGACGTACTTTATATAGAACTGTTCGCTAACGCATTGAAAACACAAGCTCTAGATTCATGATTATTATGGAATAATAATAATTTATTTCTAATTCAATTCGGAGATGTAGTTAAAAAAAAGTACTTAGAAATTAATTGTGCGACGCCTTTTAGGTTAGTTAAAACAAATGAAACACTGGATTAAGTTCCACAAACTATAAGATGTTCAATTGCTTAAACTGTTTATCTATGTACCTAATTAAAGAATGAATATAGGTAGGTACCTATTATGTCAACACTTATTCGTTTGATCGTTTGATGATAACAGTAATGTTAGGGTTTATTAACTTACCCAAATATAAAGCCAATGTAATCGTCATCAATTTGCGAGTCAACAAAGAGCGTTCCCTCGAAGTCGACGCCGCCGATGCTGTCGAACCCCACGGCCAGGCCGGGGTCCGAGTTTAGAGTCTGCAAAATTTCCGCTCCTTCGTTCGCTATCTCCCAGTTTGGGTCCTGTTGCGACGTTCCCTCCGGGTCCAATCGCACCGTCATGTAGTTCCTGTAGGATACATTAAAAATTAAAAAAACCCCCGAAATCCTTCCATCCATCTTGGATTTGAAATTTATCATAGTGGCGTATTCTACTAGTCAAGCCCTTTCATTTGAAACCTATAATATTGAGGGAGTTGTGAAAAAATATGTAATCCACCATTTTGTGGCGGCGGCCATCTTGGGCCGATTTCCATCCAACATTCCCGAGACCCGAGTAATTCACGTTTCAAACAAAAAAAACCGCATTCAAATCGGTCACGGACACGTCAAATTTATAACACCCCGTCGTTTTGCCTCGGGGGTTAAAAATTGAGTGCATCAAAAATTATAACAAATGAACGATACGCCGACGCGAAATTGTTGACAACAAAGAGTAGTAGGAAGTCTTTGTAATTATTTTACTGTCGGTGATTACCTGAAATCAGTCCTAAATATTCTTGAATTATTGGGGCAATTGTCGAGAGCGTTAGTCACGTTGTCCCCGTCGAAGTCGTTGTCACACACGTCGCCCACTCCATCAGCTGTTGATTTCAATTCTAATTACTTAAACTAAAGTTTTTGTTACACTCGTAGGTAATTTATTTATGCCAATAACTAGGGGAACCTAAACCAAAAGATACAGGTACAGAAGTAACCTTAAACCGCGCGTGTGCTTGTTTTGCTAAACGGATGAATCTGGCTCAAAAGCAGAACTAAAAACCTACCCTATCCTGTTCCATGGTACCTACCTAAAACCTAAAAACCTGATAATTACCATATACTACGGGAGGTCAAGGTTCAATTTAAAAAGTCATTTTATACCGACTGGAAATTTTAACAACAATAGTTTAGACCTAACCCATCACAGCTCCGAACTTCAGCTGCCGCACCAGTGGTGGAGTTAAGAGTGAGAGCATGTGAAAGTGCTTGAAAATCAAAGCGCTCCGAGTGATTTTATCCCGGACCAAAATAGTCTTAAATCATTGTTTCAATCATTTTTGATACAGAAACAATATTCAGCTGCAGCGCCGAGGGTGGGTTATACTTCCGCTACGCGCCTGAAGTGCATTAAAATTTTGAAAAAAAAAGTTATTTTATACCTTATGAAATTTATGCAGCAGAATTTTCACACTTTTAAAATAATAAAGAAAATCTTCAGCTGCACTGAAGGTGGGGGAAAGACCTTCAGTCAGCGTGATAAACATTTTGCGCGCTCAGTGCATTTAGCCTAGTAAATCTAGGAAAAACATCCTATAGTTTTAAATATTGGCCAAATGTATTCTTTGGGCCTTCGTCTTGAATATATCCGAAAACCCCATATGGGGGGTGCGTAACCAGCCGCCATTTTTAATTTTGTCCCTTTTTTCGGTTTTTTTCTCATATCACGAAAATCTCTACAAATAGCATTATAATTACGTCTGACAAAAGTTTTAATATACAATTTGCCACAAATTTAGTTTCTTGCATTTTTACTCTAAATTTATTACTTTAGGAGATATTGGGTGTTTAAGGGTATTTTAGGTCCCTTTTCGTTTTTTTTGCTCATATCTCGAAAATCTCTACGAAAAGCATTATAATTACTTCTGACGAAAGCTTTTGTATAAAATTTTCTACAAATTTGGTTCCATGCAGTTTTACTCTAACTTTATTACTTTAAGAGATATAGGGTGTTGAAGTTAATATTTCAGGCCCTTTTTTGGTTTTTTGCTCATATCTCGAAAATCTCTATGAATAGCATTATAATTACTTCTAAAAAAAGTTTTAACATAAAATGTTGTACAAATTTGGTCATGATCATTTTTACGCTAAGCTTACTACTTTAGGAGTTATAGGGTGTTTAAGTTAATATTTGAGGTCCCTTTTTCAGTTTTTTGCTCTTACTATCTCGAAAATTTCTACAAATAGCATTATAATTACTTCTGACAAAAGTTTAAGCATAAAATTTTCTACAAATTTGGTTTTGTTTATTTTACGCTAAGCTTTTTACTTTAGGAGCTACAGAGTGTTAAATTTAACAGGGAGATAAAATAGTATAGATTTAACCCTGGACATTCGCCATTTTGTGGCGGCGGCTATTTTGGACCGATTTTCATCAAACATAGCTAAGAACACTTCCGACTAATTCACCTTTTTAACAAAAAAAACCGCAATGCGGTTTTTTTGTTTGAAATGCATAAAAATGAACAGGACCAAATTTGTAGAAAATTTTATATTCAAACTTTTGTCCGAAGTAATTATAATGCTATATGTAGAGATTTTCGAGATATGAGCAAAAAACTGAAAAAGGGACCTCAAATATTAACTTAAACACCCTATAACTCTTATAGTAGTAAGCTTAGCGTAAAAATGAATATGACCAAATTTGTACAACATTTTATGTTAAAACTTTTTTTAGAAGTAATTATAATGCTATTCATAGAGATTTTCGAGATATGAGCAAAAACCCAAAAAAGGGCCTCAAATATTAACTTCAACACCCTATATCTCTTAAAGTACTTAATAAAGTTAGAGTAAAACTGCATGGAACCAAATTTGTAGAAAATTTTATACAAAAACTTTCGTTAGAAGTAATTATAATGCTATTCGTAGAGATTTTCGAGATATGAGCAAAAAAAACGAAACAGGGACCTAAAATACCCTTAAACACCCAATATCTCCTAAAGTAATAAACTTAGAGTAAAAATGCAAGAAACTAAATTTGTGGCAAATTGTATATTAAAACTTTTGTCAGACGTAATTATAATGCTATTTGTAGAGATTTTCGTGATATGAGAAAAAAACCGAAAAAGGGACAAAATTAAAAATGGCGGCTGGTTACGCACCCCCCATATGGGGTTTTCGGATATATTCAAGACGAAAGCCCAAAGAATACATTTGGCCAATTTTTAAAACTATAGGATGTTTTTTCCTAGATTTACTAGGCTAAATGCACTGAGCGCGCAAAATGTTTATCACGCTGACTGAAGGTCTTTCCCCCACCTTCAGTGCAGCTGAAGATTTTCTTTATTATTTTAAAAGTGTGAAAATTCTGCTGCATAAATTTCATAAGGTATAAAATAACTTTTTTTTTCAAAATTTTAATGCACTTCAGGCGCGTAGCGGAAGTATAACCCACCCTCGGCGCTGCAGCTGAATATTGTTTCTGTATCAAAAATGATTGAAACAATGATTTAAGACTATTTTGGTCCGGGATAAAATCACTCGGAGCGCTTTGATTTTCAAGCACTTTCACATGCTCTCACTCTTAACTCCACCACTGGTGCGGCAGCTGAAGTTCGGAGCTGTGATGGGTTAGGTCTAAACTATTGTTGTTAAAATTTCCAGTCGGTATAAAATGACTTTTTAAATTGAACCTTGACCTCCCGTAGTAATAAGTGCATTGCTACGCATTGTAATATATTTCGTTTAACGGGTAGACAAATTTTTCTTCTAGTGTCTATTTATCGCTGCCTCCAACACGTAATTCAAATACCCTCACCGTTGTTGTCGGTCTGGTCGGGGTTGTACACCAGCGGGCAGTTGTCCTGCAGGTTGGGTATCCCGTCGTTGTCGATGTCGTCATCGCAAGCGTCTCCTTTGCCGTCGTTGTCGATGTCCTGCTGGTCGCTGTTCGCCAGGTTCGGGCAATTGTCCAGTCCGTCTTGGACACCGTCTCTAATAATAATTCATACAAAGGATAACATTTGAATAGGAAGATAAGGATAGGATTCAAAGGATAGTTATTGGATTAATCCTAAGGCGTCGTTCTAATTGGTTAACGATCGTACGATCAAACGATGCGATTTATTTCGTCACACGATGAAAATTAGTACTGCTTCAGCGCGATAACTTGCGAGCTCCAATTAGAACACTCTTAGGAGATTCATGTTTGCGAATCCATAAACCAAGCGATTTAGCATTCCGGTACGATGTCGCGTAGAAACCAGTCAGGGGTATGGGTTTAATAAAAACTGCCATACCTCTTCCAAGTTATCCCGCTTCCACCTTAGACTGTATCGTCACTTACCATAAGGTGAGATCTCAGTCAAGGGCTAACTTGTAGATGAATTAAAAAAAAATGTAAAATGTTCACTTACTGGTCCCGATCCACGTCGCTGTCGCAAGCGTCGCCAACGTTGTCCCGGTCGGAATCCTCCTGAGACGGGTTCCGGACTCGCGGACAGTTGTCGCACAGGTCCCCTATCCCGTCGTTGTCCATGTCCTCCTGTTCCGGGTTGTAGATACGAGGACAGTTGTCCTGGTTGTTCATGATACCTGGAACATGCCTATGTTAAGTGCCTATGCCCAGTAGACTAGACTTTTACATTTGTCACATGATAGTGATAATAACCGGGACCGACTGCTTAACGTGTTCTCCGAGGCACGTGGGTGAAACACCGCCAACTAAGTACCAACTCCGGGCTGGTAGTGACAATTTCTTGACAGAAAAATCAAATCCAATACCTAACAAATATTTGCCCGACCCGGGAATCTAACCCGGGAAATATAAATTTAATAATATACTATAGGCCTAAAGGAGATGTTTCAAATCTGGCTAAGTCTTGTACAGTACCTTACAAATTAAGAAAAATCTGTTTTTCTCAGGAAAAATAAAATTATTGAGTTAAAACTAATACTTTAGTTGTACAAAAATATTTTTTATTCATTAATTATTGATCGATTTTCAATATGGCGGCGCTGGCGGTGTGTGGCGTCTATGGTTTGACGTAAACTGACAGCTTGTCACTTCAAATAACAATTGTCATTGTGATTGATATTCTGCCAGTCAATGGTGGACTGGTGGTCAGTTGCAATCGATTTCTGTTTGATTTTGAGTTCTTTTCAACAACTTCGCTTTCGTTTTCTGGATTTTGGACCGTTTTGCTCATCTATTTACCTGGCTTTCGTTTTTGGACTGTTACTCATGCCATCTGTTGACCCGGCGTTGTGCTACACGGACTTCGATTTTGCTTAGCGATTTGGAAGGTGTTGATACGATCTAATGACATTTCTGTCAAAGTCAAATGTCAAATCGAAATGAAAGACATTTTACCGCCATGATGATTTTTTATTACGTGTTGCAATCCTAAGCAGAAATACTTGTTTTGTACAACCAAACAAAACCATTTTATAGAAAATATATAGTTAAAAACTGTTCAATGTTTTCTGGACTATATCCAAGTATACTGTACCAAGTCCTAGCCAAGGCCTCATACAGTGATGAAACATCTCCTTTCGCTCTCGTGGACTTAGGATTAAGGCCCGCTCCGATGTTCCATAAAAAGTGATTATGCAACATCGCATCAGGGGGTACCTAATGGGTTTAATAAACTACCACAGCCGTTGTAGATTGGATTATGATTACATTAGTGTGATAAACTACATCTTGATACGCCTCGGTGAAATCGAAGATTGTGATCGCATGAAAAAAAATGAAAATTGAATTATAAACATAATATACCGTCATTATCCATGTCGGGGTCGCAAATGTCTCCGATGCCGTCCTTGTCCGCGTCCTCTTGTCCGGGGTTGAACTTCCGGGGGCAGTTGTCGCAGGCGTCGCCGCGCTTGTCGCTGCGGTCCTCGTCGCGGTCCATCTGATCCGGGTTGGCTATCAGGGGGCAGTTATCCTGGGAAACAAAATTATGTAGGTAATGGTTTTAAATAAAAATAAATAAGTACATCTTTCTTCAAAGTCCAGCCAACAACTACTTATGTTCATTTTTGCTTTGGAAAACGCCTAGATTTATATATTAATCTATCTGTCTGTGTCTGTCTGTCTGACTGTCTGTCTGTATCTTGGCCGCGTATCGTGCCGAAACTACTGAATGGATTCAAATAAAACTTGGCATGATTTTAACTCATATTATGAGAGGTAATATGAATTGAACTCATAATTATTACCTCGTAATATGAGTTCAAATCATGCCAAGTTTTATTCGGGTTATATACTTTTCATCCCGAAATTCAGCACAGTTCATTTGGGAGAGGGGATGCAAGTCAAAATGTGTATTTAGTTGAAATTCATTAACGCGTAGTCCAATTTCGTTCATTCTTTTTTTGTTAGAAAGAATATACCTACTGTTTTTTGTTATTAGAGGAAACACCTAGAAATATCCCGAAGAAGATCCTAGAAGAGAGATCAAGCTATAGAGATTCTCATCCACTAAGATCACTTCGGGAAAGCTCTCCACAAAACCAAAATTGTACGACGCCTCATCTCTCAACGCTATCGCAACACTGCGCGGTGAACACAGCGCCACACTTTTTGTAGTCCTAATATCGTCGTCTCAACCGACAGACGTCCGCTGCTGGACAAGAATTGCCTTGTAAGAGACCTATATCCAGCAGTGGAACGCAATTTAGGCTCTAGTTGACTTACAGATCAAATCAGGATTGAGGAGCAATTCTGATTTGATCCCGCAGAGATAATAAAATTTTTGTGTTCCCCTGCAATAATGGAACAACCTATAGGTACTCACTGGTATATTAGGTATGCCGTCGCCATCAGCATCGGTGTCGCAAGAGTCACCGATGCCGTCTTTATCGGCGTCCTCCTGACCCGAGTTGGAGACGTACGGACAGTTGTCCGCATTGCAGTGTATGTCGGAGCACGACAGCTGGTGGTCCGGATACCCGTCCAGATCGCTGTCGGGCCCGCACACGGTTCCGTTGCCCGCCCAACCAGTCTGTACAATTACGAAGATCTTTAATGGAAGAGGAAGACTGGAGGCATTTCAGTAATTTGAACGCTGAAGACAAACGAAGACTTTGAGAGTGACAACATGCGACATTAACATTCGACACTTTTTTATAGAAATAAATATGGAGAGTATTTGAGGTGGGCGACCATGACCCTCGACTCTAAACCAGCTAACTCAGTTGTGCGACACTTTACTTACCTACACACTTTCCCTCGCGGACAGTTCACAAGATTACACCCGAAATCATGATGCATAGTGACATCCATCCAAGTTATCGACGTGCACTTTAGCAGCATTGTAGCTCCGTAACCCCATTGTATTTATACAGATGACGCCTGCCGTCTCCAGGCAGCAGATCAGTCCTATATAAAGACCAATTCATCCAGTTCCTCGTGTTTGGATACAGGTTACTGGTTTCCTGGTAGGCTACCCCTCAAACCTTCTCGTGGCTTTCCTAACCCTAACAATATCCCATAACCTACCTTAAAGAAAAGTTTGTTAAGTATTTTCCAATCCCTTCCTCCAACAAGAATGTCCAACCGTGGAGGGTAGGAGTATGGCATGGTACTCAGTCACTCACAGCGCACACGCAGTAGATGCCGTAGCCGCAGACGGCGTTGTAGCGGCGGCAGCGCGCCGGGTCGCAGCGCGGCCGCGTCAGCGAGTCCGCCTCGAAGCACGGCCGCGACGTGTTCACGTAGTAGTGACCGCCGCACGGCACGCACGTGAACGAACCCTGCGATCACATCATTTATTATCTATACCAAAGATTAAAGATATCGTATATTTTAAAATATTGAAAAGTATGGTGCTCCTTTATATTCTTTGTCTAGATTAAAAAAACGTATAAGTACCTACGTAGGTATACGTTTTCTTTAATCTGTGTCTTCTATACTTGTAAAAAAGCTTGTCCTGACTGACTCAAAGGCGGCGGAAGGCGTAGGCGACGTGGGCCCAGGCCCACGGCCTCGCGCTTCGGAGGGCCTCGCGCCCCGGAGATTTATGCATTAAATTTAAAAGCCATGAACGCGTTGTGCGGGCAGAGGGCCTCGCAAAATATATCTTGCCCACATAAAATTTAGGTCTTGCCCCGCCACTCACTGACTGATCTACTTATAAACGCATAGTCTAAACCTCGGTAAAATCGGTATTTGGGCTTTCGGTTAAAACTCGGTAACACTTCGGGTAAAACTTTCGGTACACTCACTAGGGTGTTGACGCAGAGCCGGCCTCTGGGACACACGTCGCGCCCTTGGGAGCACTCGTCCACGTCGGTGCAGGTCTCGCGCCGCCTCTCGTCCCCTGCGCCCTGCCAGCCGGAGCTGCCCGCGTACCCGGCCGGACACGCGCCGCATATGAACCCGCCGTCCACGTTCCGGCACGACACCAACTCGTCGCACGGACGGATCAGGTCACATTCGTCCATGTCCACGCACGTGTATCCTGAACAATATCAAACAATTCTAGAATATTGCGTTTCCCACTAACTGATATGAGAACTTAAACTTCAGAAGATAGAAAATTGTTTGAAAAATTTGTTTCTTAGCGCATCGATACTTAAAAAAATATTCTTAAAAAGATTACCTAAATCAAGGTGTCGGTAGTTAGTCGGTAAATGAAATTCTGAAAAAGTAGTTCCTTTGTGTTCATACTTCATCATTATAATATTATGTAAGTATTAATTTAAAATTAGTGTAAGTGCCTCTCGAGTGGCCATTTCACGTTCGCGGTGTTCAATGCCGAACGAAATAAGATTTGAAACATTGAATACGAGAAACATTAAAAATAAATTGTTACCGTTCCACTCGTAGCCCTTAGGACAGCCTTCGCACTGGTAGTAAGGGCTGGTCGAGGTGGGACTGCAGCGTCTCTCGCCGCAGGGTCGTCGCGCCTCGCACAAGTTCTGGCAGCGCTGCCCGTCGCCCAGGTACCCACTGGGACAGGACCCGCAGCGAGGACCCGAAGGTGTCTCCTCGCATGAAACTCCTGAATTAATGTGGGAAACGAGCTATATTTTAGGAAAAAATTAAACTGCCTTCGGTCCAGCAATCTCAGATGAATCGGTTTACCAATCGAAAATATTTGTGACATACGCGTACTTTTATGTGTAACTTCGTACATGAATGATTGTGATAGTGAAAAAAATCATCAAAATATATTCATATGGTTTGTGAAATAATCGCAAAAGTGCTCTTTTTAGACAGCGCTTCCAGCGGAAACACTGAAATAAAATCGGTAAAACATCTTACAATGATTTACTATTCGACCATACCTATTTCAGCTCGTATCTTGAATGAATCGAATACTACAACATTGAAAACACTACGTAAGTACTCCGAAAATTGAAGTTTTCGGCCGAATTTTTTACCAGAATTTAGATTTCGGAGACTACTAGTGTTGTTTTTTTCTTGTAGGAAAAAATAAGAAATAAATCATCATACAAACCTGGGAAGCAAGAGTTGGGCTGACAGGCTATTCTGATACACTGCTCGCCGTTACCCGTGTAGCCAGCAGGGCAGGCACCGCACCGGTAGCGTCCATCGGCGAGATCTTGACACTCCACGCCTAAAACATTTTTAATCAAATAATTTATATAAATGCTGAATAATAAATGTCCCAAGGTTCCAGAGGGGTAACCTCGAACACGAAAGCTTGCGCTTTCGTGTTCGAGGTTTGGCAACACCCTCACTATAGGTAGACGCACATCAAATGAGTCGCATGGAGGCTCGCATCGCTAGATAAGATCTCCTCTCAGCTATACGTACTCGTATTTGCTTGCAAGTGGGGAATTGGTGGCAGGGAAAGAGTTCAGGACAGAAAGAAATAAAGTTACCTGGGAAACACGTGTTTGGTTGGCAGGCTAGCCGGACGCATTGCTCGCCGTTGCCAGTGTAGCCAGCAGGGCAGGCACCGCACCGGTAGCGTCCATCGGCGAGATCTTGACACTCCACGCCTAAAATACGGTTCATCAGGACATCAGCGTGACCCATTACCGGCCCACTACAGGGCACCGGTCTACTCTCAGAATGAGAAAGGTTCAGGCCGTAGTCCACTACTCCTGGCCAAGTGCGTGACTTCACACGCCTTTGAGAACATTAAGGAGAACACTCCGGAACTCTCTGGAGAAACGTTTTCCTTCAACGTTAAAGCGAGTGATATTTAATTGCTTAAAAAGCACATAGCTCGGAAAAGTTGAGATGCGTGCCGTGGATCGAACTCAGTCTGCCCGCAAGGTAAGCCGAAGATTTGACCACTACTTCATCAGGTAATTTATATAAATTCCAAATTAACGTTAGGATCCCAAAGCGTTTAATTATTATTTTTTTCGATTAGGTACTTGGGAGCCAGATCTTATCAAAGGATTCGCAGAGAGGCACTAAATGCAAGTGATGCACTACGATGTGTGCCTAATGCCATCGCCTCAGAACGATTTCCTTGTAAGGTGGCATGAAAAGATTTCAGGATTTGACGACCGGCCTGGCGCAGTGGTGAGCGCTGTGGTCTTATACCTACGTGGGAGGTCCCGGGTTCGATTCCCGGCAGTGACAATTTGGGATTTTATAATTTCTAAATTGTCTCAGCTCTGGTCTGGTGGGAGGCTTCAGCCGTGGTTAGTTACCACCCTAGCAGCAAAGCTGTGCCGCCAAGCATAAGTTGCTAAGGCATTCCGGTACGATGCCGCGTAGAAACTGATCTGAGATATGCCGTATAGGGTTATAATAAAACCTGCCATACCTCTTCCAAGTAGTCCTGCTTCCATTTTAGACTGCATCGTAACATCGTCACATCAGGCGAGATCGCAACCAAGGGCTAACTGGTAGAATATAAATAAATAAAATATCATCATCATCATCATCATGATCAACCCATTACCGGCTCACTACAGAGCACGGGTCTCCTCTCAGAGTGAGAAGGGTTTTGGCCATAGTCTACCACGCTGGCCAAGCGGATTGGCAGACTTCACACACCTTTGAGAACGTTAAGGAGAACTCTCAGGCATGCAAGTTTCCTCACGATGTTTTTCCTTCACCGTTAAAGCAAGTGATATTTAAATACTTAAAACGCACATAACTCTGAAAAGTTAGAGGTGCGCGCCCCGGGATCGACCCCACGACCTCCGATTAGAAGTCGGTTGTCCTAACCACTAGGCTATCACAGCTTTTTTAAATAGGGTAAAACCCGGATAGATGCCGCAGTTGGATAGATGCCTCAGTGTCAAAAAACCTGACTTCCCAAACTCGCGACTAAAAATTGATAGTTTAAATAAGAAGCGCAGGCCCCCCAAACCTCAGGCCCCTACATACATTTGTATTAAAACAATTTGTTTCGCTTGTGCGTGTGATTATCTCCGCAGCGAACGCGGCAAATCCTTCAAAGTTTTAGAGGCGAGTATTTGCCGTTGTATAACTTTTGAAGTAGTAGAAGATTCTGTTATATTTTTCATTATATCAATACACTGGTTCAATAAGTGTACACCTAAGTGTAAATAATCGCTCTTTAGTTTTTAGTTTATTTAATAAATAAAAGGGCATCTATCCATATCAAAAAGGATAGTTGCCTCGATTTTTCGAGGTATAGGTGCCCTTAGAGGCATCTATCCCCCAATATACCTATAGATATATCAAGTATTTTTTTAATATTTTAAATGTTCTTTTATATTTTTATTTCTTTTTCAATAAATTCCAGATAGTTTTAATATACTTCGGGGCATCTATCTCTTTCAGCCCGATCTGTCCAGTGGTTTGAGCTGTGCGTTGATAGATCAGTCAGGCAGTCAGTCAGTCAGTCACCTTTTCCTTTTATATATTTAGATATTAAAAACTTATGAAACTATGTATTTTGCTTATTTTTTTTCATAGGGCATCTATCCTTTTTAATATTTTCATAGTGGGGCATCTATCCACATAGGTAGGCATCTATCCCCAAAAAAAAGGGTCTGTGAAAAGTTAAATTCTGCAAAATCTGTAATCGTTAGGACAACAAAGACAAGTCATAATGGAACCCAAAAGATTAAACTAGCTATATTCATAAATATTATTTGTGATAAATTAATATTTTAAAAGTTATGAGGCCATTTCAAAAAGTGGGGCGTCTATCCGGGTTTTACCCTATACTTATAAAAGATTTGCAGCGTAGTGACCTGGGAAGCACGTGTTCGGCTGGCAGGCGCGCCGGACGCATTGCTCGCCGTTGCCGGTGTAGCCGGCGGGACAGGCACCGCAGCGGTATCTCCCATCAGGAAGCTCATGACACTCCACGCCTACAGTAATACAGGACGATGACAAACGAGTTGGTAACTTGGAATGGTTGGTCTTAAACCGTTCCAAATTACAGATCTCCGATTCACATCCGAATTGAATATTCATGAAAAGTCATCCTTTGTTTGAAAAAATAAATAAAAGGTTTTCAAATTACTCTGAAGGTAATTCTTAAAATAAATAAAATAAGTGGACAAATATTGATGTGCATTGTGTTTTGGAGAATTGAATAAATTTTAGTTACTGCATAATAGGAATTATTGCTCTGAGGGCACAAAACGCCCTTATAAGTACATAATAAGTAATGGTTTAATACTTAACTCGATCAAATTAAAAATGTATTTTACCTACTCGAACAAATATAGACCTGTATCTTGTTCGATATAATATTCTAAGACCAGAGTGCGTTTGAAACCCTCGTAGTTTTAGTTTTAAGGTTTTGGTCGTGTTGTAATTATCACCATTATCTCACTTTCATGTTTTTAAATTTTTGTTCTTTAATAAAGATCTGCAGGATAGGTAGTTATCTCGATGAAAGCATTGCGTCGTACAAACCTGGATGGCACGGGTTCGGTCGGCACGCGAGCCGCACGCACGCCTCGCCGTTGCCGGTGTAGCCCGCGGGACACGAGCCGCAGCGGTACCGCCCATCGGGAAGATCTGCAGGTAGGTATCTCGATGAATGCGTCGCGTCGTACAAACCTGGATGGCACGGGTTCGGTCGGCACGCGAGCCGCACGCACGCCTCGCCGTTGCCGGTGTAGCCCGCGGGACACGAGCCGCAGCGGTACCGCCCATCGGGAAGATCTGCAGGTAGGTATCTCGATGAATGCGTCGCGTCGTACAAACCTGGATGGCACGGGTTCGGTCGGCACGCGAGCCGCACGCACGCCTCGCCGTTGCCGGTGTAGCCCGCGGGACACGAGCCGCAGCGGTACCGCCCATCGGGAAGATCTGCAGGTAGGTATCTCGATGAATGCGTCGCGTCGTACAAACCTGGATGGCACGGGTTCGGTCGGCACGCGAGCCGCACGCACGCCTCGCCGTTGCCGGTGTAGCCCGCGGGACACGAGCCGCAGCGGTACCGCCCATCGGGAAGATCTGCAGGTAGGTATCTCGATGAATGCGTCGCGTCGTACAAACCTGGATGGCACGGGTTCGGTCGGCACGCGAGCCGCACGCACGCCTCGCCGTTGCCGGTGTAGCCCGCGGGACACGAGCCGCAGCGGTACCGCCCATCGGGAAGATCTGCAGGTAGGTATCTCGATGAATGCGTCGCGTCGTACAAACCTGGATGGCACGGGTTCGGTCGGCACGCGAGCCGCACGCACGCCTCGCCGTTGCCGGTGTAGCCCGCGGGACACGAGCCGCAGCGGTACCGCCCATCGGGAAGATCTGCAGGTAGGTATCTCGATGAATGCGTCGCGTCGTACAAACCTGGATGGCACGGGTTCGGTCGGCACGCGAGCCGCACGCACGCCTCGCCGTTGCCGGTGTAGCCCGCGGGACACGAGCCGCAGCGGTACCGCCTATCGGGAAGATCTGCAGGTAGGTATCTCGATGAATGCGTCGCGTCGTACAAACCTGGATGGCACGGGTTCGGTCGGCACGCGAGCCGCACGCACGCCTCGCCGTTGCCGGTGTAGCCCGCGGGACACGAGCCGCAGCGGTATCGCCCATCGGGAAGATCTTGACACTGAACACCTAAAACACATCCATTTGTTTACCTTGTTACTAGCATGGAGCATCTACTTATATTATGTAGGTAGGGTAAAACCCGGATAGATGCCGCAGTTGGATAGATGCCTCAGTGTCAAAAAACCTGACTTCCCAAACTCGCGACTAAAAATTGATAGTTTAAATAAGAAGCGCAGGCCCCCCAAACCTCAGGCCCCTACATACATTTGTATTAAAACAATTTGTTTCGCTTGTGCGTGTGATTATCTCCGCAGCGAACGCGGCAAATCCTTCAAAGTTTTAGAGGCGAGTATTTGCCGTTGTATAACTTTTGAAGTAGTAGTAGATTCTGTTATATTTTTTATTATGTCAATACACTGGTTCAATAAGTGTACACCTAAGTGTAAATAATCGCTCTTTAGTTTTTAGTTTATTTAATAAATAAAAGGGCATCTATCCATATCAAAAAGGATAGTTGCCTCGATTTTTCGAGGTATAGGTGCCCTTAGAGGCATCTATCCCCTAATATACCTATAGATATATCAAGTATTTTTTTTAAATATTTTTAATGTTCTTTTATAGTTTTATTTCTTTTTTCAATAAATTCCTAATAGTTTTATATTCTTCGGGGCATCTATCTCTTTCAGCCCGATCTGTCCAGTGATTTGAGCTGTGCGTTAATAGATCAGTCAGTCAGTCAGTCAGCCAGTCACCTTTTTCTTTTATATATTTAGATAATTAAAACCTTATAAAACTAAGTATTTTGCTTATTTTTTTCATAAGGCATCTATCCTTTTTAGTATTTTCATAGTGGGGCATCTATCCACACAGGTAGGCATCTATCCTCAAAAAAAAGGGTCTGCAAAAAGTTAAATTCTGCAAAATCTGTAATCGTTAGGACAACAAAAACAAGTCATAATGGAACCCAAAAGATTAAACTAGCTATATTCATAAATATTATTTGTGATAAATTAATATTTTAAAAGTTAGGAGGTCATTTCAAAAAGTGGGGCGTCTATCCGGGTTTTACCCTATACTACCTACTAGACAGGCACTCCAGAACTCGTAGATAATAATCATTAATCTGTATTTAGAACTAAAAACTATGGAACCAACTCCCTTCGGTTGTTTCCAAATAACGTCGATATGGAGTAATTCATGGATCCGCCAACCCTCATTGAGCAGCGTGGTGGGTCTAAGCTCTAAATCCCTGTCTCCTATGAGAGAGGAGGACTGTGCGCAGCAGTGAGACGTTAAAAAGGCTGTAGTGGTGGTGGTGGTCGAGTAATTCAAGATCAACGAACTCCTTAAAAGCCGGTAATACATAAGTGGCTCCTCTGGTGCAGCAAATGTTCATTGAGGGCCACTGATGAGTAAATAAGCGGTGAATAGGTATCACGATTAGGTAGTGCAAAAGTTATAAAGAGTTCTTCATACGGCACAGCCAGTCTCGTTTAATGATTTAAGTCAATGATTACTAGTAACTTACTTATCAGCCTGTAGGAAGGTTTTTAAATCCCGTGGGAGCACTTTATTTTCCTGGGATTTTATCCCAGTAGCTTATGCCTCTCTCCAGATCCTGAACAGCTCTGTTGCAGCATAATTGAAAAGTAAGCCAACACCATGGGCAAGTTTGGCAAAAGTTTGGTCTTTGGTTTGATCCTTTGCGCTGTAGATGTTAGGTTGTTTGAAAACATTTTTGTTTTTCTCTTGTATGATATGCTTACGCATGACGACAATCATGCCTGATGGAGAGCAATGATGTAAAAATGAGAGTAAAATTAAGTTTTTAACATCGAAAACCACTAGGTATCGTTATTCAGTCTTGTACCTGTGGTTGTACCACGGTTGTACGTAACAACTTTTATCTTTGTTACAGAATTTCTAGCTCTTAGTGTTTTTACGTAATTTTTCACATAGTAATACCAGATGGGGCCACTTTTCGCCGATCTTTTAATATCTTAGCTTTATTTTTTATTTTATTTGTTATTTATTCTAGAAGTTGGAACACGCTTGCCTAGAAAATGCCTCTTCACTCGTGACGTGACGTTCGACAAACATAGATTGTCAACAGAGCATTTAAAAATTAATGATCTATATCATAGGGTTACTCGGTGGACGCATTTCATAAAAGCCGGCAACACATTAACATAATGGAGGTTCCTCTGATGTTGCAGATGGGCGATGGCCATCAGCGATACTACCTAATTACTTAATGGATGGAGACTCGTTGGTCTATTACCAAATGAGAAACCGCTTTTTGCATTTCGTCGCAATGATCAATAAGCAGTAATTAATTATTATTTAATTGAGTAGGTCACTCTGCGATTATTTTATATCGAAATAGCAACTTACTTAATGTAAAATTAAGTTTGATAATCATGGAAAACCACTATCGTTATTCAGTCTTGTACCTGTGCTTGTACACAACTTTTATATTTGTTACAGAATTTCTGGCTCTTAGTGATTTTACGTGCACATAGTAAGATCTAATAGAAGGGACCACTTTTCGCCGATCTTTTAATATCTTAACATTATTAGGTATTATTATTATTTTTTCAAATACGTACAAATGCGTAATTAAGTAGGTATGACACATGGCGTAAGAGAATGTCTGAAGTTGTAGGAAATTGACTTAAAATGCATCAACTACCTATCTCCTGAACACCACGAAACGTAATGACCCGTAGATGCCTACTTGTCAACTTGTAAGTATAAGAACAACTTACGTCCTCCGAAGCAAGGGTTGGAGCTGCACGCCGACCTGCACGTCTGTCCGTCGCTGCCCTGCCGGCCCGGACACCTCTCACATCTGAACCCTTGCTCCGTGTCGATGCAGTATTCCGCTGAAAACCAGGTCTTGTTTAACAACATCCATCTGCTTCACTGACTCGCTTATAGTATAGGATCCCGCCATACAACGACCTTCACCGAGATGCTTATTTGATGAAACCTATTTTATATTTAATTTAACATGTCAATAAATATATTGCATATGGGTTGCCTAACAAATTCCAGTCCAGTCCAGGATATGATTGATTAATAATTGAAAAAAAAAAATTTTTTTTTTAACATTTCACTGGTTTGATTACAAATTCATAATGAAATCATCTTTATTTTCATTTAATTTTAATTCAATAATCAGACCGGTGCAAAATGCTAGTATCGATTTACCTGTTTACACCTGGCTACCCGAGAGTTGTGACCGGAAAAGAATAAGCAACCTTACGTTTGCATATTCTATGGGCATCATACTTTCGATTGGTATAGAATTTGTCTAATAATCAAACCGGTGAAATGTTAAAATTTATTTTTTATTTTTTAATTAATCATATCCTGGACTGAAATTTGTTAGGCAACCCATATGCAATATATTTATTGACATGTTAAATTAAATATAAAATAGGTTTCATCAAATAAACATCTCGGTGAAGGTCGTTGTATAGCGGGATCTTAGACCATTATGATTAGATTAAGGTGATTAGATTCCGTCTGAACCATAGAAATATATTATCGAGGATAGAACGACGTGGGAGGAATCCGCATACCACATTGATGCTCGGTCGAGCACTTTTCAAAATCACATTCAGTACGCACCGAGATTTCGACGTAATTTATTCGTTAGTGCAAAAAATAATAAAATGTATTTGGCGCTATTTACGGCCTGTTTTATCACTTTCTGATAAATGTCGGGTAGCCTAAACGTAAGTTGTGTCACTTTCTTACTTTATGTCAAGTGACAAAGACAAAAGTTGTAGATAGCTATCTGATACATTTCAGAAGGTGGTGAAACAGGCCCTTAGAATTGTAAACACAGAAGCCCAAGAAGCAAGAGAAGCAGAAGAAATAAATCACAAAAAACCGGCCAAGTGCGTGGCTGGCCACGCGCAATGTAGGGTTCCGTAGTCACAATCCTCGAAAAACAGATATAACTCCTTAACCTGTGAACCCTACTTAGCCATAAATCATGATAGTTTTTCTTTAAAATTGATTATATATGTATATACTACTGCTGTGAATTTTTTCAAGTTCCTATATACTGCCATTTGGCTGATAGAGGGGGGGGGGGGGACACTTGACTCTAATAAAAATTAACACTTTAAAACAATTACAAACGGATCTAGAAATCGAAAAATGATATTCACACACAGTATTTTTCAAAGACCTATTCAACGATACCCCACACTATGGGGTAGACGAGAAAAAAAATATTCATCCCCACTTTACATGTAGGGCAGCTACCCTAAAAAAAATATTTATCAAAATTTTATTTCACGACTTTGTTGGCGTGATTAATATTTATACCCATGCCAAATTACAGATTTCTAGCACTAATAGTCTCTGAGATTAACCGAGGACGGACAGACTGACGGACGGACATGGCGAAACTTTATGGGTTCCTTGTTTACTACGGAACCCTAAAAAGGAGGTTTTTCCTGCGTGTATTACGTATATGTTTATGGTACGTGTATACTTACGCTTCCTACTTGTGTACAACAAGTTTGGGTACGCGTTTTCCTGCCACAAGGCCGTTCTATCCTTGATAACATATTTGTATGATCGCCTCATTACAAAGTTGTCAAAGGTTGTACAAAGTGTATCTATCTCCTTACCCTGGGAACAAGGCCTCCTGCTGCAGGATATGGGTCTGCAGCGCTTGCCGTCGCCCTCCGTGCCCGCGGGGCAGGGGCCGCATTCCGTGCCGCTAGCGGTATTGCGGCATTCCACTCCTGTTCAATCCCGATATAAGGCCGGTAAAAACACATAACTCTCCTCTACCACTAATTATTATGGGTGAAACGGGACTCACGAATGCAGCGTGCGAATCTCTTTCAACTGATTGATAGCCGCTGATTTAAGTACTGTTTATTCGAGTATACCATCTTTTAAATCTAATGCCAGATATCTATCTATGTAATATATATCTCTATATCATCAAATAATAATTCATTTCATATACTCTGGTTTTAGAGCACGTATTAACACCAAAATACCTCCTTCATTTATTTTACTATCATCCAATAAATTGTCGGTAGTTTTGAAATAGAATTAATGAATAGCCTATAGATAACTTGATAGCAAACTCGCCTGATTTTAAGCGATAATTCAGTCAAAGCATAATGCATTCAAGTTTAAATTATAACGTTTAAGTATCACTTGAAAATACTCTAGATGTCTTAAATAGACATTTCGTGAATTTACCCAAAACAATCTCCAAACTACGCTTTGAAGCAAATTAAAACGAAACAGTGTTAATTTTTTCATTAGAAACTAGCTGACCCCCGTGACTTCGTTCGCGTGAAAAATACTGATTTCAAACAACAAACAAGACTAATAGAATGTAAACAAGTACTAGAATAATTATTCTGAATTTCTTATTAAACAATAATAAAAGACACAGCTAACTCCGTTAACACAACACAGCGAAAATCAAAGCTTTTGTGATAAATTTTTTAAACATTTTACAATCTTGTCTCCAGAGAGTTCTAGATATCAGAGAAAAAACTTGACAGTATCTTTTTGAAATGGACGAGAAATTTCGCATAATTCCGATACAATTTGATGTTAAACTTAAACCGATCTCATCAATCTCGGATGTTCGTTTAAATCATTTGGTAAGTATGTTTGCATAATTTTCTATAAATAAACGGACCCTGTTTCGATTTATTTGCTTCCAAGTTTAATTGACAGGAATTCATGACCAGAGTTTCTCGTAATCCCATTGATAGATTCGCAAACCGACAAACATTTAAGTACCAAGCCATTAAATTCAAATCAATAATCTCGCATTACCTTACAAGTCTCCGCCAAGGATAATCAAGCAACTTATCTTAAGCGAACGTGGGCGAAACTTGAAACTCTGTCATGAACACGCTTACTTTAGGTTCAACAAAAAGGGATTGAAAAAATAAAACCCGTGTATGATTTCTAACATTTAATAACCCACACAGACAACGTTGCTTGATTTACCTTCACTCTAGACCTAATGTTAGCGATATTAACAAGATTAGAATGTTAAATGTATAATAAACAAAACAATAAATAAGTATAGGTACATAATATTAAGAAAATAATTAAATCATATTTTATTGGTACCTAAACTCCGATTTTCAAAATAGACATACTTAACTAACGGCATTAATAATATTACGTATATATTAAATCAGAAAGGTAACTTAGTAAATAAAACTATAGTTAGTTCACAACATGCTCTGTGCAAAAAAAGCGAAAATTTAGTTTTCTTACAATTCAATGACACACTATTGAAAATAGAATCCGAAACTAAGTAAGTATATTGTTATTTTTATTTAATTTTTATTGTAATATTGATTCGATGACTATAAAATAGGTAAGTATTTAAAAACCATTGTTCCCGAAAAAAATTTCTAGAAGATTTCGATTGTTAATCAAATTGAAAAGCTCAATTCCACATCAATTTAAAATCAGAGTAAGTACTTATATGTTTTAAATACCGTTAAAAATAGTGAAATGAATAAAAAAATAAAGAGATGAAGTTGTTAATTCAAATGTCAATAACCAGGGTAACATGAAGAGCCAGTGCATCTTTCGACCGGCGGCGCCGGCACTCGGTTGCAGCATATGCGCAGTTGGTTCTGAAGGTTATTGATGGTTCCTTTCTGATCGGCTAACTCTCTTCGTAACAATTCGATCGTCTGACGAAGGAGTTTCAGTTGACGAATCACTTCATCTGCAAATGTCGAAAAAATTAATTATAATTCAGTAACTCTATAATGGTCATTATTTTTCATAATGGATCGAATAAAATAGATAGTTGATCGAAGATCAGCTTTAATATTAATTTTGTTTCGAATTTCCTTCCAAACAAAGGAAAAGAAAATAAAAATAAATGATATTCAGATGAGTCTTTCAAAATTAACTTAAACTATTTACAAAAAAAAAAAAAAAAAACTTAAACTAATATTGAAAAAATTCGATTGAATAGACCATACCTCTAAATAAAACCAATATTCAAAGGGCACGGTTGAGCAGGCAGTTGGTCGTAGATTTTTGCCTTTACCGAAGGGGACTAATTAAAAAAAAACAACAACATATAAGAATAACTGCTTACCGTCGCAAGATTCTATATCCGCGGAAGGGATATCCCCTCTTTGGGAAGACGGCGTCGTAGAAGGCAGAGGCAACGGCTGGTATAAGTTGGGGTCTATGTAGTTTCCCCTCGGATCGTCCCCTTGCATCTCTTCCTCGTGTTTTAATCTTTCTTCCTTCTTCATGAACTCTTGGACTTCCTCTACATCCGAATCCACGGTGACTAGAGTTGGCGGTTGCAGCAATTCGTGGTGATTGCACTTCAAGGAGCTAAGTGCGGACTTTTCACTTTTGTGTACTTCTATTGGCGAGCTCTTTTCGTAATACTGAAAAAGTATAAAGTTGGTATGATCAGAAGTTTGTCACAGTTCGAGATTTACACTAAATAAATTCTGTTGCAAGAGTTAAGTGTTAAGTTTACGTTAAGTTTATTTACAGTAAGGGGTTAACTGCAGTCCGTATTTGGTCTTCGAGTCGACCACAAAATTGCAATTCCGATTCAGTTCTATTGCGAAATTGCATCGCAATTGTTGACATTGTGTCGTGATTTGTATTGTATAATACCACGTGTATTTGGCATGACTACTCATACTGTCGGCAGATGCGTTTAAACTGTAGTTTACCGTCAACTTGCAGTCCTAAACCAGTCCATCTGTCTGAACGCTTATCTACTCGAAAATTAAATGTAACTAATTGTAAGTAGGTAGGTATAAGAAGCCGTTGAATAAAGCAATCTCACCAACTTCAATTTCTGACTGGCCAAAAGTTTAAGGACGTTATGTCTACCGGACATAGGGTGCCAATGTAGAGCCTTGCATCCCACGTAGATCTTCACTCTTGACTGAGTGACTATCAGAGTTATGTAACCGTTGGACGTTCCCAGGCCCCAAGACACTGATTTTATGTGGCCACCGTTCAGGCTCTCGAGGTAAACTAAAAAAGAAAAATCAAAATATTTATATAGTAGGCTTACATAATAATCAGTCAGCTGTTCGAAAAATTGATTCTGCTATTTATTCATAACCCAGTAAAAAGCTCAAAAGCCTTAGAAGCCTATAGGAGTTATATAAAACTTCTGCCTATAGACTCAAAAATAACGGTTTTTGACGTCCATACATTTTTCGTTCATCCAATTTAACAATGCACATTATAAAATGAAACCTTAGGTTAGGTATATTGAACTAGGTTTCACAGCTATTTTGTACGTTTATTCCCATTAGTTCTATCGGCCGAACTATTTTGTTTTTGTACCAGTAGTAGAAAATTTCTAGTATTCCGATGGATATACTTATATACTTAATTGATCAACATAACTACGAGCGAGAGTGATCCACTTACACCCGTTACTTCAAAATTGAAGAGGGTGCCAAACTTTGATAGGAAAAAGCGTTCAAAGAAGAAGAATATAACGTGAGAATGAAATATAACTATAAAAAGAGATATTGTGGGCGATTCTGTTGTACACAATCTCTAAATCTAAACTAAAATGACAGGTCTAAATATATTCCTGTCTCTTTCACAATCCTCCCTGCTGAAGGGGATAGCACTATTTTTAAACCTGTCAATTTAGTTTAGGTTTAGAGATTGTGTACAACAGAATTAGCCACATTAAAGATCCACTTACCCTTATTGGTTTTAGTATTGAAATAGAGTGAGATAGAATGGTCGTCACCACCCTTGGCGGTCAGCAGCTCTTCGCGCCCCGCGCTAGTTCCGAGAGGCTCTCGGATCAAGACGGCGACCTCGCCGTCATCAACCGCCGATGCTGCTGCTATCACATCGTCTGTGGCTTCTGAAAGTATAAGTAAAACATTCATCCTCATTTTTGCGCTTCCGTAGACAAGATTTCGTTATTTCTGGTCTTATTTGTATTTCAAAGCCATCTTATTCAGAAAATACCTAAGGGTAGTATGGCAGTTTAGAATATTAATACTCGTGCATAGATAGAAAGTCGATAGCAGAAAAAATTAAGTCATTAGCCAAAAGTGGATTGTAAAGTCTTGAAAAAAAAAACTTTTAAATCAATTTCTGCCATACCGCTGTCGTTGCATTTTTACGATAAAAATACAGTGACCTAACTAAATTGTTATAGTTCGCGTCTGGCACTTTTACCACTAATGCTCCTTGACAAAGTTTCCATAAATGTTAGATCCAGACTCTCTGCTATGGAAGTTGTTTTTTGAATTTTTTCATTACTTTACTACTACAAGGATACTACAAGGATTTGACGCTTTGCAAATGGTTTTTTGATAATTATGTAATCTACTTAAACTAATTTAAAAACTAAACACTTAAAAGACACGAGCAAATTATTTAAGACAGCTAGCTTTTATACTTGTTTAAATATTCAAACTTTTTCGAAAAATCATTTTGGCACTTTGTTTTCCTTGTTAGCAAGCTTCAAAACCTCTCGGTAGAGAGTAGTAGGTATATTATTTGCTCAAAACTCTTTAGACCGAGATCCCAGATCGATCTGACATGATAACTTATTTTCTGAAAGATGAAACCTTAGGCTCTCAGTAGTGTCTCATTTACTTTGAATACCTGCGTACTTGTGGAGTTAGTAGTCTGTGATACTGGGGGAGATAATATCAAGGTACATAGCTGATTCTGATTGCTGAGCTCGCATTTCGTCAAATTAATGAGGTCAAATGTACCATAATCACGTTTAAAAATAAGTATAGCCGAATAATATTTATAAGGAACTTGAGGAACAAGATAATCAATGAAATCGTAACGTGTCACAGTTCAAAGCGATAAGGCCAATTGTATAGCATAGAGTTTGTGAATTGTGGCAATGATAAGGGTTTTTTGACCTACTGAACTATTATTTTGTACGAGAATGATAATTTGGCATTTAAATCGTGTTTTGGTTTAAAATATTTTTTATTTATTTGTTGTCATGTAGAGATTCGTCTTTTCATATAGACTGGAAATATATTATACTTTGCATCGCCTATTATACCACCGTCAAATATTTGAACTATGTGTTCGCGATGAGAGAAACCTAATCATTTATTCTGTGGTCTAAGACCTTTTTTCAGTTTACACTCTAAATAGCCTTAATAAGCTCTCCGAGTTATTCTAAGAATATGTAGAGTTATTAATGCGAAACACGATTCATGTAAACCACAGATATACTACCTATATACTACCTATAGATATATACCTATATATGATCAAACGAACTTACCTTAAGTGAAGTTCGATCATTATTATATGAGTCCCTTTATTCGAAGATATAAATTCATGTAAACCACAGAATACCTATTATTTGTACTAGGACTTAGGAGAGATAATATAACAAAGGGTGTGGTAAAAACTGGTACGAGTATTTTTTTAGTAATGCCAGGACTTTTTATTGCATATGGTATACTGAATACCTAGGCGTACAGTGTGAACTCCGAATATGTTATTTCAAATTACTTAGTGTAGAGTTGTATAGGAACTACGAGTAGACTCATGCGTTCGCGAGCGCTGCTCAAAGTTATTCCTGACTCGAACGACACAAACAAGATGTTTGACTCACGTCAACTTGTTGTTTTTGTTTTAACATCGGGCTAGAAACTTTCTACAAGACGTTCACAGAAATGATTCGCTTTTCAAACAATGTCGTACCCTTTTTAGGGTTCCGTACCCAAAGGGTAAAAACGGAGCCCTAATGTCACTCTGCTGTCTGTCAGTGTACGCCCAAAATATTATGTTGTTCATAATTATGTACGGAACCCTAAAAGAGCGAGGCCCGACTCGCACTTGTTCGGTTTTTTATGCTATAGTTACAATGTCAAACTGTTTTCACAGTCTTGGTCCACTGGGGGTATCTAAGAATAAAAGGCTCAGGGGTAAAGCATGGCTTGCTAGAAATGCTACAATCGGTAAAGGTTATACTCGTACCTACATATAGTATCCTCGGAAGTATTAAAGTTTTATTGTAACATCAAACTGAAACCCGTAGCTCTCAATGATCAGGAGCTAGGACGAAGATCTGTTATAATTTACAAACGCGTTACAAACTATAATTACAGTATTACAGCACCATTCATGCGCGCGTAACGGTGACCGGCAAAAACACCGCTCCGTGTATGGTCTTCCTGCTCGGACCGTTCCGACACGGTCACAGATGTAATGACGTGTACAGCTAACGAAGCCTTGTGCGGGTAATTGCTGTTTATATATAGTTTAACAAGTTTATGACGTCGAATTATTTCTCTCTAGCTTATTTATCACAAGCGCCTTCGTTCGCGTGGATAGGTATGTATTGGTTTTTAAAAATCCCGTAGGAATCATTTTGTTTTTCCTAAGCTCCTTTGAGCTCATATCATGCTAAAAACTGTTAAAAGTTCACTGGCGGATGTTTAGGTAGATCAAAATGTAAACATCCGCCAGTGAAAGTCCCATCAAAACTGATCCAGCCTTTCAGAGATTAGTGGGTAATCTTTAAAGTATCTACTTTCTAACAAAAAAAGAATGAATGAAATCGGACCACGCGTTATTGAATTACAGCTAAATACACGTTTTGACTTTCATCCCCTCTCCCTAGGGAACCGTGCTGAATTTCTGGATAAAAAGTATCATATATGTTACTCCGTAGTATGAACTTAAATCGTACCAAGTTTCGTTTCAATCCATTCGATAGTTTTTGCGTGATGCGCGCACAAACATACAGACAAACAGATAAACAGACAAAAATTTCAAAAATAGCTTTTTTACGTTCTATTACTTATCCCTAACATCCCCCAGTTATTATGTTGAAAAAATCTTCAATGTACAGTCTACGATTTTATTATAATATAATAATAATAATAATATATAGTATAATATAATATACTATAATATAATATAATATAATATAATATAATATAATATAATATAATATAATATAATATAATATAATATAATATAATATAATATAATATAATATAATATAATATAATATAATATAATATAATATAATATAATATAATATAATATAATATATAATGTAATATAATATAATATAATATGTACCTACTTATAGATTATTTTAAAACAAAATCCCCAGCCGCGTCTCTCTATCTGTCTGTTCACGATAAACTCAAAAACTACTGAATGGATTTTCATGTGATTTTCACCAATAGACAGAGTGATTCATGAGGAAGCTTTACGTGTTAAGGTTTTTTGTAAATCGGTTGAAATATATGACGATAATTGTTGAAAATGTTGGAAAAAGCCATACCGTCTTGGAGCTTTCATCAAAAACGCTGCCTTTGAGATATACCTAACAAAACAACGTATGGTGGGATAGTAGAGGGTTATTAGGTACTACCCGTGCAAAGCCGAGGTGGTCGCTAATATAATGATAATATTATGGTTTGATCCCGTTAAATACGAGTAACTACATCGTGTTTAAGTACAACAAACAACAAAAACTTGCTGTTACTTGCGTGACAACAGGGTTACCGAAACAAAATTAGAGCCGAGCAAAGAGCAAAAGTTCTACGTGGGATGATCATTTTACAAAATTATAATCCGTGGGTTCACGGTCCTTACAAAGTTACCATACCTTATTGAGGCAGTAGGTAAGGTCAGAAATCAGAATTATGGACGATTGGACATTGTCATAAACGGCTCGGTACTTAAGCATTACATAAGTAGCATGATTTTGGACATAATATGGTATACAATTAAATACGGAGAGATCGAAGACTACTGGCAAGACCTTGGTCCTTCATCCTTCTGGTTTCATCATCCTGGGAATTTTTTAAACTTTTTTTGAGGTATAGGTAGGAGTAATTATGTAAATGTTTTGTTCCTATGAAATGAAATCTTTATAAATAAGTACCTCGTAGTGTACTTTTTAGTTTCTTAAGATTTCATTTAATCAGAAGTTACATAAGTATTTAAAAACAAACACCTACCTCGTAGATTAACATGATTATTGACAGTTGAAATAGCTTCCGAACAACATTACAAGTCAAAAACAATCTCTTCAAAATAGTTCCTCGTAACGAACTTGTTGTATGTAGGTATTAATAAAAGATTGTATCACTTCATTAACATCAACGTTCGGCGAAGACAAAGCTACAGCACTATCTGATTTCATTCACTCTTAATGGAATTAGCAGAGCGCCCTGACTGTTAATCATAGACTCGAAAATAGCTTAATTAAAAAAAGCTTAAAAGGTGCGAAAAACTACAACCAACTACAACTAACAATAAGTAGGTAATGTAATAGGTAGGCATAGTTAGTTTTATTTTCGTATAAAAACTCTTTGTAGTTTTGTTTTCGTATAAAAACTCTTTGTAGTTTTGTTTTCGTATAAAAACTCCATCAGTAGAATTTAAAAAAAAGTTATTTCAATTTTCAATTGTATCAGCGAATAAATTAGCTTCCGACGCGACGTAGGATATATTGACGAAGCGAATACGACGGCGTCGTAAAGTTTGTTTCCCAGACCGGGAATCGAAACCAGGACCTCGTGATCTCCAGTTTAAAATGCTAACCGTAAGACCAACGCGACAGTCAAGTCCCTAGTGTTCCGTTTTTCACAAAAAATATATTGTGTTAACACCTAATAATAAATTAATTAAAATGGTATAAGTAACTAATCTATATAGATAACTAGCGATGATAGCCTAGTGGTTAAGACTTCGGGTTTCTCTCGGGAGGACCGAGTTCGATCCCCGACACTTACTTCTAACTTTTCGAGTTATGTGCGTTTTAAGGAATTAAATATTATCACTTGCCATAACGATGAAGGAAAACATCGTGAGAAAACCTGCACGCCTGAGAGTTCTCCATAATGTTCTCAAAGGCATGTGAAGTCTACCAATCCGCACTTGGCAGCGTGGTAGACTACAGCCTAAACCCTTCTCATTTTGAGAGAAGACCCGTGGCCTGTAGTGAGCCGGCAATGGGTTGATAATGATGATGATGAATCTCGAACTAGGTATACAAGTAACTCAGGCAGGTCTACTACGGTACTTATTAGCACAAATGCAGCACATAGCTACCGCAGTATGTATTGTACCGAGCAGTGACATCAGCTCAATTTACGTCGACACCTACACATTAGCGCGAATTGACCGCAAATAAGGTAAAGTCCCCTTATTCCGTGGTATTTTCATAAAAACTCGAAAGAACGTCAAAAATTAAGCATTTACTACACCTTTCTGAAGAACGGGCTATTTTTATCAGAAGCGTTATTTATTTAACTCTTGAAATATCCTAAAAGGACAACAATTACAACTTGATTTAAATGTAAAATTAAATTAAATATGAAGAAAGTCCGAATGCTCCAATTCCGAGGTAAAAATCTTAATTCCGAGGCAAATGGCTCCTAATTCCGAGGGTACAGAATACAAAGGGAAACGAGTAGAATGAATTCTACATGGTGTTCAAAAATGAACTGTATTTATTAATAGATTTCAAAATCAATTCGATACGTATGTAATTGTTTAATTATGTTTGTGTGTAAAATATTAATATATGTATATTATTATACAGGATGCTCACAATATTTCAGTGTGGTTTCAGTTACACCAAGTATCATTCGCGTTCAGTCACGAAAACATTCATATTCTAAAACGTTTATCTTATTATTGCTCGTGCTGATTCATTCACTGACTCACTCATTGATCACCTCTCCTGTAAAATTTTGTATGAAAATTATTTTTTTCACAAATGGTTTCGTATAGAGGATAAAAATTCATTCAGAACAAAAATATGGAGAGAGCTGATGATTGAGGATTTTAGAGACGAGCGATGGGCACGCTTAAGGTATTGAAGATAGGTGGCGGGTGCTCGAGCAAATGTCAGTCGAAACGTCATCCAATTGGCAGTGAGCTGAAAAAAAATTCAAAATGGCGAAAATAAAATGGCCGCCATACAAATTTCGTCGGTCTCCATCTCGGAAGGTATAAAAGATAGAAGAGTGGTTTCCAAAAGATGATCAGGATCCGATGGTTTATTGGATAAATAGAAAAAAAAAATCAAAATGGCGGAATTTATTTTTCCATAGAAAATGTATGGCGAATATTGAGAGAGAGAAGTTGTGAACAATGCAGGCCTTTGATGCGGTTCTTTGGAGAACTCTCAAAGAAAAATATGGGAAGACATGATGATTGAGGGTTTGGAAGACGCGGTTGAGCAGCCCGGGCAGGGTATTGTAGATAGGTGGGAGGTGCTCAAACAAAAATTACTCAAAACCTCATCCCATTGGCACTGAGCTGAAGAAAAACCCAAAATGGTGGATACAAGATGGCGGCCATACAAATTTCGTCGGTGATTATCTCACTAAGTATAAAAGATGGAAGAGTGGTTTTTTTAGCAAAAGATGATCAAAATTTAATAGGAGTCAAATAGTGGCCTTGAAGTCGCGTGGCCTTTACTTCCTTTGACAGTACCGCGAGCCTCAATAAATTCAAGGCGGTGCGTACGAATGTAAGTTAACGACCTGTATGGTTAGTTCGAGCTTGCACACTTCGAAAACGGTACTAGATTTGAATATCGAAAAACTATAATATCAGAGCAAAATTAACCCTAATGCTCTTACAGTCAAATAAGATTTTAAAGTCATAATGTAGTAGGGTACTTCGAATATTTATTTTAAAAATTTCTGCTTGGGGCGTAGACGAATGGCTGAATATATTGGCGGACTCAAACCTTAAAACCAGCCAGTTTAGTTGCATTTCACTCTCAAGTCATGTTAGTCAATGTGTTTCGATACTCGAATTTCTATCATCGTTTCCCCAATGTACAAAGTCGGCATAAGGCCTCTGTACTCACTAGGTTAGCAATCAGCTGTTCGACAAAAATCTTAGATTTGATAACATGACAGGTTTAGGTATGACGGTGTGACTCTTGTTCCATGAAAGCAAAGGAGGTAGCTTGGATGGGAGGCCACGTGTGTGGATACACTGGCACTGTCTCACATACAAGTGACCTCCGTGGCGGCCGGAACGGCAGCCACTAAGGCGGAAAGGGCCAAGAGGCGCAAATATGAAAATATAGAAAATAATTTCATATTTGTGCCTTTTGGGGAGGAGACCATGGGTTCGTGGGGCGAGGATGCTAGGTCCTTTTTTAAGGGCCTGTCGTCCCGTCTCGTGGAGTCCACGGGTGACCGGAGGGCTGGCGCCTGGCAGTATAATATTGTACTCTGTATTACTACTGTATATATATAATATATACTCCTACCTATCTAGAATGTGCCCCTGGCTGTGCCCCTCACCCATCTTTCAAACCTTCGATCATCATCACTCTCCGTATTTTTGCTCCGAATAATTTGTAAGGATGAGATTTCTTTAAAAAAAAAACTAATTTTACATTTGTACAATCGTTTTTTTTAGCTCGCTGCCAATCGGATGATGTTTCGAGTGATATTTGTTTGAGCACCACCCACCAATCTTCAATAGGTGCACTGGCCGTGCTCCTCATCCGTCTCCTAAATCCTCAATTATCAGCTGTCTCAATATTTTTCCTTCGCATGATTTTTTGTCTTCTATACGAAACCATCAATGAAAAAAACAATTTGTACGGAAAAATAAATCCTGACATATTGATTTGACTAAATGGATAGAAAATAAATCAAAACCTAAAAGGTCTTGATCATATTTTGCCCAGAAAATACTCTTCCATCTTTTATACTTAGTACGAGACATCGACGAAATTAGTATAGCCGCCATTTTGAATCTGCCATTTTGGGGTTTTTTCAGTTCAGTGCCAACTGGATGAGGTTTCGAGTAATTTTTGCTTGAGCACCTCCCACCTATCTACAATACCCTGCCCGGGCTCCTCAACCATCTTCCGAACCCTCAATCATCATATCTTCCCATATTTTTTTTGAGATTTCTCCAAAAAACCACATCAAAGCCTTGCATAGTTTACAACTTGTAGTCTCTTCAATATTCGCCATACATTTTCTATGGAAAAATAAATTCCACCATTTTGGTTTTATTTCTATTCATCAAATAGACCTTTGGATCCTGATCATCTGTTGCTAGGAAACCACTCTTCCATTTTTTTTACCCTCCGAGGTAAACACCGACGAAATTTGTATGGCGGCCATCTTGTTTTCGCCATTTTGAATTTTTTCAGCTCACTGCCAATTGGATGACGTTTTGAATGACATTTGCTCAAGCACCCCCCTCCTATCTTCAATACCTTAAGCGTGCTCTTCACCCGTCTCCGAAATCCTCAATCATCAACTCTCTCCATATTTTTGTTCCGAATGAATTTTTGTCTTCTATACGGAATCATTAGTGAAAAAAAAAAATTTATACAAAATTTTACAGGAGGGATGATCAATGAGTGAGTCAGTGAATGAATCAGTACGAGCAATAATAAGATAAACGTTTTAGAATATGAATGTTTGCGTGACTGAACGCGAAGGATACTTGGTGTAACTGAAACCATACTTAAATTTTGTGAGCATCCTGTATTTTATTTCTATACATACCACATAATTAGAGGCTCATAGAACCTTATTCCGAGGTAGTATTTCTATCCATACCACGTAATTAGGGGCTCATAGAACCTTATTCCGAGGTAATACCACGGAATTGAGTTTTGTAACAAAAAACACGTTTCCTAATTCCGAGTGTTAAAAAAGAAAAGATTTTTCCATAATAAACAAATAATTTAAAGCTTAATTAGATTATCTTCGTAAATATGTACAAAACTCTCACAAAATTGCATTGAAATATGTATAAATTTAATTTTCTTTTAAATTAATTTTCTTTAGCTTTCCCATACAATCTTTCAATAAATTACCTAAATAGGTAAACTTTGACACGGTATAGTTAGTGATTGAGACGCCAAAGTGTACCTCGTAATTAGGACTCTGTAACCTTATTGCCTATTTAAATATTCAAAACCGAAACAAGAAGTATTTAACATAAAACGACTCTAAAAATTGAAAAAGTTATGAAGTCTATGAAATCGCAATTCCGCGGTATACCACGGCGTTAGGAACCGGCTAAAATATTTGGCACCTAACGCCGAGGTATTTTCAAAACCTATTTTCACCTTAATTTCTTTACAAATATTCACAAAAGTTGATTGTTTTCGATTGAAAATATAGTCCTTCAAATATTCAAATCTAAATAAAAACAAATAAAGCTCAAAATTAACGGATAAACACTATTTAAAAAAATGTAGGTATTTCGTGCACGAGGTCCAAAATGTATGAAACATGCGTTCGGGCCGGCTGCTAGTGTAAAACTTGCCGGTTATTTTAAAACATATACATATAAAACCAACAATTTCGTCATTTATCTATGGAATGATAAACTATCAATTGATTAAGATATGTTGCAGTAAAAAATAGCTTGGTGATCGGTAGAAAACGCTGTTTTTCTATATACCTCGGAATTGGGTGCCAATTTTAGAATACCACGGAATAAGGAGACTTTACCTTAATATAGCACTTTAAATTAATAAATTCGTAATAACTGAGCTTGTTCGATTGTATTAGATACCAGTGTAATGTTAGTTAAGCTACGAAATTAGATTATACTAGACTTTACGAAGTAAACGTGGTCTGCCAAGCGCACAAACATGTCTAAGTCTATCTTTTCGCAGCTCGGAATCATTGCTCGATTTTCCTACTTTATGTTACCAAAGATTGTTCTCATATTTCGGCCACATCAAGCGGCATGGGGAGTGGACGACAGCTTAGAAAAGCTAATAGTGACGAGCAACACTAAGGGCAAAAGAGCGAGAGGCCGCTCGCCAACTAGGTGGTCCGACCAGCTGAAGGAATTCAGCAGGTGTAAATTTTACTACATTGTCAAAACGGCCACCAACAGAAGCCGGTGGAAACAGCTAATCCATTCGAGGACAGTAATGAGGAAAACGGAGCACAGCTGATGTAATAAATATCTTCGGTATTAATTCAACAGATGATTTAAACGTAAAATGATCCACCAAAGATTTAATCGTAACAACATGTGACGCTCTTGCGTAATGCCAAGTAAATGACTTAAGAATTATAATGGGAAAACAAAATTAAAGGATGAAACAGATGTTACGCCCACATTTAAGTGTCTACTTATGCCTGCCAAAGTAGGTGGCTTAAAAACCCGTTCAGAATAAGGTTGACTTTAGTTAGATTAAAGTGGAGAATAAACAAAGCTATGCTATTTTGGTGCACAATCTCTAAACTAAATTGACTTAAACTTAATGTTTTATATTTTCCCACAAGAAAAATTAAATGTGAAAAGAAGGCTTACTACTTTTACACCAGTTAAAAGTAGTTTAGTTTGGACATGTTCAGAAGCGAATCAACACGACCGATATTTAGTATCAATGTCTATTTTGTCCAAACGACAACACAATTTTAAGGCTCTCGCAAATGAGTGCGTCACGCCCAGCAACTCATTGTATTGCAAAATTCTCCTGCATCATTTTCGTACGATTAATGTACCATCGCACACGTAAGGCGAGCCGCACACAACACAACTAAAACTAACTAAAACATACTATCGAGATTAGACTCCACATGCTGCCTACCTACGAACGATTAAACACGGCGTGTTGAGCTCTAGCTGCGTTGCTTCTACGCTACCGCTGCACTGCAAGGAATCCACAGTATGCAACAAGGAGCGCTGCAGCACTGCAACACGTTGCAGCATCACTGCGTTTCTACTGCGACGTCCCATATAGAATAATCTGCGGTGTGTCACAGCCACACGGTACGCTAATACACATACATGCAGACAGCACGCGACGCGAGTCGCGACGAGCAGCCGTGTGGGAAACGATGCAACAAAATATATATGTTACGGCTGCGCAACGCACTGTGTGGAATTGTTATATTTCATCATTATCAACCCATCACCGGTCCACTACAGGGGCACGGAGTTCCTCTTAGTATAAGAAGGGTTTAGGCCATATCTAGTCAAGTGCGGCTTGGTAGACTTCACACGTCTTTGAGAATATTATGGAGAACTCTCAGGCTTGCAGGCTTGTATACTCACGATGTTTTCCTTCACCGTTAAAGCAAGTGATTGGTATAAAAATGTTGCTCAAGGAGGCTGAAGTCTTAACCACTAGGTTATCATCGCTTAGCTACGAAATAAATAGCTCTATAATGTTTCGCAATGCGACGCGATGCGGCTCGCCCCGGCTGTAGTTTGCAAGAGCCTTAAAGTAAACAAATAACATTCCATCTTGTAGAGATTTTCGGAACGGTTGATTCACAAAAGCTACAAGCTTGCGCAAGCGCAGCTCCCCGATATGGTCACCATCTGCTCCCTGACCTGACCCGCTGACTCCTGCCCTGTCAGTTGTCACTTGTCACCGGCTAATCGACCATTGAAAATCACTCATACAGAAATATGATGCCCGCAACTTTGTCCGTCGTGATTTGGGTAATTCATAAATCTCATTGTTTAGAAATCTGTTTTTCCCGGATAACAATTAAATTAAATAAAAATTAAAGGAGATAAAAATCAGTTCAGCCGTTAGCCGTAGCCCGGATAAACACCCCGGAAAAGCCCTTCATAAAAAATAACTTTTTATCTGAAGGTTTTTTTTCTAATTTTAAAAGTTAGTACTTAGGTAGGTAACTATAGTTAGTTAAATTACTGTAACTTTGAACTTTTATATGGTATTTTCCCTAAGATTTAATTTGATTCTTAAAGAACATGCGCTATCTCACCCCGATTTAGATCTCCGAGGTTTTTTCAATCCCAGATTTGGTTTCTTAGGAAAGGATCTGACCCATTTCATCTAAATATGTCGCTACAACAAAACGCCAGAATCCAAAGTTACGGAGCGTACATAGATACGCACCCGCGGACAAGAGTCCACAATCAGAATGTGGGGTAACTAACTGTAACAGATAGATTACAAACGGTTGTTTAGGGCAAGGTTGACATGATTGTGTGATACAATTTTTCTCTCTCTGCCACTCATGTATTCCTTCAATCACATAATGGTAGGGCATTGGTAGGACTTTTCTTGGAATACCCAAGCGGTGGGCAGTTATTTACTGTCTTTTCGCTTCGGTACGACTAAACTAAGAGTACCTAGATATATCTTAGAGTCACGGAGGAAACGAAACATTTCTCAATCGAAATGTTTCTCTTAGATTTTTAAATGGTATCGATTCCTGTTTTTATTAGGGGTCCGTAGTAAACAAGGAACCCTTATAGTTTCGCCATGTCCGTCCGTCTGTCCGTCCGTCCGTCCGTCCTCGGTTAATCTCAGAGACTATTAGTGCTAGAAATCTGTAATTTGGCATGGATATAAATATTAATCACGCCGACAAAGTGGTGAAATAAAATTTTGATAAATAATTTTTTTTAGGGTAGCTCCCCTACATGTAAAGTGGGGATGAATATTTTTTTTCTCGTCTACCCCATAGTGTGGGGTATCGCTGAATAGGTCTTTTAAAAATACTGAGGGTGTGGGAACATCATTTTTCGATTTCTAGATCCGTTTGTAAAATATGATGTTTTAAAGTGCTAATTTTTATTAGAGTCAAGTGTCGTCGTCGTCGTCGTCGTCGTCCCGCCCCCCCTCTATCAGCCAAATGGCAGTATATAGGAACTTGAAAAAATTCACAATAGTTTAGATAATCAATTTTAAAGGGAAACTATCATGGCTAAGTAGGGTTCACAGATTAAGGAGTTAGGTATATCTGTTTCGTCTATCTGTGTAATCGAGGATTGTGATTTGTGACTACGGAACCCTACACTGCGCGTGGACCGCCACGCACTTGGCCGGTTTTTTATAATTAAATTCAATTGAAAAGTTACGGGCCCGATTCACTGTAAGTAGGTACACGTAGGTACATACCTACTCACGTGAGATTTTGTTAAATATAGGTAAACGGGTACTTTGTATGGAAACCATACCCACGGCACACAAAGGAAATTAACAGTAGGTACCTACCTAAGTATACCTACGTATTCAAATCGAAAAAATTTTAAAAGTTTTGGGACCTACTTATATTATGAAAATGCTTAGTTAAATAGCGTATGGGACCTATGATCACGTAGCTTAACCGTGTGATGTCTGCTGAATTACTTAACAATTTTTTTTTTAATATTTAATAACTTTTTATTGACATCGATTTCGAATCAAACATTTATAATAATATTGTCTTTCATTTAAAACTATTTTGGTTCATGTTCGCAACTTTTCGCAAAGCGGGTCGGATTGTGCCCGTTTACCAGCCATAATTTTGAATATGGAACATGCTCATTTAAAAATGGCGGCATCGAGCTAACAAGGCATAGGTCGAGACTATTTGCGTACTCATTAGTGAGTCGGCACTCTGGAGACAGCGCGAAACAGAAAACAGCTATTTTCTTGGGTACGAAAATAGGTACCTTTGGAACGTTAGGACCAAGCGGAAATCCGGGAATGTCATAGACACTACTAGAGAAATTGAGAGCAAAAAAATTTTGTTGTCTGTAAATGTGTTTTTACGGACGATAATTTTACGTGATCATTCGTCTTATGAAAACAAAGAGATAGATTTATTTATTTATTTATAAATCCGATGCTTGAAAAATGAGAGCCGAAAAAAAAAGTTACGTTGGACCTCGTGGGTCCTCATGTGGGACCTCATTTAAAATTGCCACAAATCATTGGACTACGAGAGCGAGGGAATGATATGTGCGCCTGTGTCGGCGAACACACTTGTGCGCTATATTATCTCCGGCGTAGTGGGCTAGTCTCGATTGGGATTGGCTGCTAAATTCGGTCAGAACTTAAGTAATATAACTAATATGTTCCAATAGGAATTTGTTAAAGTGTGAATACACCCCTTCAACAAACCATGAGGGGAAACAATTTGATACCCATGGACCTTATTATAAAAGTAATAAAAACTTAATTGTAACGCCTCTAACCTTCGTTCAGTGTGAGCGAATTTGAAGCGGACACAGCAATGAGAAGCACCAACGCGCCGCATATGGCTTGCGAAGCCATATTTCCTGCGAAAAAGGAAATTGTGAGACATACTTACTTGTACCTAAAAATATAATATTGTGATCCAAAACAATTTGCTTAGATTTTTTTTTGAACCGCCAAGAGAGTTGATGTACGTAACCGTAACATAATTTATTACCCTGGGTCTATACAATATACTTAAATTATATTTGTATTTACCTAGGTAGGTATATTTTACAGAAATTAAAATCGATGAACAGCTTATCTCCGCTGTAAATTATTCTGTCTTCTGATTGAGATTGTTATTAATAAATAATTAATATTTTATTATTGTTTAGACAAAGGTTTACCTATATAAAAGGACAATTATGTCGTTTAATAAGATCTAAAAAAACCCGTAAAGGTCTTGTCGTTACAACCGTGTGGATTGATTGATTGCTGATTCGAATCCTGGGCCTTATAATTTTTTTAACTTAAATGCTTGACTGGAATTTATTTTCTGGTATATAGAATTATAAAAAAAATGCTTTATAATATCATTAAATTTTGAGATCTATTGAATTTTTATCAGTAGATTTATGTACATACTAAGTATGAAGCTATATTTCAATTCTTAAAAAAATATTACCTTAAAGCTAAATAATAACACTAAAAATTATCGATAACTTTTTTTAAAAGCAAACTCTTTCAATCACTATTTTGCGCGCACTGATTTTCGAAATTCTAAAGTTCGGAGCTTTTCGTAGCGAGCGAGTGCGCGTGCGCGAAGTGCTTACGCGCATACTCGACTGGTTCGAGAAATGCGTGGTGTGTGCGAACTAAATTGGTATACAACTCAAAAGTTAAGAGAACAGTTTTAGTTAAATGATTAATTTTTATCGTAGTACTAAGTAGGAATATTATGACATTCTTATTCAGACTTTCAAATCATCCCGTTTTTTAACCCCCGACGCAAAAACGACGGGGTGTTATAAGTTTGACGTGTGTGTGTGTGTGTGTGTGTGTGTGTGCGTGCGTGCGTGCGTGCGTGCGTGCGTGCGTGCGTGCGTGCGTGCGTGCGTGCGTGCGTGCGTGCGTGCGTGCGTGCGTGCGTGCGTGCGTGCGTGCGTGCGTGCGTGCGTGCGTGCGTGCGTGCGTGCGTGCGTGCGTGCGTGCGTGCGTGCGTGCGTGCGTGCGTGCGTGCGTGCGTGCGTGCGTGCGTGCGTGCGTGCGTGCGTGCGTGCGTGCGTGCGTGCGTGCGTGCGTGCGTGCGTGCGTGCGTGCGTGCGTGCGTGCGTGCGTGCGTGCGTGCGTGCGTGCGTGCGTGAGTGAGTGAGTGAGTGAGTGAGTGAGTGAGTGAGTGAGTGAGTGAGTGAGTGAGTGAGTGAGTGAGTGAGTGAGTGAGTGAGTGAGTGAGTGAGTGAGTGAGTGAGTGAGTGAGTGAGTGAGTGAGTGAGTGAGTGAGTGAGTGAGTGAGTGAGTGAGTGAGTGAGTGAGTGAGTGAGTGAGTGAGTGAGTGAGTGAGTGAGTGAGTGAGTGAGTGAGTGAGTGAGTGAGTGAGTGAGTGAGTGAGTGAGTGAGTGAGTGAGTGAGTGAGTGAGTGAGTGAGTGAGTGAGTGAGTGAGTGAGTGAGTGAGTGAGTGAGTGAGTGAGTGAGTGAGTGAGTGAGTGAGTGAGTGAGTGAGTGAGTGAGTGAGTGAGTGAGTGAGTGAGTGAGTGAGTGAGTGAGTGAGTGAGTGAGTGAGTGAGTGAGTGAGTGAGTGAGTGAGTGAGTGAGTGAGTGCGTGAGTGAGTGAGTGAGTGAGTGAGTGAGTGAGTGAGTGAGTGTGTGTGTGTGTGTGTGTGTGTGTGTGTGTGTGTGTGTGTGTGTGTGTGTGTGTGTGTGTGTGTGTGTGTGTGTGTGTGTGTGTGTGTGTGTGTGTGTGTGTGTGTGTGTGTGTGTGTGTGTGTGTGTGTGTGTGTGTGTGTGTGTGTGTGTGTGTGTGTGTGTGTGTGTGTGTGTGTGTGTGTGTGTGTGTGTGTGTGTGTGTGTGTGTGTGTGTGTGTGTGTGTGTGTGTGTGTGTGTGTGTGTGTGTGTGTGTGTGTGTGTGTTAGTGTGTCTTGAGTGCTATAGGCTATATATTATGTACCACGGGCGAAGCCGGGGCGGACCGCTAGTTAAATCTAAATCTCCTTATTTATGCTAATAATTCGGAGCCAAAGTCACGCTCAAAATATTCAGGCGACGTCAGAGGTCTTAGGTCGCGCACCATAATATAGCAGTATGGTAGGTAATCACTACTTACATTATAATCAGCATTGTAAGACAATTTTAAATTATTAAAATAACAACAAACGATGATAAAATTTAAATCCATTTCGGGTTTCGTTATGAAGCAACTGATTTTAAACATGTTTCGTTGTGTAAAGATAACCATAACAGAATGTGTTTATGGTGTGGGTGGACCATTTTGGCCTCGATTTTTGACCTACGACGTTGGCTGACAAGTACCTATGCAACACTGTTCCTGTACTCATTGTCTATGGTCAACAGGCTGCATGGTTCATGATCTTTGCCTTTCCCGAAAGGGTAAACGGAAAAAGAAAAAGTGTACTCTATGGTCAAACGTTTGAATGTCATGCCAAGAATTGAAGAGTAATATTTTCATTGAGTATTTTTGAGCTAAATTAAATCAGAATGGCTGAGAACAGAGAGGAAATTCTTGCAAATTTTCAGGTAAATACTGATCGTGCTTACAAAAAACATATCAGTACGAGTGAAGTTTAATTAGTTTACGAAATGTGCAGGTTATGTGGTGAACAAAAACAGTGACTGGTTATTTAGTATTATCTCTTTGTATTACGTCTAACGCGATTTTAAATTATATTTGTGACTATTAGATAACACTATTTAAACATTCTGTCGTCCACATAGTCTTCAAAACGTGTATTCTCTTTTATTACGTGTATTTTCGTGACATATTCATATTCGTTCTTTGTGTTCGAAATCGAAAATAAAAATCGCATTTTCCAAGGTAATTGTTGGAATTTTTACTGCATTACTTTATTATGCTGATGTAGCCTTGGTGAAAAAACACCACAGGCCCTTTGTCTTACTGGAACAAAAAATGTTTTATGTTAAAATTGAAATGATCAGTTGAAATATTGAATTTTGTGTTTTTAAGGGAATCACAAATATCGAAGATGTTGCAGAAGCTATATATCACTTAGAAGAAACAAATTGGGATTTACTTGTGAGTATGACAAAGATGTAGATATCTGTACACTTAACTTGAACAAAGGAAATACATTTTTTATTAAATATGACAAAGAATGATCATGAATAATTTAGATATTTGGTTTCATAATGGCAAGTTCACTCTATAAGAAGAGAAAAAAAAATTGGTCTACTGTATTATATTATGTAGTAAGGCTGTAGTTTTGTCTATTAGAAAACTGTTAAGAGCAAGTTGATGTTATGTTTTGTTGTAACCAATTGTGTGTGCATTTTAAAATTTTGTATGTCCTGTGCATAATTTGTACTTTTGTTATTGAATCATCAAATTATAAAAGTATTTAAATTTAAACAAAATATGGTCAAGGTTGGTGTCAAAATCAAATTACCACTAATATTAGGGCTAGTTCAGTTTTACACAATCTCTAAACTAAACTAAAATGCTAAAATGGCAGATCTAAATTTGTTCCTATCCCTTTCACAATGTTCACTGCGGAAAACATAGCAATATTTTTAAACCTGACAATTTAGTTTAGAGATTGTGTACAACAGAATTAGCTCATTATCTTGTGATTGGTTTCAGTCTGCCATCAATAGAGTAATGCCACAAGATGGCAACAGCTCAGCGTCTCAGACCAATGACACACATGATGTGGAGATGATAGACGATGATATATCTGTGATAACTCCAAAAACACACCCACCTGGTAAGGACCCACTTTTAAATTATAAACTTTGAAACCTCTTCTATGATTTTTAACAGACCGACCAGAATAGTCATGGTACTTATATATCATGAATCATCAAAAAAATTTTAAAAACTTTTAGTTATATCATCATTTTTTATAATATGCATGAACTACTCTAGTACTGGCAAACAAATGTACGACATACAAATTCAATATCGCTTATTTGTCATTGATGCAACACGCATTGTGTTTAAGGCGGCCATGAAGATTGACGATTACTGTAAATGAAGATATTGTGGTTTTAATTAATTAATTTATGTATTATTGATTGCAGATCGGGAAGATAGTAATCAAGCATCCACCTCTTCGCCTACAAATTATTCCGTTCACCTAGTAGAGCTACAAGTTCACTGTAATAATAAAATACACGAGATTAAAATGTCTAGTTCTGCAACTGTCAGTAAGTACAATTCATAAATAATTAATTAATGGATGAGAATTTTATTTAACATTTTGTAATTGTTTACCTTATTACATAAATGATGGTATCACATACATCGTCGTCGTCGTCGTCGTTGTCAACCGATTGACGTCCACTGCTGGACATAGGTCTCTTGAAGGGACTTCCACTTGCCACGGTCTTGTGCCGCTTGTATCCAGCGGCTCCCTGCGACTCGTTTGATGTCGTCGGTCCACCTAGTGGGGGGTCTACCAACACTGCGCTTCCCGGTGCGAGGTCGCCACTCCAGCACCTTGGGACCCCAACGTCCATCGGTTCTCCGAACTATGTGCCCCGCCCATTGCCACTTCAGTTTCGCAACCCGTTGAGCTATGTCGGTGACTTTGGTTCTTCTACGGATCTCCTCATTTCTGATTTGATCGCGTAGAGAAACTCCGAGCATAGCTCTCTCCATCGCTCTCTGAGCGACTCTGAGCTTTCTTATGAGGCCCATAGTTAGCGACCATGTCTCGGATCCGTATGTCATCACTGGCAACACGCCCTGTTCGAAGACTTTCGTCTTCAGGCATTGAGGAATTTTGGACGAGAAGACATCGCGAAGCTTCCCGAACGCTGCCCATCCGAGTTGGATTCGGCGGTTGACCTCTTTCTCGAAATTGGACCTACCTAGCTGGACTGTGTGTCCTAGGTATATATACTCGTCTACAATTTCGAGCGCCGAGTTCTCAACGATTATCGGGTGAAGCGGGACATGAGTATTTGACATGATTTTCGTCTTACTCATGTTCATTTTTAGGCCCACCTGTTGAGAAACCCTGCTGAGGTCATTGAGCATTGTATTGAGATCTTCCAGAGACTCTGCCATCACGACTATATCATCGGCAAACCGCAGGTGAGTGATGTACTCGCCGTTGATGTTGATGCCAAGTTCGTTCCAATTCAGAAGCTTAAAGACGTCCTCCAATGCTGCGGTAAAGAGCTTCGGGGAGATGACGTCTCCCTGTCGCACTCCTCGCTGCAATTGGATTGGTCTTGTAGTCTGATCCTGTATACGGACTGACATAGTGGCGTTTTCGTACAAACACTTCAGCGCTTGGATATACCGATAGTCGATCCGGCATCTCTGTAGTGATCTCAATACAGCCCAAGTTTCCACCGAATCAAAGGCTTTCTCATAGTCCACAAACGCTAAGCAAAGTGGCTTGTTATACTCTTCGGTCTTCTGTATAACCTGCCGCAGCGTATGGATGTGGTCTATGGTACTGAAGCCTTTTCGGAACCCGGCCTGTTCGGGAGGCTGGAAGTCGTCGAACCTACGAGCGAGACGATTCGTAATGACTCTCGAGAACAACTTATAAACATGGCTCAGCAGCGAGATGGGTCTATAATTCTTCAGCAAGGTATTATGACCCTTTTTGAAGAAAAGAACCACCACGCTCCTGTGCCATGCCTCTGGCGTTATACCCTCTTCGATGACGGAATTGAACAATCGCTGAAAGATCTTAAGAACTGGTTTGCCACCTGCTTTCAGGAGTTCCGCTGTGATTCCGTCATCGCCTGGCGCCTTGTTGTTCTTCAGTTGTTTGAGAGCCATACTAATCTGGCTCTGTCCGATAGACAGATCTCTTGCGAAGACTTTTGAGCCCTTGTTTCGCTCGATCGTATCTTTAATACATTCTGTATTAAAGTTACGCAAGTCTCGCGTTTGCGCCTTAGAGATCTGCCTATTAATCTGCCGGTAAGCAAACGCATCTGCTGAAGACTGCAGTCTCATTTCTTGCCTCTTATTCATTAGCTTGAGAGTCTGGTCTGAGAACTTTTTGGTTCTGATTGCACGGTGGGTCTTAAAGTACTTGGACCCAACCGTATGGACAGTTTCCACCAGCCTGTTGTTTAGATCGTCCACAGAGTCGCAATCTGCTAGGCAATCGAATCGGTTCTGCAGTTCGAGCTGAAAGCTTTCGGGGTTTTGGATATGAGCACGAGAAGGTCGGAGTGTAGACTTCACCAGTTTGGCCCTTTCCAGCTTTATGTTGATATTCAATGTGCCTCTTACCATACGGTGATCACTTCCGGTTTTCACCCTGTTGATCACTGAGACATCATTGAATATATGCCGTTTGGTCGACATGATGAAGTCAATCTCGTTTCTCGTGGAACCATCTGGACTCATCCACGTCCACTTTCTGTGTGGCCGCTTCTTGAAGAAGGAGTTCATCATAAAGAGGCCCTCCTTCTCCATGAAGTTGGCCAGCATGTGGCCCCTATGGTTCCTTCGCCCATATCCAAATTGCCCCACTCTCACCTCTGCACCGATTCGTTCACCCAGCCTTGCGTTAAAATCCCCCATCACAACACTGTAGTGAGTGTTGGAGGCATGTATGGCTTTAGAAATATCCTCATACAGTACCTCCACCTCCTCGTCGGGTTGTGTCGATGTCGGTGCGTAAACCTGTATGACCTTCAGCGAATACCGTTTGGTGATTCTGAGTATAAGGTACGCTACCCTGCTCGACACACTCTCGACTTGAACAATGCTGTTGACGAGGGACTTGTGGACGATGAATCCGACACCACCCTGGGACTGTTGGTCGCCCTCCCGGTAGTAGAACAAGTTGCCGGAATTGAGAATTATCGAGTCCTCCCCCTCTCTTCGGACTTCAGACAATCCTATAATATCCCAGTGCAACTTGCTCACTGCTTCCTCCAGCTCGATAATCTTCTCGTCAGTCCTCAATGTGCGTGCGTTGTATGTTGCCAGGTCTAGTCGTCGGGGTTGGCAGCGGAATCTCTTCCGGAGATTCTTAGCACCCCCTGCCCCGCCGTTACCATAACCGCTGCCAGAGCCAGGAATAGCGGGGCCGCCGGGGACTAGGGGCCTTGGCAATGTTAATCTGTCCATTTCAAGGATTTGCCCAAATAATGACCACGCTGGGCAGGCGTGTTGGTCATCGCAGGGCTAGACTGTTCGCACCGGTGTCGCTGCTGCCCGACACCGGCCTCTGTCATTTACTCAGTCTAGGTAGTTTTGGATGGTTATACCGCCATCGGTCGGTCGTCAGGGCCTCGTTGGTAAATCAGCAGGGGGCACCGCGTGCAGGTGAGGTTGACAATTGGAGCTCTAGATGGAGATGAGCTCCCTTACCCCCCACACATACACATACCCTTACCCCCCTTATCACATACATAATACAACGTTAGTTTTACTTTACGCAAAACCTGAAAGTAGTTTGTTCAGAATCAGTAACAAAATCGAATCCAACCATTTTTATATAGTGTTATATTTTTGTCCAAAAATATTTTGAAATCCTACAAGCTTAGACACAATGATTTACCGCGCATCAGCTGACGGTCGGCACACAGCAGCGGTCATTCAACTCGCGTCGATCGCAAGTCGCTGCGGCGACGGCTTGCGGTGACCATTTTTTTCGAGGACAACGACGCAACATAACAAAGCTTATAACTTCGTTACTTTTCATTATATTTTTTTGAAATTTTGTATAAATATTTTTAATGTAAAAATATTTGACACGTGTTTCGGTTTTTGCGCAAAGTAAAACTAACGTTGTATATGCAAACTTATCTTGTCTTTTTCAATGTTGATTGAAATATACCTTGTTTCACACTCGTAGCACAAGCTTTATCCTTAATTTGGGGGAAGGGGAATGTTAGACATGTACAGTAATATTCTTAAAAATTGCTTGTCTGTAAAGTCGGTTTATGGACAATAATTTTACATGATAACGTCATTAGAAAACATTGCCTCTCTATCGCGCTCTCGCTTTCACGCTCGGCTAGGGGTACGTGACAATGAGTCATGCTTTTCCGTGCGTGCTGCCAGCGTTCATTGATTTATAAGACGTCAAAAAATATTGTTATCCATGACGTGTACAGGTGAACTTAAAAAGAGGTTAGAGCTGGTGTGCGGCGTGCCCGTGTGCAGGCAGCAGATCTCGGGCCTGGGCGGGTCGCGCGCCACGCCCGCCGCGCCGCTGGCCAGCCTGGGGCTGGCGCGCAACGCGGTGCTGCGGCTCAAGGCCGCCGACAGACTCATCATGGCCGACGATGAGTAAGTCACGAGACCTATTTTTTAACCGACTTCAAAAACAGAAGATTCTGTATTCGGTCCGCATTCAAGGGGCAGATCAACAAATTCCTCAAAGGCCGGCAACGCATTAGTGGTTCCTCTGGTGCTGCAAATATTCATGGGCGGCATCATTCATCAGTTACGCAATATTCATCAATATTCACGCACCTCTAACTTTTCATAGTTATGTGCGTTTTAAGCAATTATATATCGCTTGCTTTAATGGTAAAGGAAAACATCGTAAGGAAACCTGCATGCCTCAGAGTTCCGCATTCGGCCAGTGTGGTGGACTATGGCCTAAACTCTTCTCATGCTGCTCCTCTCAGCATGAGAACTCACCCGTGCTCTGTAGTGGGCTGGTAATGAGTTGATGATGATGATAATGATGATGATGATCCTTATTTTGCATTGCCAGGGTAGCGGAGAGGTTAACAAAAACATACGCACTCCGGATCAAACACGACGAGAGAGAGTACACACTGAAGTTCCCCGGCACCAAGACAGTACAAGAAGTCAAGAACGACGTGTATGCACTAACCGACATCCCTGTCCGACACCAGGTCAGATACAAAAAGTTTACCATTTCTTTGAAATCCGACTAAATCCGTTTTTTCTTTCTCTCTCTATTGATATTAATTTCTTGTTCTTAAGAGGCCGTATTCCGAGCCGAGCTAACGAGTTTCGGCCCGAGTTTTAAATGTGTGCGTGTACCTCACAATAGCACCGTAAGCTGCACTCACACAAAGACATGGTATACTTAAAAGCGGTCGGACTAACCTATATTGATACTTTGCGTTCCAATTTCAACGCGCTAATAAAATAAAATTTTAGATCTTAGTATATTTTATATTTGCTTTTTTTTAATGTTCGATTTAGGTAAGTATATAATTATTATCAAGATGTTGTGTAATCGTTTATACTTACACATAACATCTGTAAGAATTAAATACAGCTATATCACTACCCATATTATAATGCGAAAGTGTGTTTGTTTATTAGTTTATTGGTTTGCTGGTTTCTCCTTCAATCACGCTGCAACGAAACAAAAGACTATACGATCAATGCTTATTATATTGGTCAATAGATTAATCTGGTTATTTCAGGTATACAGGTTGTTTTGATAAAGAAGTTCTCTCAGGTGTGCAATTATCTACTATGCAGTTGCTAATCTTAGGTCATAAATAAAATTTGCACGTGCTCAATTCTTGCAGGAACACTTGTTGTATTCGTATTTGCTTCTTGTAACCGAATTTTTATTTATTGTCAAGAATGGCCCGAGTACCCATAATATTTTATTACCAAAGACTTGATGAGTAGGTGCTAAACTAATATTTGTTCGTGTTCAAACCGTGATGTTTTTATTATATTCTTTTTTCTTGTACTAGTTGACTCGCCCAGGATATACACATTTTCGTTTAGCCAATTTTGATGCAATTTAGTACACATATGGCTTACATCCCGAAGGTGGACAAAGGCTATTTTTTATCCTGGAAAATAATTTATTTTTCATAGAACACTATTTTATGTGTTTATTATTAAAGACATTACTATCTAAAATTTAGGTATGTAAGGGCCTGTTTCATTACCTTCTGATAAGTGTCGAATAGACTAAACGTAAGTTTTGTCACTTTCTTACTTTATGTCAAGTGACTAAGACAAAACTTGTGAATAAGCTATCTGACACTTATCCGAAGGTGGTGAAACAGGCCCTAACTGTTTTCACTTAATTAAATTTAGTTGTGAGATAACTTATCTCCCTCTATTTAGTCCGATTAAAATAGACATTCAAGATTAAAAAAAATATTCAATATTATATAATATACTAGCTTTTGCCCGCGGCTTCGCCCGCGTGAATTTCGATTTTTCACAAATCCTGAGGGAATCGTGGATTCCCGGTTCCCGTTCCCCGCTCCCTTTTCCAACCTTTATACCTACTTTCAAGAAACTTTGATATAGTAATCTACCTATAGCTATAGATATAGTTTTCGGGTTTTTGAAAGAGAAATGTGTTCAATATGGTACTTATGATGAGATTTTGCATCTCTGATAGAATCGGACTGACACAAACTTTATCGTTAAAGTAAAATGAACCTTAACTGCCTTGTTTTAAAGCTCAAGTTCATCAACAGCCAACACTCTAAACAATTAAAATCAGTGGTACTGAATTTTAGGTCCATTTTATTCTGACGTTATTGTGTCACAGAGGAGAAACGGAACAGAGTCAAAGCTTCTAAGAAGCGAGCAAAATTTATACCTATTCTGGTAGGGTTGGCACAGGAGGATACAATTTAATAAACAATAGTTATTTGTTCAACAAAATGGCAAATTTTGTTTTTGTTGTGATTGACTTTGCTATCGCATGATACATACAACTTTTCACTTCAATAGCGAGAAAATACAAGATGTAAAAGAAATATTTATTTAAACATTAAGGTATTTTTACATTTAGGTACATACTTACTCATTTAATAGAATAGAATAGAATAGAATAGAAAAGTTTTTTATTCAAATAAACTTTTACAAGTGCTTTTGAATCGTCGATTGAGTCTACCACAGGTTCGGAATGCAGTTCCAGCCGAGAAGAACCTGTAAGAAACTCGGCGGTTGCTCTTTTTAAAAATAACATTATAACAATTATTATTATTAATGTACATGATTGAAATGCCGTCTCGCGCATTGCTGGAACGAGTTAAATCCAAGCTTTTTTATCGTTTATATAATCTTCAGTTGTATAATAAGCTTTTTTTATGAGCATACTTTTAAGAAAGTTCTTAAACTTGTGTAAAGGCAAGTCTAAGACATATTTTTTATTCGGATAAACTTTTACAAGTGCTTTTGAATCGACAAATGAATCTACCACTGGTTCGGAATGGTGCTTACAATTCTACACGTTAAAAAGGGCAGACAAAAGTAGCCCCATTTCCGACGGCGGCACCCGTTCACGAGCATGACGCATGATCCAGCCATTGCTTCGCTCAACCATATTTGAGGGAACGTAACAACAATATTATTAATAAATATTTACAGTTGATAATAAGTCTAAATAAAGTGCAGATCATTTATAAAAAACTCAAGTAAGTAATAAACAAGTATAAATTAAAAATTTAAAAAACCCCCGACATTCGCCATTTTGTGGCGGCGGCCATCTTGGATTTGCATAGTGCTATTCTACTAGTCAAGCCCTTTCATTTGATACCCATGTTGAGGGAGTTGTGAAAAAATATGTAATCCACCATTTTGTAGCGGCGGCCATCTTGAATCGATTTTCATCAAACATAGCTAACAACACTCTCGACTAATTCACCTTTCAAACAAAAAAAACCGCATTCAAATCGGTCCACCCGTTTGAGCGCCACAGGGGAACAGACAGACACACACACACACACACACACACACACACACACACACAGACACGTCAAACTTATAACACTCCGTCGTTTTTGCGTCGGGGGTTAAAAACCAGCGCCATTTTGAAATTCTTTTGTTAATTGACCGATTTCGTTCAATATCGATATTAAGGGCTCCCTGGGATCACAAAGCAGAAAACTGTTACCAAAATTAAAAAAACGTCTGCGCCACTTTAACTTTCTTTGTTATTTGTACCGATTTCATTCAAAATCAATATCTGATTCTGAGGATTTCTAGGATTACAAAACAGGAAACTGTTACCAAAACTTAAAAAAGTCGACGCCATTTTGAAATTCTTTGTTAATTGACCGATTTCATTCAAAATCGATATTTAGAGCTCCCTGGGATCACAAAACAGGAAACTGTTACCAAAACTTAAAAAAGTCGATGCCATTTTGAAATTCTTTGTTAATTGACCGATTTCATTCAATATCGATATTTAGAGCTCCCTGGGATCACAAAAGAGGAAACTGTTAAAAAAATTTAAAAAAGTCGGCGCCATTTTGAAATTCTTTGTGATTGTACCGATTTCGTTCAAAATCAAAATCTGAGGATCCCTCGGATCACAAAATAGGAAACCGTTACCAAAATTTTAAAAAGTCGACGCCATTTTGAAATTCTTTGTTAATTGACCGATTTCGTTCAAAATCTATATTTAGAGCTCCGCTGGGATCACAAAATAGTTAACTGTTACCAAAATTTAAAAAAGTCGGCGCCATTTAAAAAATTCTTTGTTATTGTACCGATTTCGTTCATAATCGATACACGCTTTTTATCATATTAGAAAATCGTACTAAGCATTGTTTTTTTGAGACAAAGAATTTCTAAATGGCGCTGACTGTTTAAAATTTTGTTAACAGTTTCCTGTTTTGTGATCCCAGGGAGCTCTAAATATCGATTTTGAATTAAATCGGTCAATTAACAAAGAATTTCAAAATGGCGTCGACTTTTTTAAGTTTTGGTAACAGTTTCCTGTTTTGTGATCCCAGGGAGCTCTAAATATCGATTTTGAATTAAATCGGTCAATTAACAAAGAATTACAAAATGGCGTCGACTTTTTTAAGTTTTGGTAACAGTTTCCTGTTTTAGTTTCCTGTTTTGTAATCCCAGGGAGCTCTAAATATCGATTTTGAATGAAATCGGTAAATTAACAAAGAATTTCAAAATGGCGTTGACTTTTTTAAGTTTTGGTAACAGTTTCCTGTTTTGTGATCCTAGGGATCCTCAGATATTGATTTTGAACGAAATCGGTCAATTAACAAAGAATTTCAAAATGGCGTCGACTTTTTTAAGTTTTGGTAACAGTTTCCTGTTTTGTGATCCCAGGGAGCTCTAAATATCGATTTTGAATGAAATCGGTAAATTAACAAAGAATTTCAAAATGGCGTTGACTTTTTTAAGTTTTGGTAACAGTTTCCTGTTTTGTGATCCTAGGGATCCTCAGATATTGATTTTGAACGAAATCGGTCAATTAACAAAGAATTTCAAAATGGCGCCGACTTTTTTAAATTTTGGTAACAGTTTCCTGTTTTGTGATCCCAGGGAGCTCTAAATATCGATTTTGAATGAAATTGGTCAATTAACAAAGAATTTCAAAATGGCGTCGACTTTTTAAGTTTTGGTAACAGTTTCCTGTTTTGTGATCCTAGGGATCCTCAGATATTGATTTTGAACGAAATCGGTCTATTAACAAAGAATTTCAAAATGGCGCCGACTTTTTTAAATTTTGGTAACAGTTTCCTGTTTTGTGATCCCAGGGAGCTCTAAATATCGATTTTGAATGAAATCGGTCAATTAACAAAGAATTTCAAAATGGCGTCGACTTTTTTAAGTTTTGGGTAACAGTTTCCTGTTTTGTGATCCCAGGGAGCTCTAAATATCGATTTTGAATGAAATCGGTCAATTAACAAAGAATTTCAAAATGGCGTTGACTTTTTTAAGTTTTGGTAACAGTTTCCTGTTTTGTGATCCCAGGGAGCTCTAAATATCGATTTTGAATGAAATCGGTCAATTAACAAAGAATTTCAAAATGGCGTCGACTTTTTTAAGTTTTGGTAACAGTTTGTTCTAAAAAAACTTTTCCTATTCACCCATAAGTCGTTCCTATTCACCTCATTCTCATCCCTATTAACCCCTCTTTCGTCCCAAAAGAACTTCGAGTATGAGATTTTAACATTATGTCATACAAAAAATATTTCATTTCAATATATACATATATCAACACATACTTATACCAAAACATAGCATTAGCTATGTATTAGCTCAGCATTGATCAGATCGGACCACTAATGAAATAAAACCTATGCACAAATCATCAAACTGAGTCGGTTGCGCTATAACTTTTACGTAACTTTTACGACAAGTCATTACACAGCTTTGCATGTGTGCGTGAGCTGCGTCGGGCAACAACACGTCCTCCCTCGAAGAGCGCTAAGCTCGGTATGGCATTCATACTGTCTGCTGTGCCATTTTATTTGTAAATTTTAGGATACTTTGACCATTTTTTGTGGTCATATAAATAGTTTCTGGATTATTATTTTTTTACAATTATAGCTAAATGAATCCTAAACTTTCGTGCTATATATTTTTTTTATTAGTGAAATTGCGATAAATCAAAGAAATTGGGGTTAATCTAATGCTTAAATTTTCATAAATCGTACGTGCGGTTTTTATTTTTTATTTACTAATTTTGTATAAAACATAGAAAAACTAATTCCAACATTCCAATTTTGAGGGTGTGTTCATAATATTAGTAATTTTTTTCAGTCGCTTTCTACAATTTTTAGTACTTATATGTGTGACGAAAGTTTCACTCAAAAGCGTAAAATCAGTAAACGTCTTCCGCAAGAATTAAGATTTGAATAATATTTTTTAATAAAATTAATATTTTATTCCCAACATTCTATTAAAAAAGGATTGATCTTTAATATTTGATAATTTTTTTTAAAGTAATCATTATATCTAAAGCACTATGGTGTTCAAAAGTTCGTAAAAAATTACGAATCCGGGTACCGGCCTCTTAAAAGGCTTTGGGGCTCACAAAAAATTAACGTTTATGTTGTACATGTACAGGTGTGGACCGGGTGGCCGACGGTGACGGGTCTGGACGACACGGTGCTAGCGATGGTAGGACTGGACACGCCCCAACACGAGCTCATCGTCAGACGCGCGCCCACCAAACAGAAAGAGTATAAAAGGGTATGTATAAATCACTACATATTAAAATAACTCAATGTGTTATATGTATACTAAAACCTTCCTGAAAGTATGTAGATTACGATAGAGAAAAAATCATCAAAATTCGTTAATTAATTTCGAAGATAATGGCACACATACATACATACATACATACGGGTCGAATACAGAATCTCCTTTTTTTGAAGTCGGTTAAAAAAGTCCGCCGCCGCGTCAGTTCGCGATAAACTCAAAGACTGAACGGATTTTCATAGGGTTTTCACCAATAGACAAAGTGATTCACGAGGAAGATTGTGGCGCGACATATGGAAGTCCCTACAAGAGACCTATGTCCAGCGGTGGACGTCTATAGGTTGATCATTTTTATTGTTGTCATTTTTATCGTCGTCCTCGTGACAACGAAGACGACGTTAAAAATGACATGTTATGTTTTATATAGAATGCTAACCCTATATCACACTAAAACTTTCATTTTTAACTTCACTTAGACAAGGTTCCATCCCGTTTTGAATACATATTTGCGGCGTATGCTTTAGATTAGCTGAATAACCATTTCGTTAATTAGCATTAATCCCCAGCTGTATTTCTAACTGTAAACTGTTTTTGTATTTAGATAGTAGTAGAAAGTTCGGACAGCGAAAACAGTTCGGTGGAAGAAGTAGAAGATGGCGACAGTTTTCCAACAGAAGAGGACATGTTTGTGGATGTGCCCTCGGAACGGTTGCAGCCACTCAGTAAGTTGTCTTGCGCATAGTAGTTCTTGACCGGTCAGTTCAGTTCCCAGTTCCTTAGAGCGGGGCCGCACTGCGAAAATTATTCGCGCGGTTTATATTCCGCATTTTAATATATTTTTCTCGCGAATTTTAAATCGCAAGTGCGTGCAGTTTTATACATTCCCATATGTCACAGAATTTTGCGAAAAAATTCGCGCGAATAAATTTCGCAGTGCGGCCTAGGCCTTAGTGAACTAGGTTGCTCTTTTTGTTCACTATATAGATGCCGTTTTGAACCAGGGAAAGGCAGTAGGTCTTACGTATAGTAGTAATCGACCGGGAACGCTCAATTTATTTCCCATTTCCTTAGTTCTAGGTCGCTCTTGTAGTTCACCAGCTCCCGTTTTGAACCAGAGAAAGTCCGTATAATTTCGATATACATTGCTGCTTTACTGTGTGAAATATAAACAGTAATTTCTTTTCACACAGTAAAACAGCAATGTATATCAAACTAATTCGGTGGCTTTCATTCACTGCTGGTAACTAAGTTAGAGAATCACTACATAGTATAAAACAAAGTCGCTTTTTCTGTCCCTATATCCCTATGTATGCTTAAATCTTTAAAACTACGCAACGGATTTTGATGCGGTTTTTTTTAATAGATAGAGTGATTCAAGAGGAAGGTTTATAAGTAGAAAAATTGGACCCGGTAGGTGGCGCTAATAGCGGGCAGGACGACGTCTGCCGGGTAGTAGCTAGTAGCCTATAATACTAAGTTAGAGAATATAACTGTTAGGTTTGATGTGCAGTGTCGGAGCACGTGGAGGACGAGGCGCTGGGCTGCATCGAGTTCTCGCAGCGGTTCCGCGCGCGGTACGGCCCCAACACGCCCAACTTCTTCGAGGGCACGTTGCAAGACGCCATCAAGGAGTCCTGCTTAAAACCTGCTAAAGAGGTGAGTGGACCGCCACTCTCTCTCTCTCTCTACACAGGGTGTAACGGGAACGCTCCCGAAAACGTATTTGTGTTTATTTAGACAAAGAAGTATTTATTTTGGCAAAGAAAAAACTTGTGAATGAGCTATCCGACACTTATCAGGTCATGAAACGGGCCTTAAATGACCTAAACACATACGTGTACTTGTAGTTTTAGTCGTATTTAGCATTTTTCAAACTGGCAATGTATTAGCGTGCCAAACTCGGGGTCAATGTCCCGCCAGTGGCGTGCACTTCATAAAGGCAGAAAAGCACTGCATACCCTAAGAAAAGCAATGCTTAGGTAAAACGATAAGAAAAAGAGCAGTAGAAATTTTAACACTACCGATTGCATACCCTGGCTTTAAACCTTGTGCACGCCACTGTGTCCCGCTTACAGCGCGGCGTATACGAGTAGATAGCCCGAGCGGCGGGCGGCCGGCGACAACGTTAGTTATATCTATCAACGTTCGTTCTCAGGCTCCAGATGTTATTTTATTTGCATTACATTGCGAACTTTAAAAAAATACAGAAAACTTTTTTTTTTTTTTTGTAAAAATGAAACGCTGTTTTTCTTTATGGTATCATATCAGTAATCATCAGTTTTATTACCTGTCTTCGTTTTCGGTAGCTATCCCTTACATCCCGTATAACAAAAATGAACTAAAGAAAATCGTCGGTCCCTTGAGATTCATTAAAAAAGTTTACCACTATTGTGCGTTGGTTATAATAACATGCATTTGTTTCAGAGAAAACTACTGGGCGTGTACCTGCACCATGAACAATCGGTCCTGTCGAACGTGTTCTGCGCTCAACTTCTGGGCTGCGAGACGGTGTTGCAAACACTCTCGGCTAACTTCGTGCTATACGGGTGGGACTTGACCGACCCGCACAATAACAACTTGTGAGTAGAGCCCTTATACCTCCTCAATCCCTTCTGCATGTCAGCGCGGCGCCCGCCTGCTGCTAAACATGCGGGAATAACAAGCAACCAAGAAAACCCCAATCACCGCCACCAGGCAACACCATACAAAGTAACAAAAGTTAACTTTTTGTATTCATCATTAAGTCGACACTGTCGTAGAAAAAAGTCGCATCTACGAAAATACTACTTTACAGATACGACTTTGTTGTCGTAGAACAAAGTCGCATCTACGAAAATGCAGATTTTGTTCTACGACAGTGTTATGTATTATGTATTAATAATTTACAAGGCTTTGATTATTTTTTATTCGGAGCCTGTCCTACCTAAGTACCTACCAGTTTGCCATTTTCCTTCTTTTTTCAAATTAACGGCCATGCATAAAACCTGGATAAATAATAGCTGGCATGAATAGAAACAACTATTGTTATGAGACAAAATCTTCCAAAGTGTCACGTTTTCAAGATAATATAAGCTATAAAAGTTGTACTTTCGTTTAATTTTAGTTAACCGATGACGCCACCAGTACATCTTTGAAAGCCCCTTATTAATGATCATCTGTTAGTGTAAGTGGCGATGCCGTTCTATAGATGTAAATACCGTTATCCAAACCATTCTCTGCGTGGCATTGTAAAGCGTACTAGTAAGGAATGAAATGTAACTTTCAGGTTGTTGGCGGCGATAGCGAGCGCCCTGGGCCCCGTGGCGAGCATGACCATCCGCAGCATCCCCGTGGAGCGGCTGCCGGCCCTGATCATCATCATGCGCGTGCGCTCCAACACCGAGATATACTCCGTCATTAACGGTCAGTACAGCTGGTTAACGGTTAATACTTGCATGTAGATGTATGAATGTAAAAAAGTCTGATCGAAGGTTATTTCATCATCATGATCAACCCATTACCGGCTCACTACAGAGCACGGGTCTCCTCTCAGAGTGAGAAGGGTTTTGGCCATAGTCTACCACGCTGGCCAAGCGGATTGGCACACTTCACACACCTTTGAGAACGTTATGGAGAACTCTCGGGCATGCAGGTTTCCTCACGATGTTTTCCTTCACCGTTAAAGCAAGTGATATTTAAATACTTAAAACGCACATAACTCCGAAAAGTTAGAGGTGCGTGCCCGGGATCGAACCCACGACCTCCGATTAGAAGTCGGTCGTCCTAACCACTAGGCTATCACAGCTTCTGAAGGTTATTTACCAGTTTTGAATATTTGGTGGGCGCAGGCAACGTGGGCGTGTCGGAGCTGGTGGGCGGGCTGGTGGAGGCGCTGGAGCGGTTCGCGGCGCAGAAGGAGGAGGACGCGAAGATGGAGCGCGAGCGCGACGCCCGGCAGCGCGTCAAGCGCGAGCAGGACGAGGCCTACCAGAGGAGCCTCGAGGCAGACAGGTACTTCCAACGTCCCACCGCTGGACAGAGCTGGACAGAGGCCTCCGAGCCGCGCTGCTTCGACGACAGTTGTTACATGAATAGGGGAAAAATAATGATAATTACTGGGAGCGATGGCTCCGGTGCGGGTTGGCAGACTTTAACGACTGTTGTCACATGATAACCGGGACCGACTGCTTAATGTGCTCTCCTTGGCACGGTAATGACACAGCGTAGAATACCAACTCTGGACTGGCACTGAGGATTTCTTGATAGAAAAAACCCAATACCTAACAATTTTTGGTCCGACCCGGGAATCGAACCTAGGACCTCGTGGTCCGCAGCCAACCATGTCAACCGCTCAACAACTCATGATTGTGTCTATTTATAAGAAATCTGGTGCTGTGAAAAGACATCAAATTTTTCTGAAATAGAGTGATGCTAGGGTGTTTTTCTAACTTTGGTTGGTTGGTTTCTGACATGAAAACTTCGTAAACTTTTATTTTCAAATGCTTATAGATATATTTGGCCAGGCCTAAGTATTAAGGCCTGCGCTGTAATAAAAGTAAAAACATTAGGCACACCAGTGCGTGAGAGCATTCTTCTTCAGCCCGCATCACATCCTTAAGAGTTTTCGCACTATATTTTGAAAACTATTTACTGGGCTCCACTTTTTTATTCAGGCAAAAGTTAATGCGCGGAGTAAATTTTATTGAACCATATTTTTCATGTTGATTTATTAAATTTTCACAGAGCAAAAGAAGAAGTTAAAAAGCAGCAGGAACTAGAAAGAAATCAAGAACTGGAGAGAGCAGAATCTGAAAGACTAATGGAAGAAGCCAAGAAAGAGGTAAGTTTTGTCGGTTTAATTTTACAAAATCACAAGACTGGGAACCTTTTTCTGGAAGCTGTTAGGTGATCCAAGTAAGTCCTATTAGCATTTATTATTTTTCAAATCGGCAATATAAAGCGTGCAAAACCCGGCGACAACTTTAGGCCCAACGTTCGTTGACCTCTAACGTCAGCTGATTGTATTACATTGCGAACTTAAAAAAAATTCAGGTATAATTTTTTTTCGTTTTTGAAGTGAAAACTTTTTTAGGCCCGTTGAGTTCTTTTTGGGTGAACAAAAAGCGTGAAACTCGCGTCATCGTCCTCACAGCTATATGTACGTCATATACTGTTTAAATTTTAATCCTTGATCACTTCTATCGGCTTTAAACTTTAATCACGTTTTCACTTCTATCGGCAGTCTCCAAAGACTGCCTCACATATTTTTTTCGTCAGTAATCATCATTGTTATAACTCGCGGCACGAAACTCGAGTGCTGACCTTCAATGCGCAGAATTCGAAAATGAGGTATCTCGGGTGGTGAGGGGTCGCGGGGAGGGCGTGGGGATCGTTCGTAAGCACTGATTATCTATCACGGATACCTCGTAAGCGCTGATTGGTTCTCCAATCGTACTGTGTCCTGCTCACTCGTAAGACGTTGCGCGCATTTGAAGGTCACCGCTCGAGTTTCGTGCCGCTGTTTATATCTGTCTTCGTTTCTGATGGCGATCCCCTTAAGCCTGCTATTGGGTGGGTTTTAATTCCCGGTTATCCTGATTGTGCAGGCGATGCGCGCAGGCGCGGAGGCGCGCGTGCCCGCCGAGCCCGCGGACGGCGCGGCGGAGGTTGCGCGCGTACGCGTGCGCCTGCCGCCGCCACACCACGAGTGCCTCGAGAGGAGGTTCCACGCTCAAGACACGCTCGCCGTAAGTCACACCCATCATCATTATTATTGACCCATTACAGGCCCATAAAGAACATCACATAAATAGTTTATAGTGATCCGTCCACCTTGTTGGTCTAGTGGTTAGCAAATACGACTGCAGATCCCGGGTTAGATTCCCGGGCCGGGCAAATAATTGTTAGGTATTGGGTTTTTTCTGTCAAGAAATTCTCAGTGCCAGTCCGGACTTGGTAGTTGGCAGTGTTTCACCCCCGTGCCTCGGAGAGCACGTTAAGCAGTCGCTCCCGGTTATCATGTGACAATAGTCGTTAAAGTCCGCCAACAAATTGGAGCAGCATGGTGGGTATAAGCTCTAAAATCCCTCTCTCCTATGAGAGAGGAGGTCTGTGCCCACCAGTGGGACGTTAAAAGTCTGCAATGGTGGTGGTGGTGGCGGATCCGTCTCGGTCAGCTAGGTAGAACAGCCTCAATCTATTATGTTTAAGCTATTTATGTAATGTTTTTTATGTTTATATAATCCATCCACATTTGAATAGTAACATAAATTAGTATGGAACACTTAGGTATATTAGTCTTATTTTAAAATTAATCAACATCTTGTTACAGGCGTTACTAGATTACCTCGCGTCCAAAGGTTACCCCCGAGAAAACTACAAGGTCATAGCTAGCTGGCCTAGAAGAGACGTGAGTATCAATATTTCAAATTTTTTTTTTATTTCACCTATTATCGAAAATCATTATTCCGAACACGAGACGAGTTTTAACGAACAATTGACAAGTTCGAAGCGGAAAGCTACGAGATGTCTTTTAGTCCATGGTCCCTCGTTGTCTAAACTCGGAAGCCTTCGAACAGCGACCATTTCTGGATCACTTAGCGGGTGATAGAAATGGCTATGTTTTTTTTATTCATCTACAAGTTAGCCTTTGACTGCGATTTCACCTGATGGTAAGATGCGGGTTAACCTGGAAGAGCTACGGCAGGTTTTATTGAACCTATACCCCTGATCGGTTTCTACGCGAAATCGTACCGAAACGCTAAATCGCTTGGCGGCACGGCTTTGCTCATGATACTATGTTATGTTTATCCAGCTCACGATACTATGTTAGAATAGAATAGAATAGAAAAGTTTTTTATTCAAATAAACTTTTACAAGTACTTTGAATCGTCAATTGAATCTACCACAGGTTCGGAATGCAGTTCCAGCCGAGAAGAACCTGCAAGAAACTCGGCGGTTGCTCTTTTTTAAAAATAACATTATAACAATTATTATTATTAATGTACATGATTGAAATGCCGTCTCGGCGGCACCCGTTATGTTAATGCATCTCACGATACTGTTATATTCATCCAGCTCACGATACTATGTTATGTTAATCCATCTCACGATACTGTTATATTCATCCAACTCACGATACTATATTATGTTAATCCATCGCACGATACTGTTAAATACATCCCGCTCACGATACTATATTATGTTTATCCAGCTCACGATACTGTTATATTCATCCAACTCGCAATACTATGTTATGTTAATCCATCGCACGGTACTGTTATATTCATCCAGCTCACGATACTATATTATGTTTATCCAGCTCACGATACTGTTATATTCATCCAGCTCACAACACTATGTTATGTTTATCCAGCTCACGATGGAACCTCCCAGCAGCACGCTGAAGGCCCTCAAGCTGTACCCGCAGGAGACGGTCATGCTGGAGGAGCGGTGAGCGCGACGCCACCACGCACCGAGCGGATCCGTTCCACGCACTCACCTCTGATTGTACAATGTACAAGTGCTCTGGACCACGGACTTGTAGAGAACAGACCTGACATAACTACTTTAAAAACGTGTCTATAAATACACTTATACACGCACAATCCGACCACACAAAATGGCGCGTGTTCATTGTGATGTCTCGAGTTGTGCGTGTGCGAGTGTTTATTTACACATTTCAGGGAGGACATCTTGTTTGGCGAGTCATGTGGTCGCAACATGACCGACACTTTTTATATGGAATTAGGAGATTATTTCATCTCTATTATCAAACTTATTACTCTATGCTCTGGACAGACTGTGCTATACGAAATAACAGCGTTTCAACGCGTTCCCTGATCACAATAACAAGATGTCCTTGTTAAATCCAAACAAATGTTTGTCCGAATTGACTTATAACTGGTGTAAGGGGACCGCTTTCGGAAATGAAAACAGGTAATAGTAGTGATGATTACTGACAAGATACCACAAAAAACACGAAAAAAAATCAAAGTATTTCCTGTATTTTTCGTAAATACGCAATGTAATGCAATCAGCTGATACCTTAATACCTAATGTCGCGGGCCGGCCGCCGCTTGCGAGGTCAATGCTCCAAGTTTCTCACGCTTTACACTTCCAGTTTGAAAAATACTAAATACTGAACCACTAATACTACAAATATAAGACAAATAGTTTTTAATATTGGATTGTGTTAAGGTAGTGCAATAATAGCGCTAAGTTTTCGATAGCGGTCCCCTTGTACCCTGTATTTTAAAATGTCGAATGATCTGATAAATCTGACAATATAATATAGACCATAAGGTTATGTTTAGTCCATTTAAAAGCTTTGAAGTAACCGGACGCGACTAGATCAAAGTGCTCCCAAATATCATATAATAGGTATTTGATTGGGACGTTTTGTTAATACCTATTGTTATCTGCCTTTACTGTGTGATCAAAATAATTATTAGCGATAGCGCCAAAATGGCGACAGTTAGATTGCTTTGACAACACGTCGTTCATAGCCAATCCAGCGCACTTGTATTAATAGAGGTTAGTGGTCCAACGAGACAAAATAACTAAACTACCCTCGAATCCGAATATTACATATTTTCAAAAATACCCTCTAATTAATATTCTAGACTCACATAAGTGCTTGTTCGCCTTAACTTTTGGCTTGCGATGAATTTTATTTCATTTATTTGCGGCTATTTATAAAACTCGTAAAATAATAACCGCAAAATACCCGGCGTCGCTCGGGTGGAATTTCTAAAAATCCATTCTTAGTGTAAACCTTTTTTTTTTTTTTTTTTTCGTGGTGGAAAGCTTTATGGCTACTCCCGTTCTTTGGGCAGAACGGGGGTTATGTGGGACTCCCCCTATGGGTATACCCTAACTAAAACCACCACGGCTGTTCCCTCTTGCTGACTATGCTGGACGCCTGGGGAAACCTTAGTGTAAACCTACCATAGTACATTTACATAGGTTTTCACTAAGTCGCTTAAGTTTTAATATGGGGTAAGGCAAAAAAACACTTTTCTCTAAAACCTTACTGTTTATAGCACCCCGCAAAACGTCCGAAATGGCATCTATATTAATTTATTCGATAGCTGCCTTTAACGTCGTCGGTAAAAGAAGAGTTTCACTTTAAAGCTAAGAACAAGCACTTTTCAAGTTTAAGATCACATTGGCGTATCACAAGGTTTGCGTTCAAATTATTATAATCCCTATTAGCCCGGTCAAATTAGACCAAAAAATAGGGGTGAGGTTACAATAATTCACACTTGGCTGAAAATTGGTAGGATTGTTCGAAACACTATTATAAATGAAATGTAAAAAGTCCTCATCGATCCGACACCTGAAAAAAAATTACTCGGGGCTTATAATAGTGTTTTGAACAATCCTTCCAATTTTCAGCCAAGTGTGAATTATTGTAACCTTGGATGTCTAAATTGACCGGGCTATATGGTGATATTAGTCTCGATAAATATAAATTACTTCAAGTACGACAAGTTCAACTTATGTCTCGAATAGAAAATAAATATAAGACTTGTGCATATTAATACCGCGGTGAGCGACATCGCAAAACCGTGCCAGACAACATTAGGCTCTATTTATTAGCAAACAGGGTATAAGGGGACCGCTATCGAAAACTCGGTATTATTATACTACCTAAACACAAACCGATACCAATATAATTATTTGTTGTATACTTGTATTGTAGTATTAGTAGTTTAGTGTTTAGTATTTTTCAAACAATTTCGTGTTCCACTCGGGGTCAATACCCCGCGAACGGTGGGCGGCCGGAGAACTGTAGATATTTAGGCGTCAGCTGATTGCATTACATTGTGAACTTTAAAAAAAATACAAGAAATATTTAAATTTTTTGCGCGTTTTTTTTTTTTGTTTAAATTGTCAGTAATCATCACTGCTGTTACCTGTCTTTGTTTTCGATAGGGACTGCTTACACCCGTTACAGAGCCCTAATAGATCTGCCAGTTACTTTCATACATTTTCTACAAACTATTGTACGATGGTTGTTATAAAATGTATGAAAATGATGAAGGAAGATTTTGCAACGAAATACGTTCCGGGCGCGGAAAAAATTTAAATCACAAAAAATTTGAATAAAAAATTTATTCACCAAGAAATTAAACTCCGTTTGTTATGCTATTTCTAATTTATTATTATTTTACTGAATTGAATATTAATTTACATAATTGAAATAAAATTAATGTGTTTTAAAATTCACTCATTTAATTCAAATCCATCCCTGATGTGACTAATTCTGTGGTACATCATCAACATGTGGCTAATTCTGTGGTACAGAATCTCTAAAACTAAATCGACAGGTTTAATAATACTATAATAATATAATAATAGGTATAGATTTAGACCTGTCATTTTACTTTAGAGATAGTGTAAAACAGAATTAGACCCAATATGTACCTTAGGTAATTCATATAAGGCTGTTATTCGAATGTCTCCTCGGAAACGTGAAACTGGTACGGCTCCCTCGGCTTAATTAAGGTACCTAGGATTCCAATCGCTGCGTTATTTAATACATAATATTATTATGTTGTTTCGATGGAATCTGTACAAAATCATAAACAATCTGTAAAGTTTTGTACCAAGTGTCAAAAAACAAGTTAATCCTGCTATATATCGTATAAATCCTGTTTTAGAGCGAGGCCGCACTGCGAAATTTAATCGCGCGAATGTTATTCGCGCGGTTTATATTCCGCATTTTAATATATTTTTCTCGCGAATTTTAAATCGTATCATGTGCGTGCAGCTTCATACATTTCCATATGTGACAGAATTTTGCGAAAAAAATCGCGCGAATAAATTTCGCAGTGCGGCCCCGCTCTTAAACTTATTTACAATTAATAATTGTTTACGTTTTGTACTGCTTCCATTGAAGACAACGGCTGGTTTTATCTTCTTTGTAAACAATTCCCGGTAGAATTGTATACCTCAAGAGTTTTTACATGTTTAATTGCGGCTCTATTAAATAATTATTGTATAAGTCTGCAGACACATTACTGTGTGTGGTGTAGTGGCGTGCTGCAACGCAATATGACGCTCGATGAAATAATCGGAGCGCGTGCGTCACGACAGACTTCTTGAATGCTCGAATAATGTATGATTCAGACCTAATGTTGTTTAAGTCTAGTCTTTTTAGTCTTAATTCGAAAATCGACTAGATTTTAAGATTTGCTACTATTAGTTTCACGTCATGAGTCTTTTCGTCGAGTTCTTCGAGTCAAATTGACTCCTGAGCTCTAAAATATGAGACTCCGGTCAAATCAAAGGTCTCACTTAATAAGTTAGTAAGTGCTATTTGTAAGTTACTAAGACTCAAAGAACTCAAAGGACTCGTAAATAGTCGCGAGTTTTAAAAAATCGAGTCCTTACTTGAGCCTTTTACAAACACTATTCGGATAGCCTGCGTATCATCACGACACCACAGCAGTAATATGTTCACGTCTATATTTGTATAAATGGTATTATTGTATGTGAATTGGAGTAAAACGATTTTAATAAATGATGTATAATAACAATGCATAGTTAATTGTGAAGCCTAAAAAATACTTGAAAGTAGAAAAATACTTATGTATTTTATATGCAACAAATCCCCCTTTTTCATAAAAATTACAAAGGAAACCTTCCCATAGTTAAAACCGGGGGGTTTCGTTAAAACGAATAACTCTTATAGTTTCGTCATGTCCATCTGTCTGTCCGTCTGTACGATACAGCTTTAGTCAGAATCTTAAAATATTTTTTACATGCAATTTTGCCGGTTCGAACCTGCAACTAAAGCAAATTATTTGTTTTTTTTTATTATAATGATGGATTATGGTTTCCATCAAATTAGCACGGTTACAGTGCTACAGTGCCGAAGTGCCACAGTGCCGAAATAATACCTAGAAGAGAATGTTATTAATTCTTTGAGAGAATGTCCACCGAATTTCGGTCATCCTGTGTCTTTTTTTTTGTAATTTCACAGGATGATAATTTATTTATGATTGTAAATGTGTGCTGAAAAAAGTTATGTTCTCAAATAAACAAAAGACAGAAGGACTGTTATCTTTAATTTCATAGATTTCTGAATATTAATTTTTGAGACAGAATCTTGGGGTTACCCAAGGTAGGCTGCTAGATCCGCTTTCATTTCTGATATAGATATATTAAGAACTTAGTGCATAATACAAAATTGCTACTATATCTTAACAACAGAACAGAGTTGATTATTTTTAAAGCTGTTTCTTTTAGAAAAGTTCCTAGAAAACAGCTATATTTGACTAGATAGATAGGTAACTATCATTTTTGGGACAAAAATTCGTGCATTCCACAGGAAACATTGTGGTAGGAAATTCAAACTGCTTTTAAGATAACTCTTCTTCGCTAAGTCTGTGTCTGCAGACTTATAGGTCGAATAAAGCTGATATTATCACGGATTAAAAAACTACAACATTGAATACAGCTATGAAACAGTTCTGAATGCTACATTGTGTTGCTACGTTCCAGACAAGATTTTGCATAATGAAATGCTTCATATTAAATATTCGTAAATAAATCTGTGTCTAACACAAACCATCCTTTATGTGGCCGCTATAGTTGAGCCATTGCAAACTGAGTCACTAATCATTTTTATCGGACCTCTTGCCCACACCTACAGGCCTTATGGAACTGGAGCCTGATGCTCTGGTGTTGTATGTAACATAAAAAAGGATTTTTCGATAGTTGGTTGGTTGGTCGAACAGGTTATAAAGAGCGAGGGAGAGTCCTTACAACCCTACGATCCTAATGATTCATGACTTAGTTTGCACGTTTGTAATGGCTCAACTATAGAACACCAAGTCATCATCAAACTACCTCCTAAAGTTTGTGTGTTTCCTCTTAATTTCGAAACTCAATAGGTGCCTCTTTATACTTATAAAAAGCAATTTCTCCCATCAAAATAACAAATGCAAGGGCGACACCAAACGCTAGTAAAATGAGAGCACTAGAAAACTCCCTTAGTGTAACGTTGAACACGGTCGTGTCCGGTGTGTGCACGCACGGCGGTTTCCGCTCGTCCCATACTGACTTGAGCCTGTGCATCAACCCCGCTTCGTAAATCTTGCGGATTCTGTAACAAAATTTATAACTCCTTCCAATGTTGATTGAGGTTTGATTATATTCTTGAACGCCATTTCGTCGGATGGACGATAATTATACCATTCATTTTGTATTATTAAAACAAACATTAATAACAAGTATAAATTAAAAATTTAAAAAACCCCCGACATTCGCCATTTCGTGACGGCAGCCATCTTGGATTTGCATAGTGCTATTCTACTAGTCAAGCCCTTTCATTTGATACCCATATTAAGGGAGTTGTGAAAAAATATGTAATCCGCCATTTTGTAGCGGCGGCCATAGTGGATCGATTTTCATCAAACATAGTTATCAACACTCGACTAATTCACCTTTCAAACAAAAAAAAAACCGCATTCAAATCGGTTCACCCGTTTGAGCGCCACAGGGGAACAGATAGACACACACACACACACACACTCTCGCACGCACGCACGCACACAGAGACACGTCAAATTTATAACACCCTGTCGTTTTTGCGTCGGGGGGTAAAAAATACCATTTTGTATTCGTAGGTAAAATCGACAACGCCAAATCTCATCGCAGGACGTGGGTACATTGAAACGTACGTAAACGTACCCACGTCCCAGGTCTGTTTTTTTTTTGGGTTCCGTACCTCAAAAGGTAAAAAGGAACCCTTATAAGATCACTTTCTTGTCCGTCTGTCCGTGTGTCACCACCGATTTTCTCAGGAACGGGTGGGCCTAGCAAGTTGATATTTATACCAGACTAGAGAATACCCGCGGCTTCGCCCGCGAGAATTTTGGTTTTTCACAAATCCCGAGGGAGTCGTGGATTTCCGGTTCCCATTCCCGCTCCCTTTTCTAACCTTTACACCTACTTTCAAGGAAGTTTGCTATAGTAATCTACCTATAGTTGTAGCTAGAGATTTCGGTTTTTTTCAAAGTCCCGTGGGAACTGTAGATTTTTCCGGGATAAAAAGTAGCCTATGTTTTAAGTCAGGGTATAATCTATCTCCTTTCAAAATTTCAGCCAAATCGGTTTAGTAATTGCGGCGTGATTGAGTAACAAACATCCAAACATCCAAACATCCAAACATCTAAACATCCAAACATCCACACTTTCACATTTATGATATTAGTAGGATAGTAGGAGGATTAGTAGGATTAGTAGGATTGGTATTGTGATTATGTGTGATAGCTTCTGCCCGCAGCTTCGCTCGCGTAAATTTCGGTTTTGAACAAATCCCGAGGGAATCGTTGATTACCGGTTCCCGTTCCCGATCCCTTTTCCAACCTTTATACTTTCTATCAAGGAAGTTCGCTATAATAATCTACCTATAGTTGTAGATATAGACTTCGGGTTTTTCAAAATCCCATGGGAACTGTGCATTTTTTCCAGGATAAAAAGTAGCCTATGTGTTGCCAATGCATGCAACACAGCAAACTATTGCAATAATGTGTTATGTGAACGTGATTTACCTAAGAACAGTCAGCGCCCTCTATGGCGTTTTTGGAAGATTATATCTATTTTAGTCCCACAGGAATACTTTTCCGGGATAAAAAGTAGCCTATGTTTTAAGTCAGGGCATAAGCTATCTCCATTCAAAATTTCAGCCAAATCGGTTCAGTAGTTGCGGCGTGATTGAGTAACAAACATCCAAACATCCAAACATACAAACATACAAACATCTAAACATCCAAACATCCACACTTTCACATTTATAATATTAGTAGGATTAGTAGGATAGTAGGAGGATTAGTAGGATTAGTAGGATAGTAGGATTAGTAGGATTGGTATTGTGATTATGTGTGATAGCTTCTGCCCGCAGCTTCGCTCGCGTAAATTTCGGTTTTGAACAAATCCCGAGGGAATCGTTGATTCCCGGTTCCCGTTCCCGATCCCTTTTCCAACCTTTATACTTTCTATCAAGGAAGTTCGCTATAATAATCTACCTATAGTTGTAGATATAGACTTCGGGTTTTTCAAAATCCCATGGGAACTGTGCATTTTTTCCAGGATAAAAAGTAGCCTATGTGTTGCCAATGCATGCAACACAGCAAACTATTGCAATAATGTGTTATGTGAACGTGATTTACCTAAGAACAGTCAGCGCCCTCTATGGCGTTTTTGGAAGATTATATCTATTTTAGTCCCACAGGAATACTTTTCCGGGATAAAAAGTAGCCTATGTTTTAAGTCAGGGCATAAGCTATCTCCATTCAAAATTTCAGCCAAATCGGTTCAGTAGTTGCGGCGTGATTGAGTAACAAACATCCAAACATCCAAACATACAAACATACAAACATCTAAACATCCAAACATCCACACTTTCACATTTATAATATTAGTAGGATAGGATACTAAGGTCTCAAGTAAAGGAAAAATTCCGAAAAATTATAAAAGTTGAAAATTAAGGTTTTTGGTACTTACAAGTTTTCGTGAAAATCTAAATTTGCCCATACCTTTTTATTGTGTGGACTCAGGACCTTAATTTTTATACACCTAATACAGGACTATAGACCTAAGTATCTGGTATAAATTTCAACTTGCTAGGTCCACCCGTTTCTGAGAAAATCGGTGGTGACACACGGACAGACGGACAAGAAAGTGATCTTATAAGGGTTCCTTTTTTTACCTTTTAAGGTACGGAACCCCAGAAAGACGCGTAGCCTCGACTCCAGTCCACTCTATTGTTTGGCGTTACATCATACCCATAACCCAATAGTGTAGAATATTTCTCAACAGATATCGTTTGTTTGTAAGTAGGTAGGTACCTACCTAACATTAGGTAGTGCAGGTAAATAGAGTGTTCAAAAAGAGAATCGGCGTGGCCAAACAGTGAACTAACGCGTAATAGTATTGTACTTGTATTGCCCGCTAAACAAAAGCACAGCAGCGCCCTCAAATCCCACGCCGATTCTCTTTTTGAACAGACTAGCCTACGCGCCGTATTAATTTAAATAAATAAATGAAATAGTAAGGAAATAGTTAAGTGTTACCCAGTGGCCACATGTTCTCTATAGGGCGAATGCTTCGTCAAGGCCACCGCCATGGTCTGCGGCGGGTAGAGCTGTATCTCGTGAGCCTCGCATATCTCGCGCTCGCTGAAAGTGCTCTTCATGATCTTGTAAGCTGTAACGCTGTCCACGTGGAACGCGAAGCCTCCGCGTTTGACCAGCGCCATGCCTTGTTGCGGCGTGAACAAGTTGTACTCGCGACTTGTTACTATCTTCTGGTGGTACAGTTTCAATGCTACTGGGTCTGTTGTACGCTAGAAACATTTTAATGTCTGGCACAGGAATGACAATTTTTATTACAATAGGTACCTAGTACCTACCTATCTACCTATTTTTTACCCGACTGGGTTATGTGTTTCACCTGTGTGTATGTATGTCCATTCCTATGTCCGCGTGTAACTAATAAACGGCTCAACGGATTTTGATAAATGATACGTCATTAGATTTGTCTTCATGACGCGAGTGTTATAGGGTACCTAAATTAAAAAAAAAATTAAAATGGCGGACTTTATGCGCTTTAATGTGCGAGCTGAAAAAAAATTTTTTCCTCAAGACCCTCGAGTGGGGTATCAAAATGAAGGGATTTAAAAGGCAAATACAAAAATGTATACAATTATATATTTGAAAATAAGTTGGAGTGATAAATCAGAGAAAATGACCGTTTCCTATGTCAGTTCGTAACTACTCAACGACTCAACTTATTTTGATAAATGATACGTCATTAGATTTGTCTTAACAGCGCAAATGTTACTGTGTACATAAAATTAATAAAAATTCAAAATGGCGGATTTTATGCACTTTAATGTGCGAGCTGAAAAAAATTTTTTTCCTCAAGACCCTCGAGTGGGGTATCAAAATAAAGGGCTTTAAAAGGCAAATACAAAAATATATACAATCTATGTGTTTGTAATCAGTTTGGAGTGACAAATCATAGAAAACAAAATAAATAACAACTAAACTGTGAGTAAATTGGTGGTAATTTATTTAAGATCCCTTTCCACTCCACTCTACCACATTCCACGTAATCCCCCCTACACCTCCCCCCTTCCCATCAATTATTGTAACACTAATAATTTAACCTTAAATCGCCAAACACTAAAATAATACAATAATATTATGAAGGACCTTATTAAAGTTTCTAGTGTTCAACAGATGGCGCTAACAGTGGTCTTAAACGCGCTATTACCTACACGCGGAGTGACACAGGCCTGTCTCTTGTAAAAATATGCATCTAAAAATTTTTCATAGTTTTGCACTAAAAACCAAGAAATAAATTACGTAATTAAAAAAACTAAAAACCCGACTGCGTAAAACAAACTAGTTCTGGTAACTGAAAAGCAAAAAACAAGCTTTGTACTTTATAAACTAGAATTTGATAAGATCATAAACATAATTAATGTTAGAAAATGTATGGCAGGCGGGGGCATTACTTAGCCAACTACTCAGGACTATTAGTTCGCCCCCGCATGCCATACATTTTCTAACATTAATTATGTTTATGATCTTATCAAATTCTAGTTTATAAAGTACAAAGCTTGTTTTTTGCTTTTCAGTTACCAGAACTAGTTTGTTTTACGCAGTCGGGTTTTTAGTTTTTTTAATTACGTAATTTTGTTTGAATAATTTCGATCATCGTAATTGCGTTGACCTAGTCTAGGTCAACGCAATTACGATGATCGAAATTATTATGATCGAATAAACACTCTCAAGGTTATTGCGGTTACTTCTAAGAAGTAACCGCAATAACCTTGAGAGTGAGATTGGATGGATTGCGATTACTGAATTTATTGCAGCAGTTGTAATCTGTGGTAATAGGTTATAGCACATGAGTAGATATCCCTACAGAGAGGAAATTTCATACAAGCGGCCTGCTGAATGTACACTCACACATAATATTATTATTAAGCTCTCACCAACGCGACGGTTCGCGGTTTCGCGGACGCTCCGCGATTGACGCTGCCGGCAACTTGTATGGCAAACAAGCGCTGTGTGAGTGTAGCTACAGCGGGCCACTTGTATGAAATTTCCTCTCTGTAGGGATATCTACTCATGTGCTATAACCTATTACCACAGATTACAACTGCTGCAATAAATTCAGTAATCGCAATCCATCCAATCTCACTCTCAAGGTTATTGCGGTCACTTCTAAGGTCAACGCAATTACGATGATCGAAATTATTGTGAATCAACGAATCAATGGTGAATACCACATACTCATGTGGTAGTTAAGTTAATAATCCCGGCTGAAGTTGTGGACAAAATTAAACCATAGTGGATAAACTAGTACCTACGAGTACGGTGGTATCAGGCAAAATGTTAAGCTTCCATTATTTCGAAGAATTGGTATACATAGATCTGTAGAATATTTGTTGGTTTAAAATTTCGAAGATCTGATAAAATTTGCGAGTCAGTCGTAGGTAGGCTCCACTTCGATTAGTTAGGAAGGTTTGTACCTACCTTGAAATAATCTTTATTATACAGCACGTCTTCTACTCCAGCCTTCAGGTTGCTATTCAGTAGATCCTTGAGGTTTCTGATACTCTTTGGAGGTTCTCTTAGCAAAGTGGACACGACAGACGCATTGTAGTATTGATACAAAGTTAGCGAGAAGACGAAGGTCATGAATATGATTATCTTCATTGATAACGAACCCCTGTTAAGCGTCGAACCTGTGAAAGTATTTAATTTATATGAAGTCTAAAGGGCACTAGTATGTACTATGTAGGTATGTATCGAGTATGTATTATGTGATGTATAATCTATACATAAAATAAAACCGTAGACTTGCCGTATCTGTACATTAGTTTTTTACAAAATAATAACTGGGGGATGTTAGGGATAAGTAATAGAACGTAAAACAGCTATTTTTGAATTTTTTTCCTGTTTGTCTGTATGTTTGTGCGCGCTTCACGCAAAAACTACTGCATGGATTGAAATGAAACTTAGTATGATTTAAGTTCATACTACGGTGTAACATATAGGATAAGTACTTTTTATCCCGAAATTCAGCACGGTTCCCTTGGGAGAGGGGATCAAAGTTAAAATGTGTAGGTACTTAGCTGTAATTCATTGACGCGTGATCCGATTTAATTCATTCTTTTTTTTTTTGAAAATAGATACTTTAAAGATTACCGGCTAATCTCTGAAAGGCTGGATCGATTTTGATGGGACTTTCACTGGCGGATGTTTATATTTTGATCTACCTAAACATCCGCCAGTGAACTTTTAACAGTTTTTAGTAAAATAGGTATGAGCTCAAAGGAGATTTAAAAACCAATATCCACGCGAACGAAGTCGCGGGTATCCGCTTGTATTAAATATGTGTGTAAGTACCTACTTATAGGTAATTAATAATTATTTAAGTATTTTATATTACCTTCTAGTTTAGTAGTATCTACTTAAGATACCGTTCAGTCTTATCTATCTGTGACGAAATGAACGCGGACAATTTTCACCTATTATATATCAAACTAGCGGACCCGGCAGACGTCGTCCTGCCCGCTATTAGCGCCACCTACCAGGTCCAGTTTTTCTACTTATAAACCTTCCTCTTGAATCACTCTATGTATTAAAAAAAACCGCATCAAAATCCGTTGCATAGTTTTATAGATTTAAGCATACATAGGGACATAGGGACAGAGAAAGCGACTTTGTTTTATACCTACTATGTAGTGATAATCACCTTGTTGGCTAACAGCACTGAGGATGAAAATAAACGCCATAGAGGTCGAGGAATCCCCATCATCGCCTGGTTCCCTCAGAGCCTTGAGCTTCAGCATGACACCGAGCGTGGCTCCGATCGTAGCCAGAACTGCAATGATGCCGTACCACACCGTGTCCGTGAGCGGCCGCGTGTAAATGGTGAACAAACCACCACCAGGGTACTTGGGGTGGCGAAGGATAAAACACGGCCTGTGATGGAATTGCTGCATTCAATTTTTGTTCATCCTACTTCCGATGTTTCCATATTTTTGTTTTGAATTAGTAGGTACTAATAAAAATCAGCCAAGTGCGAGTCGGGCCTCGCTCTTTCAGGGTTCCGTACATAATTATGAACAATATAATATTTTGGGTCTAAGAAATATTTAATTTCCGAGCTAGACATCGCAACAAACCGTGAAATAAAAACCCAAAAAAATGTTCGTTTATTTTGGTCACAGCTTATAAACTATTTAATAAATCGTTGTTTTCAGTATTTGTTATTTAAATAGAGCATATGGTACATAATATACTGAAATATCATATTCCCAACTAGTTTAGTTTTTGAGATAGCCCCCGTCACAAATATGGTCTAAAACTGACAACTTTGATGGCCTCCCATTCCCTTATTTTTTGAGATAAAAATTAAAAAAATATATACTTGTACTCTACTTAATGAGCTCTAAACAATGATACCCCACAAGCTAGGGTAAAGAAAAATTTTTTTTTTCCGGCTCCTTTTTCATGTATGGGAGCCCACCTGAAAAATAATTTAATTCAATTTCTAATTCAATATTTGATTTTGGGTTAACGTTTTACACTAAATACCAAAATTTCAGGTTTGTAACTCATTTCGTCTGCGAGCTAGAGACCTGTGACCGGCGGACAGACGGACAGACAGACAGACAGACAGACAGCCGAGTGACATTAATAGGGCTCCGTTTTTTACCCTTCGGGTACGGAACCCTAAAAACACGCTATCCACCACTAGGTACGACCTTTTAACGTCCCACTACTGGGCACAGGCCTTTCTCATACGAGAGAGGGGTTTAGAGCTTAGACCCGCCACGCTGCTCCAATGCGGGTTGGCGGGCTTTAACGACTGTGGTCTACATGATAGTGATAATAACCGGGACCGACTGCTTAACGTGCTCTTCGAGTCACGGGAATGAAACACCGCCAGCTTTACTATGCCTAGCGGAGTAAACAATTACTGTCCATGTCTTGAAAACTACTGAACCGACTTTGATGAAAATTGCACTGTTCCCTAAGTTGAAGTAAATGTACCTAAGCCAATAAAAAATGTTCACAATGCGATCAATAGTTTCGGAGAAATCCGCGGACAAGCATACATACACCTATGTATATTTGTTTGGAAGCCCTTAGAGATTATTATCATAATATTGTTTCGCGCCTAGCCCAGTCGGACCACGGGTACATAGTAGTATACCACCAGTAGGTCAAATCGGTGGGACAACGGTCCATAAATAATATGTGTCGAATTGATAACCTCCTTTTTTTGAAGTGGTTTAAAAATATGGATTTCTGTTGGTACGCTTGGTTAGAGAAGTGAATTGGTAGGTAGGTAGTAAGTGGGTAGTCCTATATTTGCTCGCAGCTCGATACATTGGTGTGGGGAGTAGTTTTAAAGTTAATCAAGTAGGTAGGTACCTAGACTGCCACGTAGGAGTGATATAGTCGATGTACTTAGCCCTGTCCCGCCGGTAGAATATCGGGGTGCCGCCGATGTCTGCCTCGCGACGCTGCAGAGAGCCCACCATGCCATCGAAACTGCCGTTACGCAAGTAACCCCACGAGTTCGTCCTCCGGAGTTCATAGCTACAAGTGTTACCTAACCATGTAAAATCTCTTAACTATATTATTATCTTAATAGGTAGGTATATATAATTCTTCTGTGCGTGTAAAATGATAAATAAATAAACATTTAGTTAAATAAATAATAGTGTGTTTATCACTTAACTCCTAAGTCCGGTCCTAAGCTCCGAAGGACCGATTTGGATGCAATTTTGCGTGTGTATTTCAATGGGTTCCTGGATGGTTTGAAAACACAATTGGACCCGGTAGGTGGCGTTATTGTTGGTATTTCACCGGGCAGGACGACGTCTGTCGAGTTCGCTAGTATCTAAAGATTTCTAGCAAGAGACTTTAGGATTCGTTGCTAGGAATGCACCAACACAATATTTTCAAAATATATTTATATATTATATCCTATATAATATGTAGGTATATAAACTTATCGTAAATTGATTACGTCAATGATTGAAAATAAATAAAATGCCGGCCAAGTGCGAGTGAGGCTTAATAGAGTGACTATTAGGGTTCCGTATTTATGATCAACTAAAAATCGTCCGTTTTGTTCAAAATACATTATATAACTCAGCTGTACTAGCTAAAGAACCGTGACACACGAACGAACAGACAGACAGCAGAGTGACATTGTTCCTTCCATTATGGCTTCCATTTTGCCCTTTTGGTACAAAACCCTAAAAACTTATACTTAGAAAACCTCTCATTACAGATTCTTGAACATTCCTATCTCTGAAAAGCAGCATTACCTGAAATTGAATATGTTCCCCAGATATTTCACCAACGTAAAGAACTTCAGTTTATGCAAAGAATCCACTATCGAGTCCTCCGGTTTTGTATATTCCAAATAGTGTTCAAAAGTTTGATTCATTATAGGATCGACCACCACTACGACGCATTTTAAAACTACCTCCGTCAAATCAGTCCTTCGCTTCTGATCCAAATACAGCTTTGAGTCCCAGTACCCCACTTTGGTTACAATGAAAGAACCTTTAGTGTAGAACCCTTTATTATAAACTTCGTGCAAATAAAACAAATTAGGTTCACCACTGGTTGTTATAAGAATAACATCGGAGTTTATTTCTATTGGATACTTCGATAAAGTATCTACAGTGGATGCAAAATTATCAGTTTTTATCAACCAAGTGTATGAACTCCGAAAATATGTTTCGTCAATCAAATCAAAAGTCATGTCCCACAATTCGCACGAGGCGTTCAAAACGAATCCAATTTTTGAATATCCAATTTGCATAGGCGTCATATTTGATGTAAAACTCAATACTTTAATATTGTTATCGTTCAAAACTTTTTGAAAAGTTACAACATTGTAGTTATTGTGGCAATTGAAAATGACGCAGTTTTCTATATTTTTCAATTTGAAAATGTCCAATATTAGAGACATTGCGGATACGGATCCCATATTGAAGAGAATAATCATTGACACTAAATCCATCTTTTCAAATGTCTCGGCAAAACAGAAATGGAATAAAAACACTTAAATCTATTCTAACTGAGTATTCTAACAAGTTTCAAATGACAACAAAATTGCAGGCTAGTTATTACTGTCAGCAATATGACAGATTTAAATATGTAATGACGATGGCCATTTCATGAAATGGTGTTTAAAACTTTAATATTTACTGAGATATACACACAGAATTGTGTATTATGTTTGATCAACAAGTTTATATAAGATGGTGGATAATATTGCTATTTTATTTTAAAACAGGTGTTAGATTTGTTTTAGAATCCTGCCTGATTTCACCTACAATCTCAAAACAATTAGGAACATCTAAGCCCAATGAGGTAAGACTTAACGCTATAGATGATGTCCAGGATTTGGGACATCTTACCCTAAAGGATCCTTACTTTGGGATTTGTTTAAATACCACTCGTGAAAATAGGCATACATTTGTATGAATTTTAGTCCTTGTAAATCCCTGACAATCCTAATTTAAATAAACTTACTATATTATTAAAATTAACATTAATTTATTATTGACTTCACATAAAAATTACAATAATAATTGTAAGTATTTAAATTTTAAAGTAATAAATAAATCATATTATATGAAATAGCATTTTTAGTATCCACTTAGTTTTTTTATTATTAAAGGAATACATCTTGAAATGGGAATGCTGCCTTGTCTGGTACCAACAAATCAGCTAAAAAGCACACAGTACCAGCTGTGCCCTCATACAGACTCTCTGGATTATCAGGAAGTCTTGCATCCCTCAAAAACTCATCTGTGGTCATAAATGCAGCAAACATGTTAGCCCTGTGACGGTATTTCTCATCTCCGGTTAATCTGAATAGTAGAAGAAAGACATAGCCATTGCCAGCTACACCGTGACAAATTCCAGGGCCCTTTCTAAGCAGTCCCTTATTCCAAATAACTTCTCCAGCTTTAATACAGGCATTGAGAAACTTTCGATCTTTGAATACTAAGTATGCTTTAGCCATTAAATATACTGTGCCAGGCGCCCCATGGCACCAGTGCACTAACTTGTGTTCTGATAAACCTACCTCCTCCATGCAACAAGGCCAATTACCTTCTTCAGTCTGTAAAGAAGCTATGAAGTCAACTGTTGACTTAATATCATGGGCAGCTGATTTATTATGTTCCAAGTAACCAGGGACAGATAAAAGCATCTGTAATATGAAGCTTATACCATGTGCTGCACCTAGATACTCTGTGTTATAATAATGGTACATTAAAGGGCATGAGCTCCCATGTTTTCTGGAATATTCTCGCCCAGATGCAATTATAACATCACATATTTTATATAGCTCTTCATTTGTAAAGATCTGTGTTTGTATCTCGCTGGCGACCCACAATGCGCCAGCTAAGTAACCAGTACGACCCACAAAAAATTCGTCACCACCACACTTCAAGAATTTGGGATTTAAATACTGACCGTACAGAGACTTGTAAGCTTTCATGTGGTCTGAGAATGTATTGTCTCCCATTTGCCTTTTTAAAACCGTCGCCAGCGCGTGCGTACCGGCGTCACCCAGGAGAAACGATGTCCGATCGCCTGCCGAAGTCTCTAACGCAGGAGAAAGGTATTCGACTGCCTTCTCTATATGAATTATTTTATTTTCCGACAGCAACGGGTTCTTGGACAAATGATAGAACATGTACGATACACCGGTTGTACCAACGTAGAGACCGCCGTCGACATTTTTGCGATGCGGCCGGAGCCGCTTCGCTATATTTGTAGTGTGCTCGATGATTTGCGAGATTATCTCATTCTTATCCAGTGTCAGGCTCGCTCCCTGCTTGTAATCTTCGTATGGATTAGGAAAAAATCGCACCATTTTTAAGTCGAACGCTGTTGCCTCGGATAGTTAATTGCGTAAAATTCGAAATGAAAATACCTTTTGAAGCAGTTTACTCATCAATTGCACTAGCTTCTTACCTATTTAATATCACACTCTCACCGTTCCAATTCTTATTTCCTTTTTTAAATTCTCATGTTTCTTCAATCACAAGATAAACATTGAAAATACCTACGAAAACAAATGAAAATTGAAAATATCAAAATACATTATTATCTCTATGCAAAATACTTTTTTTGTTTTTGTTGTTGTCAATGTCACCAGTATGTACAAAGTACTCTGTGGTCAATGTCAATTGTGGTCACAGGCATAGAGATAATAATAATAAATAGAGTTGGCATAACTACCTTAAAAACGTGCCAAAAATACACTCACACACGCACAATAATGTAACATAAAATGGCGCGTGTTCATTGTCATGTCTTAAGTTGTGCGTGTGTGAGTGTTCATGTATACATTTTAGGGAGGCCATCTTAAGTCACGAGTGTGCCGCAAACTGTTTTATTATTATGTCAAAAATGTAATGTTGTCTCTTTCACACTTATGAAAATTTTCTTCTTCTTCTTCTTCGGTGTATGGCTCCGCGCGTGGAGCGATTGAGCCAGTATCAAGTGACCATAGATTATATACAAGTGACTTTTATTTTTATTTTATTTTTTAAAACTGAGGAAACTTATTTACATATGAAAATCTTTTTAGGTAATTATCGAAATTTTGGAAGGATCAGGAAAGGAAAGAAATTGAATATATATAATATTTACAACAAGATAATTTACAATTAATAAACAAGAAATATATATAATATTTACAACTTAATATCATTTAAGAGTATGTATGAGGAAAAAAGTTTATATATACAGGGATCATCAGAGGACAAGAGGATGTCAACGGAAGTAGGAAGAGGGATGAGACATTGAATAAGACCCTGGTAAAAGGAATGCTGGTTATATTTTGGGCATGATAAAAAAATATGGTTCAGGTCACCCACCCCACCACATTCGCACAAATCACTGTTCACAATTCCAAATTTCGCCAGTTGAACAGGAGAACAAACGTGGCCCAAACGCATACGCGTCAAGATACACGTCACTCTCCTGCTCAACTTTAAACTTGAGAACCATGGCTTAGACGGAATAGAATTTTGAATCCTAGCAAATGCTTTACCCTTTGACTGGCTAGAAATCGACCAAGCCACTCTCCAAGATTCCTGAAGGGAATGTTTTGGCAGTGCACACAAATCATAGGTACAGTTACAATAGTCTGCCATATCTCCGCATGAAATAGCTTCGTTAGCAAGCTGATCAGCGCGTTCGTTTCCCGAAATGCCAGAGTGACCTGGTACCCAGGAAAACACCACTGTATAGCCTTTTTCATAACATGTAAGTAGGCGGTTTCTAATTTTTAAAATAATATGGCTAATCTGAGACTTGAATGGAAAACTAGATAAAGCTTGCAGAGCACTCATAGAATCCGTGAATATAATGGATTTCTTCAGTTTGGCAAGAAGAATGTATTCCACAGATTTAAGCAGACCAAGGCATTCGCCAGTAAATACAGACGATTCAGGCGGAAGTTTTATTTTTTGGACAATATTATACTGGCAATGAACGATTCCAACCCCAACTATACCATCCGGTGAATGCTTAGAAGCGTCACTATATATGTAATGAAAATCGGAAAATTCATTCTCTTTTAATATGTTCACATACTGAGGAGCTTCCAATTGGTTTCTTGGAATATCTGAATTGATTCTAACATCTGGAGAGATTATTAATGCATTATATTTAGTATCGAAAATAGGATAACAATATGAACTATAAATCGGCGCTTTTATGGAGCAAAATACTCGATAGCTTTTGATAAGACACGGAGGGGATTTATGGGACCAGTACGAACAGGTGCCTATAGATTCCAAAAGGAGTTGAAGTTTACCACGTAAAGGATGATGTGAAAATTGCATAGCTTTAAATAGATACCTATCGGATAAAAATTGACGTCTTAAACATAGAGGTGGATCAACGCACTCTATTTGCATAGCATTAATAGGGCTAGATTTCATGGCTCCAAGGATGATCCTTAAAGCTTTCGCCTGCACACCATCTAATTTTCTAAGAGCAACGGCACTACAGGGCTCTAGAATAAAAGTGGCGTAATCTAATAAGCTACGAATAAGGGCATTGTAAATAAGACGCAAAGAAAAAGAATGGGCACCCCACCAGACCCCGGTAAGACACCTGATCATATTTAAATTTCTTTCACATCTAGCTACAATGTAGTCACAGTGAGATACTCCAGTAAGTTTAGAGTCTAAAATAACTCCCAAGAATTTTGCTTCAGACTTTACAGGGATAGGATTATTCCTATAACGAACGTTGAAATCGGGAGTGTTTCTCCTTCTAGAAAAAGGAACCACAGTGCTTTTACTAACAGACAATTCCAGTCCATTGGCATCTAACCAGTCATTTAGGTTATTAAGGGAAGTAGTTAAGAAGTTACTAGCATTTTCTATAGAATTTTCCGAGATGTATAAGACAAGGTCATCGGCATATTGTAAAATATTTACATCTGAGTTTAAGGATGTCTCTAAATCATAGGTATATACATTGTACAGTAATGGACTAAGCACAGATCCCTGGGGAAGGCCTCTCCATGCAAGCCTTGAAAGTTGAGCACCATTTGGCAGGTCTAATTTAATACACCTCTCCGAAAGCATATTGATGATAAATGTAATTAATAATTGGGGTACATGAAGGTCATGTAGTTTTTTATGCATTACAGAGATCAGCACATTATCATACGCTGAGCTGATATCAAGAAAGGCCGCAAGGACCGACTCATTATTCGAAAAAGCCAACCGAATATCCGAAATGAAAATACTAATATTGTCTATGGTACTATGACCTTTTCTGAACCCCAGCTGATTAGCTGTCAAAATTTTGTTATTTTCGATGAAAAATTCTAACCTATTTTTAACAAGATGCTCAGCTGTTTTGGCAAGGATAGAAGATAGGGCTATTGGACGAAAAGAAGAAACATCAGAGGCTGGTTTGTTTGGTTTTAATATGGGAATTATGGCTTGGGTTTTCCAAGAAGAGGGAATATTACCAGAAAACACAATGGCATTAATAATACTCAAATAATAATTCAAAGAAGAGTCACTGCAGTTTATTAGGAAAGAGTATGTAATGCCATCTTCGCCTGGTGATGAGTCTTTTACATAAGACAACACCCCTTTTAGTTCAGAAAAAGAAAAGGGGGCATTAAGGTCTGTATAACTACAAGCTACAGAGTAAGGAATACAGCACTGGACGTTATTGCGATCAGGAGCAGATGAAGGAGCCAGCTTGTCCATGAATTGGTTGGCTAGCTCAATAGGTAATGCACCAGATGAAGATGAATAGAAAGCCGATTTAAATCTTCTAATATTTCTCCAAACTACTGATGGGCAAATATCTGGACTTATGGACTCACAAAATCGTCTCCAACCCTCAAATTTCTTTTTTTTGAGGAGCTTGCGAGTGGAACGAGCAATTTGGGTATAAACTTCGAAATTCTCTACAGTCATCATGGAACAATATTTTCTCTCAGCCTCTTTCCGTTGCTTAATGGCTATAGTGCACTCATGATCCCACCAAGGAGGAAAAGGAATTTTACCCGGTCTAGCACCTCTTAATGGAAATAAAGCGTTAGCAGCATCAATCAGAATTTTAGTAAACTCATCAGCACATATTGTTTCATTACCACTGTTAACAATAGGAAGGCTAGATAGCTTTTGATCAACATAATGTTTAAATGTACTCCAGTCATCTGGTAGCTTATGTTTTAATTTAGAACTGTGTTGTAGGTTAGAAGAAGGGCAAGAGATAGGTAAACTAAGAATAATTGGTAAATGATCACTGCCATAAGAATGATCAAGTACACTCCAGGTTATCAGAGCAGCCAAACTCGGAGAGCAAAGTGACAAGTCAGGAGCACTAAGGCATTCACCGGGACCAGTTCGTCGAGTTGGAGTGCCATTGTTCAATATACATACATTTTGAGAGTCTAAAATATCCACCATCAATTCACCATAATAACTAGTGCTAGAACTGCCCCATGACTGATTTTGACAGTTGAAATCCCCAAGTACTAAAAATGGGCTAGGCAAAGTAGTAAGTAATTGATTAAACTCATTATATAAAGAATAAGATGGGTGAGGTATATACACAGAAATAATACAAATTTTATTTACAATCACAGCAATGGCATTAATGCCATCACTGAGAGGAGGGAGTGAAAAAATTTTATAGGAGAAAGCTTTATTAATGAGTATGGCCACTCCACCATACCCATCAAGTCTATCATTTCTCACAGTAACAAAACCAGAGATCCTGAAAGAAAACTCTGGTTTTAACCATGTCTCAGAGAGACACATAGCCATAGGCTTAAATTTATTTAGTAAGTAAATAATATCAGTTTTTTTGCTTATGGCACTCCTACAGTTCCACTGAAGGATTTTGTGGTCCATAATTAAAGTGTTGGTTTAAAGTTGTCAATAATGAGTTGGCGACGTTGGACGGTAAAGAGTTAGTACTAGATAATGAATAATTAGAATTAGAAAGTAATTTAATAAGTTCCAAAATTAATTCTGCAATAGATTGTTGAGGGATTGTATTTGATCTCTGTTTCAACACATAACCATCTGGCAATTGGGAATTATGATTATTATATTCATTGTTAATTGATTCATGCATGGTGCGGTCATACCCTCCAGTTTGTTTAGGAGGAACACGACGTTGAACAAACACAGTTTCTTTATAAGAACTGTTTGGTTTAGCAGGTACCTGTGAATTAAAGTTTGATGTAGCATGATTTTCATTTCTAGATTGGAGAGGAGAGGAAGCTATTACATCAGCATAAGATTTTGAAGCTGGGGGGTGGATTTTAGCCGCCTCTGCATATGAGATGCAGCTCTGGGCCATTGAAATTTTAATTTTTTGCTGTCTGGAGAATTCTGGGCAAAGCTTACTAGTGGCAAAGTGGCGACCAGAGCAGTGGAGACAACAAGCGTTTTCAGAAACAACGGAACAAGTGTCTGAGGGGTGTTCATCCCCACATTTAAAGCAACGAGGCTTTGATCTGCACAAAATTTTAGTATGACCAAATTTGCAGCAATTGTAGCACTGGATAGTAGGAAAGATATATAATTCAACGGGGAGAGATGTATACCACAAGAACACCCTTTTTGGTAATATTTGACCGTCAAATGTCAACACAACCATATTGGTATTAGAAAATAAAGTTGCATCAGTACCTTCAGTTATATTTTTTCTTTTGATACGCCTTACCTTAATTATTGGACCACATCCTATAGGCAACGTGATGCCTTCCAGGATCTCTTCCTCAGTCAATTCTTGGGGAACACCTTTGACTATGCCTACTCGAGTAACTGTGAAGCTGGGAATGAAAACTTTGTAAAAGAGCCCAGCTATTACAGAGCTCTCCGTAAACAAATTAGCATCCTGATAGTTGGTGAAAGCCATGGACACTCTATTCCTGCCTATCCGTTTTAGACTGCCATTAACAATATTTTTAATATTATATTTTTTTAAGTCTTTGCCAAACTGTATGGGGTGTAAAGTAATAGGGTCATTAGGGGATGTGGTTACTCTTTGTATGTGAACAGTGAATGGGCCTGAATCAGTGCTAACATACTTCCTAGCAATTTGAGTTTGCGGTTGTGGGTGACCTGAAGAGTTGGGTTGTGTAATAGTGGCACCAGTATTAACTTGTGCTACAGGACTTCTAGGTGGTAACATTGTTTTTTCACCATCATCTAATACCATGGGAATTAATTTCTCATCAGAGTCATCGCAATTACATCCTTGGGCATACAATTTCCCATCCTTACATTTTCTTTTTTTGTTGCAATGACGACATCTCTTACGTGGTCTAAGTCGTTTCCTTTCTGAGAGAGGAATAAATCCATCCTCAGTGTCCAATGAGGAATCGTCAATTATAATATTATGTGCTACAGGTGGTCCAGGGCCAGGCCCCGGGCCACCTGGGTCGTCCGGGGGATCAACCCCCATAGAAAAAAAAACTTACCAGATCCCGAGATATGTATGTACACTATTTACAAATAAATAATATAAATATTATAACACTAGACTACCTACTATAAACTAAAAACCTCTACTGATCCACTTTTTTCACTAATAAATAAACAAAAGCCAAAAAAAACACTCCCGTCAAGTTAAGTTTCCCGCGCTTTCATTACACACCGTTTGCTTGATCCAACCACAGACGTATAAAGAGAAGCAGACCTAACATAATCTTCACAACTACATCTAAGAGAATAAATAATATCTGCGCTTGTTTCTCTCCAACCAAAAATATATGACTCTATCTCTTTTTTTCTGTTGTTGCAACACTTACGCACTCATAGAAAAAATTGATCTTGAGGCAAACCACAGACGTATAAAGAGAAGCAGACCTAACATAACAAAAAAATTGGCGTGCCAATTACGCCTACATACAAATTTCACGTACACATTGACAGTAAACAGGGCCGAACTCATGCAAGCGAGGGTGAGGGACTGAACTCGTAACGCGGAATCAGACTTAGGCGTTGTCGCCGTATTAGAAAGCGATTACGCGGTCATCGCGCGGTTGATTTTGGCCCCTGCGCCCTGCGGCGGCGTACCGCGGTACCGCGTACGGCGACCGCAGGGCGCAGGGGCGCGCGGCGCGCGCGGTGCGGGGAGTTCCTTGTAGCGCGAGTGTCGGCCGTCGCGCGCAGCGAAAATATCTATCAAGGCGTTTTTAACATTCATTTCAACACAACTCCTTTTTTGAAAGTCGGTTAAAAAAGTAGCCTATGTTACTCCTTGGTTAATCCTCTACTTGTCTGTGAAAGTCCCGTCAAAATCGGTTCAGCCGTTCCAAAGATTAGCCCGTTCAAACAGACAGACAGACAAAAATTTTAAAAACGTGTGATTCGGTTATGGTATCGTTCAAATAACCATATGAGCTTAATATGTGGTAGTTATTTCGAAATTACAGACAGACACTTCAATTTTATTTATTAGTATAGATACTAATCATTAATCTGTGATGAAATTAATTTGAAAACTACGGTAAAGTGGCATCAAATTGTTAAACCCTTATTTTACATTCTGTAACCTTAATTTCCAACTGGGATGCAGTTCGTCATCATCAGATGTTACACAATGTAAAATGATGGTTTGATAATTATTTGATGGGCACATTTTCATAGGTTCTAACGTTTTCGTTACCACTGAGATACAGAATAGGCCTGCTGATTTATGATTCGGTTCGTGCTCTATGTTATGACGTGACACTTCACTCGAATGAAATAGGTAGGTAGTTAAACTAGTGAAACGCTAGTTTGTAAACTATTTATCAAACTAACTATTTACTAGTTTAACTACCTAACTATTTCATTTGACCTACCTTACCTATGTAAAATTAGTAAAATAAATAAAAACAAACAAAAGTTTCAATTATTTATTTTTAAACAAAACTATTTTTTTTAATAATTTCATTCCGATAGATTGCTTTGCTTTGCATTATGCTTCATTCTTAAATCAAAATAAAATTTAACAATCACCTTAATCATTAATTGCAAATGATTGAAATCATGTTCATCATTGGTCTTAAACTCACTACAATTATTCGATAAATCAGCTATATACATTATCATGCTATTATAACTTATATTTCCTTTAATCATTTTCAAAACTTCTTCACACGATTGAATTATTTTAATCAAACCATTCGATGGGTAAATCAAATCTCTCCTGTCCTTTTTGTTGTCCACTAAATGTGCTTTAAAATGCTTAGAACATAGTACACTCGATGATTTGGGATGCCAATTTTTTTTATTCATGTTAGTCAACCAGGCATTTCTTAGTTTTCGTCCTTTGGGAACCTGAAAAATGATTTAATTTTTATAATTTGTCCGTACCTACTTTTATCTAATCAACCTTCAAAATATACCTACTAAACAAACTTTGAGCCTGAATACGGCCCTGTAAAATTGCACAAGTATATGAAACATCAAACGAGATCAGAGTATCAAATTATTGATAAATATTGCAACAGGGATCTACTAGAACCAAAATTACTATAACTATTTACGAGTTTTGGACATATAATAAATAGGGACTGCTTCTAAAATGCCGAACGATTATTATTAAGCTCACAGTAACCATGTAAACAAATTACGAGACTATGGCACATGAAAACTTACCGATAAAAATTAATTTCAGGTGTTTTCCTTTATGAAGAATTGCTGCACAGAGGTGCACTACACTTAACCATTTTATTTTAGTATTATTGGATCTTAAGACTTGATTTTAATGCAAAAATAAAATAATAAACAACTCGCAGGTTATGATCTTGTTTTTGACATAAGCACCATTTGTAGCATGTTTGTAGCTTAGCAACATAGCGGTTTGCCTCAAGATCAATTTTTTCTATGAGTGCGTAAGTGTTGCAACAACAGAAAAAAAGAGATAGAGTCATATATTTTTGTTTGGAGAGAAACAAGCGCAGATATTATTTATTCTCTTAGATGTAGTTGTGAAGATTATGTTAGGTCTGCTTCTCTTTATACGTCTGTGAGGCAAACCGCTATGTTGCTAAGCTACAAACATGCTACAAATGGTGCTTATGTCAAAAACAAGATCATAACCTGCGAGTTGTTTATTATTTTATTTTTGCATTAAAATCAAGTCTTAAGATCCAAGAATACTAAAATAAAATGGTTAAGTGTAGTGCACCTCTGTGCAGCAATTCTTCATAAAGGAAAACACCTGAAATTAATTTTTATCGGTAAGTTTTCATGTGCCATAGTCTCGTAATTTGTTTACATGGTTACTGTGAGATTAATAATAATCATTCGGCATTTTAGAAGCAGTCCCTATTTATTATATGTCCAAAACTCGTAAATAGTTATAGTAATTTTGGTTCTAGTAGATCCCTGTTGCAATATTTATCAATAATTTGATACTCTAATCTCGTTTGATGTTTCATATACTTGTGCAATTTTACAGGGCCGTATTCAGGCTCAAAGTTTGTTTAGTAGGTATATTTTGAAGGTTGATTAGATAAAAGTAGGTACGGACAAATTATAAAAATGAAATCATTTTTCAGGTTCCCAAAGGACGAAAACTAAGAAATGCCTGGTTGACTAACATGAATAAAAAAAATTGGCATCCCAAATCATCGAGTGTACTATGTTCTAAGCATTTTAAAGCACATTTAGTGGACAACAAAAAGGACAGGAGAGATTTGATTTACCCATCGAATGGTTTGATTAAAATAATTCAATAGTGTGAAGAAGTTTTGAAAATGATTAAAGGAAATATAAGTTATAATAGCATGATAATGTATATAGCTGATTTATCGAATAATTGTAGTGAGTTTAAGACCAATGATGAACATGATTTCAATCATTTGCAATTAATGATTAAGGTGATTGTTAAATTTTATTTTGATTTAAGAATGAAGCATAATGCAAAGCAAAGCAATCTATCGGAATGAAATTATTAAAAAAAATAGTTTTGTTTAAAAATAAATAATTGAAACTTTTGTTTGTTTTTATTTATTTTACTAATTTTACATAGGTAAGGTAGGTCAAATGAAATAGTTAGGTAGTTAAACTAGTAAAAAGTTAGTTTGATAAATAGTTTACAAACTAGCGTTTCACTAGTTTAACTACCTACCTATTTCATTCGAGTGAAGTGTCACGTCATAACATAGAGCACGAAGCGAATCATAAATCAGCAGGCCTATTCTGTATCTCAGTGGTAACGAAAACGTTAGAACCTATGAAAATGTGCCCATCAAATAATTATCAAACCATCATTTTACATTGTGTAACATCTGATGATGATGAACTGCATCCCAGTTGGAAATTAAGGTTACAGAATGTAAAATAAGGGTTTAACAATTTGATGCCACTTTACCGTAGATTAGTATCTATATACTAATAAATAAAATTGAAGTGTCTGTCTGTAATTTCGAAATAACTACCACATATTAAGCTCATATGGTTATTTGAACGATACCATAACCGAATCACACGTTTTTAAAATTTTTGTCTGTCTGTCTGTTTGAACGGGCTAATCTTCGGAACGGCTGAACCGATTTTGACGGGACTTTCACAGACAAGTAGAGGATTAACCAAGGAGTAACATAGGCTACTTTTTTAACCGACTTTCAAAAAAGGAGTTGTGTTGAAATGAATGTTAAAAACGCCCTGATAGATATTTTCGCTGCGCGCGACGGCCGACACTCGCGCTACACGGAACTCCCCGCACCGCGCGCGCCGCGCGCCCCTGCGCCCTGCGGTCGCCGTACGTGGTACCGCGGTACGCCGCCGCGCGGCGGGGGGCGGGTGGACTAGAAATCTACTTATCCCTCAGTATTTGTGAAAAACCGAAATTCACGCGGGCGAAGCCGCGGGCAAAAGCTAGTCTACGATAAATTTCATATCACAGATACTTAATTATAGGCCTGCAGGTCAGTCACTACGCTACGCTTTACTATCTATACTAATCTGGCAATAGTGTTATTATACTTTCAAGGGCCTAGTGACTCGAATAATAATCTCAATGTTCGCGCGATTATAGATACAAAATCAACCGCGCGATGACCGCGTAATCGCTTTCTAATACGGCGACAACGCCTAAGTCTGATTCCGCGTTACGAGTTCAGTCCCTCACCCTCGCTTGCATGAGTTCGGCCCTGTTTACTGTCAATGTGTACGTGAAATTTGTATGTAGGCGTAATTGGCACGCCAATTTTTTTGTTATGTTAGGTCTGCTTCTCTTTATACGTCTGTGGATCCAACATGGATCCAACCTTTAGAAAAAAATAGGTTGCGTTCTAAATAAAATAAACCATAGATATTACTGATGCCATTGTATGATAGACGATATAACGTGCTTATTATAAATAGATTCTAGACTAGAACATACATACCTACATAACTATGTATAGTTCGACTTTTAATTAAATGCAGTAATATAAGTCTAATATATTATTATATACCTATAACATCGTAGACGGAGTACCATGAAATCTAGCATGAAATAAATAGACCATAGTCAACCATAGTACATTTGTCGGTTGCTTAGCAACAGTTTATGACAAGTTTAAATATGGTTTAAATTATAAAATGGACCAAAGCTGCCTTTTGTACGAATTTATTATTGTAATAGAACAAGTCATATGAAATGGGGCCAATTCAGTACTAAAATTTTTATAGTTTTTATTTCTAATGCCTATTACATACAATCGTGGAAACGTAAGATTGTATTTACTTTAAATGTAAATTTTTTTAAATCGTTAAAATGATGTACACATTTTTTGTTTAGGTAAGAAAAATAGCTTTTAGGGCTAGAGGAAGATCAGCACAGTCTTTAGATGTTAGTGGTCCACGTGTTGATACAGCAGCAGGAGGCGATGGACGTGCATTCTTACACATACGGCCTGCGTTGGCCGATTCCCGGTCTACATTGCAACGCTCTAATACCACACTCACAGGGTAAATATGTAATATAACTATTATTTTATGTATCAATCGTAAAACCCTTGTATCTAAGTACCTAGATATGTAAATAAAAGTTCAACTCAATAGATATAAAATGTAGAAACATAACTGTATATTTCAGTACCTATTCATAATTATCATATACATATATATCGATTATCGTATAACCATTAACCATGTATTTTTAAAGTATTATGTATAATCAATCATTAACCAAATTAATATTTCTCAGAAATAGTTGCATTTGTAAAGAAGACATCAAAGATGAATTTGTTAATTTGCAAGCTGTGGGCGAGGGTAAGGTACAGTTATCACGAACCCCACAAGAAAAAGATCGTTTACCAGACAGAATAAGTTTAGACAGGTATAATACTGTCCTTATTTTAAAAATTACATAACTGAGATAGATAAACTTTTTATTTGTCCACACAATAATTATAAAATTATGCTTATAAATTAAGTTATGATATGATATAAATCATCTTGAATAAACATTTGATAGAAATAGTCTAATTCTAGTAAAACTTTACAGACGTGGTCTTTCATCGATACCACATATAGTTGGTGAGCCAGGCCTACGTCTCTTATCATTACAACACAATTTGATAAACACCTTATCAGGACTTTCTCCTCTGGATTTGAGTAAGCTTGTTTTCCTAGACGTGTATGATAATCAGATTGATAAAATTACGTCGCTTGAGAAATTATTTAGCTTGAGAGTCCTGCTATTGGGCAAAAACAGGTAATCAATCAGAACTACATATATTGAAAAATAGAATTCTTAAGTGTATTGAAATCTTAAACGTATGCGTTAAATATTATGTTTATTTTTAGAATAAAAAGAATAGAAGGCCTATCAAATTTACTTAAATTAGAAGTACTGGATTTACATGGCAATAGGATAACAAAAGTCGGATGTTTATCTAATCAGAGTGAACTCAAAGTTCTCAACTTAGCTGGCAATCAGATAAAATGCATAGGACCGATGGACCTTCAAGGATTAGTATCTTTGCGTGAATTAAACCTTAAGCGAAATCGTTTAAGAAAATTACTTGGTTTTCAGAATACAATGAAGTTGCAAAAACTGTACCTTGGAAATAATGATTTACAAAGGTAATAATGATGACTACTCTCAATTTTTTCAACATGGAATATTGTTAATCATACTCATTTTGTATTAAACAGTATTGAAGATGTTTCATCATTAGCTGAAGCTACGTCACTTATCGAAGTTTCTTTGGATGGCAATCCGGTAGCTTTGGGTGGTGATTGCACTCCATTTTTAGTATCTTATCTTCCAAATCTTATTACATTAACAAACATGCACGTCAGTGACCAGGTAATAATTTCAGCAGAAAGCAATATTAATTACTTGTAAATTACCTACTAGGATATTTAAAAACCAGCATCCAAGCATTTTACTACATTTTTAAAGGTTCGGTGTGCTGCTATGGCTTGGCGTGATAACAAAGAAGCTGCTCATGCCGCATACTGTGCATTAAGCGGTTCCGCTCAACAAGCTGCCCGACGTGATCAGATAATTAATAATGCTCGAACTAATTGGGAACTACTCAGGTTTATTGTGTTTCATATGGTATTAAAACCCACATGCTTTTAAAAACTCTTTGTATCAGCTAAAGTGACTGGAGATCAGATTTAGCTAAACCTTAAGTATAAATCTGAACTTCATTCCATTTTTCCAGATCAGAAAACAAATGTTTTATAAGTACTGCCACAAGCCCAGTTAAACAAGTCGATATCGAAAAAGAGTTAGAAATAGAGTCTGTTGTTGGCACACAAAGTGGTGAAACACAAACCGTACAGACAAATGTTATTCCCGATTTAATTGCGTCTACACAGAAAGTTGATAATGAGGAATCAAATTGTAAAAGAAACAACATTGATGCTCAAGCTTTTACTGATATTTCCACTCCGAAACCTATGACGCAAAAGTTACAAAGAAGTTCAACTGCTCGAAAGCCTTCTGATAGACGTGTTAACTTTTCGGATAGAAGCGCTTCGCAAGATACGGACGCATCTCATTCTACTTCTACTAGTAGTGATCTAAGATTACCACCAATTTTACTGCCGATTATATCTTCACTAGAGAATGTTAAATTAAATGACAGTACAGAACCTGTATTAAAAAGATGGGAAAGTATTTCCAGTGTCGAACCTATAGGTGATTCCTCGATTAGTTCCATGCCTTCTTCATCTAGTGACAGTGAAGATGATACAAATATAAAAAGACAGCTCCGAAGGGTTCCTACTGTATTAAGGCGACGTGAAAACTTTAGTTCAATGCGATCTAAATCTGTTTGCGACCCTGAAAGTCGGAGGGCAAAAGCAGGTAGTAGGATTGCGGATAACTATGAAAATACTAGTAACATTTCGTGCAGTACAAATGTTGGATCTGTTGCTACATCTTCGACATCAGGAAGTGACAATAACAGTAAATATTTAAAAAGACAAGGTTCTTTAAACAGCAGACCAAATACAAGAAATATTCGCAGCGCGACCATATCAAGGAGAAACGAGAGAGCTTCGTCAGCTCACCGTGCTTCAACTGCTAGAGCTAAGTCTACTAAAAATTTAGCAAGTCTTAAATCATCAGAGCCCGTTCCTAAAACAATACCTCAATGTAAAGATAGGGAGCAGGGCGTTGATTATCTTGTTGAGGTTTGTGATGGTCTTGTTAGTGCATGGGGTGCTGGGGCCGTGCGGCGTCTGGCTCGTGATTGGGATTGGGAAAGAGCACGTTCTGTTACTCGTGCAGCCTTTCATTATGTGCATTTCCATGCTGTTGCTCAGTCACTACCGGAACTAAAAGCCAAGTAAGTTACAAAGTTAAATGTAGGTCCTACCTATTTACAATGAATAAGTTTAATATAATATTATATAGGTACTTTCAAAATTGATGACTAAAAATTATCCAAATATATTTCTAGATTTCCTAATGTAACTCATATATCTGTCCGTGCAACTGGATTACAACATTTAGGCCAATTGCATGCCTTAGCCGAATTGCGAGGAATAACTGGTTTAAATGTAATTCCTGAAGGAAATCCCATTTGTGTCAAAATTTGGCGAGAATATACAGTATATAGACTTGCTCATTGGGGTCTGAAAGAAATTAATGATGAACCGGTAAATAATATCATTTTAATAATAAATATTATACTTATTATTGACTCAATTAGTAACATCAAATTACCTCTTCATTAGATTACAGATGAAGAAATGAAGTTAGCTAATAAAACTTATAATGGCTTAAGTGATATGGTTTTACGTGCACTACCTGATGCCCCGTTGCAACCTTTATTATCAAGATTAGGTAAAAGTGGAAATAGCGGTTCTAGTGCTAAAGCGTGGCTAAGGGCTGCAGATCCAGCATTACGAGACGTTATAGCTAAAGAAGCGCTACAGTATAAGAAGGGACATGTTTCTCAGGTACATTTTGTTCAGCGTCAAAGAGAAATATTCAATAATTTGACAAAATTATAATAATTTCCGTGGTTACAATTCGAATGAAAAGTAAAATATTGATTACATATTCGGCAGGAGGACATGAGTTGGAGAGTCCGTGGCCGAGGTCAACTATCGCATGCGATTGAATTAGCGTGTGGAGCAGCTATACGATTGCGCACACTTGAAATTCTGTGGCCTACAATCTTTGTGGAAATGATTGAAGAAGTCTTACAAGATTTTTCCAATATGGAAAGTCATGTTAAAGAACAAATGCGCATGCTTATGGACTCTTTGTGACATATTATTTTGCTTATGTTTATTTTATAATTTGTAGAGCTAAATTGATGGCCCTGTTTCAAAAACACAGACTCTTATTGGTCTGGTTATGTATTAAGTTAGGTACCACTTTTTTCAACTAAAGAGAAAATAATTTTCGTAGTTACATCTACCGAAGCACTTATTAATTGACAAGCGGATGCCTGCGACTTCGTTCGCGTGGATTTAGGTTTTTAAAAATCCCGCGGGAATTTTAAAAACCTAAACTCTTTGTTTTTCCTAAGCTCCTTTGAGTTCATACTGTTAAAAGTGGCGCATTAAAATGGAACTACAGTAATGAGTATAAATTAATAGCTTTTTCCCATCACTAAGGTTTTCTCAATGGAAGTCCAATCAAAATCAGTCCAGGATTCCAGAGACAGACAAAGACAAATTTTAATGCACGCCAGCTTAAGATGATAATCCGGACGTTCCGAAATCCGGGTTCTAAGTTTGGAATACTGCGAGTTGTAATGTCTGTAATTTCTGAACTACAAAACCTTGAAATATTTACGAGACAATCTTTAAAGTATTTCATTTCTAAAAAAAAGAATGCATGAAATCGGACTACCCGTTAGTGGATTACTGCTGAATACACATTTTAACTTTCACCCCCTCTCCCAAGGGAACCGTGCTGAATTTCGGGATAAAAAGTATTCTATATGTTACCCCGTAGTATGAACTAAAACTAAAATCTCATCAAGTTTCATTTCAATCCATTCAGTAGTTTTTGCGTGATGAGCGCACAAACATCTACGATCTACGATCTATGATTTTATTATATGTAATAATAGATAGATAGATATTATATGTATAGATGTATCGATATAGATAACGAACTGCACAGTATTCCAAATATTGTATCTATACGAGTATATCTAAGGATAGGTAATATTATCCTTATTTGGATAAGTAGTCAATTCATTTAAGTATATAATAATTTTTAAAATTCACAATGTGCAATAGATGAGTGATATAATAGTAAAAACGAATATTTACTTAATAAACATCTTTTACAAAATTAGTTGGCAAATGTTATTGCCATTTTTTAATTGACCATAATATCTAGTTTCGGGATCCTGAAATGGCCTGCAAGGGGGAGAGGGATACGCCCTATTAAGTGGTATTTTTAGACTGGTAATGAATTGTAAAATACGCTCCTAAAATATCGTTACTTCGATCCCGGACACACTGCATAAAAGAATGAATTGAAAATAACGGCTTGCTTGTAATGACATTGTACGAAAAAATATTGGACGGTCAGCCAAAAAAGACCATTTCATTTATATTTTTCATCAGATTACCGAAGAAAGCGGGTATTGATGATAATCTTTTGTTTATTTATATAAAAAAAAATATTTGTAGTACAAATTGAATTAATCCTGTCCTTCACAATATATGCATATTTTGAAATGTAAGTATTTTTATCACTTTACCCATTTGTTGAAAAAACAAGAAAATAGTGCTTATCGATATTAGATATATAGTTAGCCCATATTTTCGGAACTGATACATTACTTCACATAGTTGCTCAATAGTAATAAGTTAAAAATCTAGACTTAGAGCGAAAATAAATAGCCAATTAAAATAATATATTTGAGTCCACCAAATTAGAGTACCATCCATCCATGAATTGTATGTGGTATTATATAGAAATAAAAACTTTTTTCATAATTTATTTTATTTAATAACCTTCAAAGTGGGTCAAGATTACTTCTGTAAATTACATACATCTGGAGAGGGATTATTTTAAAGAATTATTGTTAAAATACTACAAAATCTATTAATTTGTGAACGCGAAGAGCTGTTCATCAAATGAAGATAATATGTAACGAGTCCGCATCATGACTTCGAAATATGTTACGCCGAATAATACGACACCCAATGTTTATAATAACGTATAATGTGATGACGAAAGCACACAATTACGATTATCGTAACAACGAAAACATGTGATAACATATCACGGAATAACGAATGCACGTTGTAACGAAAAACATTACACCGAACTACGCGCCTCGAAATAACTTAGGAATGGCTGGCCCTTTGGGTCCCGTACCCAAAGGATAAAAACGGAACACTATTAATGTCACTCTGCTGTCTGTCTGTCTGTCGGCTGGTCACAGCCTCACAGGTCTCTAGCTCGTAGACGAAATGAGATATCATCACATTATACGTTACTAGATTCTGCCCGCGGCTTCGCCCGCGTGAATTTTGGTTTTTCACAAATCCCGAGGGAATCGTGTATTTCCGACTCCCGTTCCCGCTCCCTTTTCCAAGCTTTATACCCACTTTCAAGGAAGTTTGCTATAGTAATCTACCTATAGCTGTAGATATATATTTCGGTTTTATTAAAATCCCGTGGGAACTGTGGATTTTTCCAGGATAAAAAATACATACGTATCAAGTAATAATGTGCTATGTGAGCGTGATTTACCTAAGAACAGTCAACGCCATCTATCGCGTTTTTGGAAGTCTATATCTATTTTAGTCCCACAGGAATACTTTTCCGGGATAAAAGGTAGCCTATGTTTTAAGTCAGGGCATAAGCTATCTCCATTCAAAATTTCAGCCAAATCAGTTCAGTAGTTGCGGCGTGATTGAGTAACAAACATCCAAACATCCAAACATCGACACTTTCACATTTATAATAATATTATAGTAGGATTGGTATTGTGATTATGTGTGATAGCTTCTGCCCGCAGCTTTGCTCGCATGAATTTCGGTTTTGAACAAATCCCGAGAGAATCGTTGATTCCCGGTTCCCGTTCCCGCTTCCTTTTCCAACCTTTATACTTTCTATCAAGGAAGTTCGCTATAGTAATCTACCTATAGCTGTAGATATAGATTTCGGTTTTATCAAAATCCCGTGGGAACTGTGCATTTTTCCAGGATAAAAAGTAGCCTATGTGTTGCCAATGCATGCAACACAGCAAACTATTGCAATAATGTGTTATGTGAACGTGATTTACTTAAGAACAGTCAGCGCCCTCTATGGCGTTTTTGGAAGATTATATCTATGTTGGTCTCACAGGAATACTTTTCCGGGATAAAAAGTAGCCTATGTTTTAAGTCAGGGCATAAGCTATCTCCATTCAAAATTTCAGCCAAATCGGTTCAGTAGTTACGGCGTGAAAGCGGAACAAACATACAAACAAACTCACTTTCCCATTTATAATAGTAAGGATTATAAACATTCGGTGTCGTATTATTCGGCGTAACATATTTCGAAGTCATGATGCGGAATCATGTGTAACCTATTGTAACGATGACTGCCACGTACCCATTACATTACGTCTCAATCTCATTATAAAGTAGGTACATTCTTAATTTTATCTTAATCAACTGTATTCTATTGGTTGGAGGTGGTTTCTGTTGGAATAACCACGGGCTCTTGATCTTTTTAGCCCATGTCCAGAAAAATTTTTTTTAGAAAATATTTTAAATTATTCCTAAATACTGATTAGCCCGGTTAAATTAGACCAAAAAATAGTCTCCGTCAGATTGGCGGACGGTATATCATAAATTCAAGTGAAACCTTATCTATAATTTAGTAGTTTTTTAGTAGTATTTGGTAGTTAAGATAAAATATTTAGTAGTTCAATATAACCAAAATTAAATGAAAAATAAAGTGCGCCACCAAGCTGACGTCACGTTGGCGGATGGAATTTTAACAGCGTACAATACTTTGAAAATATATATGTCAAATTTTAGTAGTCTTTTGGTAGTTTAATAAATTTACGTTAAATCTTATTCACGCCTTTGTTTATACTGGAACTGGACTGGAAAATATATTTTTCTTTCTATTAGTTATTAGACGAGTTTTTTTTATTATTAATACAGAAAATGATTCATGGCATGAGCGGAGTTGAAGAATTAGAATAATTTTTTCATGTTTAATTTTGGTTTAAAAGCTGTTTATTTGTTCATTCAGTTTAATTTATTTCTAAAAAAATGTTTGTTGCTGACGGTATTTATTTGTGTCATCTGACGTCATGCCGATGTTAATGTGACAAGGTTCCAGTACAATAGCAATCTGCGGGGGTTTATAGGCTCCACACAGGCGCGTTATTATAGGTCGATAATATCGCATGCGTTATTGCGATATCTGTTTCCAGTAGTTTTCAATGGAAGTAGGAACTCCTGTGATACTATCGTTGTCCGATACTATCGAGCTATAGTAACACGCCTGTTTGGGGGAGCCTTAAATATACTTTTCCAATAAATACTAAATTCCAAAATTACCCATCATTATTTAATCCTGAACGCATCTTTAACTCAATTGTACCAACATTAAAATGTTGGAATGTCAAACAAAATAAAATGTCCAATGAAATTTTAGCAAATTTTATTTTAGCTATTCGTCTGTTCCATTGATCTATTAACTAAGAGATCTGAAGCTAAAAATTAACTTGAGGTACAGTTATTGTACTCACCTAACCTAAATGACTCCTGTCTAGGTGTAAATGAAACACCGAATCGCACTTGCTTTTTATTATTTCTAAGCATGTCACTAAATTGATTGTCAAATGGACTTATTTGTGTCCGTCTGAACCGCGGGCGCTACCTCATAAAATCAAATGAAACCTTATCTATAATTTAGTAGTTTTTTAGTAGTATTTGGTAGTTAAGATAAAATATTTAGTAGTTCAATATAACCAAAATTAAATGAAAAATAAAGTGCGCCGCCAACCTGACGTCAGGTTGGCGGGTGGAATTTTAACGGCGTACAATACTTTGAAAGTATATATGTCAAATTTTAGTAGTCTTTTGGTAGTTTAATAAAATTACGTTAAATCTTATTCACGCCTTTGTTTATAGACTAAAAAATATATTTTCTTTTTCTTCATCGGAAACGCCTGTGGAAATTATCATAGCAATCTTTCAGTAGAACTAATCTATAATATAATAAGACTGTAACAGATCCAATTCTGTACATTGAAGATATTTTGAAAATTTTTATTGGAGGGCATTCTATAATCGATACTGAAGCCAAAACTGCAATTTTTTTCATTTTTGTCTGTCTGTCTGTCTTTCTGTCTGTCTGTCTGTCTGTCTGTCTGTCTGTCTGTCTGTATCTTGGCCGCGCATCACGCCGAAACTACTGAACGGATTCGAATGAAACTTGGTATGATTTGAGTTTGTACTCCGAGGTAGGACATAGGATACTTTTTATCCCGAAATTCAGCACGGTTCCCTTAGGAGAGGGGAAGAAAGTTAAAACATGTATTTAGCTGTAATTCATTAACGCGTAGTTCGATTTAACTCATTCTTTTTTTGTTAGAAAGGTAGTACTTTAGGTAGGTATTGTCCCGTAAATATTTCAAGGTCATAGGTTTTTTAGTTCAGAAATGACAGACATTTATTGGGTTCAAATAACTTGGGACCCGGATCTTTGAACGTACTTTAAACGTATTTTAAACTGGTGTGCGTTTAAATTTATGTTTGTCGATCTGTCTATTTGTTCCAGCTAATTACCGAAACGGCTGGATCAATTTTGATGGAACTTTCAATGGCAGATAGGTGATGTTATAAGGAGTAACTTAGGCTACATTTAGTTTAGGTACAAAAAAGGATTATGGGATCCAATCCGATCCTATATAAAAACCTATATCCACGCGGACGGAGTCGCGGGGGTCGGCTAGTTATCAATAATTGTACTTGTTACATAATAGATGCTAATAAAATTATATTAAAATAGAATTAATCACACTAATATTACAAAGGCAAAAGTATGTGTATGTGTATGTTTGTTACACTTTAACGCCGCAACTTCTGTACCGATTTGGCTGAAATAATTTTGTATGGAGATAGATTATGCGAGGCCAGCAGAGGATGGATTGCCCATACAACGTAATACCAAAATAATTTGTAATTTGAGAATATTTCCACCATAATATTATGCGATTATTGGATTCAAATTGTATTTATCTAGGTTCCTGAAGTGCTAACATGCGACGCAAGAGAAAATTATCTCTACACTTTTTCTCGTCGAATACAATAGAATTCAACGAGAAAAAGTGTAGAGATAATTTTCTCGTGTGTCGCATGTTAGCCCTGCAGGTTCTGATAATATGTTTCCAAAACATCTTCCTAAAATGAAATGTAAGCGAACTGCGTTTTGCACATTTTTATGACATAAACGGCATATCTTCTCTTTATTTGTTTCATATTCAAATCAACGATATCTTACCTAATAATTGATCAGGAACATAGCTTCTAATGTCAAGTTACAAAATACCTAAAACCCCAACACGGGGTTATGGTACAACTCGACCGCAATAAAATTGACCGAATGGTCGAGTTGTCCACATTCAATTTTATTAATATTTTTTGATGGTCAACTCGACCGCACGTACAAAGTACAGTCATTTACAGTTAGAGAGGTTGGGTTGAGGTATAAAAAGTACAGTACAGATATAAAAAGAAATAGATAGCAAATCTCATTCTCGTTTAGAGACGTTAATCTCTTGTCTTCAGGAGAAGAATATTCAGGAACGCCGTATTACCCAACGTGTTTTTAACCCCCGACGCAAAAACGACGGGGTGTTATAAGTGTGACGTGTCTGTCTGTGTGTGTGTGTGTGTGTGTGTGTGTGTGTGTGTGTGTGTGTGTGTGTGTGTGTGTGTGTGTGTGTGTGTGTGTGTCTGTCTGTTCCCCTGTAGTGATGAACCAATTGAAACGAATGAACCAATTTGAATGCAGTTTTTTTGTTTGAAAGGTGAATTTGTCGAGAGTGTTGTTAGCTATGTTTGATGAAAATCGGTCCAAGATGGCCGCCACCACAAAATGGCGGATAACATATTTTTTCACAACCCCCTCAATATGGGTATCAAATGAAAGGGCTTGACCAGCAGAATAGCACTATACAAATTCAAGATGGCCACTACCACAAAATCGCGAATGTCGGGGGGTTTTTTTAATTTATACTTGTTTCATACATAAAATGTAGCCTATGTCACCCGGACCATAACAAAGAATAAATTGACACCTCATTCATCAAAATTGGCCAAGTAGTTTAGGCGCTACGGGGGTACACACAGAATCTCATACAAAAATCGTCCACAAACATACATACTGTCAGATTATTGTTGAAATTCAATTAGAATTTTTAGAAATGGTTAACAAATTATATTAATTTCATAATTGAAATATGTAAGAATGAACTGACATTTGATTCATTTTTTGGCGCCGAACCGCCATCTTGAATTATTGGTATAAATACGGGCACTTCGAAGCCATGAATTCAGTCTCCTCCAGAGACTCAACCGACTATTAGATGCTTCAGCATCTAGGTCGTGATATTTGATTGAGGGTTGCGATAGCAATCACACCCTAATCGAATAAAGTGCTGCCATTTTGGACTTGGCTGAGTGTAATTAAATTAATTAGTATAAAATAGATTTGAAAAGAGATCTCAGTTAAACTAATCTGTGATTCGATATTAATTAAGTTTGTGCGAGTGATAAATAAAAATATTTTAATAATAGTTTGATTTAGTTTTAATATTAAACCTTATCCTGCTTCTGTAATGATGATGTTTTTTAAATTCAGAAGCGGGATTCGAATCACGTTGCCTTAATTTTGCTTTGCCATCTACACAGTTGTGTTTGATTTATTTTGAGAAAGTGATTAATTTGAAGTAAAGTTTTAGAAATACCCGCAAAATAGTGAAATACCCGCACTTGAGATGAATGATTCGTTTGAAATAAGAAATAATTTTTGATTAGTTATTTTGAAAGGTTAGACGCCGCCGAGTTTCTTACTGGTTCTTCTCGCTAGGTCGCGGCATTCCGAACCAGTGGTAGATTCGCTTTATTTTGTAAATGAGAGTAAAAGTAATTTAAACAGTAAATATTTTCACAACAATGTGTTTGTGTTAATGAGAGTACCTAACTGATAGTTAATGAATAAGATTTTAAAGTGAAAATCGAATCAGATTTTAAAGGTTTTGATTTATGAAGTCACGAGTTAAATTTTTAATCTGAGAGTTCGGTAATGAATTATTTTGAGTTATCAGTTTAAAAGCGACACTGACGGACTTGACTGAGGGCATGACCGCCCGCAATTTACTGAGGGCAGACAGCCCATGACCTAAGTGAGGGTAAAATCACCCGTGATCTTAGAAACGACGGCAAAATGCCTGTGACATTGACAATGGGCAAGACCGCCCGCGACATGAATAAAGTAACTTTTACTGTGATTGATGAGAAACACGGGGACGTGTTAAATACGGACGGCCGAACTGTCAGATTATTGTTGAAATTCAATTAGAATTTTTAGAAATGGTTAACAAATTATATTAATTTCATAATTGAAATATGTAAGAATGAACTGACATTTGATTCATTTTTTGGCGCCGAACCGCCATCTTGAATTATTGGTATAAATACGGGCACTTCGAAGCCATGAATTCAGTCTCCTCCAGAGACTCAACCGACTATTAGATGCTTCAGCATCTAGGTCGTGATATTTGATTGAGGGTTGCGATAGCAATCACACCCTAATCGAATAAAGTGCTGCCATTTTGGACTTGGCTGAGTGTAATTAAATTAATTAGTATAAAATAGATTTGAAAAGAGATCTCAGTTAAACTAATCTGTGATTCGATATTAATTAACCCGTCACGTGTCCCTCGAACACATAGGTGTTCGTGAAATTCGCACGGTCTGTAGCGTCCACCGATCACATTGGTGTTCATAAAAATAGCGCGCCCATTGGTCGCTGGTTTATGACGCAGATACAAAAGTCATAAATAAACAAAAAATATTACTCGATTCTGTATCTTACTACCTAAAGAATAAGATATATCGGAGTTAAATTGAACGTAAAATGAAATGACCAAAAATTAAATGTTAGAACTTGAGAATTAAAATTTCGTTTCCGCCATTTTGTCTCTTTCAACTTCAATTCGAGCACTGCTTATGCAAACAAATTAAATTAGATTTAGGTAATGATTGTAAGTAATATATATGTTTTATGTACCAAATTACTGGGAATAAGACAAAGAATATATTTGGAGTGTTAAATTTATGTAATAAAAGACATAACATAGCAGAAAAAGTATAAAACTTTTTTTATGGAAATATTTGTAAACTATGTTTTATTTTGTTTACGTAATTATTATTCACTAAAAAGCGATAGTATCTTAAGATATAGATAACTTTGTAGTACATATATATAGGAGTATTATTACATAATTATTTTAGTATATAATAGGCAGATAATATATTATAATAACGATAAACCAAAAGCAAAACTAAAATGTCACGAGACCCGAGGCCATTCTAAAAATAGAATATTTCAAGAAATTACGACGTCTTGTAGCGTCACAAAAAAAAGTTTGTTTTCAAAATTAAGTAATGTAAAATAGTGGTGTGAACTAGTAGTGGGTAAAATAGTATAGTACATAGCTAACTTTTTATATGAGATAACTAGCTGATGCTCGCGACTTCGTCCGCGTGGATTTCAGTTTTTTAAAAATCCCTTGGTAAAATCTAGGATTTTCCGGGATAAAAAGTAGCCTTATAATATGTTAATCCAGGGTATAATCTATCTACATTCCAAATTTCAGCCAAATCGGTTCAGTAGTTGCAGCGCTATAGAGTAACAAACATACAGACATACATACATACACACAAACTTTCGTCTTTATAATATTAGTGTGATAGTTGGACGTAAACTAGGTATATAATATTTTATTTTAATTCTATAAACTGACTACAAGTTTAATTATTATCAGCGCCCCCTACACTCTCCCCTCCCAGTACGTCAGGCATATCTAGGTCGCAGATGAAATGAATTAGAAATCTGAAATTTGGATATTTGGTGTGAAGAATGTTGACCCAAAAATAAATATTGAAATAGAAATTTTATTTAAATAACTAGTTTCTGTCCGTGACTTCGCTCGCGTGTATTACGGTTTTTCGCAAATCCTGAGGGAATCGTGGATTTCCGATTCCTGTTCCCGCTCCTTTTTCCAACCTTTTTGCGGCTTTTTTCGTAGTTGCGACGTTATAGAATAACAAACACATACATACATACATATGTACACACAAACTTTCGTGGCTATACTCTAGAATTTTTCACATTCAGCTCCCAACTACTTTTTTAGATTTATAATGTTTGACTTGTACTCATACGAGTAACTACCTACATATAGAAATTTTGACGAAAATTCCCATACAAAACTATTCAGGAGTGAATATGAGTAGCTTATTTATATATTGTAAAACTAGCTTCTGCCCGCGGCTTCACTCGCGTGAATTTCGGTTTTTTACAAATTCCGTGGGAATCGTGGATCCCGTTCCCGCTCCCTTTTCCTACCTTTATACCTACTTTCAAGCAAGTTTGCTATAGTAATCATAGCTGTAGCTATACATTTCGGTTTTTCAAAACCCCACATACACACACACACACACACACATACACACACACAAACACACATACACATATACACACACAATCTTTTACCTTTTGCCTTTATAATATTATTATTGTGATTATTATTACGTACGAAACAGTATCAACTTTAGTAGTTTGATACTTACGTATGTAAACCATGAATTAGTAATTCTTTGATGATATTTTACAATTGTAATATATTAACCAAATTAATCATTATTATTATTAATATTATTCCACAATGGTATTGTGGATATTTATATTAAAATTTTTTTTGTTATCTCTACTTGGTAATCCACGGACCACGGCATAAAATTATGAGTCAGGCGCGCGCGGGCATGTCGCGTAAAAATGGCGCGAACCGCGTTACGAATCTTTTGTTTTTGTGACGAAATAAAGAAAAGAGTGAGTGATATGAGTTTATCTTGTGATAATTTATTAGTGGAAGAGTTAGTCTAACTATTAGTATCAAAACAATTGTGTATTGTAGAGTGTACGCGGTAGAATGACAACAAAGTAATGAATTTATGTAAAGTTTCAAACAAAGTTGCACATTCAAACGTCTATATATAATGAGGTTAGTGGATTTATAAATTAATTGTTATTTATAGAGCACAGCAAATATTATCTAGTTTCTAATGGTATATAGTTTATCCCTTAACTTTCAAAAACAATCCCGTAATAAAGCTTTTTCTATGCGTAGGTGTGAAAAAAAAATATGAACAAAATCGTTGGACACTCAACGGTATTTTGGGTTTCTCAAGGCCGGACGTTCTACGGGTTAAGTTTGTGCGAGTGATAAATAAAAATATTTTAATAATAGTTTGATTTAGTTTTAATATTAAACCTTATCCTGCTTCTGTAATGATGATGTTTTTTAATACATACATACATAGACTGCTAAATTCATAACCCTTCCTTTTGGCTTTGAAGCAGTCGGGTAAAAAAATAATAAAGGCGGGAAACCTAATGGGATACCTACTTAATTTAATTACAAAGTTAATATTTTAGATGTGCAATTTGATATTGCACATCTAAAATACTAAACGTATAATCTATACTAATCTATATCTATACTAATAAATAAAATTGAAGTGTCTGTCTGTAATTTCGAAATAACTACCACATATTAAGCTCATATGGTTATTTGAACGATATCATAACCGAATCACACGTTTTTAAAATTTCTGTCTGTCTGTCTGTTTGAACGGGCTAATCTTCGGAACGGCTGAACCGATTTTGACGGGACGTTCACAGACAAGTAGAGGATTAACCAAGGAGTAACATAGGCTACTTTTTTAACCGACTTTCAAAAAAGGAGTTGCGTTGAAATCGGTAAGTACCTATGTAAATGTTAAAAAACGCCCTGATAGGTATTTTCGCTGCGCGCGACGGCCGACGCTCGCGCTGCACGGAACTCCCCGCGCCGCGCCGCGCGCCCCTGCACCCTGCGCTGCCGTACGTGGTACCACGGTACGCCGCCGCGCGGCGGGGAGCGGGTGGACCAGAAATCTACTTATCCCTCAGGAATTGTGAAAAACCGAAATTCACGCGGGCGAAGCCGCGGGCAAAAGCTAGTACTTAAATAAGTATACTGACTTGCACAATAAAATAGGCCCTCACTTAGGGTCCGAGCGAGCGAAGCGAGCTTGGGACTTGCGGCACTCAGACTCGGATAGGTAATAGATAGAGAAAAGGGGATGGCGATGGATCCCTTTCGTTGTTATTTATTTTTATACCACCCAGAAAAAGGGCTCCGTCACCTGCATTTGGTAACATCTATTTAGCGATTTACTATTATTACGACCACTCTGGTGCAGTGGTGAGCGCTGTGGTCTTTTAAGTGGGAGGTCCCAGGTCCCTAAATTCTCAGGTGCCAGCCCGGAAATTGGCAGTAATTTTTTTTTTGGTACAGGAATGGCAATTTTTATACACAAGTATGCACTATAGGAGATATTATAGCGCACGAGTGCACAATATGTGTATATGTACATAGGTCACACCGCAAGAGATTATATTGCTCAAGTGTGCACTAAGGGAGATTTTATAGTGCACACGTGTGCACTGTAGGATATATTACAGTGCACAAATGTGCACTATGGGAGGTATTATATTGCACAACTGTCCACTATACTATCTCCTGCGTAGTGCTCTGCGTATGCGCACACACTTGTGCACTATAATATCTTCTGCGTAGTTGGCCCTGCCACTATTGAGATTGGCCGCCGTGGCCGACATTCGGAGCGCTGTGGTCGTAAAGTGGGAGGTCCCGGGTTTGATTCCTGGCAGAGGCAATTTGGGATTTTATAATTTCTAAATTGTCTCTGGTCTGGTGGAAGGAAGCCTTCCACCAGACCAGAGACAATTTATTAGCCGTGACTGGTTACCACCATACCGGCAAAAGCCGTGCCATCAAGCGATTTAGCATTCCGGTACGATGCCGTGTAGAAACCAATCAGGGGTAGATATGCATACCTCTTCCAAGTTAGCCCGCTTCCATCTTAGACTGCATCATCACTTACCATCAGGTGAGATTTACAGACTACAGTCAAGGGCTAATTTGTAGTTGAACAAAAAAATTGAGTGTAGGTAAGTATTTTAGGTGCTACTTTCGGAATATTTTGTTACAGTAATAGGTGTACGATTAAATACTACCCAAACCTAATAACGTCATTATTTGTAAGTTCTATGTTTTTTTGCTTTAAATATGTCTAAAAATATAATATTAATTCTATTTTAATATAATTTTATTAGCATCTATTATGTAACAAGTACAATTATTGATAATTAGTTCTGCTGAAAGATTGCTATGATAATTTCCACAGGCGTTTCCGATGAAGAAAAAGAAAATATATTTTTTAGTCTATAAACAAAGGCGTGAATAAGATTTAACGTAATTTTATTAAACTACCAAAAGACTACTAAAATTTGACATATATATTTTCAAAGTATTGTACGCCGTTAAAATTCCACCCGCCAACCTGACGTCAGGTTGGCGGCGCACTTTATTTTTCATTTAATTTTGGTTATATTGAACTACTAAATATTTTATCTTAACTACCAAATACTACTAAAAAACTACTAAATTATAGATAAGGTTTCATTTGATTTTATGAGGTAGCGCCCGCGGTTCTGACGGACACGACTTATTTGTTAAATTTTAATAAATTTAATCCTACCAAATTAAATAGGTATGTCTCATAAACCATCATTACTTTATGGATTGTTTAGATATTGTTTTTGCATGTTTTATGTCAATTGACAATTGAATTTAGTCGTATCATAATTTTCCAAAAACATACATTACGAGGCTGATAAATTTTTATTATTTTGGTGTTCTTCTTCCAAGAATTTATAAATGTTTGATCTTAAGTTATTTTTGATAAATTTTCCGTAGTTTTATTATAATGTCCTGTGCTGTGAAAGAATGTAATTCCTATAGGGGCCGAAAAGAAAATTTTAAAGGAACATTATCATTTCATCGGTGAGTTTTGATAGTTTTGTATGTAAATATAATCTAAAATTATGTAACGTTATTTGTAGTTTTTGGAAATCATCATCGTGGTCAATTCTACACCGATTTTTGCCTATTTTTTAAATATTTTCTGTTGACTAATAAAGGTTATGTTTTTTAGCATAGTGATGTACTAAAATTGCATATCGATTACGTGCGATAAATTTTTTAACCCCCGACGCAAAAACGACGGGGTGTTATAAGTTTGATGTGTCTGTGTGTGTGTTGTGTGTGTGTGTGTATGTGTGTGTGTCTGTCTGTCTGTCTGTTCCTCTGTAGCGCTAAAACGGGTGAACCGATTTGAACGCGGTTTTTTTTGTTTGAAAGGTGAATTAGTCGAAAGTGTTGTCAGCTATTTTGATGAAAATCGATGCAAGATGGCCGCCGCTACAAAATGGTAGATTATTTATTTTTCACAAATCCGTTAATATGGGTATCAAATGAAAGGGCTTGACTAGTAGAATAACACCATGCAAATCCAAGATGGCCGCGATCAAAAAATGGTGTCGGGGGTTTTTTTTTAATTTTTTGAACATTAGATTCCGTAGCCACTACACACAATGAATACTTACGTGTATTTCCGCGTGCTAGATTGTTGTATCAAGATCGCTAAATTTTTATTTGTTACAGATTTCCAAAGAACCCAAAAATAAGAAATGAATGGGCACAAAGAATAAGACCGCAATATTGGACATCGCAGAAACACAGTCATATTTGTTCAAAACACTTCACACTTAATTGATTTGTGCCCAAAAACAATTTAAAATGGAGGCGCTTAAAAGCAAACGCTATTATTTTTGCCGCATATAGACACATTGGTAATTATAATAATATCAGATATTTTGTAATAATACCATAATTTCATGCTAGTGTTGTGTGAAGGTGCAAAATACATGCAAATACTAGGGTTGGACTTAATAGTCTTTGGCACGAATTCAGAGATAAAATAGTCATTAGTGATAGATGTTTGGTCCACGAGTATAATGCTAACACTCTTATAATAAGGTAATTCATCGTTTTCAAGAAAACAACGAAAATCAATTCTAACCTCAAAACTGGATGATTTACCCTCTCCCTCCCCCCATCCCATAACCCATATCAAGGCGGCACGTTTTAAAAGTTTTACCCTAAATTAGTGTATGAAAAACGCTGAAGCGAAACGTGAAAAATGTTCTACCAGGTCTGATTTTTTTAATTTAAGGCAAGAGAATCGTTACCAATGGATGTCTGTAATGCAGAAGAAAATTCCGCCAATGAAGTTTCCATTCGCACATTAACGGAGTGACGTATAAACATTAATGTTCAAAGAAATTTAGTAAGTGTACAATATTCGTTCGTTCGTTTCAACCAATGGACGTCCACTGCTGGACATAGGTCTCTTGCAAGGATCGCCACAGCACACGATCTTGTGCCGCCTGATTCCAGCGGCTACCAGCGACTCGCTTGAGATCGTCTGTCCATCGAGTGGGGGGTCTACCTACGCTTCGTTTGCTGGTGCGAGGTCGCCATTCAAGCACCTTGGGACCCCAACGTCCATCGGTTCTTCGTGCAATGTGCAACGTGTGCAATGTGCAAATTGCACGAAGTATAATATTACTACCTATTAATATACCTATTAATATAAATAGGTTTAATATTTTGTATTTCGAGACAAAACAATTCACTATTGTAATCTACATAGTACTTTCAGGAAGGTTTTAGTATATGTATAACACACCTAGTTACCATTCTTATGTGCGAAGTTACACGCATAAATGTACCCACATGTCACTAATATTTTTGACAGGTGCACCGCGGTTCCTCTGAGATTGCTGGACCGAAGTCGGTTTAATTTTTCTTAAAAATAGCTTGTATGATCGTATTTTCGAAACACCGTTTATAAAGTTTCATCGACTCCAAAAAGACTCGATTTTATTTCAGTTCTAGAAGGCACAATAAAGGTTCTATATATATATATATATATATATATATATATATATATATATATATATATATATATATGTATATTTTTCGATGTGTACACTAAAACCTTTCTGAAAGTATGTAGATTATGATAGTGAAAAAATCATCAAAATCGGTTCATTAGTTGCGGAGATAATCGCGAACATACTTATATACATACATATATACATACATACAACCTCCTTTTTTGAAGTCGGTTAAAAATATACTATATGAAACATGTTATTCTTGTATTTCCTAACAAGATGATGCCCGAGACTTCATTCACGTGAGCTTAGGTTTTTATTTTATTAATCTTGTGGGAACGCTTTGATACTGCAAGACAAAAGTAGCCTTAGATATCGGTTCCCGGGATGCAAGCTGTCTGTGTACAAAATTTCGTCCAAATCGGATGGGTCCTGAAAAGGTAAAAGACAGAAAGACACACTTTCGCATAATGTAATATTAGAGTATATTTAAACACGCATATTGTGTCCCTATAGATCCTCACCATAGACCAACAAGAAGAGGACTTGGCATAATGTCCTATAGAAAATAGTGGATCGGAAAATAGCTTAAGCTTATCAAAATTTTCATAAGTGTGTAAGAGACAACACTACATTTTTAAACATAACAATAAAACAGATCGTGGCAGAAATTTTATTGCACTTCCCTTAAGATGGCCTCCCTAAAATGTATACATGAACACTCACACACGCACAACTTGAGACATCACAATGAACACGCGCCATTTTAGGTTGGGGGATTGTGCGTGTGTGAGTGTATTTTTGGCACGTTTTTAAGGTAGGTATGCCTACTCTACTTATTATTATTATCTCTATGATCCTCACAGTCAAAATATCGATAGTTACATCACTAGCACGTCACGTGTCATCGTCACGTGTCATTAAAAAACTTGTGACTACTGACAGATGTAAACTTGACATCTATTTATTATTATTATCTCTTTGAGTATATATTACAATATCTTAGGTCTGTTCTGTGCACAGACGTTCTGTGGTCGATGACCGACATAGACAAAGTACTCTGTGATGACCGACGTAGCGTAGACCATAAAAAATTAATAAATAGGTAGGTACCTATTTTACTGTTGAGTTTCAAATAAATATGGACGATACTGAAAGCACAACAACATCCGCCGATGAGAACACCGGTAACTTGTGTGATAATCCGACAAGGGATACTTTGGCCGAGGGCTTGTTGGGCCTTCTGAAACCCACTGTGGATCAGCTTGACGATCGTGTTCGAGCTACAAGGTAAATTAATTCTATTTTATTAAGCTTGATAGGAGAAAGTACCTCGAAATTAACAAAGAAATAGGTTTTATAGTTACCGTTTTTATAGAAATCTATAAATCATCAAGATTGTATAAGCTAGATTTATAGTCGATTTTCGCCAGTTGCACTCCCTCCCCGCAATTTCTAATATTATCTTTTTATAGAAATCTATAAATCATCAAGATTGTATAAGCTAGATTTATAGTCGATTTTCGCCAGTTGCACTCCCTCCCCGCAATTTCTAATATTATCATCTATCCATCTAATGGGATGTTTGTCAAAACTACAGATTTCAGTACGACTTCCATCCATTCCAGCATAGTGACCCCAGCAACATCAATGGTTCTTTAAACTATTTGATCTGGCTATCCACACTTAAATGGTGATTATTTCATTAGGCTTGAGCAAGCATAGCCTATATTAAAGTACAAAAACTCAATATAATGTTGTAAACTCTTTCAGAATATCACAATTGGAGCTTAAGCAACAGATTGATTTGTTAAATGAAGAGCTGCAAAAAGTGAGAGAGGCACTGAACAGTCACCCTGATTTAGACCCTTACGTCAAGAAATTAATAGCTTGTAAACATAAAGTCACAGTTGTGCTTAACGTCTTACAAACTTCACAGGTATGTATTGAGAAATGATTTACATAATTTACAATTTGCAAAATTGAGCAGAATTCTATATAGAATATGGTATCTACAGTCTATAATGACCACTGCACTGTTCAGCAAATTCATCAAAAATTGTTAGTTTTTCAAAGAAAATGATGCTTACTCATCAGATCAGAGATACTTAACTCAGATCAGCAGGGCGATTCAGAACACTTCGATTCGGTTTCGGTTTCGACAACTACCCTGTCGATACGGTTATTCTGAATTGAAAATACATCTTATCGTACGATAACTTACCGAATCGATCGATAGTTACGTTATCGAAGTGTTCTGAATTACTTACCGTACGATAAGATGTATTTTTAATTCAGAATAACCGTATCGACAGGGTAGTTGTCGAAACCGAAACCGAATCGAAGTGTTCTGAATCGCCCTGCAGATCAGAGACAAGATTGTGAAACATTTGAAAAGAAATTGAATATTCAATGTTCACAAGAGTTCAGTGTGTGTCTGTGGCGTTATCTGATGACAAAACCTGTCTTTTATGAAAATTCAGGATAATTCATATACAATTTAAATTAAAATCAATCTCATAAACCTACAAAGTCTGCTAAAAACACACACACACACACACACACACACAGACACACACAGACACACACACACACACACACACACCCACACACACACCCACACCCACACCCACAGACACACACACACAGACAGACACACAGACACAGACACAGCCACACCCACACACACACACACACACACAGCCACACCCACACACACAGACACAGACACAGACACAGACAGACACAGACACAAACACGTCAAACTTATAACACCCCATTGTTATAAGTTTATTGGAAGCACATCTCTGGCATCCAAAATTACATAAATTGAACTGTAATACTATGCTAATGTCTGTTTTTACTTAATTCTTTGGTACTTTGTTTTAACGTTCCATCTGAAGTGAAATATGATGTGACAGTAATTATTGTTATTGGTCTTATCTGCCTACATGTCCAGTGATGTTATGGTACAGTTGTAGTGGTCCAAGGTCATGTACTGTCCAAGAAAGCCTGAATTAGGTTGTTTACAACATTTGCATTTCATATTTCAGGACAGATTGAATGAAATAAGGCGTATGATTCAAAAAGAAAAAACTGTCCATGCAGTCAAGGATGTACCAGCCCAAGAACCTGAACAAAGTACAAGTAGCATCACACCAGACCACGGCAGCATTAACTGAGACAATGGAGACACCACATCAAGACCATATTGACAAAGAAGACTTTGATTATGTTTATGAGCCTGCAGAAGACAGTTTCCTTTTAATTGATGCCTTAGAAAAAGACATTGAATATTTAAGGCTAAAAAATCCCACTTTTTGTTTAGAAGTTGGATCAGGAAGTGGTGTTGTAATAACTGCCTTTGGAATAGTATTTTCCAATACTTTTTGTTTCAGCACTGATATTAATTTTAGAGCTTGTATTATGACACGGAGCACTGCAATCAGAAACAGTGTATTATTGGATGCTGTCAGAATGGATTTGGTCTCTTGCTTTGTTGAAAAAAAATTTGATGTTGTTATTTTTAATCCTCCGTATGTTGTAACAGAGACAGACGAATGTGGAGGAGATGGTATTGAGGCAAGTTGGGCAGGAGGTGTCAAAGGGAGAGAAATAACAGACAGGTTAATCCACATGATACCAAAGATCCTAACTGCAAATGGCACTTTCTACCTTCTGCTTATAGAAGAAAACAGGCCACTTGAAGTTGTTCAAGCTATGTCTAAATATGGTTACAAGTCTGAAATTGTAATCACAAGAAAAGTTAGAAACGAACAACAGATTGTTTTAAAGTTTTTTATGTAAGAAAGAGTTTATTATTCATAATAACATAACAATGTTTATAGATAATATAAGAATGTATATTAATACTTAATAATATGTAAAATAAAACATGATTATAATGTTTACTGTTTTAAATTCTTCTTGACGATTGCAGCAAAGGATTTTGCACCTTCTAAATTTTCTTCATAACCAGGTAATGAAGCACAGTCTTTCAGCCATCTTTGTATATTGGGAAATTGTGAAATGTCCCAACCCACTTCCTACAATAAAACCATCAGTTCATTTAAATTGGTACAAGTAGTCAATTCTTGGTTTGTTTAAAAGATAACAAGGACTATATAGCTATATTTAAAGTATCTTAACTACTAAACAAAATATTATCTTAAAGTGAGCACAGTAGGTACTAGTGAGGCATAAGTACTAGTTCAGAAATCTTATGTATGATATCTATAATATAATAAAACTGTAACAGATCCAATTCTGTACATTGAAGATATTTTGAAAATTTGTATTGGAGGGTACTCTATAATCGATACTGAAGCCAAAACTGCAATTTTTTTCATTTTTGTCTGTCTGTCTGTATCTTGGCCGCGCATCACGCCGAAACTACTGAATGGATTCGAATGAAACTTGGTACAATTTGAGTTTATACTCCGAGGTAGGACATAGGATACTCTTTATCCCGAAATTCAGCACGGTTCCCTTGGGAGAGGGAAAGAAAGTTAAAACGTGTATTTAGCTGTAATTCATTAACGCATTGTTCGATTTCACTCTTTCTTTTTTTGTTAGAAAGGTGGTACTTTATATATTGTCCCGTAAATATTTCATGGTCATAGGTTTTTTAGTTCAGAAATGACAGACATTACAACCCTCAACATTGGATTCATATAACTTGGGACCCGGATCTTTGAACGTACGGCTTATTTTAAACTGGTGTGCGTTTAAATTTATGTTTGTGGTCTGTCTATTTGTTCCAGCTAATCTCCGAAATGGCTGGATCGATTTTAATGGAACTTTTAATGTTATAAGGAGTAACATTTAGTTTATTAGTTCCTTTATAAAAACCTATATCTACGCGAACGAAGTTGCGGGGATCAGCTAGTCAATGAATAAAATTAATAAGGCAAGAAAAGTTTTCCATTCTGCATAATCCAAATTATTTTTACTCTATACCTACTCAAAAATATACTTATCTCATTTTTGAAAACTGCTATTAGCACAATATATTCTATTAGTCTTTAAAATAAAATAGTAAAAATAAAAATCTTACAAGAATTGAAGTCAATGATGCGAGTATTGCAGCATCAGCTACAGTCACATGATCTCCAGCAATCCATTTGTTTCCATCAAGGAACTGATTTAGGAAGCTGAGAGTATTATTCAGGTCTTCCTTAAGTTTATCCTTAATCTCTGTCACACCCTCAAAAATTATTGGATACTGAAATAAAATAATCAATCTATATTTTACCTCTGAACAAACATAAATAATAATGAAGGTATTTTATATTGGGGAATTATAAAACGAGCGAACAAAAAAAAACTTTGCGACTGATGATGACATACTGTTTTAATAACTTGAGCGGTATGAATTTGAGTAAGCGAAAAATTAACTAAACTGACGACGAATATTGATTTATAATAAAATCCAGAACGAGCTTACAAAAAGTGGATTGTGATAAATCCATTTCAGATATTAAAATTTTATCTGAGCGACTTCATTACTAAGTGAGCGACTGGAAATACAGAGAGGGCAACTTCAATATTAAGATAGATTCGATTTTTCTAAGTGAGGTTATACTTAGCGAACTACTAAAAAGTTCACTTTGAGCAAAGTTTTGTAAGCTGCTTTATTAATGATTATTGGTTACTGATATTCTATTTGAGTGCTTATGTTTTTTATTTTGATACGCTTTTTTAATGAAAATACCAGGTTAAAAAACACCAGGATTCCAAAAACACCAGCTAGGTTAGGTTAGGTTAGAACAGTTACCACAACGCACGAGCCGAGCGAGCGAAGCGAGCGTGCCGCGGCAGCGGCCGGCGAAGTGCCAGATCCAAATTTTTTACGGAGTACATTGTTTTATTTAATTACCCTTATATTTCAATAATAAAATTTCTCAACTAATAGAATAGTGTTTCTTCAAATAGTTATTTCATATTATTTTTATTTTTTAAATGTGAGCTCATTATACTCTGCTCATTAGTGTATTTTTCAAAGTGGTTTTTGTATTCGAAACACTTCATTTAAGATAAAATGCCGCTCAGTATAAAAAATACATTTGCCAAATATTGAAAAAAATGCAGGATGTAACGTTGACACTCAAACAAATATTAGGTCGCTCAAATATTATGAAGCTGCTCATTTTGTATTTTAAGTAACTCAAATTAATGTTTGTAAGTTGCTGTTTTGTTGATTTCTCGTCACTCGCAGTCAGTCGCTCACTTTGTAATTCTATAACCCAAATTAATTAATTTTGACACTTAGAACTGTAATTTACAGTCACTCGTTTTATTACTACCCTTTTATATTTTTTTGATTTTAAAAGGAATTGAGTTAAGCTGTTTTAAAACTTATGCAGACAATTTCGTGATTCAGTGTAATTTTCAATAAAGAGCAGCATAGGCACAAAACTGGATAAATTCATCTATACAAATAAAAACAATTGAAGTGTCTGGGATTTAGAAATAACTGCCCCTATGTAATCTATAATATAATAAAACTGTAACAGATCCAATTCTGTACATTGAAGATATTTTGAAAATTTTTATTGGAGGGCACTCTATAATCGATACTGAAGCCAAAACTGCAATTTTTTTCATTTTTGTCTGTCTGTCTGTCTGTCTGTCTGTATCTTGGCCGCGCATCACGCCGAAACTACTGAATGGATTCAAATGAAACTTGGTACGATTTGAGTTTATACTCCGAGGTAGGTTATAGGATACTTTTTATCCCAAAATTCAGCACGGTTCCCTTGGGAGAGGGGATGAAAGTTGAAACGTGTATTTAGCTGTAATTCATTAACGCGTTGTTCGATTTTACTCATTCTTCTTTTGTGAGAAAGATAGTACTTTATATATTGTTCCATAAATATTTCAAGGTCATAGGTTTTTTAGTTCAGAATTGACAGGCATTTATTGGGTTCAAATAACTTGGGACCCGGATCTTTGAACGTATGGCTTATTTAAAACTGGTGTGCGTTTAAATTTATGTTTGTCGATCTGTCTATTTGTTCCAGCTAATTTCCGAAATGGCTGGATCGATTTTGATGGAACTTTCTGGTGATGTTATAAGGAATAACTTAGGCTACATTTAGTTTAGGTACAAAAAAGGATTATGGGATCCAATCCGATCCTATATAAAACCTATATCCAGGCGGACAAAGTCGCGGGGGTCGGCTAGTTTAATATAATTTTGATTGATAACATAACCAAAATACATGTTTTTGAAGTTTTTGTATGGAACAGCTGGACAGACTTGGAAACAAATTTCACGGGCAGGTAGAGGATTATACTAGACGCGATCTGGGCTAATTTTTATCCTGAAAAATCAAGAATTCCTACAGAAATCAATAGCCTAAATACACATGGACAGAGTCCCTGCGCGGCTAACTTAATTACAAATTAAGATACTTATAATAAAGCAGAACAGACAGTGGAGATCTCAAATTAAAATAGCCAGCAAAATAATAAAATTGATATTAAAAAATTAAGTTATAAAAACTTGTTAAACTTACACAAATAGCTCTTATCTTGGGGTACAAAAAGGAACTGTCGAAGTACAGTCGTTGGTTGACGACGGCGCGGCGTTGCAAATCCTTGGGATAGAGTGTGTCCTCGTTCCCGTACTTATCAGCCAAATAACAAGCTATGGCCCTGCTCTCCCAAATAACAAAGCCATCATCATCTAGTGTAGGCACACAATGCTGCGGATTAATTTTTATAAAACTTTCGTTCATTTGCTCCTTCTTCATTAAATCCAAAATAATTACTTCAACCGGCACTCCTACAATTCTTGCAGCTAAAAGAGCTCCCCGCGAAGGTGAACTCACTGGAAAGTGGTACAATTGAGGGGTATAGTTTCAAAAACCGCTAAGTCCATTATTTTGATGTAGCAATATTTTTATAACTTTAGCAACACTATTTATTTCAGCACAGGTTCGATTTATTAGATTTTACCAAACACAGCTATATCCAATAGAAAAGTCACTTTCAATAGGCCTGTAAGTAACAAACACCGCAAAGTCCATCGTAGTTTAATTCAAAAACAGCAAAGTCCCAACTAGCCAATAGCGAGCCACTATTTTAATCACGTGATACACGCAACTGTTATGGCCGCAGCTTAGTTTTTGTTGTGTTTACGTCGTGAAAAAGTTAATATTTTTATTAGATACTGAGTAATTTTCAATTTAAATGAGATATATTTACGAAGATGGATACCACCCCGACCGTTGTTGATAAAAGTAAAGCTCGGAAACGGCAGAGAAATCCAAAACAATGGAAGAGAAACCTGCAGCAATTAGAGAGGTATGTATATACTGTTATGAATAGTTTTGATTCTTCAAAATATTGAATTAACAAATTTTACTTAGTGTGAACGATTTGCATTGTTTCTTTGTATTTTTTGTCTGATTTTTGGTATAATATTCGAAATGTCCACATTTATTTATAATACTTACGTCAACCAAGTTTTGAAGATTATTTTATGTAGGTACCTACTACCTAGTACCTACGTATGTAAATTGAAATCATTACAATTTCAGATTTTTACAAATTTAGTCATTTTTAGAGTTCCGTACTCAGGGGTTTCTATGCAATTTCCAAAACCTGTTTTATTTTTTATTTTTTGTTTTCGTTCTTTCAGATATTCTCCAAAAAATTTACCCGAGAAACCCAATTGTGCACATAAAAAAATATTATATCAATGTATGTCTCTCACAATGAGTGATTTAATTGCATTTCATTCTCATTATTACAAGAACAAGGATAAAAAATCACAGGATGCTTTTATATTAAAACACATTAAAGGATCATATACTTCTAGACGTCGCCCGAGACAGGGTAATCGCAAAGAAAAAGAGTTAACCACGAAATATTACGTTTACAGCCGTTCAGCTAAGAAAATGATTAGAGTTTGTCAAAAAACATTCATGAATATACTTGATATTAAAAGGTACCGAGTTGAGAGAATATCCAAAAAGTTTCTGAAAGAGGGACTTATGCCACAAGAAAACCGGGGGGGAGACCATAAATCTCACAAATATATAGGAAAGAAAACAGCAGTCATCGAATTCATCAAAAAACTGAAATGTTCTGAGCCTCATTACTGTCGAGGTAGTAGCGCAAGGCTTTATCTAGATGCTGAATTGAGTATCAACAAGTTGTTTAAATTTTACAATGACCAAGCAGAAGAGCAACTAAAAGTTAAAAAAAGTTACTTCAGAACAGTATTCAACACTAATTTTAATTTGGGATTTGGCACGCCTCGGACAGATGTATGCTCAATTTGCTTACAATATACAGAGAAGATAAAGATAGCTGATGATGAGAGATTAAAAAAAGATTTAATTATCCAACAGTGTGTCCACAGAAAACGTGCCAAAGCATTTTTCAGTTATTTAAAAGATGAATCTCCCAATGTTTATATATTGTCATTCGACTGCCAGAAGAACATGCCGCTACCTAAAATTCCTGATCAAAGCACGTATTATTCAAGGCAATTCTATCTTTTCAATTTCACAATAGTATCAGGCTCGTCAAAATCACAATTAAATAAAGATAATACTTTTGCTTATGTTTGGACAGAAGATCAATTTCCAAAAGACTCTAACTTGATAGCCTCGGCCATATACCATCGTTTAAATTCCACATCGTTTCCGGATCAAATTGATACTCTAAGATTAATGGCCGATGGCTGTGCTGGCCAAAATAAAAACACCAACGTGGTAGGAATGTGCCTGAAGTGGCTATCAGAAGCTCCACAGCATATAAAAAACATCGAAATTATATTTCCGGTTGTGGGCCACTCTTTTCTTCCCGCAGACCGCGTTTTTGGAAGAATTGAAAAGGAGTTTCGCAAAAGAGACACTATATTGGAGCCGAATGGTTACACCGATGTTATAAGAGAATACTCAAGTGTTATTTCAGTAGGAGAAGAGTGCCCAGTAAAAGATTGGAAGGAAGCCGTTAAAAATATTATAAAACCCGTTGGCACTTGGCACATACCTTTTTCGAAGTGCAAGCGTTTTGTATTAAAGCGGTCAACACGCAAAACTGGAAACACATTAGTAAGAGGCGAACTACATTACGTTGCAAATTTAGGCATTTACAAAAATGTTTGCAAAAGTGGCAAAATAGCAAATATGATTGTTCCAAAAGAAATTCAGTGCTCATCAGGAATACTAAAAACTTCTAAAATTAAAGATGTCGATAAACTATTGACTTCACACTTTGACACCAACTGGAGGAGTTACTCAGTTCTGTCTTTTTACGACAAATTAATACCAAATACTGCGCTTAACAGAAGGTTAAGCAATGAGGTTAATGAAACTGAAGAACACTTATGCGAAGAACAAGAAAGTGTACCTGACCTTATAATTTAATTTTTTTAATGACTATCTTGTGTCATTAAAAATTATTTTTTGTCTCCTCTTTTTCTTTATTAAAAATATTAATTGATTTTTCAATTTGTTTTTTATTTCCTACAATGAGCTTTTTGACATGAAAACTCGATAATAATTACTATGAGATAATTTAGGTACAAGTATCAAAATTGTTTGAGTCGGTGCATACATCTTATTAGTCATAACAAAAACAACAATGTCCACGTATGTTAGATTCAAAACTAACAATGTCCGAACTTCAGTTTCAAATTCAGCTAAGTCCATCACTGTTTTGCCTTTTATAAGTTTTTAAAAGATAATAAACTATTGAAAGAGTTATAAAATATAGTAAAACCGGACAATTATTCAAAATACCCACAAGATTATTTAATTCAGTAATAGTATAAAAAATCATCACAAATTTTCTATTTCTGGATTTTTTGTGTCACTGGACTTAGTGGTTTTTGAAACCATACCCCTCAATTTAATTGCTGGTGTCGACATTTTTATCAGGCAGCACTTCGATGCTTAAAAATTAAAATATATGCTTTAGCTTATAAAAAAGAAGAGGAGGTATAATTCCTCTTAGTTATAAAACTAAGGCTTATATTTAAGAAATAACAATATTCAAATCAAAGTGTAGTTGGACTTTGGAGGAAAGTAGGAAAGTGATGTGCGGAATCGATTATCAATAATCGATTAATCGATTATCAATAATCGATTATTAAAATGATGGGGGGTAAGGGAGCTCATCTCCATCTAGAGCTCCAATTGTCAACCTCACCTGCACGCGGTGCCCCCTGCTGATTTACCAACGAGGCCCTGACGACCGACCGATGGCGGTATAACCATCCAAAACTAGCTAGACTGAGTAAATGACAGAGGCCGGTGTCGGGCAGCAGCGACACCGGTGCGAACAGTCTAGCCCTGCGATGACCAACACGCCTGCCCAGCGTGGTCATTATTTGGGCAAATCCTTGAAATGGACAGATTAACATTGCCAAGGCCCCTAGTCCCCGGCGGCCCCGCTATTCCTGGCTCTGGCAGCGGTTATGGTAACGGCGGGGCAGGGGGTGCTAAGAATCTCCGGAAGAGATTCCGCTGCCAACCCCGACGACTAGACCTGGCAACATACAACGCACGCACATTAAGGACTGACGAGAAGATCATCGAGCTGGAGGAAGCAGTGAGCAAGTTGCACTGGGATATTATAGGATTGTCTGAAGTCCGAAGAGAGGGGGAGGACTCGATAATTCTCAATTCCGGCAACTTTTTCTACTAGCGGGAGGGCGACCAACAGTCCCAGGGTGGTGTCGGATTCATCGTCCACAAGTCCCTCGTCAACAGCATTGTACAAGTCGAGAGTGTGTCGAGCAGGGTAGCGTACCTTCTACTCAGAATCACCAAACGGTATTCGCTGAAGGTCATACAGGTTTACGCACCGACATCGACACAACCCGACGAGGAGGTGGAGGTACTGTATGAGGATATTTCTAAAGCCATACATGCCTCCAACACTCACTACAGTGTTGTGATGGGGGATTTTAACGCAAGGCTGGGTGAACGAATCGGTGCAGAGGTGAGAGTGGGGCAATTTGGATATGGGCGAAGGAACCATAGGGGCCACATGCTGGCCAACTTCATGGAGAAGGAGGGCCTCTTTATGATGAACTCCTTCTTCAAGAAGCGGCCACACAGAAAGTGGACGTGGATGAGTCCAGATGGTTCCACGAGAAACGAGATTGACTTCATCATGTCGACCAAACGGCATATATTCAATGATGTCTCAGTGATCAACAGGGTGAAAACCGGAAGTGATCACCGTATGGTAAGAGGCACATTGAATATCAACATAAAGCTGGAAAGGGCCAAACTGGTGAAGTCTACACTCCGACCTTCTCGTGCTCATATCCAAAACCCCGAAAGCTTTCAGCTCGAACTGCAGAACCGATTCGATTGCCTAGCAGATTGCGATTCTGTGGACGATCTAAACAACAGGCTCGTGGAAACTGTCCATACGGTTGGGTCCAAGTACTTTAAGACCCACCGTGCAATCAGAACCAAAAAGTTCTCAGACCAGACTCTCAAGCTAATGAATAAGAGGCAAGAAATGAGACTGCAGTCTTCAGCAGATGCGTTTGCTTACCGGCAGATTAATAGGCAGATCTCTAAGGCGCAAACGCGAGACTTGCGTAACTTTAATACAGAATGTATTAAAGATACGATCGAGCGAAACAAGGGCTCAAAAGTCTTCGCAAGAAATCTGTCTATGGGACAGAGCCAGCTGACGCGACTGAAGACCGACAACGGTAGTCTCATTTCATCAAAGCCTGAGATCTTGAGAGAGGTAGAGAACTTTTACGGACAGTTGTACACCTCAATTCAGAAGCCTGTTGAAGATTTGGCTAAAGATCCCAGAGCCAAATTGACCCGACACTATACCGAAGATATCCCGGACGTCAGCCTATACGAGATTAGTATGGCTCTCAAACAACTGAAGAACAACAAGGCGCCAGGCGATGACGGAATCACAACGGAACTCCTGAAAGCAGGTGGCAAACCAGTTCTTAAGATCTTTCAGCGATTGTTCAATTCCGTCATCGACGAGGGTATAACGCCAGAGGCATGGCACAGGAGCGTGGTGGTTCTTTTCTTCAAAAAGGGTGATAATACCTTGCTGAAGAATTATAGACCCATCTCGCTGCTGAGCCATGTCTATAAGTTGTTCTCGAGAGTCATTACGAATCGTCTCGCTCGTAGGTTCGACGACTTCCAGCCTCCCGAACAGGCCGGGTTCCGAAAAGGCTTCAGTACCATAGACCACATCCATACGCTGCGGCAGGTTATACAGAAGACCGAAGAGTATAACAAGCCACTTTGCTTAGCGTTTGTGGACTATGAGAAAGCCTTTGATTCGGTGGAAACTTGGGCTGTATTGAGATCACTACAGAGATGCCGGATCGACTATCGGTATATCCAAGCGCTGAAGTGTTTGTACGAAAACGCCACCATGTCAGTTCGTATACAGGATCAGACTACAAGACCAATCCAATTGCAGCGAGGAGTGCGACAGGGAGACGTCATCTCCCCGAAGCTCTTTACCGCAGCATTGGAGGACGTCTTTAAGCTTCTGAATTGGAACGAACTTGGCATCAACATCAACGGCGAGTACATCACTCACCTGCGGTTTGCCGATGATATAGTCGTGATGGCAGAGTCTCTGGAAGATCTCAATACAATGCTCAACGACCTCAGCAGGGTTTCTCAACAGGTGGGCCTAAAAATGAACATGAGTAAGACGAAAATCATGTCAAATACTCATGTCCCGCTTCACCCGATAATCGTTGAGAACTCCGGCGCTCGAAATTGTAGACGAGTATATATACCTAGGACACACAGTCCAGCTAGGTAGGTCCAATTTCGAGAAAGAGGTCAACCGCCGAATCCAACTCGGATGGGCAGCGTTCGGGAAGCTTCGCGATGTCTTCTCGTCCAAAATTCCTCAATGCCTGAAGACGAAAGTCTTCGAACAGTGCGTGTTGCCAGTGATGACATACGGATCCGAGACATGGTCGCTAACTATGGGCCTCATAAGAAAGCTCAGAGTCGCTCAGAGAGCGATGGAGAGAGCTATGCTCGGAGTTTCTCTACGCGATCAAATCAGAAATGAGGAGATCCGTAGAAGAACCAAAGTCACCGACATAGCTCAACGGGTTGCGAAACTGAAGTGGCAATGGGCGGGGCACATAGTTCGGAGAAGCGATGGACGTTGGGGTCCCAAGGTGCTGGAGTGGCGACCTCGCACCGGGAGGCGCAGTGTTGGTAGACCCCCCACTAGGTGGACCGATGACATCAAACGAGTCGCAGGGAGCCGCTGCATGCAAGCGGCACAAGACCGTGGCAAGTGGAAGTCCGTTCAAGAGACCTATGTCCAGCAGTGGACGTCAATCGGTTGACAACGACGACGACGACGAAAATGATCGATTGCGATCGATTATGATTCTGCATAATCGATCATGATCGATTATAAAGAAATATGTTAATTATCAAATACTACCAGCTTTCTGTTCTTGCTTGATAAAGATATATGGTTTGGCAACCCTATCATTGCAAAAAGGGGATTCCCTCAAAGTTAACTGTTATAAGCTTTGTTCACACCAAACGGGTAGTCAGCCGCCGACTGTGAGCGAACGTTACGCAGTTTACTGCTTTTTCATACATATGGTATTCGACTTTTCGTTCACATCGAACCGACGATACGCCGTTACCAACTGCAGTACTATTACGCTATGCATATATATACATATACTAGTTGCGCCCCGTGATGTTACCCGCGATTAATAAGTTTGTACACATAATAATATTAGAACAGAATCTTCAGAAGAGTAAGTAACTTAGCAACGAGAACGATAGCAAATTCATGCCAACGCATACAAATGCATGCAACGACATCAAATTATTGCAATAGTGTTATGTGACCGTGATGTACCTACCTACCTAAGAACGATCGGCGCTATCTATCTCGTTTTTGGAACGTCTAGTCCCACAGGAACACTTTTTCCGGGATAAAAAGTAGCGTATGTGTTATTCCAGGATATAATCTATTTCCATTCCAAATTTCAGCCAAATCCGTTCAGTAGTTGCGGCGATAGAGTAATAAACATACACACACACAAACTTTCGCCTTTATAATATTAGTGTGATAAATAGGTACCTAGTAGGTAAGTATGTATATTTAATTTAGATCAATTACATTAGTTTTTAATAATTAATCTATTTAATTTTTTAATCTCAATTTTAATAAATCTAAAAAATAGTGTTTGGTTTTCTTTTCTCAGAAGTCTAAATCTAAAAGGCTATAAAGATTTTGCTAGTTGCTACTAAATGCAAGGGTTCAGAGTTTTTTTCCAGAAAGGAGAACTGTTTTTTCAGTTCTTTCTAAGAATTATTTCATAATCGATCAATAATCGATTAATAATCGATTATTGATCGATCACGCTTACTGGTGTAATCGATTGATAGATTATCAAAATAATCGAATCGGCACATCACTTAAGGAAACCAACTTTTTAAACTACTTGCATTGCATAGAGTAGAGTAATTTAAAGTACTGGAATTAGAGAGCCCTCTGTGAGTGAAAAGCATGAAAAGTCATTCCATGTGGTTTTGATCATCATCATCATCATCATGATCAATCCATTACCGGCTCACTACAGAGCACGGGTCTCCTCTCAGAGTGAGAAGGGTTTTGGCCATAGTCTACAACGCTGGCCAAGCGGATTGGCAGACTTCACACACCCTTGAGAACGTTATGGAGAACTCTCAGGCATGCAGGTTTCCTCACGATGTTTTCCTTCACCGTTAAAGCTGTGATATTTAAATACTTAAAACGCACATAACTCCGAAAAGTTAGAGGTGCGTGCCCCGGGATCGAACCCACGACCTCCGATTAGAAGTCGGTCGTCCTAACCACTAGGCTATCACAGCTTTTTTTTTTTATATGGTTTTGATATACCTATCTAAAGCACATCCCCTGAAATAATAAAACAAAATTGATTATAATTCACTTTTTATTTTTATGTTTAATGGCGGCTCCTCACTTCGCTATTCGTGTTCGCGTATTTGCCATATTTGCCGAAAACGGCGATGTGTAGATGGTATACTTGACGAAACATTCGCGCTATTTGCCTATTTGGGTAAATTTATTTGCCTATTCGGCAAATAGGACGAATAACATTAATTGCCGAAAACGGCGATGTGTGGATGGTAATTGACGAATATTCGCGTTATTTGCCTATTTGGCAACATAGATCATATACTAACCACAGATTAATAATTATAATCTAGATTATGACGAATAACAAACACGCTTATCCGCACAGCTGTCGGTTTTTCAACGCGCATCAAAGGAGCCGAATAGACAAATACACAAATACTGTGACTACATATTCGTCCTATTCACATCAAGGAACATACTCTTCAGGATAAACGCATAGCTAATAATATACTAATATAGCGCTCGCGTGCCGCTTACTAATACGAGCGTCACTTGTATTTGTTTTTGTGCCGTTACTAACACGTTTTATTACCATGAATTACTGGGACATTGCGACCATTTTACTGCCTCATTGGTCTAGTGGTTAATATATTCGACTGCAGATCACGAGGTCCCGGCTTTGATTCCTGGGTCGGGCAAATCATTTGGTTTTTTCTGTCAAGAAATTCTCAGTGCCATCTCGGAGTTGGTAGATGGCGGTGTTTCACCCCCGTGCCTCGGAGAGCACGTTAAAACATTCGGTCCCGGTTATTATCACTATAATGCGACAATAGTCGTTACAGCCCGTATTGGAGCAGCGTGGCGGGTCTAAGCTCTAAATCCCTCTCTTCTATGAGAGAGGGAGGTCTGTGCCCTGCAGTGGGACGTTAGAAAGACTGTAGTAGTGGTGGTGGTGGACCATTTTAGGGTTTTTAGAACTACCAAATTAACATAGTTCAGAGAACCGATAGACGTTGTGTCCCGTGACGTCCCAAGGTGCTAGAATGGCGACCTCGCACCGGAAAACGCAGTGATGGTAGACCCCCCACTAGGTGGACCAACGGTATCAGAAGAGTCACAGGGAGCCACTAGATACAAGCGGCACAAGACCTTGGCGTGTGGAAGTCCCTTCAAGAGACCTATATCTAACAGTGGATATCTATCAGTTGATAACGGCGACGACGACCACCAAATTAATTTTTGTATCTGGGACCCTAAAAAAATAATCACATAAAATTTATCTATATTTAATATAGTAACAAGAATTAAAAATCCCGCTGCAAGTTGTTAAATATTATCATGTAATGTTAGTACTTATGTCTATGGCTATGTATGGTAGTCTGTGGCAGTGTCAGTGAGTTAAGATGTTCTCTCTATCATATATGTCATTGGTCTATGGTTCTCTTGTTTGCAACATTATCGTATCGCCATGTACCTAATTTTGATAAGTGAATAATAAAAGTGTGTTATAAATCTAAAAGACCTAGTTTCCCTGGCTCCCCAAACAAATAATAGTACTTTATCAGGTTATGGGCGAATTAAAATACGTGAGCCAGTATCAAACAAAACACAAAGTTCGAGAATAATTTTGATAAGAAAATGTGAAGAAAATAAAAAAATGGCGTCATCGTGTATTACTTCGATACAAATTAGCAACTTGAAAGCTGATAATTTTAATAATTGGCTATTTAGATTAAAGGCAGCCTTAGAAGAAAAAGGCGTGCTATATTGCATTAAAAAGTGTGAATCTGAAGAAAAACCAGAAACGTTTACCAAACACGATGCTACAGCCAAAAATATAATAATTTCATGTCTAAGCGATACCCACCTAAATATAATAAAAGAATGTACAACTAGTAAGTCAATGATAGAAAAATTAAAGAATACTTTTCAAAGAAAATCAGTGGTTTCGAAGATTTACTTGAGAAGACAACTTTTAAGTTTGAAATGTTTGGAAAATGAAAAATTAGAACAATACTTTCAAAAATTTAATAAAATTATAGAGGATTTAGAAAACAATAATGAAAAATTAAACGAACTAGACAAGATTTGCTACTTATTAATTGGACTACCACCGAAGTATGAAACTGTAATTACTGCAATAGAGACACTAAACAAGGATGATCTAAAACTTGAAAATGTAAAAGCAAGACTTCTAGATGAAGAATTAAAAATGTTGAAATAATAGATACCCGATTAAAAGGCTTTATTGAAAATTGAATTCTGCCATATTATCAACAAACTAAATAACATGACGGTTGACGGCTGACAGTCTAATTTAAATATAGAAAACTATCACATTCTTCCCGCCTTATTACCTCGCATAGTCTGCGAGGTAAATCGGAGGCCGTCTCTGTCTATTTGTACGCCGTGGTTCGATGACTGGTTGTGTTGAATTCGGAGTCGAAGTTACCAGTTCATTTGACCCAGGATCTTGTGAGCTTGAAGTCGGTGGAGCAGATACATCATTCTCTGAATCCGGTGTTGAGGTTGTGGGTTCCCTAGAATCTGAATTTGATGTGTCTGACTGTGAAGAAATATCAAAATATTGAGATTCATTAATGTTTTCGTCGTCTTCGTCACTTTCATCTTCTAGATTCCGACCAGTCGGTGCCAGGTGTCTGTTTGATACTATAGCCTCTCTGCCGCTTGATAATCGTACCCTAGAATGACACGGATTCACTTCCAAAAGATCACCTTCTTCGACTAGAGGATCATTTTTGCTAGTTCTTACATTGTTTCTTATCAAGATTCGTCCCGGTACTAGCCATGACGGTAAAGTTTGTCCATTAGAAGATCTCCTGGGGTGTGAAAACATACGCTCATGTGGAGTACAGTTTGTAGCGGTGCACAATAGAGACCTAATGGAATGTAAAGCTTGAGTTAAAACATGCTGCCACTTTGTTATCGGAAGATTTTCATTTTTTAGAGCCAATTGAATTGTTTTCCAAATAATGCCATTGTACCTTTCAGTTTGTCCGTTACCTTGAGGATTATAAGGCGTAGTGTAACTCGTTGCAATTCCCTTGCTATGTAGAAACTGTTTTAGTTCTTCTGATGTGAAAGCTGTACCGCGATCTGAATGTACGTAAGTTGGCATTCCAAAAATAGAAAAAAGTTCGGTGAGTTTTGTTTTCACTGTTTCAGAGCTCAGATCTGCACAAGGAAATGCAAAAGGAAATCTCGAATATTCATCAATAACCGTTAGTATGTAGCGATTATTATTATTCGTGGGAAGTGGTCCCTTAAAGTCGATTGAAATTCTTTCAAATGGCGCCGTTGCTTTAATTAGTTTACCTTGAATTTTACAAAATCGTGGTTTAAGTTCTGCACAAATATTGCATGATGTTGTCGCTTGTCTAATATCTTCAATAGAATACGGTAAATTCTTGCTTCTAACCCAATGTGTCATTCTAGTCACTCCAGGGTGACAGAGTTGTTTGTGAAGATCAAAAACTCTGGCTAAATTTGTTGTGGTTGCTGCTACTCGTGACAAAGCGTCAGCTACTATGTTTAGATTACCTGGTCGGTAAACGATATCGAAGTTGTAGCTAGATAGTTCCAATCGCCAGCGCAGAATTTTATCATTTTTTATCTTTGATGAGTGTTTTTGATCTAGCATGAAAGATATAGATTTCTGATCTGTTATGAGACGAAAATGTCGGCCAATCAATAATTCTCTCCATTTTCTCAAACATTCTACGATGGCTGAAGCTTCTTTCTCTATTGCAGGGTAATTACGTTCGGAGTTAGTTAATGTCCTAGAGAAAAAAGCTATAGGTCTCTTATCTTGGGATAATGTGCCAGCTATGGCAAAGTCTGAGGCGTCTGTTTCAACAATAAAAGGCATGTTATTATCTATAGCTTGCAAGGATGCCTCAGCTATCTCTTTCTTCAACGCTTGAAATAATTTAAGATTTTCACTGTTGAGTGGAAAGTTTTCAGTTGATATAAAAGGACGAATTTTGTCAGAGAATTTTGGAATCCATCTAGAATAATGAGCAAATAAACCCATAACGCGTCGTAGAGAAGCGGAGTCACTTGGTGCTGGTAGCTCTAAAAGTGGCCGTAATCGATCTGGATCTGGTTTAATTATTCCATTACATATATTGTATCCCAAAACATTAATTTGTTTCTTTGAAAATTCGCTTTTGTCACGATTTATTGTTATGTTGTAGCGCGTTGCAACATTTTGAAATTGACTCAATTTCATGTCATGATCTTCTTGGTTTATTCCGCATATCGTGATGTCGTCCAAATAAGCATACGTACCTTTTAATTTTTCTTTGGATATTATATTATTAATAGCACGCTGAAATGCTGCAACACCATTTGTGACGCCGAATGGTATCCTACAAAATTGATAAAGATTACCATCCGCCTCAAAAGCTGTTAAAGGCTTTTCGTGCTCCAAAATCGGTATCTGGTGGTACGCGCTTTTGAGATCTATTTTGCTGAAAACCCGATATCTTGCTATTTTATTAATAATTCCATCAATACTTGGTAGAGGGTATGCGTCTAAATAAGTGAATCTGTTTATAGTTTGCGAATAATCAATACACATTCTTCTTTTATGATTTTCGTTCGATGTAACTAAAACTTGCGCTCGCCAGGGCGAATGGCTAGGTTCTATTATACCCTGTGCCAAGAGTGTTTTAATTTCGGAGGATATAAACTCCCTATCAATATCTGAAAATTTCCTCGTTTTTGTAATAATTGGCCTCCAGTTTTCTTGTAAATTAGCGAAAATGCTTACAGGATCAATCTTCATTGGAGGCACAGTGCACATCAACTTGAGGGTCGAGTGAGGTCCACCAAAGCTGATTTCAAGTGATTTGTATCTCTTTAGTATATCATGGCCCAGTATGACATCCGCACAAAGATTTTCCATGACATATAAGTTTACTCTAAAAGACTGACCTTGGATGTTTATATTTAATAAACATTTTCCGTTAATATTCGAAATCAATTGAGATGATGCCATTGAAACTTGGTGGATGCATAAAACTTTTCCTAGATTAAATCGTTCGACTAGGCTATTGTTGATGAAACTAGACGTACTCCCGGTATCGATGAGAGCGTTAACATCGATTGTGTCATTGATTTTTATAGAAATCGTAGCTTTGTTTAATAAATCAGTCGAGGCTATAATAGCTAATACATTATGAGATTCGGCATCTGGGACTGAATTTGTTGTATCTACATCTACAGCCGCATTGCATTGTTGTTGTTGTCGGTTCTCTTTTAATTTGCATACTTTAGAAAAATGACCCTTTTTTCCACATTTAAGACAGGTTGCCGTCGACGCTGGACAGTATCGTCGTAGATGTAATTTATTTCCGCAGAAATAGCAAAGCTGTTCCTTTTTTTGATGATACGTAGACGCGCTTTGATCAAATGACGTTGATGCTGATGGTGGATGCTTATATATTTCGTTATTTGTTTCTGCCGTTTCCATAGCTCTTGCTTGTTGGAAAGCATCATAAAGTGTCAATGTGCTTTTCTCTAATAATCGTTGCCGTATAGTTGATGAGTTAAGGCCAGCGATAAAAGCATCTCGAATATATTCATTACAATTTTGTTCCGCTGTAACTTGTTTGAAATTGCAGTCTTTAGATAGTAGTTGTAGAGCCTGAAGGTATTGGTCTATATTTTCATCAGATCTTTGTTGCCTCTTGGTAAGTTTGTATCTAGAGAAGACTTCATTTGGTGGCTTTATGAATAATGTGTCTAATTTAGATAATGCGATTTCGTAACTCGTGCAGTCCTTAACATACATGAAAATTGTTGATGACAGATGATTTTGCAGCAATTGAAATTTATAGGACTCATCGATGACCTGTTCTTCTTTGACCTTAATAGAATTGAGAAAGTTACCAAAGTTCGTCTTCCAATGAATCCATTGATTGGATTGGTCCTTACTTGAGGAAGGATCTCCTTCAAAACGATCCGGACGTAAATATTTGTCCATTTTAAAATCAATTTTCAATAAATTGAAATAATAGATACCCGATTAAAAGGCTTTATTGAAAATTGAATTCTGCCATATTATCAACAAACTAAATAACATGACGGTTGACGGCTGACAGTCTAATTTAAATATAGAAAACTATCACAAATGTCATCAAAAAGCAGTGAAAATACTGATGAAAATGCATTTATTACTTGCTTTAGATGTCATAAAAATGGCCACAAAGCAAATAATTGTAAGGCAATGTATTACAGTCAAGGACGTGGACAGGAGTGGCATTCTGAACCAACTGGATGGTCACAGCGTTCCAGAGGTCGTCGAGGTTATAATTCAAGGAGACCCCTAAGACGAGGACGGGGAAGTCAACACTTTTCAGGAGCGAGTACTTCTACTTCACATTCATCGGATGATAAGCTTGTGTTTTATGCAGGCATAGACAAAAAGGAATATAATATGGTATGTGAAAATTCAAACAATAATAACAGCTATAAAATTGAATGGGTAATTGACTCTGGATGCACGGAGCATCTTATACAAGAAAAATTTAGTAAGTTTATGGACAATATTACAACATTGGAAAAAGAAGTGAAAATTTATGTGGCAAATGGCGAGTTCATAACTACTAACAAAAAGGGTTCTATTAAATTGTTATGTAATGGTCATGAAATAACTTTAGAGGCACTTATTGTTAAAAATGTAGCTTTTAATTTGTTATCAGTACAAAAAATGTTGAATAATAACACGGTAAACTTTTGTAATAATACTGTAAAAATATGCAAAAATAATTCAAAAACTTATGTAATTGGACAACGTAGAGGAAATCTTTTTATTTTATACACTGATGTAAATGTTCAAAATAAGTCATTACAGTGTACAAATGATAGCAACTCTGATGATAATTTATGGCACAGGAGACTAGGTCACGTGAACAGGCACAGCTTAAACATATTGAAACTCCCGGTAAGTAAAAAAGTTTGTGAACCATGCATGCTAGGTAAAGCTACTAGACTTCAGTTTAAAACGGTTCAACATCCAAGATCCAGCTACGTAGGTGAACTGCTGCATACTGACATCTCGGGACCTGCCAGAACAGAAGGGATACATGGTGAATTCTACTATCAGGTAATTATTGATGACTATTCTCATTTTTTAGTTGTAAACCTTCTAAAATGCAAGAGTGAAGCTACAGAAAAACTAGTAAATTATATAAGACAGTTGGAAAATGAAAAAGAAGTTAAAGTTAAAAGAATAAGGTGTGATAATGGAAGTGAACTGAAAAATAAAAAATTTGAATTATTTTGTAACAAGAAAGGTATAAGAATAGAATATACAACACCATACTCACCTCAAAGTAATGGAGTAGCAGAAAGAATGAACAGAACGTTATACAACAATGCTCGTACTCAGTTAATAGAAACAAAATTACCTAAACACTTGTGGGGTGAAGCGATCACTTGTTCAGCATATCAGTTAAATAGATGTCCTTCGTCAAGTATAAATTTTAAAACGCCAGAGGAAATTTTCAGAGGTAAAACAGATTTGAGTAAACTAAAGTGTTTTGGATCAAAAAGTTGGGCAGTAATACTTCCTAGACAAGGTAAATTTGATGAAAGGTCTAGAGAGACACGTATGGTAGGATATTCTCAAAACGGATATCGTTTGTGGGACTCTAATACAAATGAGATTATAATATCACGTGATGTCAAATTCAATGAGTCGGATATAGTGTATAGTCCAAATCCAAAAGAAGAAGAGGAAAATAAATATATATACTTTCATAAAGAGAATGAAATAAGGGAAAATACAGAAGAAAAAGATGAAGAAAAACAGGAAGAAGAAAAGGAAAAAGAAAATACAGATGGAGATAATCAGACAATAACAGAAGATCCAAATACAAGACCAAAGAGAAACATAAAGAAACCAGCTTATCTCAATGATTACGAAGAAAACTTTGAGAATATGGAGAGTAATATTGCATATTGTTTAAATACTTTACTTGGAACAGATCCATGCAGTTATACTGATGCTATAAAAAATGAAGAATGGAAGGTTGCAATAGATAAGGAAATCGAGGCACATAACAAATTAAATACTTGGGAAACAGCAGAATTACCTGAGGGTAACAAAGCTATTGACACAAAATGGGTTTTTAGAAGCAAGACAGATGGAACGAAGAAAGCTAGAATAGTAGCTAAAGGGTTTCAAGAAGAAAATGTCTATGATGTTTATGCTCCAGTTGCTAGACTTGCTACAGTTCGACTTCTACTAAGTATATCAATACAAGAAAATAAACCTTTAAAACAATTGGACGTTCCAACAGCATTCCTTAATGGTGAACTCAATAATGAAGTATATATAAAATATCCTGAAGGAATCAAAGCAGAAAAAGGAAAAGTATTAAGATTGAGAAAAGCATTATATGGCCTTAAAGAAGCGCCACGTTGTTGGAATGAAAAGATACATAAATTCTTCTTAGATAATGATTTTAAACAATCCAAACATGATTTTTGTCTCTACTATAATGGAGAAACTTGGATACTTATTTTTGTAGATGACATCTTGGTATTGGGCTCTGGAGAAATTATAATAGAGAAGTTGAAAAAGGAATTTAACACAAAATATTTAGGAGAAGTGAAAGAATATTTAGGAATGGAAATACATAGAGAAGGAAACACAATTAAAATTAAACAAGAAAAATTAATAAAGAAAATATTAAATAAATTTGGTATGGAAGACTGCAAAGGAGCACAAACACCTATGGAGAAAGACTTAATATCAACATCTGATAATGAAGAAATAATTACTAATGTACCATATAGAGAGCTAATAGGTAGCCTCACATATTTATCAACTACTTCAAGGCCAGACATAACTTTTGCTACCTCATATCTAAGTAAGTTTCTTGATAGACCAACCATATTTCATTGGAAAGCAGGTAAGCGTATTCTTAGATATTTAAAACAAACTATGGACAAATCTCTTACATATACAAAATCTGAAGGAGCTAAAGAACTTAAAGCATACTGTGATGCAGATTGGGCAAGTGACAAGGAAGACAGAAAAAGCGTAAGTGGATGTGCTATATTTTATTGTAACAACTTAATTTCATGGTTTTCAAAGAAACAAGCAACCGTTTCTCTTTCATCAGCTGAAGCTGAATATGTTGCTGCATCTATGACAACGACTGAACTACTATATTTGAAAGGTATACTTACTAATTTTTATCCTATAGAAATTAAAACTTATTTGCTTATTGATAATCAGAGTGCTATCAAGATGATAAATTGTAATGAAAATAGTAAAAGAACCAAGCATATCGATATAAAATTTCATTTTATTAAAGAATCTGTAAAGAATTATAATATTCATATTAATTATATACCAACTGATAAAAATGTATCTGATGTATTAACAAAACCTTTGTGCATTGTGAAACATGTTTATTTTACAAATAATTTGAATGTAATCTAAGATAAGTATCAATGTAAGATTAGTAGCAATGACTAATTTATTGTAACTAGTCGAATTAGTCATTGTAGGGGTGTGTTAAATATTATCATGTAATGTTAGTACTTATGTCTATGGCTATGTATGGTAGTCTGTGGCAGTGTCAGTGAGTTAAGATGTTCTCTCCATTGATCTATTAAGTATTAACTAAGAGATCTGAAGCTAAAAATTAACTTGAGGTACAGTTATTGTACTCACCTAACCTAAATGACTCCTGTCTAGGTGTAAATGAAACACCGAATCGCACTTGCTTTTTATTATTTCTAACCGTGTCACTAAATTGATTGTCAAATGGACTTATTTGTTATATTTTAATAAATTTAATCCTACCAAATTAAATAGGTATGTCTCATAAATCATCATTACTATATTGTTTTTGGATGTGTCATAATTGAATTTAGTCCTTATTTAGTCGCATCATAATTTTCCAAAAACATCAATCACGAGGCTGATAAATGTTTATTATTTTGGTGTTCTTCTTCCAAGAATTTATAAATGTTTGATCTTAAGTTATTTTTGATAAATTTTCCGTAGTTTTATTTTATTGTCCTGTGCTGTGAAAGAATGTAATTCCTATAGGGGCCGAAAAGAAAATTTTAAAGAATTATTATCATTTCATCGGTGAGTTTTGATAGTTTGTATGTAAATATAATCTAAAATTATGTAACGTTATTTGTAGTTTTTGGAAACCATCATCGTGTTCAATTCTACACCCATTTTTGCCTATTTTTTAAATATTTTCTGTTGACTAATAAAGGTTATGTTTTTTAGCATAGTGATGTACTAAAATTGCATATCGATTACGTGCGATAAAATTTTTAACCTCCGACGCAAAAACGACGGGGTGTTATAAGTTTGATGTGTCTGTGTGTGTGTGTTGTGTGTGTGTGTGTATGTGTGTGTGTCTGTCTGTCTGTCTGTCTGTCTGTTCCTCTGTAGCGCTAAAACGGGTGAACCGATTTGAACGCGGTTTTTTTGTTTGAAAGGTGAATTAGTCGAAAGTGTTGTCAGCTATTTTGATGAAAATCGCTGCAAGATGGCCGCCGCTACAAAATGGTAGATTATTTATTATTTACAACTCCGTTAATATGGGTATCAAATGAAAGGGCTTGACTAGTAGAATAACACCATGCAAATCCAAGATGGCCGCGATAAAAAAATGGTGAATGTCGGGTTTTTTTTTAATTTTTGAACATTAGATTCCGTAGCCACTACACACAATGAATACTTACGTGTATTTCCGCGTGCTAAATTGTTGTATCATGATCGCTAAATTTTTATTTGTTACAGATTTCCAAAGAACCCAAAAATAAGAAATGAATGGGCACAAAGAATAAGACCGCAATATTGGACATCGCAGAAACATAGTCATATTTGTTCAAAACACTTCACACTTAATTGATTTGTGCCCAAAAACAATTTAAAATGGAGGCGCTTAAAAGCAAACGCTATTATTTTTGCCGCATATAGACACATTGGTAATTATAATAATATCAAATATTTGTAATAATACCATAATTTCATGCTAGTGTTGTGTGAAGGTGCAAATACTAGGGTTGGACTTAATAGTCTTTGGCACGAATTCAGAGATAAAATAGTCATTAGTGATAGATGTTTGGTCCACGAGTATAATGCTAACACTCTTATAATAAGGTAATTCATCGTTTTCAAGAAAACAACGAAAATCAATTCTAACCTCAACACTGGATGATTTACCCTCTCCCTCCCCCCATCCCATAACCCATATCAAGGCGGCACGTTTAAAAAGTTTTACCCTAAAAGCTGTTATTGGTGTATGAAAAACGCTGAAGCGAAACGTGAAAAATGTTCTACCACGTCTGATTTTTTTAATTTAAGGCAAGAGAACCGTTACCAATGGATGTCTGTAATGCAGAAGAAAATTCCGCCAATGAAGTTTCCATTCGCACATTAACGGAGTGACGTATAAACATTAATGTTCAAAGAAATTTAGTAAGTGTATAATATTCGTTCGTTCGTTTCAAACAATGGACGTCCACTGCTGGACATAGGTCTCTTGCAAGGATCGCCACAGCACACGATCTTGTGCCGCCTGATTCCAGCGGCTACCAGCGACTCGCTTGAGATCGTCTGTCCATCGAGTGGGGGGGCCTACCTACGCTTCGTTTGCTGGTGCGAGGTCGCCATTCAAGCACCTTGGGACCCCAACGTCCATCGGTTCTTCGTGCAATGTGCAACGTGTGCAATGTGCAAATTGCACGAAGTATAATATTACTACCTATTAATATACATAGGTTTAATATTTTGTATTTCGAGACAAAACAATTCACTATTGTAATCTACATAGTACTTTCTGAAGGTTTTAGTATATGTATAACACACCTAGTTACCATTCTTATGTGCGATGTTACACGCATAAATGTACCCACATGTCACTAATATTTTTGACTAGTGCACCGCGGTTCCTCTGAGATTGCTGGACCGAAGTCGGTTTAATTTTTCTTAAAAATAGCTTGTATCATCGTATTTTCGAAACACCGTTTATAAAGTTTCATCGACTCCAAAAAGACTCGATTTTATTTCAGTTCTAGAAGGCACAACAAAGGTTCTAGAAGGATATGTATATTTTGTGTTTTTTTTATATATATATATATATGTATATTTTTCGATGTGTACACTAAAACCTTTCTGAAAGTATGTAGATTATGATAGTGAAAAAATCATCAAAATCGGTTCATTAGTTGCGGAGATAATTGCGAACATACTTATATACATACATATATACATACATACAACCTCCTTTTTTGAAGTCGGTTAAAAATATACTATAATATGAAACATATTATTCTTGTATTTCCTAACAAGATGATGCCCGAGACTTCATTCACGTGAGCTTAGGTTTTTATTTTATTAATCTTGTAGGAACGCTTTGATACTGCAAGACAAAAGTAGCCTTAGATATCGGTTCCCGGGATGCAAGCTGTCTGTGTACAAAATTTCGTCCAAATCGGATGGGCCCTGAAAAGGTAAAAGACAGAAAGACACACTTTCGCATAATGTAATATTAGAGTATGGTCCACATATTTAAAGACGCATAATATTGTGTCCCTATAGATCCTCACAGTCAAAATATCGATAGTTACATCACTAGCACGTCACGTGTCATCGTCACGTGTCATTAAAAAACTTGTGACTACAGACAGCTGTAAACTTGACATCTATTTAGAGTATATATTACAATATCTTAGGTTCTCTCTATCATATATGTCATTGGTCTATGGTTCTCTTGTTTGCAACATTATCGTATCGCCATGTACCTAATTTTGATAAGTGAATAATAAAAGTGTGTTATAAATCTAAAAGACCTAGTTTCCCTGGCTCCCCAAACAAATAATAGTACTTTATCACAAGTGCTATCTCGTCCGACGGTCCGACATATCCACAGAACCACAGAACATATACATTTTATAGTTAGGTACCTACTCCTAGCGGAGTACAGAACACAGACTACTAGCGAGTACCTATCTATCTACCATAGAGTAACTACCTATGTGCGATCGTATTCGGCCAATCATAGTTGCCAACTTAGGGAGTCCTCCCTAAATTTAGGGAGTAAAAAAAAATCGGTGGGATTTTTGTAGGGGCCTTATATTTTTGGGGTATTTTTAAGTATTTTGTCTTTTTAGATTTTAAATAAAAGTTGTTCAAAATTCAATTTTCAAAAAAAATGTCTCGTATTTTTTATTAGGACTATTTATCATGAAAACCGTAATTTCAAAATTAAATTTTCATAAAATTAGCAATTTGAATCATTCATTAGGAATCATAATTTTGGAATTACGTTAAAACAATTCTTGTTTACAATTTTTTTATAAGACCAATATTATCATCATAATTTCAAACCATTAATTTCGAATTTAAAGCAAAAATCTTGGCCTTTTTATTAGTGTTTTTGACTTAAGCTTTAGGGAAAAATATTTTTGAGAGTTGGTAACACATTGTGGCGAATATTCGGGTATTTGGCTATTTGCTCCATGTGTGGATGGTCTAATTGTCATGTAATGTTTATTCGCGTGTTCGTCAAATATTTTGCCGAATAAAGCTATACGAATACGCGAACACGAATACGCGAAGTGAGGAGCCGCCATAATAAAATATATTTGTGCACTACACAAAAATACAACGTTTTGAGAACGGCATGATCACGCACTTAACTAATAGCGTCTGTACTCTGTATCGCAAAAATCACAAAAGAGTCAGTTACCTTACCTTACCTTACACAATCGCACTTCTGAAGTGCGATTGTGTAAGGTTTGAACCATGATGGTTATTTTAGACGATCGGTCATTGATGGTCAAGAAAAATTCGAATTGCGTAAAACTGTCCATCAAATGAAGAGCGAAAAGTGACCGGTGGCTTAAAAACGTATCATGGAATTGCGTTTTATTATACAAATAGCATCAGTGAAACTCAATTTTTTATGTTATTAACAATTATGACAGACACAAAAACAATGGAACTTATTACGATAGCATACTAATTTCATAATGAAAATTAACTTTCATAACTTCAAACATAGAATTCCAACGTTAATATCTATAAGCAAATTATGTAACAAAACGCAGACCAGTGAATTATGATCGAGCTTACTAATTCTGAACAATAGTTGGCGTTAGTGGACTTGTTTTGTTATCTGTATAATGGTTAATTACTTATGACATCAAGTGTCAATGTAAGTGTCAATGTAAATGTATTTATGACAGTTTAGTGTTATTTTACGAATTTATAAATTTTCGTAAATTCAACAAAAAATAAAGAAGGACAGCCACAAAGGGTCTAGCCGGATAAGTATAGCGAATTGGCCCCCAAATGACAACCTATATCGAAACTTATGTTTCAATATTGGCTTGGTGTACGAACGCGATTGACACCAGTTTTAGTGCCGTGCTCCGCTTTGACCTTGAGATATTAAAAAAAAATGAGCGCAACTATGACTATCATTCAAAGTGACATATCTCGGAAACTATTAAAGCTAAAAACTTAAAACCAACGCGAGATTTTAGGTAACCTTTAAGAGCATATTTTATATTTTTTCTAGATTTTTCGAATAGTTAAAAGTATATTTTTTTTAATAAAAAAAAATATAATTATTATTATTCCTGTGTTCCTTATGACGGACATTCACTAAAAAAATATATATTGTAGTACTTAATATGTACTAATACTCGTAAAAAACTCGTTTGAAAACAAATGGTGTAACACTTCAAAAAAAAAAAATTCGACCCGAAATAAATGTATCAAAGAATACGAGCTAAACAAAGGCATACGAATATAAACATTAAACACTTTATAAATTATAGTCATAAAAATCAACCACCACTACAGCCTTTTTAACGTCCCACTGCTGGGCAAAAGCCTCCTCTCTCATAAGATAGAGGGATTTTTATAGCTTAGACCCGCCACGCTGCTCCAATGTGGGTTGGCGGGCTTTAACGATTATTGTCACAACTGATAGTAATAACAACCGGGACCGACTGCATAACGTGCTCTCCGAGGCATGGGGGTGAAACCGCCTGCTTCCAACTCCAGGCTGGCACTGAGAATTTCTTGACAGAAAAACCCAATACTGAACAATTATTTGCCCGACCCGGGAATCAAACCACGCGATCTGCGGTCGAATATGCTAATCACTAGACCAACGAGGCAGTTCATCATCATAAAAATCATAAAAACAAAGATAAAGCACACAATTTTTAATACTAATTAAATTAAACTAATCAGTTTTTTATCATCTCGATAATGAACTGCCTCTAGTTGATCTAGTGGTTAGCATAGCCGACCGCAGATCGCGTGGTCCCGGGTTCGATTCCCGGGTCGGGCAAATAATTGTTTGGTATTGGGTTTTCTGTCAAGAAATTCTCAGTGCCAGCCTGGAGTTGGAAGCAGGCGGTATCACCCCCATGCCTCGGAGAGCACGTTATGCAGTCGGTCCCGGTTGTTATTACTATCAGTTGTGACAATAATCGTTAAAGCCCGCCAACCCACATTGGAGCAGCGTGGCGGGTCTAAGCTATAAAAATCCCTCTATCTTATGAGAGAGGAGGCTTTTGCCCAGCAGTGGGACGTTAAAAAGGCTGTAGTGGTGGTTGATTTTTATGACTATAATTTATAAAGTGTTTAATGTTTATATTCGTATGCCTTTGTTTAGCTCGTATTCTTTGATACATTTATTTCGGGTCGAATTTTTTTTTTTTTGAAGTGTTACACCATTTGTTTTCAAACGAGTTTTTTACGAGTATTAGTACATATTAAGTACTACAATATATATTTTTTTAGTGAATGTCCGTCATAAGGAACACAGGAATAATAATAATTATATTTTTTTTTATTAAAAAAAATATACTTTTAACTATTCGAAAAATCTAGAAAAAATATAAAATATGCTCTTAAAGGTTACCTAAAACCTCACGTTGGTTTTAAGTTTTTAGCTTTAATAGTTTCCGAGATATGTCACTTTGAATGATAGTCATAGTTGCGCTCATTTTTTTTTAATATCTCAAGGTCAAAGCGGAGCACGGCACTAAAACTGGTGTCAATCGCGTTCGTACACCAAGCCAATATTGAAACATAAGTTTCGATATAGGTTGTCATTTGGGGGCCAATTCGCTATACTTATCCGGCTAGACCCTTTTCAAAGATAGCTCTATATGTGAATGTGGTTTGGATGAAGGGTCTTCTTCTCTTATCCTCTTCTGCCCAAACTTCTCCATAGGCTCTAACGGGTGTTAGTGTATTTTATTGAGTGTTTAGTCCCTATGTAAAACTTTTGTGTATTTTATTCTAACTAATATTATAAACGGCAAAGTTTGTATGTATGGATGTTTGTTACTCTTTCACGCAAAAACTGCTGAACGGATTTGGCTGTTTGGAACGGCGATAGATTATACTCTGAATTAACACAAGCAAGTAACTTTTTATCGCGGAAAATGAAAGAATTCCCGCGGGAACCTCAGTGAGGTGGAAGAAACCTCAATCCACGCAGACGAAGTCAGGCCCGCGGTCATCATCTAGTTACACCTATATCTAACAAAATAAAATTGTATATATTATGTAGTAGGTATATTTTATAGATTTACGTAAGATTATTATTTATGTTTACGTAAATGTATGTTTAATGTTGCTTATTGTGATGTTTTAGGCTATCAACTCTCAAGTACTTACAATAACTCCACTATTGTATCGTGAATATGGAAAATTCAGTGTCAGCAGTAGATTGTGTTTTCTCCAAGCTACTCGATACTGGTGAAGTGAATTGTGCTGTGTTACTACACAACTAAAAGCCATACTACAAACAAACAACAACAACAACCAAGTAAGCTTTACCATAATTCATAATTATCCTACAAAAAATAAATATTGTTCATATTTTATTATCTTCATAACAACCATCTCTTGTTTCAGGCAAGCGTGGTGACTCCTAACAGCAAAAACGCCACAATCCGCAGCTGAACGAGCTAACCACTAGAGTAGTTTCTTGACCTTTTTCTAGTCGTGGACCTCTCTCAAAATATGAAAGAGCCGACTGACCCTTTCCGAAAAGATAAAAAATGAGGTTTAATGTTTACCAGCTTCTATTATTTGCTGTTGCTTATGCTGGATTGGAACATCAAATTGTACACAGTATTTACTCACAACATAATTATTGTATACCAATTTTCACACTAATGCATTATGTTAGGTAGGCTTGCCGTAGACCCTCTGTATTAATTCCATGGCCTTACTTGTAACTACTTGTAACTTAAGAAACACTGCACTAGACCAATGAGGCAGTTGAACACTGCAATAGAGAGATGCAACACATGATATGACTATACATGGAATTCATGTTAAACTTATTACTTATTTATGTGTAAAATTTAAATAAATAAAGTGATTAGACACACTGACTCGTTATCGTCTCAAGAAAACAAGACTGCTTTTGGTCATAATATTATGGTTGTCTACACTAATTGTACATGTTTTTTTTTTAATAAACTAAGATATTTTGTCTTGTTTTTATAAAAGTACCTATTTAAGCTTATTGAAAAATCTTATTACTTGTACGAAACTACTTTGATGACAAAAACCTTAGGAACTACTCGGTTGAGTTTTTATCTCACTTTAATATAATATCTAGTTGTATTTGATTGCCATTCAACGACTGTACTGTGGTAAATAATTAATTAAACTGTTTCTGTAGATAATCATGATCAACTCATTACCGGCTCACTACAGAGCACGGGTCTCCTCTCAGAGTGAGAAGGGTTTTGGCCATAGTCTACCACGCTGGCCAAGCGGATTGGCAGACTTCACACACCTTTGAGAACGTTATGGTGAACTCTCAGACATGCAGGTTTCCTCACGATGTTTTCCTTCACCGTTAAAGCAAGTGATATTTAAATACTTAAAACGCACATAACTCCGAAAAGTTAGAGGTGCGTGCCCGGGATCGAACCCACGACCTCCGATTAGAAGTCGGTCGTCCTAACCACTAGGCTATCACAGCTTTATAGATACACACACATATTTCTGTAGATAATAACAAACCCTATTTTGTACAGTGGCTAGTTAGTGTTGCTGTCACATTCGCCCAAAAGTAGTCCACATGCTGGTTGGCCAAGGCATCCCCCAGTATACGTCCTCCTGCCCATACCCACATTGGCTTCCAGGAATAGAATAGAATAGAAAAGTTTTTTATTCAAATAAACTTTTACAAGTACTTTTGAATCGTCAATTGAATCTACCACAGGTTCGGAATGCAGTTCCAGCCGAGAAGAACCTGCAAGAAACTCGGCGGTTGCTCTTTTTAAAAACAACATTATAACAATTATTATTATTAATGTACATGATTGAAATGCCGTCTCGCGCATTGCTGGAACGAGTTAAATCCAAGCTTTTTTATCGTTTATATAATCTTCAATTGTATAATAAGCTTTTTTTATGAGCATACTTTTAATAGAGTTCTTAAACGTGTGTAAAGGCAAGTCTAGTCTAGTCCAGGAGGCCTAATAGAGCCTTCACTTGTGTAAGTGACACCTGGCCTGTTGGCTGTGATTGACATTTTAAATTATGTATTTAGCATGTAAGTAGGTTAATTACCTACCAATGTAGGAGGAACTTGTAAATTATATTAAGTTAAAAGTTCCTATATAATATGTAGGTAAATTATTTTCCTACTTACATAGGAACTTTTAACTTCCTATGTATGTATTTAATTTCCTTTATTTAATGTCCTATATATTTAATTCCTATGTAGTAGGTAAGATTAGATTAAAATGTAAGTTTATTTATTGTTTTTCTTTTGTTGGGGCAGAGCACTCTAGAACACTACAGTTCCAGTGTAACCTGCCATGAATAATCAGAAATAAAAAAGATATATATATTCATACAGGTTTTATTCAATCATTACACATTAAGTATTTCACCTCATTATATCAATTTACATAATATCGGCGGCGGCAGCGATAAAGATTAAGGAGCATAATCTGTGGGGATAATATTGGGACTTTCAAAATAAGATTGAATAGGTAGGTAGGTGTAGAATACCTTCTAGGCAAGCGCATTCCACCTTAGGCTGCTATTAAAGATAGTTTCCTCATAAAATTGTAACCAGTTTAATGATCCTAATAAAAAAAAAGGTGGGGCCATGGTGGTGTCCATGAACCTAAAAAATATTTATTATTATACTATCCTAGTAGGTATGTATTTGATGATTTGTACTATTGGATAAAAAAGTATAACATGCTGCTTTTACCCCGTCATAGCAGCCCTTCTCTCTTGAATGTTACTGAGGAATTTTAAGGGCTGCTGCAACACTTGTGGCTGGTTAATGGCATCAGTCACTTAGGCCACACACTTGTGTTGTACTAGGAGTACCTAGCTGGGGTGCCTAGCAAAACGGGTAGGGGTGGTGAAAACTGCAGATATAGTGTTTGTAGCCTACCTACCTAAATATTAAAATATAGCTACCTATAGAGAAGACCTTATACAATAAATTAAATAAAACTTTCCTTAAATGATATGAATAGATTTAATAGCAAAAAGATTGTCACCAAATATTTACTTACAAGGTTTATACTATGATGAAACAGAAAACTTACTTAAAACATAGCAATTAATTAAATAAAACTGTAACAAGGTACTTACCTAACTGATTAAACTGGCATGGCCAATCAAACAAAAATACTTACCTAGGTAAGTACCTACCTACTTAATATTGTACCCACTAACGAATCTATTGACACCTTATTTATCGACATTGACTCAGTAGTGTAATCACTATGGTCGAACATACCTATTTAAACACAAACACCTAGGTACTTATTCTTCTTCGTTACGCTCTTGGTAGAGCGGTCGTGGTCATCCAGAAGTGACATCTTTAAGGGCAGATGTTATACGCCTCACGAGCATTCGCCACTTATTCGCCACTTTTCGCTGCTGGACGACAGCCTGGAGCCTTCATACAAGGGAGCGCCCACATGATTTAATTTAGTCGGTCCATCGCATGGGCGACCTTCCTCGCCGTCTGGTGTCCTCAACTTCGCCCTGCACGGCAAGGCGCTCGATGGAGTCACCCTCATGTCGGGAGACGTGTGCTAAAAACTTCAAAATACGACTCTGTACTAACGTCGAAACATGCTGTTTGATGCCGAGTTCTTGGAGTATCGAGACGTTGGTGCGAAATTCGGTCCATGAGATTCCTAACATTCGCCTCCAGCACCACATCTCCAGAGCATCGATTTTTTTCTTCTTGACTTGTCGTAAAGTCCGTCTCTTTGCCGTAGTCGAATTAAAAGTTATATTTACTGCGGTTTTTATTAAGGAATTTGTTTTAAAAAGTTAGAAAATTAGATTTTAATCAATTCAATACACTTATGCCATCAAACGATTAACGATAATCATGGCCCGAGACTCACCGCTATTATTTGACATAGGCGATGATCTCAAAAAAGTTAGACAATTCGAATTAGCTGTCAAATCGTATGAAATCATTCACTCATCGTCTAAAATAACGATCCATGACATTCATGATAGCCATGCAATCGTCAACCATCTATGAACTCCGTACACAATTCGAATTGGCCGTTTGACAGCTGAAAACGTACGTTTAAGCTGTCAAATGAATACAATTTTCATGGTCTAAAGTTAGACAATCGCACTTCTGTCAAGTTCGTTCATCACAGATAACATCATTCACAGTCGCTGGCATCAGCTAGTGTATACCACAGAACAAAAATACTCTCTAACGAGAGAAGAATGTAAACTCCATAGTAAAAAAATGAGAACAGTTCAGCGCCATCTAGATTCAGCCCACCAACAACTCTGACGGCGGGAGATTCTATACCTACTTATCCTAAATAATATTTTTAGATAAGGCATTTTGACTCGAGAGAGAACTGGTGAAATAAAATACACCAAGTTCTCTTTCGAGTCAAAATGCCTTATCAATAAAGTTTTAGTTAGGATTCAAAATAAAACAACAGGTTTTCTTTCTAACAATTCACATTTATTTATGTGTAAGGATTTTTTTTGAGTGTGGTGGCTGACACTTCTTCTGAAAACGATCTATTTTCCAAATACATACAAAATCATTTTAAACATAATATGTATGAGACACTATTTACAATGCTGTTAATATTTTCATATTCAATTACATCACATGGAACAGCAGTTCTTTGTAACTTCCGTTTAGTACAATCAGTAAAACCTCTGTTCAATCACATACTTAGTTCAAATCTGAAAAGAAACAATTTTGTTGATTCATCATGATCAATCTATTACCGGCTCACTAGAGCACGGGTCTCCTCACAGAGTGAGAAGGGTTTTGGCCATAGTGTACCACGCTGGCCAAGCGGATTGGCAGACTAGATTTTGTTGATTAATTGGTACTAATTATTACAAATAATATATACCATAACATATAAGTATTTTTACTACCCTATATGTACCTAATAAATAGTAAACACTAAGGGTGGGCTACCAATATTATTTTTCCTAACTAGTATCTACAATGTCTGGAAAATGGTTGACAGTAACACATCAGTATATTAGCAGGAAACTATAGACATAAGCAGTAAGCACGCCTGTTGATATCACTATAAATATCAAAATGTGTGCTTGTGTCTGTATAAAATTTATAGAGAATGAATTTTAGTAAGTAGAGATCGACCAGAATCTCATGAAAAATAGGGAAATTAAATTTTGTAGTAAGCAACACTAGGTTAACTCGGCTGCCCTAGTGATAAACAAAGTAATTACATTCAGAACACCTTACCTGGGATCGTTTCACGAAACGAAAAATCAAGCAACTGCATTTTAAATACAAAAAAAAGTGATCAACATCCAATTACTTTGTTTTTGTGTTGTGCTTGTTGTTTACTTGGTTTTTTTTATTTATATTCCAGGTTAGTGAGTGCAGTTACTTTGTCTGGGCAATTTAAATTTCAGTAAACGGTTCAAGTTATTTGAAATATTAAACTGTGGTAAAAAACTACTCGACATAAAACTTTTGTTAATGCAAAAAGTCAATTTCACAAAAAATGTCAGTTACTTTGTTTATCGCTAGGGCAGCCGTAGTGTTGCTAACCTTGGAATTTCATTTCCCTATTTTTCATGAGATTCTGGTCGATCTATATAAATCTACTAAGTTAGGTTAGGTTATACGTACCATGCAAGATTCCTTAAGCAGGTTTTAGGAAATCGAATCAACTTGATGTTGTCTTTACCGGCGAGTTGTTGCTGTTTTATTTGTCAGGTCAGATAATGAAATAAAACATACGAGCAAAGAATTCCACATATGAGTCTTGTTTCAATGAAACAGAATCAACGTCTCAAATATAAATAGCACTACACTATAAAACACAAACAGAGTAACAGAAGCTCGACTCGACGTATTTAAAGTTTATAATATGATCGCAAGAAATCTAAATATTTTAATTGTTACGAAACTTATCCACACAATAACAAAGACGCCATTTTGAAAAAAACAATTATTACCAACATTACGTACTATTACGTCAGTGACTACCAACTTAAAAACACTTAATTGACCATGAACAATTGAACCTATGGAATTTGCAGAGCGATTCAGAACACTTCGATAACTTACCGTGTCGATACGACTTGGTATCGATTTTGTATCCAAATTTTTTTTCGTGCAATTCAGAACGATAAAAGCATACAATTGGATATCGATTACGATACCGGTATCGATAAGATACATTGCGATTAAGACATGTGCATTTATGAAGTATGTTATTTTACCAAAATTTTACATAATATACATTCATATTAAGCATTAAAAAATAACTTTTAATCATCTTGAAGGTAATTAAAGTCATTATTTAAAATGATAACATTAAATTATTGATTTAGAGAGAAAAACGTCGAAGTGTACTACAAAAGTATTATTACAGCTATTCTCGTAAATACCACACAGATGTCCGTACCCAAAGGGTAAAACGGGACCATATTGCTAAGACTCCGCTGTCAATCTGCCTGTCTGTCCGTCCGGACAGACGGCAAGCAATATACTACTCTCTACCGAGAGATATATTATGGCATTGGTTGGTAATCATGTACATACCAAAAATATAAATCTACATGATTACGTGTTGCCTCCTGTAATGCCCCCTCTTATTAGTTAGTAAAATTAACGCAAATTCTGGCGAAAGTTTTATTATATTTTCCCATAAAAGTTGAGGCATTTGCCTCAAATGGGTTAAAGGTATCAAGCAATGTCCGTAGATACCTACGTCTCTTAAGAATCCTCTTCACCGCGTCTTCTTCGCCTCGGTGATTTACTGCGGCTATTGCTATCTATTTTAATTGCGGCTCCGAACATATTTTTCACGAAATAACAGTAAAAGTACCTATCTGACGAGTAGATGAACAAAAAGATTAGGATATCGAATGCCCTGTAGCTTTCGATAAATAATCGTAAAAAAATATCGGATGTTCGGAAAATATTATTCGATAAAGTTGTTGTGAATAGCTTTTGATAGCGTTTGATAAAGTTGTTGTGAATAGCGATTATGACAATCGAACGATATCTACGTCGGTTCGATTCGGTTTCGGTTTCGACAACTTTTCGCTTGATACGGTTATTCTAAATTGAAAATACATCTTATCGTACGATAACTTACCGAATCGATTGATGATTATGTTATCGAAGTGTTCTGAATCACCCTGCCGAGCTTCAAACAAAATGTTGAAACAAAGAAATGTGGCCTTGAACAGGCTTTATCTCGTTCTTAACTACTTAAATAAAGTGGTAAGTAGTAAGTAAAGGTACAGAAAAACTAGAGAGAAAAAATAGCCCAGCTGAATTATGGACTTTGTCTTTCCTATAATGTTTCAGGCGCAGACTCCAGTATCTACATAAAGAATTATAACCGTCTTGGATATGACTTTAGAAAAGTTAGTGTTGCAATGCTTAAAAAATGTACAATTATCATCGGAATGTTTTAACAATGGCAATTTCAGCCCCCGTAGGTATAAATTTTCTTCTAAGAGAGTTTACACCCCCTGGTGTATACTACATTTACTTTTTGAGCAGCGATGTCGAAAGAAAAAATTTAATAAAATAAATAATTCGTTGTAGATAGTTTTTGTCTTAAAAGCAAATATTTTTTTCATCCAACACTTCCTGCGTCTTTTTTTATTAATTAAAATCGAGATCGACGCAACCATAGCCAAGGCGAGCCCTATTCTTTGATATTTTGATGGTCCCATGAGAGCTCTATAAATACGTGCGACAGTTTCGGAATCCTTGGTTATACTGAGTTAGCTAGCTAATTAGATCAAGTGTAAAGAGCAAGCTCTAATTAGCCACGCTTAGTGTCTGAATTCAGTCACACTGAATCCAGCCAAATGTAAAGCCGGTTTTAGCTCTCGTTAGAGAGTATTTTTGTTCTGTGGTTCTTAGTACCTTATGTATGAAACCGGCGCATCACGACACGCCACGACACATAAGTGTGCCGGCAGCCTTACGGCCCCTGTTTTCAATTTTCAATTTTTCATTGTTTTCAACCACAGAGTACAGACGTGTTTTCAACTTTTCACCACCTTTTCACTCACATTTTGATGATTTGAATAACGTTATAATAATTATAAAATAACTCGGTTTTCATAAAACAATGGATATCGATTTATGTAGAATATGTTTAAAAAGCAAAAATTTATCAATAAAGTTATTTGATGATCCGGATTCAATGAGGCTTTCCGCTAAAATTATGAATTTAACAAATATTCAAGTAAGTATTTAATATTTAAATATAGGTACTTACCTTATGTACTTATATTTAATTTTAATAATTATTAACAGTAAGTAATTTATTTTTCCCAGATATATCCTGAAGATGGTCTTCCTGCTTCTATATGTGTAAGATGTAACCAGAAATTAGACGAATGTATTGAATTTATAAATCTTTGCAAAAAGTCTGATAATAATTTAAGAAAATATAAAACATTTATCACAGCCGATAAACAATATAGCACAAGTCTTGAATATAGTGCAGAATCTTCAGAACGTAAAATAAAACCAAAAATTAAAAATGTTGATTTTGAGAGAGATTTGACTGAAGATATTTCGTTTAAAAATAAAATAATAAAAGAGGAATGTAGTAGAAATGTATATGAACAGAAAAGACTGTCCCGAAAACAACAGTGCTACACTTGTGGAAAAGTTATGTCATCTGGGTAGGTGTACCTACTTATGTTTTTAGTTCAACTCCTATTTAAAGGTTTATCTGACATGAAATTCTCAGAGCAGGCCTGAAGTTGGTAGTTGGCAGTGCCTCACTACTGTGTGACAATAGTCATAAAGCCCACCAACCTGCATTGGAGCAGAGTGGGGTGTCTAAGCTCTTAATTGTTTTCTTGTATAAGAAATGACGCCTATGCTCAGCAAACTAACAAATAATTTGTCCCAAACTACTTATTATTATTAGTTAAGAATTTCTTAACAATAACCATGATGATAAATTATTTCAGGTTTCGACTCAAAACTCATTTAGCAACACACCTCAAGGAGAAGCAACATTCATGTACATATTGCAAGAAAGAATTTACAATAGTCGAAAATTTAAATTCTCATTTGAGAATTCATACAGTAAATATACTTTTATTTTGCAATCAAACCCTACGAACTCGGGGGAGATTAATGTTGCAACTACATGTCTATCATCTAAATCTAAAATTTAATTATATGTGTTACATTGTAGTGACAGGAATTTTCCTTCAGTGTACATATCAATTGTGCATGTGTACCAAGGGGACAACCTTAACATTTGTCAAAAGTATTCCTCGCTCATTCATATGTCAAATGCTCAAAGGCCACTTCATCAAGAGCACAGTCGTATAATTGCCTAAATAAAATAAAAATAATATATTTTTTTATTTTTACTGTACATACCCCTGTAAAATGATAGAGAATGATTGCTTGCTTTTAATAAAATCATGAATAAACTCAAGTTAACTTTTTAACTGTCTGGATTACTGGCCTTGGCTTTTTATGATATTTATTTTTGTTTGGATTACCAGGGTGAAAAACCGTATCATTGTACCATTTGTGGGAAGACATTTGCACAATCGTCAGGATTAATTATACACAAACGTAAGCATACAGGTCAAATGCCATATCAGTGTGTATTGTGCCCACGTAGCTTTCAAACCATGGGAAACTTTAAATATCATGTCAGGTTGGTACATGGTAATTTAAATAAAATCATTTTAAACGCCAAACTGTTACATGCTAATAGCTAGTTGTATGAGCATGTATTGTGTAATATTTTTATTTCATCAATACATAACTTTAATAGAAAAATGAATTACATATTATGAAAACGTATGTAATATAATATATCATATGATATTTATAATAAGTAATATGATATATAATTATTACCTATTATTATTACATAAAAAAAATTCAAATTGCAATCAGATTCGATGTTAACGGCTGCCATTTGAACACGCTTTCATATACTTTATCCATATACTACGAGTATATATCCTTACGTTTGCACTGAGGCACACATCAAAATAAAATCCTCATTTCTCATTGACTGAAAATAAAATTGTTGACATAATTAGGGACCTTTCAGATAGACCGGCGCGGAGAGCAGAGCAAATTTTAATCGCATTTAAAATAGAATCTTAAGCCATTGAAATAAGGTTTATATTTACATTTTATCTCTTTTATGATAAGAGGATGCTCGAGGATGCTCCCAAAAGAGATAAAATGTAAAAATAAACCTTATTTCAATGCCATAAGATTCTATTTTAAATGCGATTAAAATTTGCTCTGCTCTCCGCGCCGGTCTATCTGAACGGTCCCTTACGTTTCGTTCTAAACGGCGGTGTAGGTTACCTACCTATTTTTAATGACCCGCGCATAATTTGGCGTTTTTTAAACTAGCGGACCCAGCAGAAGTCGTCCTGCCCGGTAACATACAGCACATACATGACATCAGCGCCACCTATCCAGACCGGTAGGTTACCTGTAGTTGTGTTTTCAAACCATCCAGGAATCCATTGTAATATACACACAAAATTTCATCCAAATCGGTCCAGCCGTTTAGGAAGAGTTAGGTGACAGACACAAGTAAGAATTATTGTATTACGGGTAAGAGAGTTTACCCGTATCAACTGGATCCAATGAACATTCAATATTTTGGTAGTTACGAAACCCATGAACATTTTTATGGGAAAATTATTTTTCTTTTATTTTATTTTTTCGTCAATTTTCCAATGATTTTAATACTTAGTTATTCTGCTATTCGGGACGGAGAAAAATACAACGAATCAAAAACCATGAAAATCTCTCCAGCCGTTCTCAAGTTATAAGTGTTCGAACAAACACGACTTTGTTAGATAATTGTGGCCAATTCTGTTGTACACAATCTCTAAACCTAAACTAAAATGACAGGGCTAAATATATTCTTATCTCTATTCTCTTTCACAGTGATACCTGCGGAAAAGGATAACACTATTTTTAAACCTGTCAATTTAGTTTAGTTTAGAGATTGTGTACAACAGAATTGGCCTCAATGTATATGTATTTATAAAGTAGGTACATACTTAAAAATTTACAGTAAGAGCTACAACGCACTAGCGGCTAGCCGCAATGCGGCACGCTGTTGCGGCAGGCCGCATGTCTATTTTAATATGAAACCGTATAATTGCAACGTACTGACCTGTGGCCAACCGTCAACCGCTCCGGTTGACTTGAGAATATTCCGGTGTGCCGTATCCCCTCAACGCACTATGCGGCTGGCCGCGCGGGGTGCCTTACCTCAGTTGCCAGCCAGCCAGCAAAGGATGTATCCAAAATATATTTTTTATTTTTTGAAGAGTATTTCCACGATAATGTAAATAAATAAATGCTGCAACTTCTTCGACGTCCATCTTGCGCAATATTCAACAACCGAAACGATACGGCTAGCCACGCCGCATTGCGGCTAGACGCAAGTGCGTTGTAGCTCTAAGATAATAATAAGGTTTCCCGTCGATTACTTACGTGAAAAAATATTTGAACACAATTTAAGCCACAATCATGCTACTTGTGATTTTAACATTTTCAGAGTACATACTGGAGAAAGGAATTATAGCTGTAGTACTTGTGGTCGTGCCTTTATTACCAGCGGAGATTTGAAAATTCACAAAGCAACCCACAGCGGAGAAAAACCACATATTTGTTGTGTTTGTGGTATAAGGTTTTCTCGTGCTTCAAACCTAAAACGTCATGTGAGCTATTTGCACGATGAAGAGAAATATTTTCCATGTCAACATTGTTCGTCGAAATTCGCTCGAAAAATTGATCTCACTAAACATGAAAAATGTCATAAAACCTAATAAAACTAAATGTTTAAACTTAACCTTTTTTTTACGTTTGCTATTACGTCCGCATAAGGCCGATTTTAGATCGACGCAGATTTAGGATGGACCGCGAGATGTATCGCTCATAGTAGCGATTTAAGTCACCGGGCAGACTAGGTGACATACCGACATCAGCGCCACCTACCGGGTCCAATTGTGTTTTCAAACCGTCTAGGAACCCATTGAAATATACACACAAAATTTCATCCAAATCGGTCCAGCCGTATAGGAGTTGGGTGACAAATACACGTAAGTACAGAAGAATTTTTTTACCTACACCTACTAGCGGACCAAGACGTCGTCCTGCCTGGTGACATACCGACATCAGCGCTACCGGGTCCGGTGTTTTCAAACCATCTAGGAACCCATTAAAATAAAACACCTCTCGGTAGAGAGTAGTACTATCTTTGTATAACACAAAACATCTAAATCGATCCAGTCGCACAGTGGGTCGAAACTGCTATGTGAGAAACAGGATTTTTAGTTACAAATTAAATTAAAATATACTTATCGAAAGATCTTGTTATTCTGATGAATAATTGTTATTAAAAGTTTTTCTCTAAAACTGATAGTTTGCCCGAAAAAAAAATTCAGTTTTTGTTGTATGGAATGAAACATAGGTCAATGAATGAAACATTCTTATTCTTTGGCTTATTGGCTATAATTCTACGCTATCACCGTGCACCCAAAGTTGCCCGTTCGCGAGTTATAAGGTTTTCAGTAAATTGAAAAAAAAGTAAGTAAAAAGTACTTTTTAAGGTTCCGTATCTCAAAAGGTAAAAAAGGAACCATTATAAAGTGCACTCTCTTGTCCGTCTGTCTGTCTGTCCGTGTGTCACCACCAATTTTCTCAGGAACGGGTGAACCAAGCAAGTTGAAATTTATACCAGATACTTGAAATCTATAGTCCCTATTAGGTATATAAAAATCAAGGTCCTGAGTCAACACGACAAAAAGAGGGCAAATTTAGATTTTCACGAAAATTTTAAGTAGGTTCGAAAACCTTAATTTTCAACTTTTTTATTTTTCGTAATTTTCCCTTTACTTGTGCTGTAAGACCTTGCTTTTAACCAAAATTGACAATTCTAGGTCGTCTTTTAGTATGTTTCATTCTAAGGTTTCATTCCATACAACAGAATAGAATAGAATAGAAAAATTTTTTTATTCAAATAAACTTTTACAAGTACTTTTGAATCGTCAATTGAATCTACCACAACAAAAAACAAAAACTGAAAATATTTTTTTCGGGCAAACTATAAGTTTTAGAGAACAACTTTTAATTACAATTATTCATCAAAATAATAAGATCTTTCGATAGGTACCTATTTTTTTTTAAATGGAATTTGTAACAAAAAAATCCTATGTCCCTCATATAGCAGTTTCGACACATTGTGAGTCTCCACCTCCAGCACGTCTCCAGTGTCTATAGAATATACACACATCAACACTGTCTAGGGATATTCTGATTTTCTCAATTTATTCAAAATTGGTTATAACTAACATACAATATGTATATATTTTTGTAAAGCCTATTTATCAGACTATCTTTTAGAATAAAACAGAATTAGTTCTTTTGTGTAAATAATTTTTTATTGAAATAAAGACAAAAAGTGAAATGATGGTAAACTTAAGGATAGATGTCTTTTTAAGAAAAAACATAATTTTAGCAAAATTATCAGGTTTTTTGCAGTTACGTGAAAAATTATTTAAAATTACTAGTCAGTAAACCACCCATGGACGTTAACCACGGTCCTACAACGGCTTTTCATGCTTTGAATCAAGTTATCAAAGTCTTGCTGTGGGATATTGTCCCAGGTCCTGCTAAGATGCAAAAAAAGTTGCTTTGCAGTCGCAATGTTCGGAGGAAAACTCCTCAAAGCCCTTCTTTGGAGCATGTCCCATGCGTGCTCTATGGGGTTTAGGTCTGGTGATTCAGCGGGCCAGTCTAAGATCGACACATCGTGCTCTTGTAGCCAGCTGGTCACCACTCGCGCAGTGTGCGAACGGGCTTTGTCGTGCATGAGCGTGAAAACTTGGTCCATTTGCAGTCGATGGGGATAGATTATTGGTGCTAGCACCTGATTACGGTATTTTTCAGAAGTCATGGTGTTTCTGATCCAAACGAGATCTGTTCTTCCATCGATACGAATTCCCGCCCAAACCATAATTGTTTTGCCGTGGTATGGCTGGACTTCCTGACGGTGTCGCAGACGGTTGTCACGACCAGGAGCTCGCCATACACGTACTCTTCGTAAATCAGGATGAAATCCGAATCGGGACTCATCGGTAAACAGCACTACAGACCACTAGTTATCTTCCTAGAGCAAATGTTCGCGAGCCCACTGTAATCTTCGTCCACGATTTCCTCTGCGTAGTGCTGGAGTACGAAGCGGCCTGCGAGCATGAAGGTTAGCCTCGTGCAGTCTTCTCCTCACAGTTTCGTCACTGACAAGCAAATGGTGGTCTGACTGGAGCCTTTAAACCAACTGCATGGCTGTAGCATTTGGTTATCTTCTCGCGGTCATTTGCGAAAATCGGTCCTGTCTTCGGGCGGTTATGCGCTTCTCGCCTGGGTGCCGTTCAGCCACTTCACCAGTGGTGCAATAACGTGACCACAACCTTGATATCACGTTTTTTCTTGTTTCAATCGCCTCGGCAATACTTCGTTGAGGAGCCCCAGTTTGGAGCGTACCTACTGCCCTTAACATTTCGTCTCTTGTTAAATGGCGCCTCTGCATGATGCATACAGTTGCATAAATTAGAAATTAACCAATAATTTTCATTGAAACTTTCATTTGATACAAAAATATACCAAAAACTGGGTTAGGTCAATTGAAACTTTCCACACGAACTTCGCTACAATTATGCCGCACAAATCATTTGTTTTCAATTTATTTTTTCAAATTCAAATTTAGAATCATATAATATGGTCTACAAAATAAGCTTTCATTACTTTTTTTTTTTTTTTTTTTTTTTGTAAAATAATTTAAAACCGATTAATATTTTTCGAGTTTCAGAACTATAAACAAAATATCCCCAGTGTTGCCGTTAGGACAATCTAGTCTGTGGCTATTTCAAATGAAAAAGTCGCTAGTTTTGTAATAAAAATCACCTTCAAAAAGTGGCTAGAAGTAGCTAAATATCATGACCTAATTTAATAATTTTTAAAATTTACCTAGGTAGCTATTTTAATATCAAAAGTGATTAAAAACCTCGGCCCTATGAGATTACTAATACATCGGTGTGGATCTGGTGTTGCCTACTCAATGTTTTTCAATATTCTTATTTATTTATATTATTTTATTTATTATATTCAATATTCTTTCTGGTTTTTATACTCCGGCTCCAGACGTTGGCCCCAACACTGTTCGCCCAACGTGTGGGTCGGGACATTAGCATTGGCCAATGCTCGCTCGAACATTGGGAGTTTGCCATTCTGTGTCGGTTTTTCAAAAAAGGATTATCTGCACCAACGTTCACGAACCGTCCATACGTTGGTGCCAACATCAGTCTTTTTCCGTGTTATATGACGTCTCGTCATTCACCAGATTCTTTGACGTGGTTTTTTCTTTTTATTTTCATTAATATATACAAGTTATAATAATAATATGTATGTACTCACGTGTTTGCAGTACGTAAAAGCGCTGACAGCAATTTCGATTTCTGTATCGGACAATGTGGCTAATTCTGTTGTACACAATCTCTAAACCTAAACTAAATTGACAGGTTTAAAAATAGTGCTATCCCCTTCAGCAGGGAGGATTGTGAAAGAGACAGGAATATATTTAGACCTGTCATTTTAGTTTAGATTTAGAGATTGTGTACAACAGAATCGCCCACAATCTTCACTTTGGCTATGACGCGACAGAACTCTAGTATTATAGCCAACATGTGAACGCCTCACGACAATATCGACCAACATTGGGGCGACCATTGGGACCAACGTGTGGAGCCAGCGTTTTTATTATACGGCCCTAGATACCAGTCTTTTAAGGTCAGTTTGCCTACTCAATCTATGAAGCTAACTGCTAGCCATAGATTTCTTTTTAATCACTACAGATACCTACCTACTTAACAATATAAATAGTAGATATAGAGCTGAGAGCTCAACTATTAAAAAGAAGCTAGAAAATACAAAACTAAAAATACAAAAAGTAGCTAGAAGTTGCTAGATTTATTTTGGTGGCTAGATGGATTTATTTTGTAGCTAAAACTGTTGAAAATCCGCTAGATCTAGCTACAAAGTGGCTAAAACGGCAACACTGAATATCCCTAGACATTGTTGATGTGCATAGATAAGGTTATAACCACAATACAGAGGAAAAGCTACCTAAGAACGTCCAAAAGGGTCTAGCCGGATAAGCATAGCGAATTGGCCCCCTAATGACAACCTATTTCGAAACTTATGTTTCAATATCGGCTTGATGTATGAACGCGATTGATATGAGTTTCACGACCGTACTCCGCTTTGACCTTGAGATATTTAAAAAAAATGACTGCAACTATGACTTTCGTTCAAAGTCACATATCTCGGAAACTATTAAAGCTAGAAACTTAAAACTAACGGGATATTTTAGGTGACATTTAAGAGCATATTCTATATTTTTTTTGGATTTTTCGAATAGTTACGAATATTTTTTTAAAAATAAATAAATATATAATTATTATTATTCCTATGTTTCTTATGAGATACAATCACAGAAAAAATATATGTTATAGTACTTAAGATGCACTAATACTCATAAAAAAAATCGTTGAAAAAAAAGCACTGGAACACTTTGAAAAAAAATTTTTCAACCCGAAAAAAATACATCAAAGAATACGTACTTAACAAAGACACATAATTATACATATATATGATGATAAAAAATTGTTTAGTTTAGTTTAATAAACATTAAAAATTGTGTGTTTTTTCTTTATATTTTTACAATTTTTATGATTATAATATTTTATAAAGTGTTTATATACGTATAATATGTGTCTTTGTTAAGTTCGTATTCTGTGATGTATTTTTTTCGGGTTGAAAATTTTTTTTTTCAAAGTGTTCCAGTGCTTTTTTTCAAATGAATTTTTTATGAGTATTAGTGCATTCTAAGTACTATAATATATATTTTTTCTGTGATTGTATCTCATAAGAAACATAGGAATAATAATAATTATATATTTACTTATTTAAAAAAATATATTCGTAACTTTTCGAAAAATCCAAAAAAAATATAAGATATGCTCTTAAATGTAACCTAAAATATCCCGTTAGTTTTAAGTTTCTAGCTTTAATAGTTTCCGAGATATGTCACTTTGAACGAAAGTCATAGTTGCAGTAATTTTTTTTAAATATCTCAAGGTCAAAGCGGAGTACGGTCGTGAAACTCATATCAATCGCGTTCATACATCAAGCCGATATTGAAACATAAGTTTCGAAATAGGTTGTCATTAGGGGGCCAATTCGCTATGCTTATCCGGCTAGACCCTTTATACCTATTCTGATAGGGTTGTCACCTGTTGCATGTGAAAAATTATGGGTAAAAATAAAAATATTATATACTAGTATACATAATATAGCAAGATATGTAATAATGATTGGAAAAATATATTTTTTATATTATATTACTACACTATATATAAGTTATATAGTTACTTAGGTAGGTAGTAGGTACCTACTAAAAGTATATGTAATAGCACATGCGTAGATATCCCTAGCAATAGTACCTACATACTTACTTACTTTTGTAAATTAAGTACCTAGTTACTTAGGTATGTAGTAGGTACTTACTAAAACTAAGTGTGATAGCACATGCATAGATAACTAGATTCTTTAGTAAAATGAATCAATTAAGTACCTAGTTACTTAGGTAGGTAGTAGGTACCTGCTAAAAGTCAGTGTAATAGCACATGCGTAGATATCCCTAGTGACAGTACCTAGAATCTAGATACTTACTTACTTTAGTAAATTGAATGAATTAAGTACCTAGTTACTTAGAATGACCCGTTAGCGCGGTTGGCAGAGCCTTCCGCTCCGGGGTCGCGGGTTCGATTCCCGCCCCGAGTCTGGGTGTATTTATAATATTATGAATGTTTATATACCTTTATATAATATATATATATGTATTTATATGTAAATATGTCTATCAGTTGGCTATTACCTATAACACAGGCATGAAGTTGCCTACTTTAGGAATAGACGGCCGTGTGTGTATGTGTGAGTATTTATTTAATTATTTATTTAGATAGGTACCTTAGATAGGCCCATCGCGATGGCCCATTGCATAGAGGATCTATAACACATTTTAACTTACAACCCGTTTACTAAAATATAGGACCTCGCTGACAAGTTGCTTTGACTCGCTCGCTCGCAAGACAATACTAACACAGCATACCCAGAGTTTTTCACAAACATTTAAGTTTCATACAATACCTAAATATTGTTAATGATGCTTTTTTGCACATCGTACCCATGCGTCGCAGTGACGTCATCGACGCCAGGCCCGTCAATCTTTTAGTAAACGGGTTGTACCTGGCAATGTTATTACTCAATTCTATTCAGTAGAATCTGCTTTCCGAACCAGTAGTAGAGTCTTGACATAGTATCATAAGTGGCACATACAAATACAATACAATATACTACAAACTACTATACACTACAATATACTACAATAAATAAATTCATGTAATTTCAATTAATTTCATTTCATTAATTTTATTGTATATACTATATGTAAAGGTAGGTATACTTACTTCACTTGATCTCTAGGGTACACAAAAAAAGAAGTTGGAAAAGTGCGCACGACCCACAGCCCTGTCGTTTGTTTACCAACTGTCCTACCGGTAGTTATATTCAATATTCTTTCTGGTCCTACCAGCGGAGCGTACGTGAACCGTTAGTGAGAGCTCGTGTGTGCGTGAGCGGCGCTATGTGTGAGTGTACTACAGCGGGCCGCTTGTAGGTAGCTTTCTCTCTGTATGTAGTTATAACCTTCTTGGCTTTTACTGTTTCCTTGCTTGTTGAAAGGCAACTTATCAAATACCTACCTAGGTATAGATCGACCAGAATCTCATGAAATATAGGGAAATTAAATTTTGTAGTAAGCAACACTAGGTTAACTCGGCTGCCCTAGTGATAAACAAAGTAATTACATTCAGAACACCTTACCTGGGATCGTTTCACGAAACGAAAAATCAAGCAACTGCATTTTAAATACAAAAACAAAGTAATCAACATCCAATTACTTTGTTTTTGTGTTGTGCTTGTTGTTTACTTGGTTTTTTGCATTTATATTCCGGGTTAGTGTGTGCAGTTACTTTGTTTGAGCAATTAAAATTTCAGTAAACGGTTCAAGTTATTTGAAATATTAAACTGTGGTAAAAAACTACTCGACATAAAACTTTTGTTAATGCAAAAAAGTCAATTTCACAAACAATGTTAGTTACTTTGTTTATCGCTAGGGCAGCCGTAGTGTTGCTAACTTTGGAATTTCATTTCCCTATTTTTCATGAGATTCTGGTCGATCTTTACGTACCTACATAAATAGCTTAGGTAAAGATCGACCAGAATCTCATGAAAAATACGGAAATGAAAATCCAAAGTTAGCAACACTACGGCTGCCCTAGCGATAAACAAAGTAACTGACATTTTTTGTGAAATTGACTTTTTTGCATTAACAAAAGTTTTATGTCGAGTAGTTTTTTACCACAGTTTAATATTTCAAATAACTTGAACCGTTTACTGAAATTTGCACACACTAACCCGGAATATAAATGCAAAACCAAGTAAACAACAAGCACAACACAAAAACAAAGTAATTGGATGTTGATTACTTTGTTTTTGTATTTAAAATGCAGTTGCTTGATTTTTCGTTTCGTGAAACGATCTCAGGTAAGGTGTTCTGAATGTAATTACTTTGTTTATCACTAGGGCAGCCGAGTTAACCTAGTGGTTCTTACTACAAAATTTAATTTCCCTATTTTTCATGAGATTCTGGTCGATCTATATCAAATCATTTGCTGGTGGAGCTCATTGAGAAATTAATATTATGGAGGCGCTATACCTACCTACTTTATAAACGTGTCTAAAATACACCCATAAACGCTTAGACGCACAATCCAAAGACAAAATGGCGCGTGTTCATTGTGATGTTTCAAGTTGTGCGTGTGTGTTTATGTATACATTTTAGGGAGGTCATTTTTTGCCTTGAGTCTGCCGCAAACTGTTTTATTATGTCAAAAATGTAATGTTGTCTCTTACACACTTATGAAAATTTTGATAAGCTTGAGCTATTTTCCGATCCACTATTTTTTATAGGACATTAGGGCGCCTCTATATTATTAATTTCTCAATGGTGGAGCTGGAAGCTTCTTGAGCTGGACTCTGGAGGCATTAAAAGTTCAGAAAAAAACAATTGTCTATAGTTTTACATGACATTTCCGACGTGAATTTGAATTTTCAAATACGTTATTCTGTAACGAATTGTCTAGCTGATTGTGAGATTCTTTGTTTTCTGAATTTTCTGCTATTTGTGTGGAGTAAAATTAAATAGATTCGTTATTTAGGGACCACGAATACTTTACAATTAACAAAAATGACGAGAGATATTTACTATTCTGACAAATACTATGACGAAGAACACGAATATAGGTTTGTAATATTTTTGTTATTTAGCTGTATCGTTTCAGCAAAATAAATAATTCAATAGCATCAGGCGTGGTGCAAATAGTTCAATACAAGTTCAATAGCTTAATTCTGATGATCGCACATTATCAACTATTCTTTTTTTGACCAACAATATATGGTTTGAACACCTAATGCCATATTATGAGTTAATAAACTCAAGAAGCTGAAAGTGCATTGGCAGTTTAAATATTTATTCACATAAATTTATTGAAAGATTAATCTTTAAGCAGAAAAAGCACTTAATTCTTGGTATAATATCTATAATTTGGTTAGTTAGGCTTTATTTAACAGGTAGGCTAGAAAGTATTTATTGGTTGTATTCTCAATAAAGGAACCTAGTACAAAATTGTTTGCACTCAAAAGTTCAAACAGACATGGGTGTGAACAAAGCAAATTATTGAGTGGTTTAAAATAGTTCAATTGCTATCTGGAATGTTCTGAGAACTATACACTGATTTAATGACTTTTGGGATTGGTATGGTTACAGGCCCTCATAGATAGTCTATTTAATTTAAAAATAAATAAATAAGCCAGTATTCCCAGTAAAGGTACACATTATTACAGTATTTTATTTGCACTAATTACTATGTATTTAACAAATTCACATAACAAGATGTCGCTGTTTTCAATTGATAGACATCTACTTACTGCTGGAAACAGGTCTCTTGTAAACGTCCACAAGTTTTTATGCAGCTGCCTCTGTGATTTATCCAATGTTGGTTCACCTAGTGGGGATCTATGAATGTTACTCTTTCAGGAGGGGTTGCCATTACAGCACTTTGGAATCCCAACATCAATCAGTTGTTGGAACTATGTTACACTGCCCATTGCCACTTCAGTTTCGCAATATTTTCTGGTTCTTCTCCCTCATTTCATTTCAGATTTGATCATGTATAAACTATTCAATCATCCGTGTGTTCCATCAAGTAGTTTTTTATTGTATGATAGGCTTATGCTTGATGACATTCATGCCTGATGGAAAGCAATGATGAGGTCAGTTGGAACGCGCGGGCCTAGGAAATGCCTATTCAATATTCATTCTTGCCTTGAAGGTACTCAAGTCGTACGAGGCGGGAAACAAACGTAGAGAAAAATATGTCATGTTAGAGCATAATATATTATTAATTAGATAAATATTAGAACATATACTAGTAATTATTATGTAATTTCAGGCATGTGGTACTGCCTAAGGAGATGGTGAAGCTGGTGCCCAAGAATCACCTCATGTCAGAGCAGGAGTGGCGCAGCATTGGTGTGCAGCAGAGTCAGGGATGGGTACATTACATGACACACACACCAGGTATGAATATACATATAATCTCTACATAATATTATAAAACAAAGTCTCCCGCCGTGTCTGTCTGTTCTTAATAAATTTAAAAACTACTGAATGGATTTTCATGCAGTTTTCACCAATAGACAGTGATTCATGAGGAAGGGTTAGGTGTTTAATTTGTTAAGATTTTGTGTAAATCTGTTGAAATGTTAAAATGTTGGCACTGTCAAGCCACCTGGTAGCTTTCATCGAAAACGCTGAAAAATCCCTTTCGAGACATATAAGAAAACAGTATGGTTAGATAGTAGCAGGTAATTCCTACAGAAGCTGGGGTGGGTCACTGGTATTGACTAATTTTTTTAGCACTTTGGGTTAGGGTGTGGTCTGAAAATTGAAAGCTGCCAATCACAGGTTCAAATCCCACTTGATGCACTATTGTTGTACCTACTACTAGCGCAAACTTTATATTTAGTCTGAGGGGAATGGGGAGTATAGCATGTTCAGCATGGCTAATATTCTTAAAAAAATACCCAGAATCAGTGTTTAGTGATAAAAATATTTATATCTTATTCCGCTTGTTACAGAACCACACATCTTGCTGTTCAAACGCAAGAAGACCACCTCGGAAAAGGTAGATGATAAAAACAATAGGAGATTCTGAGTTATAACCTGTACAGTCATGAGATTAGAAATAACTTCTTGTTTGCCTCATAACAAACATTGTCAGCATTATTTTCATTGTACATGAAATTAATGCAAACTTTGTTGCAAGTTTTGTATTAATTTCATATTTTTAATAAAGTTTCATACATGAATGAAACTATGAAATACCAATTGTGCCTTGTAGGAAGTATAAAATATTTGAACTTTTAACAGAAACAACTTTATTAATTTTAAAAGCTTTTTTAATCATTTATCCTGATGCTGTAATCATGGTCCTAGCCAACTATTTAATATTGATAAGAGGTTTTTGTTTAAAGGTAATCAATCTTTATTTATTTTATATTTTGAACATGCTTATCTACTTCATAACTTTACACAATACTATTTGTAGATTTCGCTTATTCATATGATAATTAGGTACATTTCTAAAATCTTAAAAAGCCGTCACTTAAGAGATGATTTTAGAGACAATTTTAGAGATGATGATGAATGTGTAAATATCTAAAATATCTCTAATATATCTCTAAAATGTTAAAAAGCTGTCACAGGTGACAGACTGCATAATAACTTAGTGCAGGACCGTGAAACACTATAAATTGTAATTTTATGTGCTGTGACTGTTTATTGGTTCCTATTTAATAAGTACCATATTTTTCAGAATATATTGGTTTGTTATGGGTGTAATGATCTTCATTCCATTCTTTTAAGGTTTAAATTAAGTTATTATTGTAAGTTTCATCACCACCTTATTTCTGTTGGTAGATTACACTTTATAAATTGTACAATTATATTAAAGATAGTTGATACTTTTGTCAGCACTTTATCAATGTTTAAGTTTTAAAAATAGATGTAGAGTGTAATGTGTCAAAATATTCATATAATTTCTCATAATAATTACTAATTAGCCATATTGTACATTCAATATAAATAATTTGTTAATACATGTGTGACATTTTTGCAAGAATTTGCTCATATGTATAGCTCAAATATCTTCATTATTGATTAGACAGTACAAATAATATTCTCACTTTTAACAGACTATTATTTTGATGCAAGAATATTTGAGGACCTGGCGAAAGTTACAGTATAATTACATTAAAAAAAACCGGTCAAGTGTGAGTCAGACTCGCGCACCAAGGGTTCCGTACTCCAGAAGTATAAGTACAATCTGTTTTTCATTAGTTTGTCTTAAAAGGTAAGGTAATTAAGATAGGTCTCTAAATTGTATGAGCACTCATACAACTCAGAGGTCTATCTTAATTGGCTCAACTATGTATGTATGGGGACACCCTTTAATTTCCAACTTTTTTTAGTTTTTGGAATTTTTCCTTTATTTATGCTGTAAGACCTGGCTTTTTGCCTTTCGTAATTCTAGGTCAACTGGAACTACCATTTAGGTTTTCGACCCAAAAATATAGGGTACTTCCGGTTGCCCTAGATTTGTCAATTTTGGTCAAAAGCAAGGTTTTACAGATCAAGTAAAGGAAAAATTCCGAAAAATAAAAAAAGTTGAAAATTAAGGTAAATTTTGGTACTTACAAGTTTTCGTGAAAATCTAAATTTGCCAATATCTTTTTATTGTGTGGACTCAGGACCTTAATTTTTATACACTTAATAGGGACCATAGACCTTAGTATCTGGTATAAATTTCAACTTGCTAGGTCCATCCATTCCTGAGAAAATCGGTGGTGACACACGGACAAGAAAGTGATCTTATAAGGGTTCCTTTTTTACCTTTTGAGGTACGGAACTCTAATAAAAAGTATTTTAACCAGAAGTGTAATTATGCTATTTTGTTTGCCAGCTCTCATTTTCTTTTACATCTCACCAGAGGTAAATAAAATCAATCTTTTATAAGTTCAGGTAAACTGAAACTTATACAGTTGCTCTTGTACAACTGAGAGTTAAAAAGAATTAGACATGTACCAGTGTAAGGATTCCATTCTGTAATCTTTGGTTGTGAACTATTAATTTAGATTAATATGCAGCTGTCTTTAGCATCTATTTGACATCTTTGTTTATATATATGCGATTTTTGAAGCTGTTTAAATCATTGTATTGTCATTGCTGGTATAATTATATTAATGAAATAAAATTTGATACAAATAAGTTATTTGGTGCTATGTTAAAGGAGCTGTTTTATTTAATCTGTATCTCTATAAAGCCCACAAATTAACATGCCCCATTCATCATTCATTTTTGTGATGAACTATGCACAATACCAGTGCTAGTGTCTGAACGATGAACGTTTGGTGTTTAGACGCTTAATTTTCGATGACTCATGGATGAAGCTTCGAAAATGAAACCAAAAATTCTGAAAAATGAACTTTCTAATTTGGGCTTATCTATTAGCTATACAAATGATTGCATTTGAACTGCAAAATTGCACTTTTGTTATGTGCTGCTGGGCTACTGACTCACAACTGCAAAGTCAGTCTAGGTTCAATGAATGTTAAAAACAGTTTTGGAATTGGCTTACAATTCAAATGCACAGTAGGACCCTAAGTGAAAATGTTGATAATATGTCATACAATTATCTTTCATTACTGAAAAACTGTTGAACCCAATTATGATGAAATATTACATAGCTTACATTCTCGAAACAAGCTACTAGGAGCCTAGGCTTCAAAGTTCAATTCTTGACAATCTTTATGGGCACTCTGAATATGTGATGAGTTATATCAACCAATAAAGGAGTTTAAACTTCCACATGGTACATTAGCACTTGGTACAACACATGCAGGGGACATCATCTGTTCTTGTGCAATATCTGATCTATCTCAATTTTGTTTTCTATGCATCACAGTCCAAATTTCAGGTATCAGTAGAGCATAGAGTTAATGCCAAAGTTATACTCAGCAGTTATAAATAGATTTAATAGAGTTATAAATATTGGTGGGGATTAAAATAATTTAAGCTAAGAGATCTCTAAATAGAGCATACTCTGATTCAATTCAAGACTCGGGACAGACAGGATATAAATACATCCCTGCCATCAATCTGTCTGGTTTTAACTCTGTCTCATGTCTGAGTACACTCTGAGTATGCTTTGTAGATCTCAGCATAAGTTTTGGTTAAAAAAAAACATTAAAAAAATATTCATTTAGGCAATAAATCAAATAACATTCACAGGAATAAAACTGAACTTAACTCAAAACATTTATTTTCTTTTCTTCTTAGCAGTAGGAGATAAAGTAGGCAACTTTGATGTATCTGGTTGTGAAAATTCCATTACATCAACTTTTATGTCATCAGTGGTGACAGGATCTAACAGTTCGAGCCCTTGGAGCTGCTCTTGCTCCAAACTATGCAGCATTTGGAAGCCGGGCTCTAAAGAGGGTGTGAATGCACCATCCAGTGCTGCAGGGAAGTGTAACTCGGGTACTTCTTCAAGCTTCAATTGTGGTGCTATATCACCTATCGCTAACACTTCACACTGGTTCCTTAGTTCCTCACATCTATTTTTTATTATTCTGTGATACCTTATGACTCTGTTCTCATAAAATTCATGAAGATTACCAACATTAAGATCAGCGAAGACTTTTGATATAACATCAGGAAAGCCAGATTTTAAGCCACTCGCTTCTCTATCAACAACTGTTCTCATAAGTTTACACATATTCATTATATAATTGTCCAGTGCATCTGCTACTGCCTCCAAAGCTGTGTTGGTGCATGTCGCAAAGCCCACATGTCCAATACCAATAGCTGCACATTGTTTCAATGCTCTTTTATGACTTTCTGGAGCAAATGGTAAGATGACAGGCCCTTTTCCTAGAGAAAAATCACAGTATTGTTTTGGTAAGAAGTTGATTGGGGGTGTCACTTCGTGTTCGGTTTTTAGAATGGGTTCTGGTGGGGCACTCGGTATATTCATAGCGTCTATTCTTGCGCCTTCGAACACTGCGTTCGGTTCAGTTTGCTCTAATATAGTCGATAGCTGCCTTGAATAAGCGTGTAATTGTATTGTATGCGTTATTAAATTTGGAATTGGCAGTTCGATAGGCGACGTCTTTACCGTGATGGGTATTTCGGGTATGTTTTGTAGTCCTAGTTCGATTATGGGACTAAAGTTAACATTCTGCATTATGGTGTTGTCGCCGTCTTCAGTTTCAAACTCACCCCATAGCCGATTTGTTGTCATTGTTTGTCCACTAATAATTACCTACTATGAATCTTTGTTTATATAGCAAACAAGTTTTGATTTATTATAAGTATATGATATTGCTAATCAATAAGTAATATTAGAATAATTTTTTAGTAATAATGAATATTCAAATTATTTAGGTACTTAATTACCAAATTAACCATTTAATGATTTTGCCATCGACACTGACAGTGACAAGTGACAGTGAGTTGACGGAGCAATGCATGACCATAGAGATAATATAGAGATAATAATAATAAGTAGAGTAGGCATACCTACCTTAAAAACGTGCCAAAAATACACTCACACACGCACAATCCTACAACTAAAATGGCGCCGTGTTCATTGTGATGTCTCAAGTTGTGCGTGTGTGAGTGTTCATGTATACATTTTAGGGAGGCCATCTTAAGGGAAGTGCAATAAAATTTCTGCCACGATCTGTTTTATTGTTATGTTTAAAAATGTAGTGTTGTCTCTTACACACTTATGAAAATTTTGATAAGCTTAAGCTATTTTCCGATCCACTATTTTCTATAGGACATTATGCCAAGTCCACTTCTATCTAAGACAAAGTATCAGTCTTCTTCTTCTTCCTAGACCCCGCGTATTTAAAACGAAGAAATAGTTATTATATCTTTCGTTTTTGCTTACGACAATATGCACTGTCCAAAAAAAGATCGCAATATAATTTCAGTGTCATCTTGAAAGACAGATTGATAAGAAATTTGTGTTTTGCTAACCGTCTGGTGATAGGGTGGATGCTCCTAAAGCCGCCCAGCAAAAGTCGGCACTCAGTTCTGTTTGTAAATATTAACATTTTGGTGCCGCTTAGGCACACTGAGTATTTTATGTGTACATATAGCTTGCTCTAATGCGAAAATAGTTTTAAAATAAGGCAGCATTTTTTTGCATCCCTATCCCTCAATTATCGCTTAGAACGAGTGCAAGTGCGTAAATCGCTTAATTTCTTATAAAATTTCTGCTTTCCGAGCGTCGTTTGACAAGATATAAATTACATATGAATAATATTTAAGACTTGTTGTTGCAATTTAATTTGTCATAATATTTGATGTCTTGTAATAGTAGTATAACACGATTATTTTACGTATTTAAAGAAAAACAAGGGTGGTGGACTAAGGAAAACCAGTAATATGAGGTACCTGGGGTCGGCAGGGGGTGCCACCTTTTAGAATTTGGGTTATTTCTAAGGTATCCTATCCTATGTATCCTATATCCAATATGAGGAATCCTGTTTATCCTATTGGATAAACTTGATGTTGTCTATACAAAAAATTGTCTGATTGTTGAAAAAAATTCTATCCATTTCTTCAAAAGTTCTATTAATTTTGGAGAAGGGTATTTATTTGGCGGGAAAATAAAATAAAATGAAAACGAGAAAAGAGTTCCTATAAATATTAAGAAAAACATTAATTTACGCGGACGAAGTCGCGGGTAAAATATGATTTTCTTTCAGACACGTGAGGGCCGACTTTGAGGACACAAATGCTGGAAAAAGGCACAAAGGTGCCGAGCTTAGGCAAATTAGTACTTATTTTTTAAATAAATTAAAAATTACTTCTTTATACAAAAAGCAAATACTATTAGTTGACTCAAAAAGTCAAAAGAATCAAGTATTAGAAGAAAAAATATTGTACTGAAATTACTTCGTTTGACATGTCTACGAATTTTTAAACGTGACACAGACGTTAAACTGCCGACTTATAGAGCATCCACACAACTAAGTCAAATTACGTTATTTTGTAATTTTTTAAGTTCTAAGTGCTTTGTTGTGCGAAATTTTTTATCTGACAATCCCTTTTTTAATTAGTCACGGTTTATGCAGCTTCGCTGTAAAAGTCGAATAGGTGTATTATGAGAGAATAACACGCGGTTAAGTTTCACTAATGCTCAAACGCGATATGATTCTATTAAAGACTACTTCTCAGACACGTTATAATTCATCATCATCATCATTATCAACGCCTTAACGGCCCACTACAGGGCACGAGTCTCGTCTCAGAATGAGAAAGGTTTATGCCGTAGTACACCATGCTGACCAAGTGTGGATTGGTAGCCTTTGAGAACATTATGCAGAGTCTCAGGCATGCAGGTTTTTCTTCACTGTTACAGCAAATGATGGCTATCACCGCTTTTTAATTAGTACATGTTATAGTTAGTACCTAAAAATAGGCATATGGATATTTATTATACGGTAATCTTATATTTAAAAGCATTTAAGGTAGTGCAAATAAACTATAGAATGTGTAAGTAACATAAAATAACATAAACAACAAATAAAAATGTGAAAGCTAGTGCTATTTTGTAATTTACTTAGTAATATACTACTGTTAATAATTGATATCGATTTTAAAATTATCTTAAGGGGGTCGTTAATACTTACCGTTTACCCTACGAGAAATTGACAGTCAACTGGACGTAGCTTAGTAGAAATGACCCAACCCATAAAAAGTTATTCTGAGTAATCGAGGTTTGAAGTTTGGATGGTAATTGCTGCAATGATATTGTCTTTGGAATAGTTGAAAATATTGTCAAATATGGGCAAAAATACTAATATTTTTATTGTACTTCAAAGACTGACGTATCTTACGGTTATCGGGGAAAATTTGGGTTTGAGTCGTTTCTGCTAAATTGGTTTTAACACTACGGGGTATTTTTCTTAATGCTCAGAAAGGAACTAAAAACAAAACTTTCTAAACAAATTGATATTTTTAAATAAAAATGATTTATTTCGGAATGTTTAGGCCCTTAGGGGGAAGCAAGCGCAGAAACTCTGCCAGCGGAGCTAGAGCCCAAGGGCTCGAAAAAAATCGAGGAGAACATCGTCTTAAGGGCGTCTCCTGTGAGTCTCGAAACTCGGCTTACGTGACGTTGGAATGCTAGTTTTGCAATAGACTAATCCATACGTCCCCGTAACAGAGGAAGGGATTCACGTCAAAGTACGTCACGTCACGGCGGGCAGCTTTCTCAAGGTAATTCTTTGAAAACTGCTTAAAGTGTTGGGCTAGAACAGGGAGATCGAGATCTTGGAGATCAATATTGCGCACAAACCACGGGGCACCCATTGCCGTGTGCAGAAACTTATTCTGCAGTGTTTGCAAAACTACCTAGTCTGCTTTAATCGAGAAGGGAGGGAGGGATATGTGCAAATACTATGCATGTGTAGGACATTATTGAGCGAATACAGGTTATTTGGTCGATCACAATGCACAACTTGAGCACAAATGCTGCCTTTTGGGGCTTTACGTTGTAGGGACTCACTACACATACACACACCTCGCATACATTCCATCGATACTACACAACCCTATCAGTTGATCGATAATATTTTCATCGAATGCATGCCGCGCCTACGGTTACTACCTCCGTCCGCTCCAGGACATAAAAACCGTTAGGTCCGGCAGCATCTGCGCCGGCGGCGCGTCGTGTAGAAAGCTTGGGTCCTCGTCCTTGGAAACAATTAGAAAGTTAGTCGAAACAAAGCCCTTGCACCAAGCGCACGCTCGTCGACTCACGTCACACTTCGCGAGGACGCTTTCGCCCGCGTCTAGCTTAAAATACGCTATGTAAATATAATAGATAGATAATTAGCACTAGAGTAAATTTAGAATACTTAGCATCTACCTGTACATAGTCGTATAATATTATCTAGGTTAGTGCAGTAGATTGATAAAATAAAACTCAGTGAGCAACCAGCCAGTGCTTATTTAATTCTCACAGACCACAGTGCCCAACATTAGTGCTAAACTGGTGACCCCGTGGAACATCAACATGGCGACAGAAGCATCAAGAGACGCGCAAGGCGAGTCGACGTCATCGACGGCTAGTAAGTCAAGCGATATTTTTAAGGTCGGTGTACGAGTGCCGCCATTCTGGCCAGAAGAACCAGAAATTTGGTTCGCCCAAGTGGAGGGGCAATTTGCAATATCCGGCATAACCAGCGATGCCACAAAATTCAATTACGTAATTGGCCACCTTGACAACCAGCACTCAAAAGAAATCAAGGATATAATCGTCAGTCCTCCCAATACTGACAAATACGTGAAGCTTAAAAGCGAGCTGATCAGGAGGCTGAGCGCATCCAAAGAAAATAAAATTAAACAGTTATTAATGCACGAAGAGCTCGGAGATAGAAAACCATCTCAATTTCTCCGACACCTCACAGGGTTGGCAGGCGCCGACGTGCCAGACGATTTTTTGAAGACCATCTGGATTAGTCGCCTTTCACATGGTATCCAGACGGTGCTCGCAGGACAGCCTTCGGTAACTCCACTTGAGGACTTAGCTGACTTGGCAGACAGAGTAAACGACCTAGCTTCGTCAACGCCAAAGGTCGCTTCCGTAAGAAACGAAGTTCCTAGCTCACTCCTCAGTGACCTCACCAAGGAAGTAGCCGAGCTCCGAAAGCAGGTGCAGCAGCTGTCGATGCGAAGGGACAGCAGATCACGTACTCGCACTCCTTACAGCAATCGCGACCCTTCAAGGCAGCGATCTCAATCCAGCTACCGGAAGTTCCCGCTGTGCTGGTACCACACCAAGTACGGAGAAAAAGCTCGCACATGCGTCCGCCCCTGCAATTTTAAGGCGGAAAACTAAACGGGCGGTCGGTAATGGCGACGAACGACTGCCCAGCTACGAGTACCGGTCGCCTATTCGTTACCGATCGATCATCGAAGATACAGTTCCTGGTCGACACCGGCAGCGACCTCTGTGTTTTTCCTAGATCAGTGTTGCGTGATCGTCGTACTCGGACAGACTATAATTTGAGTGCCGCGAATGGTTCATGTATAGCAACGTACGGTTATGTAAATTTAGATTTAGATTTTGGTTTACGTAGGACTTTTGTGTGGCGGTTTGTTGTAGCAGACGTTACAAAACCTATAATAGGTGTAGATTTTTTAAATTATTATAACCTTGTAGTAGATTGTCGTAATAAGCGCTTAATAGATAATCTTACGTCTATAGCAGCTACGGCTACATTAGCCAATTGTAAGAATGTGTCCTCCGTAAAAGTCGTGACCGGCGAAACACAATATCACAAAATCCTTGACGAGTTTCCCGAAATAACACGACCAGCTGGTAGGCATCACACCACACCACACAACACTGTACACTACATACGGACCACTCCAGGCCCTCCAGTGTCATCTCCTCCTCGCCGTTTAGCCCCAGATAAACTAAAAATCGCTCAGAAGGAATTTCAGTCTATGCTGGCCAACGGCACAGCTAGACCTTCAGAAAGCCCCTGGGCGTCACCTTTACATCTGGCGCCAAAGAAGGACAACGGCTGGCGTCCATGCGGTGATTATCGCAAACTAAACGCCCGCACGATTCCGGACAGGTATCCAATTAAACATATTCAAGATTTTACGCATAGCATTTCAGGATGTAAAATTTTTAGCACGTTAGACCTGGAAAAAGCGTACAACCAGATACCTATAAATCCCGAGGACATTCCTAAAACAAGCATCACCACACCGTTCGGAATGTTCGAATTTCCGTATATGACTTTCGGTCTCAGAAATGCGGGTCAAACATTCCAGCGGTTCGTGGACGAAATGACCAGAGGATTGGACTTCGTTTACGCTTATCTAGACGATTTTCTAATTTATTCAAAGAGCGAAGCAGAGCACCAAGAACATCTACGTGAAATCTTCGGACGGCTAAAAAGGTACGGCATGTTGCTGAATACATCCAAGTGTATTCTCGGTGCCAGCGAGGTAACTTTCCTAGGATACTCAATATCGGAGAAAGGTACAAGACCACTGGATTCCAAGGTGAAAGCAGTACAGGAATTTCCTGTCCCCACCAATGTGCGACAACTTAGAGCCTTCCTGGGTATGCTTAACTTTTATAGGAGATTTCTTCCCCAAGCAGCTCAGACCCAGGCACCTCTACATGCTCTTTTAACAGGTTCGGTAAAAGGGTCGCAACCAATTCAACTCACCGGTGAAGCCTTAGCCGCATTTCAGGCATGCAAGGTAAGCTTGGCCAACGCAGCCTTATTAGCTCACCCAGATTGCACAGCCAAACTTGCTGTCGTGACTGACGCGTCTGACAAAGCCATTGGCGCGGTGTTGCAACAGTATAAGGACAGTGCATGGGAACCATTAGCCTTCTTTTCTCGCAAACTGAGTCCTTCACAGGTTAAGTACTCACCTTATGATAGGGAATTGCTAGCCATATATGAAGCCATTAAATATTTCCGGCACATGCTGGAGGCTAGGCATTTTATCATATATACTGACCACAAGCCGATCAGTTTTGCATTCCACGAAAGGAAGAACAACTGCTCGCCTAGGCAGTATAGGCATCTCGACTTTATCGCCCAGTTCACTACAGATATCCGTCATATATCAGGTAAGGATAACATCGTGGCTGACACTCTGTCACGCATTGAGGAACTGGCAGCGCCCGTGAGCCTCGAAACACTGGCCCAAAGCCAAGCTTCGGATCCCGAGCTCAAGAAACTCCTGGCGGAAGGATCATCATTGCAAATTCAAAAGCTACATGTCCCTGGGAGCCAAGTTCCTTTGTACTGTGACGTCAGTACTTCAGCTACCAGACCTTTCGTCCCAAAACACTGCCGAAAACAGGTATTTGATAGCCTACATTCCTTGAGCCACCCCGGCGCAAACACTTCCGCTAAATTGGTAGCCGAGCGATTCGTGTGGCCAGGAATGAGAAAAGACTGCAGGGAGTGGTCGCGCACTTGCATTCCATGCCAGCGGGCAAAAGTCAACCGCCACGTGACCGCACCGCTTGGTACGTATAACTTACCACGTTTTCGTTTCCAACAGATCCATATTGACTTAGTCGGTCCCCTTCCCCTTTCGCAAGGATTTCGCTATTGCCTGACGGCCGTAGACCGCTACACCCGATGGCCAGAGGCAATTCCTATCGAAGATATAACAGCGGAAACCGTTGCAAAAGCCTTGCTAAATGGATGGATAGCTAGATTTGGCTGCCCAACTGTCATCACTACTGACCGTGGCCGCCAATTTGAGTCGGCCTTATTCCGATGTTTATCAGAGCTGGCCGGCTTCGAACATAAACGGACGACGGCTTATCATCCTGCATGTAACGGGTTAGTAGAGCAATTTCACCGTCAACTTAAAGCGGCAATAGTATGCCACGGCAATGACAGGTGGACAGAGTCGTTACCTTGGGTGTTGCTGGGGGTAAGAACAGCATTCAAAGAAGAACTGCAAACCTCTTCGGCAGAGTTAGTCTACGGAGAGCCACTCAGACTACCCGGCGAATTTCTCGAACCTACTGTCAGCGGGACGACAGACATTTCTGAATTCTCAGCTAGGCTCCGAGGCTTCGCCGAGAAATTGAGACCAGTACCAACTTCCCGACACGGTAAACCCAGAATATTTATTTTCAAGGAGCTGGAAACCTGCAGTCACGTCTTCCTTCGTGAAGATGCAACGCGGGGTTCTCTCCAGCCCGCTTACTCTGGGCCTCATAAAGTGCTGTGTCGGGGAGATAAATTATTTAAAATACTTCTCAAAAACAAGGAAAGCACAGTCTCAATCGATCGACTCAAGCCGGCCTTCATTCTACAGGTTGACGATGAAGGACCTCCAGCAACCGTACCCAAGGGTTACGTAACCCGTTCAGGTAGGAAAGTTAGGTTCCGAGATTCCTATCACCCTGGATAGGCTCTGGAGGGGGGTGGTGTAGGGACTCACTACACATACACACACCTCGCATACATTCCATCGATACTACACAACCCTATCAGTTGATCGATAATATTTTCATCGAATGCATGCCGCGCCTACGGTTACTACCTCCGTCCGCTCCAGGACATAAAAACCGTTAGGTCCGGCAGCATCTGCGCCGGCGGCGCGTCGTGTAGAAAGCTTGGGTCCTCGTCCTTGGAAACAATTAGAAAGTTAGTCGAAACAAAGCCCTTGCACCAAGCGCACGCTCGTCGACTCACGTCACACTTCGCGAGGACGCTTTCGCCCGCGTCTAGCTTAAAATACGCTATGTAAATATAATAGATAGATAATTAGCACTAGGGTAAATTTAGAATACTTAGCATCTACCTGTACATAGTCGTATAATATTATCTAGGTTAGTGCAGTAGATTGATAAAATAAAACTCAGTGAGCAACCAGCCAGTGCTTATTTAATTCTCACAGACCACAGTGCCCAACATTAGTGCTAAAACGTCTTTGAGCGGCAAAGTTCATCTTATCGTCTAAGTTCACACCTAGATATTTGGCTTTGTCTTGCCAGGGGAAAAGAACGCCGTATAGAAATTATTTCGGCACGTTTGCCGGAGTACTTGCTACCACGCTTTCCTGTAAAAAGCACAGTTCCGTTTTTTCACCGTTGACTAGCCGTACCTTGGAGTCGAGATCGAATGACCGCGAATTGGGTATGGGTCGTATATGTCATCTTATCGTCCGCAAACTAGGCTAACATAACATCTGGGGAGCAATGTATGTCGCTGGTAAATAGCGCATACAAGAGAGGAAACAGCACTGCCGGGGGACTCAAGCACCAAGTGGTCTCGGAGATGATAAGATGCCGTCCAGGCCATGGGTGTTGCCAAGCGGGAGCAGATAGGGACATCTGCCCCCCCCCCCCCCTAGAGATTCTATCTGCTCCCGCTTGGCACTTGCTACATGAGGCAGTTGATTTTTATTAACATAAGTTTTGATTTTTTTATCTCTTTTGTGAGAATTGTTTTATCTCTGGTAACATTACGAAACGTCAGATTTCCACCAAATTAAAAATCAGAGTATAGCCAAATGCAAACAAAGTCCTAAATTCACTCACTTGACTTATAATTAATAACTACTTTCAGGTCAATTCAAGAACTTGTAATACTTGCTTTACACCTTCATAACCTCTCGACTGGACCTAAAATTCATTTTTCTTTCCATCCTCCATATATATTATTTATCTAGTCCCCCCCTTTGCCCATCAGCTGGTGACGCTCTTGGTCCAGGCGGTAACGGAAGGTATGATTTATAAGAAATTCTCGTAGCAAACATACGAGTTTATTAGACACGCCCAAACGCCCAACGCACACATAATTAAACATAACATAAAAAACCATGATAACATTGTAGGATCAGGGATCTTTTTTTCTGAGTGAAAGAAACAACCTTTAGGATCTCTTTGAATAGGTGTATGCGAAACGCTCTCGAAAACGAAGATAGGTGATAGTACTGATAAGTACTGATCTTCTTCTTCGTTTCACTCTTAACAGAGCGGTCGTGGTCATCCAGAATTGACGTCTTTAAGGGCAGATTTATGCGCCACACGAGTGTTCGCCACTTCTCCCTGCTGGCCGACAGTCTGGTGCAATCGTGCAAGGGACCGCCCACAGCTGATTTGATTTGGTCGGTTTGAATAAGCGACCTTCCTCGCCCTCTGGTGCCCTCTACTTTGCCCTGTACGACAAGTCGCTCTATGGAGTCATTCTCACGTTGGGAGACGTGTCCAAAGGTTACTGATAAGATATTATAAAAAAAAATGTGAAAAAAGTCGTTTTTACAAAAAATTCATTTTTTGTGCAATTCCCGTTTTTGGGAAATAAAAAAAATATTGCCTGTATTTTTTTAAAGTTAAAAATAATCCAAATAAAATCAGCTGACGCTGGAGGACAGCGAATTTTGCGTTACCTTGACCTCGCGCAGGCACGTTGTTGCGCGTGATACCTACGCTATAAGGTTATTGCGGTTATTCTGGATTGTGTTTAGGTAGTCTAATAATAGCGACAAGTTTTCGGAAGCGGTCTCCTTATACCCTGTATAACTCATTTTTACCATTTTGTGGATTGGATCCTTTCTGCTAAACTACGTCAAACTCTAGTGGTCTGAGATCCCGTCTTAGAAATTTATACCCTCATATGTTATTTAATTCTGATAGAGATTATATGCTAGATAATTCATAGATTGATACATTGCACTTTGGTTGCCTGGCTAAATTTGGTGCCTATGATGTTAAACACAAAAAAATTTAATCAATTTTTTTCGATCTGCTTCCCTCATCTGTTATTTAAACGAATTATACATATGTCAAATGAAAGATTATTTTATTCCCAATCGAACCGTATTTGGTGGTGGGAAGCAGATCGAAAAAAATTGATTACATTTTTTTGTGTTTAACATCATAGGCACCAAATTTAGCCAGGCAACCAAAGTGCAATGTATCAATCTATGAATTATCTAGCATAATATAATCTCTATCAGAATTAAATAACAGATGAGGGTATAAATTTCTAAGACGGGATCTCCCACTATAGGAAAAAGTGGTTATTTTTGTTTAAAGTAGAACAAGTGATAGTAGCAAACTTCTCTTTTTTTCTTATGCTTAAAATCGGTACGAGTGAATGAGTCAAGAGATGCTTTGATTTCGTCTAAAATATGTCGTTTCCATAGTATAATTGTTCCTAGACTTCTATAGGCATGACAATTGACAGCCATGACAGGGACTCTGACAAATTGATAATTTACAATTCCGTTTAGTCCGTTTAGAAACAAGTTTTCATGATAAAAATAAAATACTATATTAGCCCCGCAAGTTTGTTTATATTGTGTGTTATTTTAGTAAGTACATTATCTTAGGTATTGCGCCTAGCCGCCATGTTAGTGACGTCAGCACCATAAGTCAGCACTAAGATAGATGTCGGTACCGTTGACAAAACTGTTGGCAGGTTATCAGAGTATAGGTAGACCAGAATCTCATGGAAAATAGGAAAATGCCCTGCTGCCCTAGTGATAAACCTAACATTCAGAACACCTTACCTGCAGGGCTAACATGTGACGCACGAAAAAATTATCTCTACACTTTTTCTCGTCGAATTCTATTGTATTCGACGAGAAAAAGTGTAGAGATAATTTTCTCGTGCGTCGCATGTTAGCACTTCTGGGATCGTTTCACGAAACGAAAAATCGAGCAACTGCATTTTAAATATTTGGCCAATTCAAATTTCAGTAAACGGTTCAAGTTATTTGTAATATTAAACTGTGGTAAAAAACTCGACATAAAACTTTTGTTAATGCAAAAAAGTCAATTTCACAAAAATGTCAGTTACTTTGTTTATCGCTAGGGCTGCCGCAGTGTTGATAACTTTGAAATTTCATTTCCGTATTTTTCATGAGATTCTGGTCGACCTATACGCGTATCGAGTTTTGAATAATTAATTATTGTAAATTCACACATTAAGTTGTTATTCTTGTTTGATACTGGCGCAAACACAGAATAATTGACGAGTTATTTATTATTAACACAAAAAATTATCGTAATTCAAACACAACAGACTCTTAAAAAAAGCTGAAAATTATTTGTTTATTCGGTTTAATTTATTTCTAAAAAAATTTTGATGCTGACGGTATATTTTATAGTTTCGTCTGACGTCACACTGATGTTATCACAGGATGTTATAAACATCGACGCGTAGATCGAACACTGAAGGAAAGTGGAGGGGGTTAGCTATTGTATTACGTGCGCGACAGTTCCCATACGCAGCTATCCCCTCCACGTTTCGATCAGTGTTCGATCTACGTGCCGATGTTTATAATGTGATTGTTCCAGCCGCCCGCCGCGCCAGCGCAATATATCAATTTGCCGGGGTTATAATGGACTGTTTATGTGTGGGTAAGTTGCTGCCATAGCGAATCACGAGGTCCTGTGTTCGATTCTCGAGTCGGGCCTAAAATTGTTAGGTATTGGGATTTTCTGTCAAAAATTCTACAAAAAATCATTGTAAACTTTTAAGAAACGATAAAAATTGGATTTTGGAGGACTATTGTACAGTACATTTTGGAATCAACTTAAATGGTGTTAAATTAGGAAAAAATAGAAGGCAACAAATAAATGATGATGATCTAATAGTATGATGAAGTGTAGTATAGTAGATGCCTTGAATGAATTTCTGTTTATAGTCAATAAAGATGCAGAACTGTTATATACATAGCACATACAAATGGCCGCCACCACAAAATGGCGAATGTCGCCACAGTAGTAACGGCCATCTTGAATTTGCATAGTGATATTCTACTAGTCAAGCCCTTTCATTTGATACCTACCCATAGGGTATTTGACTAATTTTTGGAAATTGTTTTAAATTATTCTTTATTACTTATTAAAACACACTACATTGATATTTTTCGCAATATCTACAGTATTAAGAATTAAATCAATGATAAAGTTTAAGTTTTGAAAACCACGCCAAAAACGACATTTCTGATCACATGATACGCGTGACGTCACAAATCGCTATGCAAGTCACTTCTCTCGCTCGCTCGTTTTCGGAACTCGGTGCGTGCGACAGAGACGCTACGCAAGGCGACTGCTGTATCGTAATGTTCTAAATTGTTATACCTACTCATTTTAATATCAATCTTATTCTTTCAAGTATAAAGTTTAGTTTCGGTTGACTTGATAAATTTCAATTATATCAACCAAGTTACGTGCTATCAAGTGACATCACAAACAATCCCAGAGCGTTCACGTTCCTGATAAAATTTCAAAAATTATTATGTTTTATTTCGTGCAAAATATCGCGTAAAATTACATAGTTTAGTTTGATTGAGTGAAATATGTCTTTTTTAGGCTATTATCTGATAAGATGACCACAATCAATAGTATATTTTCAATGTTGTCAAATACCCTATTGTGATACTGATACCAGTTGTGAAAAAATATGTTATCCGCCATTTTGCGGTGGCGGCCATCTTGGACCGATTTTCATCAAACATAGAACATGAACACTCCCGACAAATTCACCTTTCAAACAATAAAAACTGCATTAAAATCCGTTTGAGTGCTACGAGGGAACAGGCAGACATATACACACAGATACGTCAAACTTGTAACACCCCGTCGTTTTTGCGTCGGGGGGTTAAAAATAGACCTATAGTATGAATTTTAATTCAATTCCAGATTTGACAATTTCAGTGTTGCAACGTAATGACAAGTACTAAATAGTGACGTTGCGAAATTATTCGATACGGAAAAAGAATATTTCCGTATCGATTCCTCTCATTTATAGTAGTATATCTAAACAACTACTACTTTAATAGAAACTAAGTATATCAGGAAATTAAATATTTCTCAACGGATAATTTAGTTATGGCGATTAATTTTATTAAGGATCTGAGAGTTTTCTTTAATAATTGTGTGTGAAATAAATAAAAAAATGTACATGATCATGAAGGAACATAAGAAATAAAACAAATAGATGTATTATGGTAATATTTTATTTTATAAATCGTAGCCGTCATCGCTATCGCTGTCACTTTCTGTAACATTTATTATAAATGTGTCTGTGATATTGTCAATTAACATATCTAGCCTACTCATTTTTCCTCTTTTTTGACATCATGGGATACGCATTTAGACCATTCGGTAGCTGTAATTTTTTAATGCCTTCCTTAAATAAATTTCTCACGTCTGTCAAAGGAGATGTTTCATCACTGTATGAGGCCTTGGCTAGGACTTGGTACAGTATACTTGGATATAGTCCAGAAAACATTGAACAGTTTTTAACTATATATTTTCCATAAAATGGTTTTGTTTGGTTGTACAAAACAAGTATTTCTGCTTAGGATTGCAACACGTAACAAAAATTAATCATGGCGGTAAAATGTCTTTCATTTCGATTTGACATTTGACTTTGACAGAAATGTCATTAGATCGTATCAACACCGTCCAAATCGCTAAGCATAATCGAAGTCCGTGTAGCACAACGCCGGGTCAACAGATGGTATGAGTAACAGTCCAAAAACGAAAGCCAGGTAAACAGATGAGCAAAACGGCCCAAACCCCAGAAAACTAAAGCGAAGTTGTTGAAAAGAAATCAAAAATCAAACAGCGAAGTACACAAGAACGAAAGCTTAAAGAAATCGATTGCAATTGACCACCAGTCCACCATTGACTGACAGAATATCAATCACAATGACAATTGTTATTTGAAGTGACAAGCTGTCAGTTTACGTCAAACCATACGACGCCAGCGATGCCATATTGAAAATCGATCTATAATTAATGAATAAAAAATATTTTTGTACAACTAAAGTATTAGTTTTAACTCAATAATTTTATTTTTCCCGAGAACAACAGATTTTTCTTAATTTGTAAGGTACTGTACAAGACTTAGCCAGATTTGAAACATCTCCTTTGAAGGTTTTATTATTTTGAGCTACATGCCCCTTTACCTGCGCCCATATCAATTCGATAGGATTCAGCTCGCAATGGTAAGGGGGCAGTCTTAAAATCGTGATCCCGTGATCCCATGTTGTGCTGCCATTTCGTCTACAGCGTACTTATTAAAAGACTCGTTATGTGGAATCAGTTCTAAAAGCGTAGCTTTAACTATATCTGTTTCATAATGAATATTTTTATTTAAAAGCCAGTCTTGAATGGCACGCTTTTTTCCAGCTCATTTTTGGTGCCGTTTCCAATTTTCGGGAGTGGTAAGGTGCATTATCCATCACCACAATTGAGTTTGGTCTTAATTTTGGTAAGACTCCAGCAAACCACTCCTCAAAACAAATAGATTCACTCAGAGTTCACAAAAAACTATAAACGTAACAACAAACACAACGTAACATAAAATCAGCCAAGTGCGAGTCGGGCCTCGCTCTTTCAGGGTTCCGTACATAATTATGAACAATATAATATTTTGGGTCTAAGAAATATTTAATTTCCGAGTTAGACATCGCAAGAAACCGTGAAAGAAAAACGCAAAATAAGTTCGTTTGTTTTGGTCACAGCTTATAAACTATTTTATGAATCGTTGTTTTCAGTATTTGTTGTACAAATAGAGCATATAGTACATAATATACCGAAATATCATATTCCTAACTAGTTTAGTTTTTTAGATAGCCCCCGTCACAAAAATGGTCTAAAACTGACAATTTTGATGACCCCCCATTTCCTTACTTTTTAAGAAAAAAAATAAAAAAATATATATTCGTACTCTAATCAATGAGCTCTAAACAATGATACCCCACAAGCTAGGGTAAGAAAAAAAAATTTTTTTCCGGCTCCTTTCTCATGTATGGGAGCCCCCCTGAAAAATAATTTAATTCAATTTTTAATTCAATATTTGATTTTGGGTCAACGTTTTACACCAAATAGCAAAATTTCAGGTTTGTATCTCATTTCGTCTGCGAGCTAGAGACCTGTGACCGGCGGACAGACGGACAGACAGCCGAGTGACATTAATAGGGCTTCGTTTTTACCCTTTGGGTACGGAACCCTAAAAACTAACAAAAACCCAACAAAATAACAAAATATCGATTCGCAATGAAACAAGATATTCGTGCAGTCAGACTTTGAGAATGAAGCTGAATGACAAGATAAACAAAATGGCGATAGCTGCACGAGCGCGCACGGGTTGCCAATACAGAAAACTATCTAGGCTCTTTTATTATAAGTTTTGTTTTTAATATAAAAAACAAAAATATTAACTTTTTATAAAATAAAGCAGCGGTTACTAATTAATAAATAATTATGTATTTATTTAAATAAAAATCAATAATTTAAGTCTTTAATTGGCACACCAATATTATGATTACATAAACATAAATCTCGATTGTTTAACGATTTTTGTGTTCATCACTACACTATTATATGTGGTATCATTATTTTACAAAATGACAGTAGCTAATGTCAAATGTGGAATCGAATTATAATTCCGACTATAGGTAAAGCCTTCTTATGAACTATGTCTTTTTAACCCTCTTCTGGTAGGCCAGCTCTAAAAAAAAGAGTCTTTTTAGGGCTTTAAAGGCCCCGACTCTTTTGGAACCATAGCACAGAGGTCCACGGTTCCCAGGGCTTGAGGAATACGAATACTCCAGCGAGAACAATTGGCGTCACGCATGGGCGCCGGCAGAAATAATTTCCAGGTGGTGCAGATTTTAGTTTTCTTACAATGTTCGCCGTATTATGATAGTTAATAAAAAACTGAAATTTTAGTCGGAAATGAAAATCGAAATCTGAAGTCCGGTTTATTTTATGTTCGAGACATTTACACAAGTGTAAATTGAAAATTTAAAAAACCCCCGACATTCGCCATTTAGTGGCGGCGGCCATCTTGAATTTGCAATAGTGCTATTCTACTAGTCAAGCCCTTTCATTTGATACCCATATCAAGGGAGTTGTGAAAAAATATATCATCCGCCATTTTGTAGCGGCGGCCATCTTGGACCGATTTTCATCAAACATAGCTAAGAACACTCTCGACTAATTCACCTTTCAAACAAAAAAAACCGCATTCAAATCGGTCCACCCGTTTGAGCGCCACAGGGGAACAGACAGACACACACACACACACACACACACACACACACACACACACACACACACACACAGACACGTCAAACTTATAACACCCCGTCGTTTTTGCGTCGGGGGTTAAAAATGATTTCCAACAGACGGCTTTTTATTTCAATAATTTCTGTTGATCCCGAGATTCCCAAGGGGTGCAAGTGCACCACCTGGCACCCCCCTGCCGGCGCCCATGGCGTCACGGCTGGCTTCGACGTCAGCACAGCTCAAATTCCGACCGTGGATCTGCCGACACTGCTGATGCCGAACCTAATGATCCTACAGGAACTGGCGCCGGGGGAAGTGTTTAATATTTAAATGTATTCTCTGTATATAGGCTTGGTTGATTTTTCAATAATTATTATTAATCACTAATCAGATAGTTTATTATTGTTTACTCCTGACTCCGCGCCGTGGGCGTGTGTTATTGCTATAGGTAATACTTAATAATAAATGGTCTGTCATATGTATATAACGGATGTAAGGAGATCGCTCTCGGAAACGAAGACAGGCAAAAGTAGTGACTACTGACAAGATACCACGAAAAAAAACGCGAAAACAAAAATTAAAATATTTCCTGTATTTTTTTTAAGTTCGCAATGAAAGCAATCAGCTGACGCTAGAGTTTAACAAACATTGGGTGATTACCATAAGTTAAACGCAACATTGCTTAGTACAGATCGACTAGAATCTCATGAAAAATAGGGAAATGAAATACCAAAGTTAGCAACACTACGGCTGCCCTAGCGATAAACAAAGTAACTGACATTTTTTTTTTGAAATTGACTTTTTTGCATTAACAAAAGTTTTATGTCGAGTAGTTTTTTACCACAGTTTAATATTTCAAATAACTTGAACCGTTTACTGCAATTTGAATTGCCCAAAAAAGTAACTGCACACACTAACCCGGAATATAAATGCAAAAACCAAGTTAACAACAAGCATAACACAAAAACAAAGTAATTGGATGTTGATTACTTTGTTTTTGTATTTAAAATGCAGTTGCTTGATTTTTCGTTTCGTGAAACGATCCCAAGTAACGTGTTCTGAATGTGATTACTTTGTTTATCACTAGGGCAGCCGAGTTAACCTAGTGTTGCTTACTACAAAATTTAATTTCCCTATTTTTCATGAGATTCTGGTCGGTCTATATTATATTATGTTTGATGCCGGTAGCGTCGTCGTAACTAACCACAGTCTAAATCTCCCGCACGACAAGACCAGAAACAATTTCGGTACAAATTATAAATTCCCGAATTGCCTCTGCCAGGAATAGAACGCCACTACAGCATAGAGACTACATTTTCCTCCATTTTAGGAAACTGCAAAACATTACAATTTTATAAATAAACTGTATCCGCAATTCGCAAATTTAATGAATGGCGTCGGATGTAGCTTAATTGGTAAAGGTCGGAATCATAAAACACGTTAATTAAACTAATCCATGGCTCGCGATCATTTGTGGGCATACAGCGCGAGGCTGTTATATAATATTCATTTAATTGCTTCTGATGACGTTATTAGTTTAGCCCAGCTAAAAACGCTGAAAGAAGTGAAATTCCAGCAGACTAAAACTTCGTTTGAAACGTGATCTAGTCCAATTTTTCGACTTATAAACCTTCCTCTTGAATCACTCTATCTATTAAAGACATCCGCATCAAAATCCGTTGCGTAGTTTTAAAGATTTAAGCATACACATATAGGGATATAGGTTTTTGTTCTGTGGATATAGGGACAGAGAAAGCGACTTTGTTTTATACTAAGTATGTAGTGATAATTGCCATCCGACACTTATCAGAAGATGTTGAAACAGGGCCTTAATCACACTAAAAGGCGAATGTTTGTGTGTGTGTGTGTGTGTGTTTGTTACTCTTTAACGCCGCAACTACCGATGACTACCGATATGAACCGATTTGGCTGAAATTTTGAATGGACTTAGATTGTGCCCAGACTTAACACACTTTTTATCCTAGAAAAATCCACAGTTCCCACCGTATTTTGAAAAAACCGAAATGTATAGCTACAGCTATAGGTAGATTACTATAGCAAACTTCCTTGAAGTAAGTATAAAGGTTGGAAAAGGGAGCGGGAACGGGAACCGCAAATCCACGATTCCCTAGGAATTTGTGAAAAACCGAAATTCACGTGGGTGAAGCCGCAGGCAGAAGCTAGTCCTAGTAATAATACGAGAAAATTGTCCAACGCTTTGGATGGTAAGTTTAGACGAATATTGTGGTCTCGTAGCTTCCAAAGCTCTACGGCGTAGGGGCGTAGCAACCAAACTTTGTAGGGTTAAGTTTCGTAAAACTTCTAATTTTTTTTTCTTTTCTTTGGTTTCATGATTAACGTAGACAGTTAATCACAGGGATACTTAGTTTTAGTTACGTATTTGATTTTATACTTTTTTTAGCTGATGCTCGCGAATCCACGTGGGTTAAGGTTTTTAAAATACGTCCTTTTGGAATGGAATAAAAAACCCTTCTTATTTAATTTACTGAAACTGAGTAGGTACTTATGGAATATTTTCTTCACATTTCAATCTTTAGGTCCAACGGTTTATTTTGCACGTTATCTGTGAGTCAGTCAGTCAGTCTGTCACGGTAGATAATCTCATAGGCATTGACCATGGACTAATAAATTACTGAGCATTATAATTTTATCATTTTTCGTTCATCAATAATGTCCGTTAAAGACCCGTTGTCCCACCGAGTTGACCTACTGGTAGGACCACGGTATACCACTATGTAGGTATACCCGTTGTCCTACTAGATTTGGGGTAATCACTGAATGTGCCCAGTGAAATTATAATTTAACTGATATATTCGGTCCGTGATATTGTATGAAATGGCGACGTACGATCGACAATTAAAGTCCATGCACTAATAATAAAATCACGGCATTTGTTCTTGCAAACACTATACACATAATGTTGATAGTTTGGTGCTATTGGTGTAAGTATGACTCCACGCGTAGAACGCGGGCGTACGTACCACGCGAGGGCTTTCATTCAGGACATGAGATGCCGGATAACCAGTCGCAGATCAATCGCGTACCTCCTCCCCCACAACAACACGCCCCCCACTCCCCACCCAGCCTCCAGGATCCGAGGATGTCCAGACAGACTGGCTCGCGAATTACAAAAGAACTTCAGTCCTATCCCAGCGGTCGCCGAACGCGCGCGTCCCGCTATCCGATAAATAAATCCCCCAGTTTTAGTTATGCAGTGAACATTATTGTACACGATTCAGTGACACATATTAAATACACGCTTTATATTTGCAACGGTGAGTTCTGTATGTATGTTTTGTACATATATTTTCGGGTATAATACGTGGTTGTTGATTGCCACTTGTTGCGCTCGGAGATTTCCTAATTAAAAGCGGCTTAATTCCGATCGAAGATTGACAAATCGGTGTCTGTTTGGAGTTCTTAGATTATTGCCTTCACTTGGGATTGCTCATCTTAAATTAAAATACGACTGGGGAATGGAGATTGGAGATTGAAGTATCTATAAGTTTTCCATAGTACGAGGATGAAAAAGAAAGCGTTTTCCAAAACATTTTATGCCCTTAACTGATTAAAGTGATGAACGCATGGATCCTTAAACCTTACTAAGCAGTCTCGAGTTTGAATTAGGTTACTGTAACTTTAGGTCCTGTATTATTCGATTAGGATAACCGATGATCTCCCTGGCGCAGTGATGAGAGCTGTGGTCTTACACGTGGGAGGTCTCGGGTTAGATTCCCGACAGGGGCAATTTGGGAATTTATAATTTCTAAATTGTCTCTGGTCTGGTCTGGTAGGCTTCAGCCCTGGCTAGTTACCACTCTACTGGCACACACAAAGCTGTGCTGCCAAGCGATAAAGCGTTCCGGTACAATAACACGTAGAAACCGATCAGGGATATGGGTTTAATAATCAAATCAAATCAAGTCAAATAAACTTTATTCAAAATTGGTACACTGTACACTTTTTGAACGTCAATTTAGGAACAGGCAATGGTGATAATTACTTACGGAACCTTAAAACTAAAGCTACGAGGGTTCCAAACGCGCCCTGGTCTGAGAAGAGCCTACAGCAAAATAAAAAGTGTCATACCCCTTCCAGGTTAACCTGCTTCTATCTTTATTGTCACTTACCATCAGGTGAGATCGCAAACAAGGGCTAACTTGTAGATGAATACAAAAATGTTTTTAATAAAAATTATTAAGTTCTTGCAACTAAATTCTTCAATTAGAAAAAATATCGAAGAAAATCCATATAAGTACCTACCTATTGGATAATTTGGTGTTGAACGGCTCGTGCTTTGTTGTGAAAGAGATAAAGGTTTAAGGATTAAAACTTCAAGGAGGGAAAGTATTTTAACTGTTTCATAGAAAAGGCCATTCGTGGTGCGGCCTGCGGGCGATTTCTATAACCCTCATATTTTTAAAAACTTAGTCGTTTCAACTTTCGACCATCTGTATTCTGTATGATTAATCCGAACATACAGATGGTCGAAAGGTAGAAACACCTCGAAAATTTTACTGAAATTCGATAATCGAAACACAATGACTTCAGAGTGAAATGTACCTAAAACTGGCTTATTTTAAGGTTTGAGTTTGCCAATAACAAAATAGATACCTATTCGAAGCACTGAATTACGACTTTAAAATAAAGAGTCTTTGGGTTCATTTTGCATTACATATTACAGTTTTTCGATATTTAGTATTTAGTAAAGTTTTCGAGGTGTACAAGCTCGGAATAACCATACTGATTTGACTAGTCGTTACAGTTGCCTGCGGGAGTCCCCGCGTTCTCATGTAGGTATCAACCGATTCAAGTGACCTGTTAAGGCAAGCCTGATAGTAGCAACATAAAATAGGCTGTTATTTAATTTTACTTGTAAGGTGTTGTTTTTTTTTTAACTTTAAGTTAGTCTTTACTACGTTCTCAATTTGATATACTTACTCCTACTTCTGAATATTGTTTGAACAAAAGATGATTCATGAAAGAGCGCGCAAAAAGCAGCGTGCTAAAGAATTTTGTTATTAGATGACGAAAATCACACGGTCCAGTTTGCTAATCACTAAACACTATAACCTTGGATGTAGAGTTTATTGTTACTAACTATACCACGATAGTTCATCGATGATAAACGATATATTAATCTAAATAATGTAATGTATTGCGAATCATTAAATTTAAATATGAATAAATTTAATACCTAGGTATAATCACACTAATATTATAAAGGCGAAAGTTTGTGTATGTGTGTGTATGTGTGTATGTTTGTTACTCTTTAATGCCGCAACTACTGAACTGATTTGGCTGAAATATTGAATGGAGATAGATTCTGCCCTGACTTAACACATACTTTTTATCCCGAAAAATACCACAGTTCCCACGGGATTTTGAAAAACCGAAATCTATAGCTACAGCTATAGGTAGATTACTATAGCAAACTTCCTTAAAAGTAGGTATAAAAGTTGGAAATTACGATTTGCTTGAATTGGATATATTATCATGAAAAATTACTGATTGCATTTTTTTCTTAAAATATATCTACACTTAATATAATAAAGCGGAAGAGTTTGTTTGTTTGAACGCGCTAATCTCAGGAACTACTGGACCGATTTCAAAAATTCTTTAACCGTTGGATATGTACGGGATCCTTGAGTGCTATAGGCTATATATGTACCACGGGCGAAGCCGGGGCGGACCGCTAGTTCTTTATATAATAAAAATTAGGCATGGAGGGTAGTACTTTTTATCCAGGAAAATATCAAATGAACAGTCAGTGGTTTGCCATTGATAGGTAATATACAGATATTTATTTTTTCTTTAATTTATTGCATTTTTGCTGCAACAGTACATTTTAGTCAATAGCGAAATAGTGTCGGCCAATCATAAGTGAATGCGACCGTTGCACTAGTTGTAATCATTTTTAACCCCCGACGCAAAAACGACGGGGTGTTATAAGTTTGACGTGTCTGTGTGTGTGTGTGTGTGTGTGTGTGTCTGTCTGTTCCCCTGTGGCGCTCAAACGGGTGGACCGATTTGAATGCGGTTTTTTTTGTTTGAAAGGTGAATTAGTCGAGAGTGTTCTTAGCTATGTTTGATGAAAATCGGTCCAAGATGGCCGCCGCTACAAAATGGCGGATGATATATTTTTTCACAACTCCCTTGATATGGGTATCAAATGAAAGGGCTTGACTAGTAGAATAGCACTATTGCAAATTCAAGATGGCCGCCGCCACTAAATGGCGAATGTCGGGGGTTTTTTAAATTTTCAATTTACACTTGTTAAACGAGCGATCTGCAGGAGTAAACCTCACACGCTGGACGCCATGTTCATAAACAAGCGTGCTGAATGCAATTTGTGCGAATAGCTCTTCCGGAGACTAGGCTGGGCTCTCAAGGCGACGTTGACAATAACAGGGATTAACGTTGATATTATTATTTGCCACGCGATGTAGCTTGCAACTTGCAAGAAGGGGGACACATTTTAAAGATCCTTTGCGATTATTACGCGACTGCGCAACGCTTTTGCGTAACATAACCACACCTTTGAGTGTTGAGAGTTCATCAGTTTATATTATGTAGATATAACTAGTGGACCCGGCAGACGTCATCCTGCCCAGTGACATACTGACATCAGCGCTACCTACCGGGTCCAATTGTGTTTTCAAACCATCCAGGAACCCATTGAATATATTTCAATGGGTTCCTGGATGGTTTGGTCCTGGTTTGGTTCCTGGTCCCACAAAATTTCATCCAAATCGGTCCAGCCATCCTCCTAAAGGAGGAGTGAGGTGACAAAAACACTTACAGAAGAATTATACTTATATTAAGGTTATGTTTGTTTGTTCCTATAAGGCGCTGTAGAGACTAAACGCGATAAAACGTTTAAATGGTTATATCATTATAATATGTGTACACATACGTTAAAGTCAAGCGGGTATAAAAGGAAATGACGAAACCGACGCACATCGCTCGACTTCAACCAAAATATACAAAAAAATAATTTTTTGTTTTTTTGCGTTTAGGAGAATACCCGACTAATGATTTTAAGAGTCTCGGATTGGGTTCAAAACTAGTCGGGCATACTCCGTCGTACATCACGTGATGTACGCCGTACATCACGTCGCGTCGTACCTACATCCGTCGTACAGCCGTTATGTTTATGTTACATAACGTGTTAAAGGAGACCCGTTTTCGAAAACGAAGACAGATAAAATTGTAGTCATGATTACTGACAAGATACACCAAAATAAACGCGAAAAAAATTAAAGTAAGTAGGTATTTCCTGTATTTTTCGTAAGTAAGTTCCCAAAAGCTGACGCCTAAATACCTAAAGTTGTCGCGGGTCGACCGTTATTCGTGGGGTCAATGCCCCGATTTTTGCACGCTTTATACTTACTGCGTATTTGAAAGACAATTGGTTATTGGTATTGGATTACGTTTAGGTGGTATAATAATAGCCCTAAGTTTTTGATAGCGGTCCCCCTTATACACCGTATAATGTTTTTCATACTTACTAAGTCGATTTTTTGAAAATAATTTTTAAGTGATTTTATTATTTTTTTCTTTTATTCATTAGGGTTCCGTGCCTCAAAAGGTAAAAAAGGGACCCTTATAAGATCACTTTCTTGTTCATCTGTCCGTCTGTCCGTCTGTCACCACCGATTTTCTCAGGAACGGGTGGACCTAGCAAGTTGAAATTTGTACCAGATACTAAAATTTATAGTCCCTATTAGGTGTATAAAAATTAAGGTCCTGAGCCCACACACAATAAAAAGATATCGGCAAATTTAGATTTTCACGAAAACTTGTAAGTACCAAAATTTACCTTAATTTTCAACTTTTCTTATTTTTCGGAATTTTTCCTTTACTTGATCTATAAGACCTTGCTTTTAACCAAAATTGATAAATCTAAAGGTTTTGGGTCGAAAACCGAAATGGTAGTTCCAGTTGACCCAGAATTACGAAATTTGGCATAAAGCCAGGTCTTACAGCACAAATAAAGGCGAAATTCCAAAAACTAAAAAAAGTTGGAAATTAAAGGGTGTCCCCATACATACATAGTTGACGCTAATTTAGATAGACCTCTGAGTTGTATGAGCGCACATACAATTTAGAGGTCTAGCTTAATTAGCACCTTAGCTTTTAAGACAAACTAATGAAAAACAGATTGTACTTATACTTCTGGAGTACGGAACCCTCGGTGCGCGAGTCTGACTCGCACTTGACCGCGGTTTTATTTTTTATTCATTTGAGTTTTGTCATCAATGACAAAACTTTTTCCTAGTCTTTCTAGTCTTTGACTTAGAGATGCAGATCATTTCAGTTGGGCGTGGTTCTTATATGTAGGGGGAATGTGGTATGAAAGAGCCAAGTTTTGAAAGAGCCACTATTAATTTCGCGGTAGTTTTCGAACGAATGATTCATGAATTATAATTTTAAGATAGCTACACTGACTAGATGTCACCCACAAACATTTGACACTTCATTGAAAATAAATGGGGTCGGTGCAACGTACTAAAGATTTCGACTTTCGTCGTCTTTTATTTGTTTTTTGACGTTTACAACTATCAATCTAGCAGTAATATGATTACACTATAACTTTATGGATACTATGGCCTTACAATAGCATATTTATATTTTCGTGTAAAGTTTTGATTTCGTACTACTTTTTGAGATTACATTTCTTAGGAGAATATGTTTTGAAAGAGCTGGGCTACTGTGCTATGAAAAAGCCGGCTCTTTCATAACCGGCTTTTTCAAAACTTATTTTTCATTACAATTTAAAACCTATATTTATTAATTAAGTATATGAATAATTACATTATTTTTTGAACCGACTACCAAAAAGGAAGATATTCTCAATTTGGCGCGTAATTTTTTCTATGTATGCACATCGATTTCTCTAAGTTTTCTGCACTGATTCACGTAATTTTTTTGTTAATCATTAGAAAAGTTTGCTAGGTGGTCTTATCTAAAAAAATTGACTACAACTCCTCAATCCTGACTTCAGAAAGACTGACGGGTATAATAATTATAAGAAAACGAAGAATGAGCAACGTTTCCTTACTTCAACAAGCTTATACAAACAAAATTAATTTTTATACTTTGTAGTGACGTTTGAATTTGAGGTTTCAATAGAATTTTTGTTATGATATTTTACTTTAGGTACCAAACAATCTGAAAGAGCTAAAAAGAAGCGTAAAAGACCTGCAGCATCTATAATTGAGGAAGCTGTACGTAAAGTGATCAAGAAATGACAACCTATAAATAAACTGCCCTTTTCTTTAATCTTTTACGAGCTTATTTAGCTAAGATAAGTAGTATAGAAAGTGAAAATTATACTAAAAGCAATCAAGAATGGTATCAGTGTAAAATTTGTAGCGGTTAGGCACATGAACCCTGTGGCGTAAAAGGGAGGTTGCATTATTTTTGCCAAAAAGTTTTTTTACTCATTTAAATTTGTTTTTGTTTTGAATTCTGTATTTCATTGTTTTTTTTCTTTTTTGATTTTGAAATCTTTATTACTTAATATTTTTAATGAACAAACATTAGTCCTTAAAGAGACAAATATAAAAAGTTGGCAGATATTGACCTCAAATAGAGAATTTTGTGATTTTCTTAGATTTAAGTAAGGGAGAGTCCGGCAGTACGGGCCGGCATCCAGTACCGGCCAGTTGCTATTTCTAAAATTATATAACAGCTAACGCTGACACCATTAGCTCCATTTAAGTAGTTCACTTTGACAAGTCTATGCCCAAAACGGGGGCGACCTGTCAGCTACCGACTAACTGTCAGTGCAAAGAATTGCGTTGCGCGCGGTGACATTCGTTACACAAGTATTGTACCGGGGGTGATAATTGAATATTATTGGAATATATCGACAATAGTTAATCGTGGTATGTATTTATTATTTATATAGCTACAATAATAATGTTTTAATTGATGCTTTATACGTAACATTTTATAATTGAGCGATCTCGAAATTTTATTTCGCTTCCTCCAGTACGGGCCACGAAATTGTCCGTCAGTATTGGCCACTGGTTGAGTTTATTTTAAATGGTTTAATTTCTTTATAGGTACATAAATATGTTAGATGATGACAGTGGACGTGAAAGGAAGACAAAGAAGCGCACCTGGGAACCTGCCATAATGCATAGAGCCGTGGAAAAGTTTTAAGTAGGCACAGAAATGAATGCGCGTCAGGCTGAGATTCAAAGTACCAAGAATGACTTTAAATGTAGAATTAAAGCTATTGAAAATTATAAAGAGAAAAATAATAAAGCTTTAAGCCTGCTATGGGTCGTTTCCACGACACATTCTCGCCTGAACACGAAAAAGTGTTGGCAGAACATATTAAGGATTTAGACAATAGGCTAATGCCCATAAGCAAACTTTTAGTAAACTTTTCACGGTTAAAGATAAAGAAGTTAACAAAAAAGGTAAGGATGTTTTGCTATCAGGCAACGATACCGACAAAAAAGACAGGAAAAAGAATGAAAACTAGCTCCTTTTTCAAAGAAAGATTTAGGAAGAAACAATATGCCCTCTGTGCCTCGAATCTCATAAAGAGGATTGGATTCAGTGTAGAAACTGCAAGATTTGGGTGCAAAAGGCTTACGCAAACATTTTGGAACTATTAAACCAATAAAATATGTGATTATTGCCTAGTATAAATGGTATTTGTTTCTGGCCCGTACTGGAGGACAATTTTTTTACTATTAATTTTTAGTGTCTTTAGATTTTATTAATAAATTTGATTCTTTCCAAATATATTGATGTTACATTATTTTTATTTATACATTATGAGTTATTTTACATAAATCAGCAAATATATAACATATTACTTTGGAGATTTTAATTTTATACCAAATAAACCTTAGGGTGGCGGTACTGCCGGACTCTCCCCTAAACAGTTTATTTAAACATTGCATTCTAAAAACATTTATTATAATAATAATAAATATCTTCAATAATATATTCGTTAATTTACATTTTAAGTCTTGTAACAATAACTTGGCTCTTTCAAAGCTTTGGTTGGCTCTTTCAATGCCCATGAGTTATGAAAGAGCCGAATTTCGTATTTTTTATAAATGGCTAGAAATCCAAGAATATTGCTGATTTTGGAAAATGCTCAATGCTATTACGTACATAAAAGAATAGACAATATGATATGATACAAGTTTTGTTATTTTCTTATTTCCTTATATCTTTTTTGTTCCCTTTTTTAAAACTGGCTCTTTCATGCCACATCTCCCCTATAGATCTTGTTTGTATAGATCTACTTGCCTTTACACAAGTTTAAGAACTCTATTAAAAGTATGCTCATAAAAAAAGCTTATTATACAATTGAAGATTATATAAACGATAAAAAAGCTTGGATTTAACTCGTTCCAGCAATGCGCGAGACGGCATTTCAATCATGTACATTAATAATAATAATTGTTATAATGTTATTTTTTAAAAAGAGCAACCGCCGAGTTTCTTGCAGGTTCTTCTCGGCTGGAACTGCATTCCGAACCTGTGGTAGATTCAGTTGACGATTCAAAAGTACTTGTAAAAGTTTATTTGAATAAAAAACTTTTCTATTCTATTCTATTCTAGATCAATATCAAGTTCGCTCGTACATCATCATATACAGCCCTACAGGTCAATATCAAGTCCACATAGTTTAGAGTCATGCCAACAGTGTTCAGCAATGCCAACGATTCACCTTTGATTTTGCTTGTAATTAAATAATAGGATAGCTGACTCGATTTATATTTAAATAATTTTTTTCAAAGAAAAATGAAGCGACTTCAAACGAATCGAACTAAAAAGTTTAAAATAATTTTTTATTCATTTAGAATGACGATTAAAGTACCTAACTCAAATGATATATAATTTTTTGAAGTCGGCGCCATATGACAATCGAATTATTAAATAAGATAATCGAATATTCAAGTTCACTTCAAGTCGAAAATGTGCCCCCCGCGTCCCGGACAGCCTCACCCTCCGCGACTATTATGGTTCACCGCGCTCGCATTCAAAAGTGGATATTCTGATTTTACTTACACGAATTGAATGTGGTTTGGCGCCGACTCCAAAAAATTATATATCATTTGAGTTAGGTACTTTAATCGTCATTCTAAATGAATAAAAAATTATTTTAAACTTTTTAGTTCGATTCGTTTGAAGTCGGTTCATTTTTCTTTGAAAAAAATTATTTTATGCTTTTTAGTGATTTGTTTTCTCTATATTAGGTAATAATAATAATAATATAAATGAGAACTATGTAAAATAGATTATGACCTATATATTATTAATTATTATTAAATATCATGTGACATATACATTTTATGTGTATGTCACATACTATAGGTAAGTGGTTTTATAATGTTCTAACCCAACCTAACCTAACTTCTGATCTATACCTACAAGATTAGTTTGTATGCGTACTACTACTACTTGTATAATTTGGATAGACCGTAATTTACAATCTATACGTGACTAGTTTCACACCCTTGCGGTTTGGCTTTGTATAGAATATAAATACACGTAACCGTGCACAAACTCCAAGGAATCACTCTATATGCAGCTGTACTCACTTCGGCCCAAAACTTTTTGCAAAAGGTCAATGTTACGTAGGCGTAGCAGAGTGAAGTCTTTGGACAGAATAGCTATATCAGACTTCAGCAATAGGTCTAGCAATCTGAGAGAACATATTAGTGACATATGTGTACATTTATGCTTATAACTTCGTACGTATGAATGATAACTAGATGTGTTATATACTAAAACCTTCTTGAAAGTATGTAGATAACGATAGTGAAACAATCATCAAAATCGGTCCATTAGTTGCGGAGATAATCGTGAACATACTTACTTACATACATACATACGGGTCGAATACAGAACCTCCTTTTTTTGAAGTCGGTTAAAAAGTTACTTACAATCAATTAAAAATTTCTTTCTATTTTAGAAATGGAAAAAAAATATTATTAAATCATGCCAAAAATGATTAAATTAGAAGTCTATGTTGTGGTGGGGGTACTGTTCAAAAACCACTAATAAAAATACCATAATATAAAGCGTATACCGCAATAAATATAAGCGTACCAAGATGTAAACACGTATAAAATAGATGTAGTAAAATTATATTTCATCATCATCATCATGATCAACCCATTAGATACCGGCTCACTACAGAGCACGGGTTTCCTCTCAGAGTGAGAAGGCCATAGTCTACCACGCTGGCCAAGCGGATTGGCAGACTTCACACGCCTTTGAGAAGGTTATGGAGAACTCTCAGGCATGCAGGTTTCCTTCGTTTTCACCGTTAAAGCAAGTGATATTTAAATACTTAAAACGCACATAACTCCGAAAAGTTAGAGGTGCGTGCCCGGGATCGAACCCACGACCTCCGATTAGAAGTCTGTCGTCCTAACCACTAGGCTATAACAGCTTCCTAACCACTAGGCTGTCACAGCTTACTAGGCTATCACAGCTTTATTTTTAAATTATATTTCATTCGTCTCCAAATAAAGTTGGCCGCGCGTTGAAGTCTAACTTACTCATATATCTTATCGTAGTCGAGAACGTGGCCTTACAATACATACATATTATTACTCTCCATCTTTCTCTCATCACTCTCACTCTCAGTGGACAGAGCCGCCAAGTCGACAAAAAGTTGACAGCCCCGCCAAGTCGAGCAAACACAAAATACATTTTAATCTTTCTCTCATCTCTTTAGCCTTATGTTCTGTTCCCACATATGTATACCTACTTTCATACCTTTTTGCAGAACCAGGTTACCCATTGGTGAAACTCTCTTCGATAGTCAGTGCCGGATTTAAGCAAGCGCGGGGTCCGTAACAAATTCTTTCAAGGAAAAAGTAGCCGATTGTCTGACGTGGATTGTCTTAGTAGCAAAAGTTGTAACGTTTCACATTTTTGTGTCATCAAGTAAATTCAACATACCACATCTGCCACATCTTAATAAGTTTCACTCAAAAAATTACGCTCAGGCAAAGATGAGAGTGTTTAAATATGCGGGGCCCCTTTCGTGCGGAGCCCGTAGCAATTGCTACTCTTGCTACATGGTTAATCCGGCACTGTCGATAGTAGCGCACAAGGAGTCAAATTCGGCGGAGAGATTTTATTTTATAATAATTGTAGTGATGGAACCTGGAATATGCTGCAAACTATAACAAATCATTGTCTGAGTGTGGTCTGAGTATGTAACTCTAAAAGAAAACAAACACAAGTGTAAATTAAAAATTTAAAAAACCCCCGACATTCGCTATTATTTGGTTTTGGCGGCGGCCTTCTTGGATTTGCAATAGTGCTATTCTACTAGTCAAGCCCTTTCATTTGATACCCATATTAAGGGAGTTGTGAAAAAATATGTAATCCGCCATTTTGTAGCGGCGGCCATCATGGATGGATTTTCATCAAATATAGCCAACAACACTCTCGACTAATTCACCTTTCAAACAAAAAAACCGCTTTCAAATCGGTCCAACCGTTTGAGCGCTACAGGGGAACAGACAGACACACACACACACACACACACAGACACGTCAAACTTATAACACCCCGTCGTTTTTGCGTCGGGGGTTAAAAATAATAACATATAAGTACCTATTATAGGTATTTTTTAAATCTTAATTTGTTTAGGGCTTTGACATCTGTACAGAGAATCTGTACACTATATATACATACATAAATATGTAGTTATTTGTCGTTCGGCCATATGGGTACACATTTTCAATGTCAACCCATTCAAGAATGGTGTAAGTGAACATTAAGCCGCTTCATCCCCACTCGCCCCGGATCGCTGGTAAAAAGAAATATCGCCCTACATCCAGGGATTATACTCGTCGCTCGCGCTGCCTTCTTCAAAACGAGCTTAGCACCGAATAAGTAGTCTATGCCGAGATAAAAAGAAATGGTGTTGCAAATGTTCTTGAACAATAAATACTCACAAGTTTAAGGTCTGCCTAGCGACAAAAAAGTATCGTTCGACATAACCCTTAACCCTTTTGATTCTGGCTGCGATTTTTGAGATAACGTATTATTTAATCATAGAATAAGTATAATATTTTTTTATTCAAATAAATTTTACAAGTTAGGTACTTTTGAATCATCAATTGATCTACCACTGATTCGGCCGGCAGTTCCTACCGAGAAGAACCAGCAAGAAACTTAGCTGTTAGTAGCACCCCGACGCAAAAACGATGGGGTGTTATAAGTTTGACGTGTCTGTGTGTGTGTGTGTGTGTGTGTGTGTGTGTGTGTATGTGTGTGTGTCTGTCTGTTCCCCTGTGGCGCTCAAACGGGTGGACCGATTTGAATGCGGTTTTTTTGTTTGAAAGGTGAATTAGTCGAGAGTGTTGTAGCCTTGACTAGTACTAGAATAGCACTATTGCAAATCCAAGATGGCCGCTGCCACAAAATGGCGAATGTCGGGGGTTTTTAAGTTTTTAATTTATACTTGTTAAAATTACAATGTAACTAACAATTTATGTTATTATGTAGGTACACGATTGAATTGCCATCCCGCGCATTTCTGGAACGAATCAAATCCACGCTTTTTTACCCGACTGGGTATATGTGTTTCACCTGTGTGTATGTATGTCCATTCCTATGTCCGCTTGTAACTAATCAACGGCTTAACGGATTTTGATAAATGATACGTCTTTAGATTTATGACGCAAGTGTCACTGGGTAACTAAATTAAAAAAAAAATCAAAATGGCGGACTGTATGCGCTTTAATGTGCGAGCTGAAAAAAATTTTTTTCTTCAAGACCCTCGAGTGGGGTATCAAAATAAAGCATAAACCATAAAAGGCAAATACGAAAATGTATACAAATTATATATTTGGAAACAATTTGGAGTGATAAATCGTAGAAAATTATAAAATTATTTATTTATTTATTTTCTATGATTTATCACTAAACACTACACTACACTAAACACCAAATTGTTTCCAAATATATAAGTTATATACATTAATTTTGGTGGTAGTTTATTAATTTTTTATTAGTTTGGTAATAATAACAGTCGGGTTTTTTTAATTTTTAAATTATAGCTTGTTTTATAGATAATCTTCAATTGTATAATAGGTATGCTTTTTTTTAAACAAAGCAAAGTAATTTTTTAAAATAAAATGATGTCATAAGCCATTTAAATTAAGCTCAAAGTTTATTAAACCGGAGTAGAAGATACGCCGAGAGCGAGACGAGAGCACCAAGGACGGGTCAGCTAAAAAGCTACAAATAAGGGGCCGTTTAATATTACGTAAGCAGATTTATTATACAACTAGCGGACCCGGCAGACGTTGTCCTGCCCGCTATTAGCGCCACCTACCGGGTCCAATTTTTCTACTTATAAACCTTCCTCTTGAATCACTCTATCTATTAAAAAAACCCGCATCAAAATCCGTTGCGTAGTTTTAAAGATTTAAGCATACATAGGGATATAGGGACAGAGAAAGCGACTTTGTTTTATACTATGTAGTGATTAGTAGTAATAAACAAACCTTAGTGATGGGAAAGAGCTATTAAAAATTAATACTCATTACTGTAATTCCATTTTAATGCACCACTTTTAACAGTATGAGCTCAAAGGAGGTTAGAAAAACCGAAGAGTTCCCGCGGGATTTTTAAAAACCTATATCCACGCGTACAATTCGCGGGCATCCGCTCGTATTTAATACTAGATGATGCCCACGGCTTCGCCCGTGTGGATTTAGGTTTTATAATCCCGTGGGAACTTTTGATTTTCCAGAACAAAAAGTAGCCTATCTGTAGTAACCCGTCACCAAAACGGAAAAATTCCGTGGGATCCCCACGATTTCGGAATGCAATTCCTTACAGCATCAGGGTTGAGGAGTTGAATATGTACCTACTTGAGTTCATTTAACGATAAAGTCTCTAATTGGTACCCCCAATATCAATTTTAATAACCGACAGTTCCTAAATCCCATTAGTTTTGGGAATCAGTTCCCCTACAGCATCAGGATTGGAGTTGGAATCCAAGTTTTTTGTAGGACAGTGTCGCAATGTTTCTCTATCGATTAAAACAAAAATTACGCAAATCGGTTCAGAAATCTCGGAGATATCCGTGTACATAGGTAGAAAAACACAACTCCTCCTTTTTTGAAAGTCGGTTAAAAAAGTAGCCTATGTTATTCCCTGGTTAATTCTCGACTTGTATGTGAAAGTCCCGTCAAAATCGGTTCAGCCGTTCCCAAGATTAGCCCGTTCAAACAGACAGACAGACAGACAGACATACAGACAGACAGACAGACAAAAATTTTAAAAACGTGTGATTCGGTTATGGTACAGTTCAAATAACCGTATGAGCTTAATATGAGGTAGTTATTTCGAAATTACAGACAGACACTTCAATTTTATTTATTAGTATAGATAATGATGACAAAAGTAACTCTGTGCGGCTATCTGTCTGTTATCTTTTTAAGGCAAAAGTGATGAACGTATCTTGACGTGGCACTGTGGTAGCTTCCATCCTGAAGATACGGACTACTTTTTATCACGGTAAATATCGATGCTGCCAACTTCCCAACTGAGGACCGCAACTGAAATTTTCCACTGCCTTTCAGAATTTCGTGATAAAAAATCCAATTTTTTTTTACCCTAACTCGGGACTTGAACCCGGAACCTAAAAGTTGAATAACCCAGCCACTAGACCAATGAGATCGTCAACTACGCGACCACTTGCGTACCTACTTTATGCTGGTCCAAGAGCTCGTAGAAAAATTTGGGGAGGTGATTGATAAAAATTGAAACTTTTGTAAGGGTTGCTTTTGTAAAATTGCTACTTGAGTATAGCGATAGACTCAACTAGTACGGCGCGTGGGTGCGCGGCCCGCAAGCGGACCGCGAGGATTCGAGTAGTTTTTGTTTGAGCACGTCCCACCTATCTTCAATACCCTCGCCGTGCTCTTCATCCGTCTCCAAAGTCTTCGATCATCAGCTCTTTCCGTATTTTTCCTCCGCATGAATTTTTGTTTTCTACACGAAACCATCAAAAATTTTTTTTGTGTAGAAAAATAAATTCCGCCATCTTGTTTTTTAGTTCTTGATCATATTTTTCAAAGAAACCACTCTTCCATCTTTTATACTTGGTGAGATAGACACCGACGAAATTTGTATAGCCGCCATCTTGAATCCGCCATTTTGGTTTTTTTTTTCACCTCAGTGCCAATTGGATGAGGTTCTGAGTATTTTTTGTTTGAGCAGCCCCCATCTATCTACAAAACTCTGCCCGGGCTCATCAATCATCTTCCAAACCCTCAATCATCATGTCTTCCCATATTTTTCTTTGAGATTTCTCCAAAGAACCGCATCAATCGCCTTGCATACCTAGTTCACAACTTTATACTCTCTCTCAATATTCGCCATACATTTTCTATGGAAAAATAAAGTCCGCCATTTTGAATTTTTTTTGTATTCATCGAGTAGACCTTTGGATCCTGATCATGTTTTGCTAAGAAACAACTCTTTCATCTTTTATACCCTTCGAGATGGACACCGACGAAATTTGTATGGCGGCCATCTTTTTTTCGCCATTTTGAATTTTTTTTCGGCTCACTGCCAATTGGATGACGTTTCGAGTGACATTTGTTCGAGCACCCCCCACCTATCTTCAATACCTTAAGCGTGCTCTTCAACCGTCTCCGAAATCCTCAATCATCAGCTCTCTCCATATTTTTCCTCTTAATGAATTTTTGTCCTCTATACGAAACCATTTGTGAAAAAAAAATTTTTCATACAAAATTTTACAGGAGAGGCGATGAATGAGTCAGTGAATCAGAACGAACAGCTATATATATATTAATAACTTAAATAGGTTCGTCGTTCTACAGAAAAACAGAATAGTATCTAGTAAGAATAGAATAGAATAGAAAAGTTTTTTATTCAAATAAACTTTTACAAGTGCTTTTGAATCGTCGATTGAGTCTACCACAGGTTCGGAATGCAGTTCCAGCCGAGAAGAACCTGCAAGAAACTCGGCGGTTGCTCTTTTTTAAAAATAGCATAACAATTATTATTATTAATGTACATGATTGAAATGCCGTCTCGCGCATTGCTGGAACGAGTTAAATCCAAGCTTTTTTATCGTTTATGTAATCTTCAATTGTATAATAAGCTTTTTTTATGAGCATACTTTTAATAAAGTTCTTAAACTTGTGTAAAGGCAAGTCTAAGACATATTTTTTATTCAGATAAACTTTTACAAGTGCTTTTGAATCGACAAATGAATCTACCACTGGTTCGGAATGGTGCTTACAATTCTACACGTTAAGAAGGGCAGACAAAAGTAGCCCCATTTCCGACGGCGACTTATTGCGTGCTTTAGACGTGCTACAGACCATCAAACATGCTAGGACTTAGAACACTGGACGAGATCAAGGGCGCAATTTATCATAAATCCATTGGCGTCGTGTCGTTATCCACTTCACTCCGGGGCACTTATACATTTGCGCTGCGCCGGGAGCCCGGAAGGTGATTGATAAAAGCTGAATCTTTATAAGGAAAGGTTAGGTGAAAATCAAAACTTGTTGTAAAATGAAGCAGTAATTAATATTTTAAACTAGCTTTTGCCCGCGGCTTTGCCCGCGTGAATTTCGGTTTTTCCCAAATCCCGAGGGAATCGTGGATTTCCGGTTCCCGTTCTCGCTCACTTTTCCAAACTTTATACTTACTTTCGAGGAAGTTTGCTGTATTAATCTACCTATAGCAGCTGTAGCTATAGAGTTCGGTTGTTTCAAAATCCCGTGGGAACTGTGAATTTTTCCAGGATAAAAAGTATCCTATGTGTTAATTTTCTATCATTTGACAATTAGTACCACTACCTCCCGATTTAAAATACTTTTAACTTATTTATTTAGTTACGTTTTTTTTTCTATAAGTAATACATTATATTTTTTATACAATTACAATTACATTTATTTTTCTATAAATTTTTCTAAAAGTAATAAAATACTAAGTAGTAACTAAACAAAATAAACTACCTAACTAACTAAATAAACTACTATTATGAAACGGTTGCATAATAGAGGTTATTAAAACATGAGTGTGAGTTTAAAAAACGCGCCGCAGGTGAGTTTTTTAATAGTATCACAAGAGTGTTTTTATACCTAACTAGATGATGCCCACGGCTTCGCCCGTGTGTATTTAGGTTTGTAAAAATCTCGTGGGAACTTTGATTTTCCAGAACAAAAAGTAGCCTATCTGTAGGATGTAACCCGTCCACAAAACGGAAAAATTCCGTGGGATCCTTATGATTTCGGAATGCAATTCCTTACAGCATCAGGGTTGAGGAGTTGGACATGTACCTACTCGAGGTAATTCAACAATAAAGTCTTTAATTGGTATCCCCAATATCAATTTAAATAACCGACAGTGCCTAAATCCCATTAGTTTTGGGGATCAGATCCCCTACAGCGTCAGGATTGAGGAGTTGGAATCCAAATTTTTTGTAGGACAGTGTCGCAATGTTTCTCTATCGATTAAAAAAAAATATGCAAATCGGTTCAGAAATCTCGGAGATATCGGTGTACATAGGTAGAAAAAAACAACTCCTCCTTTTTGAAAGTCGGTTAAAAAAGTAGCCTATGTTACTCCCTGGTTAATTCTCTACTTGTATGTGAAAGTCCCGTTTAAATCGGTTCAGCCGTTCCAAAGATTAGCCCGTTCAAACAGACAGACAGACAGACAGACAGACAGACAAAAATATTAAAAACGTGTGATTCGGTTATAGTATCGTTCAAATAACCATATGAGCTTAATATGAGGTAGTTATTTCGATATTACAGACAGACACTTCAATTTTATTTATTAATATAGATTATGTAGAGTTTCATACACTACTTTATCTAAACTCATATCTTAAAATCCAAACCATATAATCTTGGTAATATTTGTCGAGAGTTTTCCTTGATTTTGCTGGCAAAAGATTGTTGGTTGGCGGTCAGGTGGAGTTAAATTCTCTTCGGTATCACTGCTAGACATTTTTCCGCACAATAAAAACCACGTCTTGTAAAGTTTTGAGTAACAAAAACAACAAATAAAAAATTTAAATAATAACTTTAAACTGTGGTAAAAAACTACTCGACATAAAACTTTCCTTAATGCAAAAAAGTCAATTTCACAAAAAATTACAGTGTGCTTAGTCTAAATCGGAGCATTTGAAAACGAACTCGAAAACTATTGATCGATTTCAGAGTAAAATAGACCTAAAATGGCTTGTATTAAGGTTTGAGTTCGCCAATACATTCAGCATTCGAACAATGCTGAATTTATTGGCGAACTCAAACCTTAATATAAGCCATTTTAGGTCTATTTTACTCTGAAATCGATCAATAGTTTTCGAGTTCGTTTTCGAGTGCTCCGATTTAGACTAAGCACACAGTTACTTACTTTGTTACGCTAGGGCAGCCGTATTGTTGCTAACTTTGGAATTTCATTTCCGTATTTTTCATGAGATTCTGGTCGACCTATACCTACATTACCATGCAAACTTCCACCGAAAATTGGTTTGAACGAGATCTAGTAAGTAGTTTTTTTTTAATACGTCTAATAAATCGTCAACCGCAATCGTAAATACACTTTTATTAAAACATCGATCAAAGTTACAACGAACTACAAGAACTTTATTATACTTGCTGCTACGGAACCCTTCATGGGCGAATCCGACTCGCACTTGGCCGCTTTTTTTGTACGCAACATTATGGCCAATTGTTGAAGTAGGACGTAATGTAATTGCCGATTCATCTAACGCATTTATAACATCAAGAGTTCAAGACATTGCTGATTGGATATCCGTTAACTGAGAATATAATATACAAGGTTTAAGACCACTATCGAAAACTTAGCACTTTCAAACCGTCAATGTACAGGGCGACAACTTTAGGTATTAACTCAACGTTCGTTGAACTCTAGCGTCAGCTGATTGCTTAATTAACTATATTGCGAACTTTAAAAAAATACCTACAGGAAATATTTTAATTTATTTTCGCGATTTTTTGTGGTATCTTGTCATTAATCATCACTACTATTATTTAATTACCTGTCTTTGTTTCCGAGAGTGGTCCCCTTACACCCGTTACACAGTAGTAAAAAAGAAGAATCTCTTATTGGATGCAGTAAAAGCAATTTTACGAACACGTGGTTACTGTTACGGTGAGTGATTGTCAAGTATCAACAGAAAATTTCTATGCAAATAAGAAGTTAAATAAAATTGAAACTTCTTAAGGTCATACGATTGATTGTTATTTCATATTTGAACGATAGCATAACACATCTGTTAGGGTTTTACTACAAATTTTGTCTGTCTGTTTGAACGAGCTCTTCTTCAGAACGGCTGAATCTATAATGACAAAAGATATTGGGAAAGTCGCCTCAAGGCGTTGTGCCTAGAAGCACAATTTTAGAAGCACAAGTCATAGCTCTTAGCACAGCTGGGGACGCGAGCCCGACCGTGGTTGTGGCCATACGATTCAGTTGATTAAAGCGATTAGCTAGAAGCGGTTAGTGGAGTGGTTAAAGTTTAGTAGCACGAGTGCACACTTCCAGCCAAGCTCGGCTGGCGGGCTGGTAGGTATGCGGTGACGCGAGCCGCGGCGCGGTGCGTGTGAGCTAGGGGAGATGATACGATACTAAATAAAGATTTCCGCGGCGACATCCGTGCGGGGCTCATGCGCGTGTGATCCCGCTTTATTTGTGATAGATACTTGCCAATTTTACCTATTTGGCTTTTCTTAATATCATACATTCATGCCGGCCGCCATCATCGTGCGATTAACCACTTTCGATCGATGTTGTACGTCCATAACTGGAGGTCTCTTTTAGTGGCGTTTTCCAAGTATATTTCCCAGTGCGAGCTTGCCATTCTAGCACATTGGGATCCTAACATCTGTCGGTTCTTCGAACTATGTTCTCCTCTTTCCACATCCATCACCTTCCTGACATCTCCTTGAGGTTATCGGTCGGATCCAGCTCCTTCCTGTAGCTCACTTAATGACTCTTTTGGATCTAGCCATTTGTCAGTGTCCACGATTCACGATTCAGAGGATGGAAAGGACACACTGATTAAAGACTTTCGCCTTCATGTTACTGACAATGAGAAGACTTTACTTACACACTTGACTTGATCATCCGCCATGTTAATGTAGGTATACCTATTTTGACAAGCGCACTGGAGCGATTGGCGTGAGCGAAGGTGTCGTGGCTTTATTGCCTTGATTGCCGTCAAAATCGATTTAGCCGAAAATTAATTAGTGTATTCCATCGTCACTTTTGATACGTTAAATAATTATCATGGGCTAGATGAACTTATACAAGTCCAATTGATTCAAATAGAATAAAAAATAGACCTCTCACATTGCTTCATATATGGAAAATAAACTTACCTATTCATTATTCTGTGAAACAAACTCCCACATTCAAAAAGATGACTATGGCCAAATAAAATTGGCACACTTTCTTACGTTGGCAAAGATGTGCATGTTTTGCCCATACAGTAGGTAAACTGTCTAGTACTGGCTGGTAATTACTTTGAATTGGACATTATTTGTACTCTAGGTTTGGATTTTGGAATAAATCGTAAAGTATGCGTAAAGTTAACTGTTTGGTATACCTACCTAACCTAACGACAAGTCTGTCGTCAATTAAAAACAGCCGTAACTGAAATTCAATATTTTTGATTTTACTTAAGTCTTAAATTCTTCTTTCCAATTGTGCTTTTGAGCAATCATCATTCTTATTTTCTCAAACTTTGTTAGATATTTTTCTGATACTTACATCAAAAACAAAAGCGGAAAAGTGTAAGTTTTCTTCGCAGAAAATGTACAGGATATTGCACGTCGGGACCTATTAGATTTTGTAAATTAGTTAGTTGATAGGAAGTATAAGAAAAGAATAGAATAGAATAGAAAAGTTTTTTATTCAAATAAACTTTTACAAGTGCTTTTGAATCGTCGATTGAGTCTACCACAGGTTCGGAATGCAGTTCCAGCCGAGAAGAACCTGCAAGAAACTCGGCGGTTGCTCTTTTTTAAAAATAACATAACAATTATTATTATTAATGTACATGATTGAAATGCCGTCTCGCGCATTGCTGGAACGAGTTAAAAAATACGAGATATAAAAGGTTATATAATGTTGCCCCTTTCAGTGATGGGGAAAGCCTCTTGCTGCACGCTCTCATCTCTCAATCGGTTGATTATATTTTTTGTTATTTTTGCATCATTTCCTTCAAAATTGAAAAAAATTCAACCACCCTCGAGATTCGAGAAGGTCAAGATAATGGTTTTTTTGCAGCTTTGTAATGCTCCCACTCTCGTACTTAAGCTACGTTACGCTCAAATAGTCTGATTTTCTAAATATACTTCTTTTAGCTCGTAATTAACCCACCCATATCTTAATCTGACGTTTCTGAGTATTTCTGATCATCGTTTTTTTACGCGCGGCTCTATATATATAAAGGGCTTATATATGGGGGTACTCAGCAGGATGCAAGATGCCTCCCTTATGTTCCTTACCTAATGAATGTTCCTCTTCATCATTTCAAAGGACTTTATCAAATTTATTTCAATGTAAATCTTTATCAAAATGTATTTAACAAAGTCTTTTATTATGCATATTAAGTAACATTCTACCCTGAGGAATCTCTATTAATTTCTTTATTAATGATAATAATATTATATATTACATTCTATTAACCTTAAGGAACCTATATTTTCTAATAATCTAATAATAATAATATGTTTTATATTTTTTTTATTACAGAAACGAAGGCCTCTTACCAAGAAAGATGCCGCTTCAACTAAGGAGGAATGTCTGTATAACATTCCTTCGGGAGAACCTCCTCACCTTGTTAACAATCATCGGGGTCCTTTCTGGCACACTACTTGGCTGGACCTTAAGAGCATCTGGCTATGAATGGACACGGCGTGACGTCATGTACTTCCAGTACCCTGGGGAACTGTTCCTGAGGATGTTGAAGTGCTTAATAGTACCCCTCCTGGTGTCCTCAATCGTGTCCGCGATTGGGTCTCTGGATCTCAGCCTATCTGGCAAGTAAGTTTTTCTTTTATTTCTATTTCTTGCATTAAAACTGCACCTCCATTTTCTTATTATCATTATCATCATTATTACCAACAAATTACCGACTCACAACAGCGCATGGGTCTCCTCTCAGAGTGAGAATGGTTTAGGCCATAGTCCTCCACGCTGGCCAAGTGCACCCTTTTTCACAACACAAAGTCAGTTTTGGATCATAGCATAACACTGGTTACAATCAGTAAAGCTTGCTTATAATTCTATGAATCATCAATTTCTATGAATCCTTTTATGTATAGAAATAAAAAGAATGGCAGTGTCTGTCTGTGATTTGATTTTGAATCTGTAATCTGAACAAAATTTAGCACACACAGCTTCCAAGTTGCATCCCAAAGACGGACAGATTACTTTTTATCCCGGTAAACCAAAGAGTTCCCTTTTTTTATTCATCTACAAGTTATCCTTTGACTGCGATCTCACCTGATGGTACCTAAGTAACGATGTAGTCTAAGGTGGTAACTTGGAAGAAGTATGGCAGTTTTTATGAAACCCCTGATCGGTTTCTATGCGACATCGTACCGGAAAGTTAAACCGCTTAGCCGCATGGCTTTGCCGGTAGGGTGGTAACTAGCCACGGCTGAGGCCTCCCACCAGACCCAGATCAGAGACAATTTAGAAATTATAAAATCCCAAATTGCCACTGCCGGGAGCCGAGCTCGGGACCTGCCACATCGCTCACCACTGCACCAAGGAGGTCGTCAAGAGTTCCACGAGATTTTTCAACAAACATAATGTTAATGAACTGCTTTCGTTTCATCAGGGTCGGTCTCCGAGCTATTATCTATTACATGACGACGACGATATGTGCGGTGATGCTGGGGATCGCTCTAGTCACTACCATCAAGCCAGGCAACATCTCCGGCTCCTTCGACGCCGACAACACCACCTCCAAGAAGATCACCAAAGACACCCTCACCTCAGACACCTTGCTGGATTTAATAAGGTAACGGAATACGCAACTTTGTCCTAGAGTGCCCGGGTTTAGGCGGGTTTTAGTATCACGCTGATCGTCGCTGTTGACAGGCCAATATGTATGGTTGCTATAGAAGCGTTTTAGAATAACGCCGACCGCTCAGCGCTGACGCTCGTCAGCACGAGGATAAATGCTCACTGAAGACAGAGGCGCGTGGGCGGCGGTCGGCGTAGACGACGACCAACTACAAACTTAAATAGTTGACAAGTTCTATAGAAACAAGGTTATCTATATGCCCGTCTAAGTCCATTTAACTTGCTCAATGTTCCGTGTACACTGAAAAACGATACGAGAATGATTTCATCACTAATTCCCTAGACCCTTAAACATCCCATACCTAAGAATATCAAGTAACCAGATGAATGATAACACTGTCCTATATGCCGCTAATGAATTGACACAATTGCCAGTATGTAATATCACACGTAATTTATGTTACTCACGCTGAACGCTTGGCTTAATAGACGTAATTCTACCATCCGGGGAAAATTCGCGAAAAATTCCCATTCACGCGGTTAAAAAGCTAAATATTTAATTTATTTAAGTTTCATGGCTAGCTAGGTATGTACATTGAGCATGTACAATGTAAGTACATCCAGTTGAATGTACATACGTAGCCAAAGTAGCCATGATCCTCCTATATTATAAATGTAAAAGTGTGGATGTTTGGATGTTTAGATGTTTGGATGTTTGGATGTTTGGATGTTTGGATGTTTGGATGTTTAGATGTTTGGATGTTTGTTACTCGATAACGTCGCAACTACTAAACCGATTTGGCTGAAAATTGGAATGGAGATAGATTATGCCCTGACTTAAAACATAGGATACTTTATCCTGAAAAAATCCATAGTTCCCGCGGGATTTTGAAAAAACCCAAATCTACAGCTACAGCTATAGGTAGATCACTATAGCAAACTACCTTGAAAGTAAGTATAAAGATTGGAAAAGGGAGCGAGAACGGGAACCAGAAATCCGCGATTCCCTCAGGATTTGTGAAAAATCGAAATTCAAGCGGGCGAAACCGCGGGCAAAACCTAGTTTTGAATAATTTTAGTTTAGCAAGTGGAGTTTTCATTTTAAATTGCCTAATACGAGTTGGATGAGAAGAGCTCAATAATTTGAGCTATACATCCATTCTAGGTTGTACCTATTAGAGATACAATATTAGGTACCTACTCTACAGGATCCGACTCTTGAGCCTTAAATATTCGATACCTTATGGTATGGATAGGCTCATATTATTATTCTAGAAGATTTGTTCATTTGTGGACTTACCTTCTTACTATCTATCAGTATCAAGAGCTTTATATTGTTTTATCATGCATATTCCATGAAAATCCCCCATCATCATCATTATCAACGCATTACCGGCCCACTACAGAGCACGGGCCTTTCAGAACGAGAAGGGTTAAGACCAATCTTTACCTATTTCTTTGACTAAACTACTTACAGCTTCAGGACTAGGTCAACCAAGTGGGTTATTTTCCAATTTTACGATGAATTTATAAATAGGTTGATGAATCAAGACATTAAAAGACGTGTCCGGTTCACAGTGCATTGAGAGTCCGTTTGTTACCTTAACTATGCCTTAACTCCTTGATTGCTCTTTTGTTGTACACCTGATAGGTTAACTGCCTTTTAATCTGAAATACACTTGAGATTTTACACGGACTAGCAATTTGTTATGTTTAGCTCTAATATGTGCATATAATTAGCTAAGCCAATGTTTAGTGATTGTGTAGTATTAAAGCCCACTTACTTAGGGTCAGTTCCTTGTAAAGTTACGATCTTACCGTCTTAGTTAAACTTGACCACCAAAAAATAAGCAGAGTGGGTTGAACATTCGTACCTCATATTTTGAGGTTAAGGATCGAATTTTTGTAAGAAACTTGATTTGTTCAATCTAAAGTTGCATTGTTTGGTAGTCTGTTTAACCAATGCAATTGCAATCTTTAATTAGGACGTTTGAAATAAGGAATTATTTATTTCCGTATTTTTGTTTTGGTTTTCCTTAACACATTACAACCTCAGACCATTCTATCTGGTCTTTAATCTGAGGTATAAAGGTTGACTTTGCTCGACACGCTTCACTTACGGGTCTCTCACTATGTGAGCGAACTCCGAGCGAACACGATGCGGCACGGCGACTGAAAATTAGATAAGTAGGTAGTTGGACTGCATTTGAACTGCACGACGATGAAAAATTGCAGTTTGGATGTACTTCTATTGGTATTAAGAGCGTTGACGCGGCCTGCGCCATTTTAGCTCATTTTTAAGCTATTTTGACCCTTCATAAGTTGTTAATTAATGCATTTACTTAAAAACTTATTTATACTACATTGTAGATAATTTTCTGTTCTAGGGAATTGGAAGACAACATTTTGCAATTTATTGATAGTTTGTGTCTTATTGCCAAAATACCAAAGGCCTATTTTTGAATTTTGGGTTTCGTGTAATCTTTGACGTTCACTCCGTCAAAAGTTACTTGTTCGATTCACACACAAAGATATATTTATTAAAGGAAATGTCCTGAACTAAAGACGTGGAAGAAAACATTTTTTCATTTTGTATTTTTCACATCATAAAAATTCAAATAAAGAAATTGGAATTTCAGTAAATTGTAGACATATAAAACCGTCATTTTAGTAGATTATTTTTCGATATTTATAAGTAAAATTAAGTATTTATAAAAGTAAAACACATTTGCAATAATATAAACAAAAAAAAATTTGAAATTTACCACTATTTGTTACCAAAAAATAACTTTGAAACCCAGTACAAAACGCAGAAAGTTGCAGTAGGAAATTGAACTAGGAAACTAGTATGGGCCGAGGCCTCTCAGAGAACGGACGTAACACTTTTTGTCTCGGCAATTCCTATTGGATTACATGAAATATACGTAAAATTGTAGTGCGACTGTCACTTTTCAATACTAGATATTTTTAATGCTCACTATTTTTTGTTACAGATAGATTAAAACTTTTGACGCATTTTTTTATTGTATTATATATGTTACCGGAAATGTATGTAATCCATCATTGTATACAATTCCTAGGAAATGTATGTAATTCCTAAAATTGCACGGAAAAGTGTAAAATAAATTATATTAGACACATTTCCTAGGAAATCTATACATATTATCCTAAATAGCAATCGGAAATGTAAAACATTTGAGATATCAATGGATACGCGGGGATAGCGGGGCGAGGGGAGGGTATTGCATCATCTGATCAGGCGATCGCGCTAGTAAGAGGAGGTACTTATTACTTTATCTTAGGCGGAAATCATATTCTTTTCAAAAATTTTTTTTTTTTTCAGAAGTTAGGTAAGGTTAGAACACAAATATCCATGTGCCCAGCCGCAGGACGGGCACTTAAGTTCTATTGGGTCCTAGGTAGAATGTGGTCCAAAAGAAAGCATTATTTTTATACATTTCCTAATACGATATAGGAATTATATATAACTAGCTTTTGCCCGCGGCTTCGCCCGCGTAAATTTAGGTTTTTCACAAATCCTGAGGGAATCGTGGATTTCTGGTTCCCGTTCCCGCTCCCTTTTCCAACCTTTATACTTACTTTCAAGATAGTTTGCTATAGTGATCTACCTATAGCTAGCTGTAGCTATAGATTTGGGTTTTTTCAAAATCCCGCGGGAACTGTGGATTTTTCCAGGATAAAAAGTGTGTTTTAAGTCAGGGCATCATCTATCTCCATTAGTTAGCTTACATCCTAGGGAGGGATATAGGATACTTTTTATCTCGGAAAATTAAAAAGTTCCCATGGAATTTTTAAAGGTCCGTCCGTTTAACTGATTTATACGAAATTTGGTAGGTACAGCTGAGGTACCTTGCGTCCCGGAAATTGACATAGGCAACTTTTATCCCGAAAAAGCAAATAGTTCCCACAGGATTTTTAAAAACCTAAATCCACGCTGACGAAGTCGCGGCCATCATCTAGTACATAATATTATGTGGAAAATGAACTAGAAAATAGCTATACAAAAAACTATCGTTCGGTAACTATTAAAATTTAAAATCGACAAATGACATCAAAATGAAGAAGGGGGTTTACATTACAAATTGGTAACTAACAACATACTTTTGTTGACAAAAGTTTTTGATCTCTCTTGTATCTCTCGCGGAAATGACTGCTGTCTAAGTAATTTAACATATTATAATTTTTTTTTATTTAACACATACGCTACTTTTTATCCTGGAAAAATCCAGAGTTCCTATGGGATTTTTAAAACACCGAAATTTATAGCTATAGCTATTGGTAAATTACTATAGCAAACTTCCTTGAAAATAAGTATAAAGGTTGGAAAAGAGATCGCGGAAAAAGTCGCGGGCAAAATCTAGTATGTAATAAGTAAATAAATGAGATTTTGAATTAATCTGCATTTTTCTTCACTCTCTTACCCTTACACGAGTAGGTAGGTATGTAAAAAAATCAATATCAGAAGCTGTACTATATTCTCCAATTATATTTTTTATGTACTGGTCTACTCTATAAGGTCTTTTTCAAGCATTATACATTAATTATGCCTGCTTTATAAAATTAAAAATCTTCGAACTAAAAACTAATAGGTGCCTAAAAATATTGAAAAAAAAATAATAATAGCCCATTTGAAAACGGTAAAAGGATCAAAACGGTTTGTTACACTACACTGCAATTGCTGCAGCCTGTTCATTCACGTAAACAAAGAATCTCAGGTAAATGCCTAAACTTGCGAAGCGGGTTGGTGCGTCAACGCTCTTAACTGCATCGCAACTACCGACTGACACACAAATCCATTGAGAATTTCAACATTAGTAGTATTATTATCATTTAGGTATTTGCAGTACCAGTTTTGCAACTTTTGTATCTCTTTTGTCTCTAATATAGGGCATTTTTAAATAGCAAGTCAAAATTACGTTATATCTAAACTTATTTCTAAATCGCGCGAAAATATCAAAGAAAAGGCGTCGCGTAGTTTTGTCCAGTTTTGTCTTCATACGCATGGTACCGCACATCACTTCAATACGGCTGGTGGCTGTTATTGTAGTGTTTCATAATACTTCACCGCATCGCGTTTGCGTTGCATTCGCTCACGTCATACAAAAAATCCTGACTGTTTAAAAAAAATCAGACGGTAAGGAAGATAATATAATTCCGAAAAAAACGTTTTTTTATTTCAAACAGTGGCGCCGATATTCGGTAACTTGTAGGTACAGTGGTAATTGTCAATTGTGAGGAGAAGCGGCGCAAGCGTCGGTTCCCTGCTCGTCAGTCTTCATCAGCCCGCGCTATTTATATTGCGCCCTAGATACCGCATTATTAGGGTTGTCCAATTGTTCACACCTTTGTAAAGAGACTTTAATAACTAGTTTTCATTGCCAAAACGTTACCCTGCGTCAGCGTTACCCCGCTCAGTGGCCAACCTTACCTACCGTTTTTACGCTGACCAAAGTCTGGCCGCTTGCAGGCTGAATAAGACGGAATGACAGATCCTTAAAAAAGTATATAGTATCCTCGATCCATTACCCTAGGGTTTCAACACCAAAAGGCACAAATATTAAGCTAGTTATTGCTTTAGTTCTAGCTTACAGTTCATGTTGATGATAATTACGAGTAAGTAATATTTTATCAGCTGCTTCTCAAGTAACGGACGGAGAGCAAACTCTCTGTACTGCCAAAGCTATGTCGCTCATCAAGTTTCTGAGTCGAGGGGAATGATAGTTTGAGCAACCAATATTTACGATTGTCTCGCCCAGAAAAATAATACCTATCGCATGATTCGCAAACCCTAGGCGCGTTATCAATAAAGCAGAACAACGGATCGACGCACAGATTGCCAGGTGACATAGGTCATTTGATCGCGGCTTCTGTGCGCTAGTTCGTTTTTGACATTGTACCGTTGAAATCCGTTGAGAGAAATGTTTATGAATGAACCTGTTTAGTCATAATAAAATTTTCTCTCTTTGCGTCTCTTGTCGTCGTCGTGCCCTTATATTACAGCGTGACGTAACTATGGAAAGACCTACATACTTCTACTTTAGTCTGCTCTACACTTCATCAGATTCATGTGTAAAGTCGATCGCTATCCATCTGTTGAGATGATCGTCACTCGATCGATCATCGACTTGACGATCGTCACCATTTACCCGCCAATATTAGGTACCTACTTATTTGCCGCCAGGTAAGACCATGTTACTGAAGAAACAGCTGTAACTTCAGTTTCCCAACCACGGGATAGACGCTGAATTAATTGCAACTTGATACGATTTTTAAGGTCAGGAACATGAGTCCTCATTCGATTTCGGTCGATCGAGAGAGGAACGATTCAGTCATACTTTTCTTATAATTCTCGTATCTTAATTTGTTAATAAGCTTCTTGATTGCTTCTTAAAAAGTTTTTTTCACTAACTAATTTAACTTCACAAAGTAGCGTTCTTGACATTAAAATTAAATTGAATGTACCTACCTAAACTACATTTGAAACACTTTTGTTACAGTCACTTATAAGCATCACTACGTTTGATATGAAATAGCGTCAAACATTATATTGTAAAAGCCATTTACACTAGCGGCACGCTATGATGGCCGGTTTGACACATTACAATAGTGATGTGGAATGTCAATTTATTCTCGAACAAAAAACAATTAAGTTTTGTTTTTGTACCTGATTAAATAGGTTTAATAAAACAAAAATGTATATGTTTATTTAATTTATTTGAACGAACTGAATATTTGAACGAAAATGAATATACATACTTTATATGCACACAAGAAACATATGAATACAAAAGATACCAAAAAAGGTGCCACAAAAGGCCATAATTAATCAGATTCGTCCATACTACTATTTTCACTGTCGTCACTGCTATCATCACATACATTAATAATTATATGTTCGTTTTCTATAATATTATCTATTTTCACATCTCTTTCATAATCTTCCCTTATTAATTTAACAGTTCTATTCACAACCTTTTCCCAGTCTCCTTTAGTCACATGTTCACAAGCTTCTTCTAATAATTTTAGCATTTTTTTTGTGGTAAATGGGGGTTCTGTATTGTGTCTTGCAGCATATCCCTTAATTTGAGCCCACACCAACTCAATCGCATTATACTCACAATGGTAAGGCGGTAACCGTATAACTCTGTGCCCATGTTCTAATGCTATTTCGTCAATGACGTATCGGATCTTGGTTGGTTTGTTTTCTTTTAAAAGACGTACTAATTCCGCTTTTAACATATTCATGTTTGCATCTACGCCATTTTTACGAAGCCATGCGACGATATCAGCTTTCTTTTGGGATTGGGCAGGTGGCTTGTCAATTTGCATCGAGTGGTATGGGGCGTTGTCCATAATTATAATAGATGGTTCAGGGAGGCTACACAACATTGAGGTAAACCATTCAGTAAACTTTTCTCCATTCATGTCTTCATGATAGTCTCCAGTGGTTTTTGACGCAAAAGCCATGAGAGAACCTTCGACAAACCCGTTGATGGTTCCGGCGTGACAAATTATAAGTCGCGATCCTTTTCCTACAGGAACTTTGGAAGTAGATGCTGCTGTGTCATCGTTCCAAGAACGGCCTACAGTATGGTTAGCATTAAGCCATGTTTCATCCAAGAACACAACATTTTGCCAATTTTTGATTTCTTTCACTTGCCGTAAAAAAGTATACCTTGCCATCGCTATATCAAATCTTTCCATCAATATTTTGCGTTTGTTACATTTTTTGTATCGAAATCCAATGGTCTTCAAAATCTTCGTTAAAGAACTTTCCCCACCGAAGAATAATCCAGCTTCCTTCAGTGAATGCACCAACTTTTTTCTTGTTGGATACTCCTTCTGTAAATAGTAGCCGTAAACATGTCTTCGGATAGCATCGGCATCAAAGCTATCGATGCCTACGACTGGTTTTGCTCGTTTTCTCTTTTTTGGTGTGTGAAGTTTATTTTCTTCTGTGCCAGTCTCGCCATATTTTTTTTTAGTTATCCGTCTAACAGTTCGTTGTCCAATATTAAGCGCATCAGCTACGCGTTCAACCACTGACGTTATAGGTAAAATTGGCCCTCCATTTTGAGCTTCACGATCGAAATAGTTACGAAGGCGTATTACGAACTCACGTGTCTGACTATTTAGAACAGTTCTCTGCGTACGTTCGGTCATATCGACGAAATCCACAACAAAGGGCTTGAACAGAGTCCAAATTAACGAGTAAGGGTCAACAGTAATGCAGTATCAATATTTGAAATCCAAAGCCAGGTCAAAACTATATCACAATCGCATTGCACTGACAGTTTATACTTTTCGAAGCAACGTCAATTCGAAACTGCTTTGTTTTGCATTGAGCATTGACGCGAGTTTGCCGGAGGTAGTAGTTGTGCTAGCCAGCGATCCTATGTGACGATCGTATTAGATTCCATTTTTAAAAATTTATTGATATTTTTTTGCGATTTCAGAGGTTTGTCCACATAGTGAAAATTGTTCATATTCACAAGTACATTCACCCCTTAAATGGTGCAAACTGATTTTTCTACACTTGTATACATTTAAGAAATCAATTTAATAAATAAATTTTGAGTCCTAAACCTAAAACTACATTCGATAAAATTTATGAATCTCTGCACATCACTATCGTCAATAAAGTAATACAATTATTTCCTTCAAAGTCGTTATCAATTAATACGGAACTTCATGAGCGGACAAACGTCAAACCGGCCATCATAGCGTGCCGCTAGAGTAAAGTAATTCGCATGGCTTAAATTGTAGCAACAATGAAGACCGGAAACTGGCGGACTCGTCGTAGGTACCTCTAGAGATTCGTCCAGCGTCCTTCTGTCTCATTACATATGTATATACCTACCTATACTGAGATAGTTGATATAGCTATATGATTCATCTTTATGTACTGTTTTTAGGGTTCCGTAGTAAACAAGGAACCCTTATAGTTTCGCCATGTCCATCCGTCTGTCACAGCAGTAGTATATATAATCAATTTTAAAGGAAAACTATCATGGCTAAGTAGGGTTCACAGGTTAAGGAGTTATATCTGTTTTTAGAGGATTGTGACTACGGAACCCTACACTGCGCGTGGCCCGCCACGATTTCGTATACTTAATATACATAATTTCGCAATACAGGCCTGGTACAAAAGCTTAACGATTGCAATTTGCAATTATTTCCAATTGACTGATCCCACTATTAAAATGCACAGCTGTTACTGCATACACAACAATGCAATAATCACAACTTTTTTGCTATCATCACCGTTTTTTTTATTCATCTACCAGTTAGCCCTTAACTGCGATCTCCCAGTATAAGTGACGATGCAATCTAAGATGGAAGCGGGCTAACCTGGAAGAAATGAGACAGTTATTATTAAGCTTCTCATCAATTTCTATGCGGCATCGTACCGGAACGCTTAATCAATTGGCGGTAGAGCAGTAGGGCTGTAGCCTTCCACCAGCAGACCAAAGAAAATTTAGAAATTACATATTGAAATTATGCCTCTGCCGGAAATCGAACCAAGGACCACTCACTTATAAGACCACACCACTCACCACTGCGCTAGGGAAGCATTCAGGGAGGGAGGTTAAGTATGATGTTTTACTATTGGTGTCAAACGCGCGGATTTTTTCTGAGGGGAAAAAATCGGATACTCGAGTACAAATACGAAGCATCGAAGTTATTATATTATAAAATTTAGTTTCTATAAATGAGTAAGTACATAATTAAGTAGTATAATTTCTTCCAGGAACGTGTTCCCGGAGAACATAGCTCAGGCCACGATAGCGTCGTACAGGACGCGGCTGACCTATGATCCGGACGACAACAGGACTGTCAAAGGTGATTATGAATACCTATACCTGTGCCTATACTATCCATGTAGGGTGAAAATTGGAGCAAACTTACTGTTAAGCGTAAAATAAAAAATGTAAAAGAAACGTGCTACAAATGTTGATAGTGTTTTACAATGTTCATAATAATAAATAATAATTATGTACCTGCATGTGTGAACGGTTTCACTATATCCGACTAAGTAAATTGGTTGAATTCGTACGAGTGAAAACGTCCAAACAAAGACTCCAAAGTCCAAAGCTTTAGAATTTAAATTTTTATTGCTTTATTCGTCACCCAATAACTACAGGAAATCCAAAACTTATGGAACTGAAGAGTTTTCGTGTTCCAATTTCAGGTCATCTAGAGACTTACAAAATTGAAGGCGGATACCAGAGCGGCAGCAATGTGTTGGGGCTGGTGTGTTTTAGCGTCGTGCTCGGCATTACTCTCGGCAAAATGGGGGAGCAGAGTCGCCCGCTGCAGAACTTTTTCCACTCACTCTCCGAAGCGATGATGATTATCACAGGATGGGTGATTTGGTAAAGCAATTTTTATAACAGTAAAATTCTTAGAACACCGAACATACGATTGATAATGGTCATAAAAACCATAAACCATAGTCAAATATTGCGCTTTGGCTGTTTTACCCGATTGCGCGACACAAGGGAGTGGTAATGTGTTTATCAGTTTATGTATGTATGTAGAATATGTGTTTTTGTGGCACTCTAGAGACCAAACGCGTGGGCCGATATTGATAAGTGGCACATCGTTAGATTTGCCATGCTAGCGCGAGTGTTAACGAGAACATAAAAACTTGAAAAATTCAAAATGGTGGATTTTGGATGACAATGTGGGGTTCAAAATTTTTTTTTCTTTAAACCCTATCGAGTGGGGTATCAAATTAAAGGGTTTGAAAAGGTGATTATGAAAATACGAAGATTTTATAAAATCTCCTTAATTTTGGATTAGAAAGTATCAATCTAAGTTCATAAAGTTAAACATGTAACTAGATGCTTCAAACTTTCAGACAGAAAACGTTTCTCTTCCAGGATATCACCACTCGGAGTTTTCTTCTTAATTACAGCAAAGATTATGGAGATAGAATCATTTGCAGAATTAGTGGGTCGACTTGGTCTGTACTTTATGACGGTGCTACTGGGTCTGTTTCTCCACGGCTTTGGTACTTTGAGCGTCCTCTTCGTTTTGGCCACTAAGAAGTTGCCGTGCAGATATATCGCCAAGATGGGGCAGGTTATGGCTACTGCATTTGGTACTGCATCCAGGTGAGTTGCATTATGAGTTTAGTTATAATTTAAGTATTTAGTAGAGTCGCTAGCAGCCGCTGAAAACAATGAACAATCGGCACAAAATCGTGTTTTGGGGCAATCCTTGCAAGAGACCGTCCAACAGTGAACGTCTATTGGTTGAGACGACGACGACGAAAGATGTTCCAAAATAGGTATTTCCATTATGGTTCTGTTGATAAATTCAGGATGCCCATGTCCATGCTCCATAGTCAGACATTAATCCATTTGTCTACTAACTACTAGTCAAGACTAAACCGACGCGTACGAATTCGATTGGTCTATGTTTAATAGAGTTGAGTTCATGTGAATTCATTTAACTGGTTCATTGTCAGATCATGGTCACTGTCTATGAGCCAACTCCTGATCGCCATTAAATTGTGAAATCGTAAACGTTTCAGTTCAGCGACAATGCCCATCACGATCGGCTGCTGCGACGACATGGGGCTGGACCCCCGCATCACGCGGTTCGTGATCCCCATCGGCGCCACCATCAACATGGACGGCACGGCGCTGTACGAAGCCGTGGCGGCGATCTTCATCGCTCAGTTGAGGAAAGTTGACATGTCGTTTGGAAAAATTGTTGCTGTGAGGTAAGCGCCTTTGCTTGTTCCTTTACTTGTAGGGTTCCATTCTTTCGATTTGAACTTACAGACGCAATCTTAAACTTACACTGAAGCCGAAATGAAAGCTGCGTGCCTGGTCAAGTTCATTTATCAGCTCTTTAGTTAAGAAAATATCGTTACTGAATCATGAAAGTCCCAAAAGTTCTATGGATAAAGACAAAACTTGTGAATAAGCTATCCGATACTTATCAGTAGGTGGTGAATCAGGCGTCAGGCCATAAGTATCGTTTCATTTTAAGGCACTATTTGACCGCCTCGATGGTCGAGGTAATCGTGGGGTTCGGGTCCCTACTCATGCAAAAATCAAGTCGGTCCGTAGCTCTGATGCGGCGTGGTTGAAGGACAAACCAACAAAGACACTCGCGCATTTTATAAAATTAATATGACATTATCTAGTCGGTACTGCAATACCGATAGACGTTGGAGTCCCAAGGTAGGTATTCGCACTGGAAAGCGCAGTGTTGGCAGACCCACAACTAGGTGCAACAACAGGGCGGCTCCCTGCGAATTTTTTACTGTGCGATGTGGTCTGAATTGAAATGGGACCGCACGTGTGGGAGTCCCTACAAGAGACATATTATGGACATACTGTAACATTGTCCGTGTGTATTGTTCAGTGTAACGGCGACGGCAGCCAGTATAGGTGCGGCGGGCATCCCGCAGGCGGGGCTGGTCACCATGGTGATGGTGCTGGATACCGTCAACCTGCCCGCCGAGGACGTCTCCATCATCCTCGCGGTCGACTGGTTGCTGTGAGTATACTTTTCTTTTTTACCCTCCCTGGGAGAGAGATCGAGTATTCTGGGGTTAACCCACTAAAACCCCCACGGTGGCCACTCTCGGTACATGAGGGGGCTCCATGATCTCTTGAGAACGCTTGGGTGCCTTCCGTGCTCAACGGCAATGAGCTCAACCCGGAGGAAACCCATTCCTGCTATGAGTATATCTAACAAAAATACAAATGAATAGCATGCTATGCGTGACAGTGCTTTGAGGTCTGCTAAGTTTCTCATCGATATATCAACCTCCTGGAAGCAACTCAGGCTTACTGGACAGGATCACTAAAAATCGAACCTTCTTGGGGGCACGTTGGAAAATCTCCAGAAAGAAAAAGGAAAGAATTGGAGGCGATGCTCATTAGTTAGAAAGTTTGGGAAATGATCTTTTATGAATTGACTCTGAATTCAAGTCTACAAAGAGATTTAAACCTATTTCAGACATGATTAAATTTGGGATCCTATTACTTTCTTCATATTATCCGTTCATATGGGCCGTAATTCCGAGATGTGCTAATACTGTGCTTTAGTACCTATGAGTAGTTTAACGTTTAGTACAAACCGCGTAGATGCCATTTTTTTAATATATTCTTTTAATTATAGAGACCGTTTCCGTACCACCATCAACGTGGTCTGCGACGCTCTGGGCGCCATAATCGTGGCGTCGCTCTCCCAAGGAGACATAGAAAAATCACGCGCCCTCCAAAACGACCGGGAAAACGCTCAAACTCACGAACTCACCGATTTAGAAAAGGGCGAGCGTTGAACGAATTTATACCGGTTAGTTGTAACGGTTACGTTCTGTGTTCAATAACGTTACTCCGTGTCAGAACTATAAATAGATGTTTTTGTTGTGATTAATTTATTGCGTTGTTCTTGTTACATTTTTTATTTCTGCGGGCTTACTATCAATTTTAAACTGCTTGCAAAACAGTTTTGAGTTTTTAGATTAAAAATTTCGTACAAGATTTCGTTGAGATAACGAATTCGTTTCAAATAAAACTAAAAGTATATACATGAGAATTTACCGATATCTATATTGATAGTAGGTCTCTTGTTGTTGTTAACCTAAAACTACCTACTTACTAATTGAACATAGGTACCTACCTAACTGTTTTATTGTTTTTTTAGTTTAAAAATTTAATTTTTTAATTCATATCGAACAGTATTTTATGCGGATCAATGAAATGATTATAATGTTACCATATCAAAATAAACAAATTGAAACAAATTGAAGAATTGTGTAGTGTTAATAAGAGTATATAGGTATGTATGTGTTTATATTAAAGTTATACCGATATATATTATATATCATTATGTATGAACCGATATCATAATAGTTAAGTACCTATCAGTGTGTTCGTAATGTACCTACTATTATAAAATGAAAATCATAGTAAAACTGCCAAACTGCCGTCTACCCAAGTTTGTGACATCGTACCTACTTAAAAACTATTTCACGATTTCTCAAAACAGTTTATTTTAGCGCATTTAAATAATTTGCGACGTTATGAAATAGGTTTTGAGGTAAATTTCGGGTAGGTACATAATATTATAGGAGCGTACATTATTTGGACCACTCACGAGTGACGACTAGACACGCCATAAGTATGTGAAATTCTAGTAGGTAAAATGTAAAAAAAAATACTTAAATCAGTAAATTTTTAACAATATTAGACATATCTAGCAAACTAATAGTCTAAGAGCCTTCTGAAAATATTATATCGATTTGGAACGTGTACAAAATCTGATAAAGAAACTAATCAGCTATTTTTGTATGAATGTATTGCGATATGCGATTCTCTACTACTGTGTATTTTGTATGTAGGTAGTTAATTGTTATTGTTATATGTAATATAATTGATAAAATGAATGGGTCACACTATCCCTAACGGGTAATATACCTACTTACATAACCTTAATATATATTATATTGAATGCGATAATTTGAGATCGCACGCTCAGCGTTAAAAATAACGGCCTCATTAGTGTGGCCATAATTAATGTGCCATAAATATTAAAATAGTCTTCTAGTGTTCAGACATAGTGCAATTGCATTCCAATTAGTTTTTTATCTATTCATTTGTTTAATAACACTAAGTGTCATTTTTTAAAAATTTATTGAGTTATGAATCGTTAAAAACGATTCGAAAAATTGTATCGAATACAAAAAAATTTTAACACAATATTTTTTCGGATGAAAGTGTAAAAATAAATATACTTACGTATGTTATATTTCATAGTAAGTAAATTGTTTTTTCTGTGTAGAAAGACCTTTCAAAATGGCCAAAAATTAGTTTTAAGATAAATGTTTAGTATTAAAAAGAGAATGGAGCTTAGTTAACTGTCGAGATTTTACTATATATGATGTATTATTATGATGTATTGTAATTAGATAGTTTTAGATATCGTGACACTTATTTATTGTAAAGAAACCGTTTAGAATAGGTAATATTTTTTCGATACATATTTCTTTAATCTTAAGGTAAGTTAAATAAATAATTTACTCTTATAATTACTATTTTGTTTTCAACTTTCCTAAAATTGTGACGAAAATTAAATTTTCTGTTCTATCTTGATTACAAATCGCAATTAATAGACATTATATCAGTTTTATATAATATTATATAGGTCAGGTATATAGTTTTACTGTAGCTCGTCCCACTGTTAGATTCTTGTTCAAATGATATTTTAATAAATACTTACTGTAATCAATTTTTTTATTTACTTCCCTTTTTACCCGACTCGGTTATGATGGACATACCTACATGCACACAAACAACCTGTGTGCATGTATGTCCATTCCTACGTCCGCTTGTAACTAGTCAACGGCTCAACAGATTTTAATAAATGATACGTCATTAGATTCGTCTTGATGGCGCGAGTATCACTAGGTAGGTAACTAAACAACAAAAAAAAAATCAAAATGGCGCATTTTATGCACTTTAATTTGCGGGCTGAAAAAAAATTTCATTTCATGACCCTCGAGTGGGGGTATATATATAATATCTATAATATAATATAATATATATAATATAATATATAATATAATATAATATATAATATAGACACCATCTTCTTAAAATAAGCACATTTTTTAATGCACATATTGAAGGATGACATAAACAACTAAATAAGTACATCACTATCTGTTTTGTATTGTTCATACAAACTTAATAATCTAGGACAAGATTTATCTTCTAAATTACAAACCCTATCACAACCAAACATTTTCGATATCCACTGTACTTTTTCTACACCTTTAGCATAAACACATATAATATAAATAATATAAAATATATATTATAATATATATATATAAAAATAAAGGGCTATAAAAGGCGTGTAAGAAAATATGTATATACAATCTATACATATGTTTGAAACCAGATTGGAGTGACAAATAATAAATACACTGTGAGTAAATGGTGGTACGAAGTTTATTTAAGATCCCAGGTTCCCACTCTACTACATTCCACATACTCCCCCCCTACACCACACTTCCTTTCAATTATTGTAACACTAACTACAAATTCGTAGTTTTGCACTAAAAACCAGGAAATAAATTACGTAATTTAAAAAACTAAAAAACCCGAGTGCGTAAAAAAAACTCGTATGTTTTTTATTTATTTACCCGACCGGGTATATGTGTTTCACCTGTGTGTATGTATGTCCATTCCTATGTCCGCTTGTAACAAATCAACGGCTCAACGGATTTTGATAAATGATACGTCATTAGATTTGTTTTGATGACGCGAGTGTCACTGGGTACCTTAATTTAAAAAAAATCAAAATGGCGGACTTTATGCGCTTTAATGTGCGAGCTGAAAAAAAATTTTTTCTTCAAGACCCTCGAGTGAGGTATCAAAATAAAGGGATTCAAAAGGCAAATACGAAAATGTATACAATTTATATATTTAGAAACAATTTGGAGTGATAAATCGTAGATAATGACCGTTTCCTATGTCAGTTCGTAACTACTTAACGGCTCAACCTAATGCTCAACCTATTTTGATAAATTATACATCATTAGATTTGTCTTGACGGCGCAAATGTTACTGGGTACATAAAATTCATAAAAAATCAAAATGGCGGATTTTATGCACTTTAATGTGCGGGCTGAAAAAATTTTTTTCTTCAAGACCCTCGAGTGGTGTATCAAAATAAAGGGCTTTAAAAGGCGAGTACGAAAATGTATATGTTTTAAATCAGTTTGGAGTGACAAATCATGAAAAATAAAATAAATAACAACTAGTTACACTGTAAGTGATACGGTGGTAGTTTATTAATTTTTTAGTTCGTTTTTTAGCATGGCAGTCGGGTTTTTTAATTATTTAATTATAGCTTGTTTACATTACGTATTAATCTAATTACGTTCTAATTACGTTTTATTTGAGCAATGATGTCCTAACCCGCCACTAACTAATACTAACTGTCTCAGGTTTAGGCCATTTTTGCGCTGACGGCCTCAATTTCAAGGAAAGGTTTATAAATAAAATAATTAATACAAATCTTATATTTTATTATTTAATTACCTTGCATTTTTACTTAAGGCTTCTGGCCTAAGTTGATACGAAATTTACTTCATGTCTATATTTTGTCAGAGATTCCTATCACTTCACACACAGTAACTTCACAGCCTTAAAACACTAAAACAAAATAATAAAAAGACAAATCTGATTTATCACCTCTGTCTGACAGTTTATAGAACAGTATATCAAAAACTATAACAAGTAGTTATATTCATGTATACTATAAACCGAATAATCGTTCGAGATTTTTATTAGGTAATAATGTCAATGATATTAAGTATTACAATGATAAATGCAATATATAATATTTTTGTTATGTAAAGGTCTTGCTATGTATTATGTAACGTCGTAGAAAATTAAAATATGAAATATAACCCGCGGCACGTACATCGAACGCTGAACGAAACGTGGAGGAGCTGCGTATGGGAACTGTCGCGCACGTAATACAATAGCTTACCCCCTCCACTTTCCTTCAGCGTTCGATGTATCATGTACGTGCCGATGTTTATACCTATTCAAAACAGACGATCAAATCTTTTATGAAATGGATAAAAATCTGAAAACAATCCTATTCCTAGTAAAGTTAATGGTAGGTACATCGTGATTGTACCGTTATATAAATAAGTGAATAAAAATAAAAAAATAAAAAAAACTAACGTAAGGAATGTATTAAGCTACCTAGTAGCTTATATTTATTATGAAATGTCACAAACATTTTTGACTACTTATAACACTTAAATTAATTATAATTAATAATTATTTGAGTAGGTAGGTATCTACTATCTACATTTAGATATACCTTAATAATTTGGGAACATTGTTATACCTATACACCTACCTATAGTCCGAAATCGAACACAATGCTATAGAAGCATTTTGTTTTAACAATAATTTCAAATGTCATCATTTGGTATCATATCACAAATTGAAACTACCTAGCTAGATCAATTATTATCAACGACTATACACAAAAATGAAATCCAATATAGTATATACATAATTTACTACGGCATAGATATGCATAAATATCCTTAAAGCTCTCTTTTAAAAAGGTATTTAAAAATGTATATTCTTTAGAGAGAATCTGAGATTTATTTGTGGTATAAAATACCTATATAGATTTCTATAGTACCTACAATTCAAACTATATATTATAGTTAGCTTATTTCTATTAATATGTACATATAGTGCGTTCGGTAACATAGTGTCGGTACAGGCGCAGGTGCTCTTAGTATTCTGCTTTTATTTTTATTTATTTTTGTTGTTTGTAATTTTTTTCTATTCTAACAGAATCTCCAAGTAGTCTGCCAATCCGCACTTGGCCAGCGTGGTAGACTATGGTTAAAATCCTTCTCATTTTGAGAGAAGACCCGTGTTCATGATAATATTATATTTTATGTTTATGGTTATATTGTAATAAAATACGAATATAAAAAAATATAAAAAGGAAAGAGAATTTTAATAAAAAAATATGAGTAGGTATAAAACGCCAAAACCCCTTGTGCCTGTACAACCCGCGCGGCATGCTTTGAAGTCACTGTGGTGCCTTTGGCAAAACACCGCGCGGCGGAGGCGGCGAGACACAAAAGGTGATCGTAAGAAAGCGAACAGACTTTTTAAAACACTACTTATTTGATAGCGTAAGAACACTAAATTGACTATACCTTTACGTACGGGGCGTCGTCATTAACGTCTAAGTTAATTAATATTTATGCCATATCTCTACTCGCGTCACGTTAATCGACATGCAGTGTTGCTGATTATGACATATTTTATCCTTAAAAATTTTACGGTAACGGTAACGGAGACTCTTGTAACGTTATTTTGGTAATTTTTGGACACACTAGTGCTGCAAGTTATATAATATTAGCTTTTGCCCGCGGCTTCGCCCGCGTGAGTTTCGGTTTTTCAAAAATCCCGAGGGAATCGTGGATTTCCGGTTCCTGTTCCCGCTCCCTTTTTCAACCTTTATACCTACTTTCAAGGAAGTTTGCTATAGTAATCTACCTACAGCTGTAGCTGTAGATTGCTATAGCTCGGTTTTCCAACTCTGGAACTCTGGATTTTTCCAGGATAAAAATGTAAATGTTAAGCCTATGTGTTAAGTCAGGGCATAATTTATCACCATTCTAAATTTCAGGTAAATCGGTTCAGTAATTGCGGCGTTAAAGAGCAGCAAACATAGACACATACACACACACAAACTTTCGCCTTTATAATATTAGTGTGATATAATATATGGAACTTTTTCCACTGTTCCGTATTTAGAGTCCGCACTTATACAATTCCATATACGTTATTGTTATTATTTAAAATTTGTTTCTGTGAACCGTTATGAATGAAAGCAGAATCTCTTCTGCTGTTCCGATCGTGCAGTGAACTTCTCGCACGAGCTAGAGTCGCAGCTGATATTTCCATCGAATCGCCGTGCGGGAAGCTGGAACCTTTTCTCCAACCGTTCCGACTCCTAGCGTTCTGCAATAATAACGTTTATTTCAAAACTAAACCATTTACATATAACGTTTCTACGCCGCTCCTTTTTTGAAGTCGGTTAGTAAATAACATTGTATATTCGCTCGATACTTCTCACATACCTACGCAAAAATATTCGTACAATATGCGAATATTTTCGCGTACATAATGACTCGTATGTGAGTAATGCTTACTTTTGAACGCCACGTCCATCGGTTCCTGTTGAACACGCCGTAGACGATGGGGTTCGCGCAAGAGTTGGTACATGAGAACAGCCACATCGCCTTCTGAAACGCTGGATCTAGTTGCTTCACCGCTTCTTTGTCTATCCAAAACCTGTTAAAACAATTTCAATGAGTATCGAATTAAGGTAAGTAAGTAATAGCTGAATAAAGTGGTTTCGAATTGATAAGTGAATTCACCACTGGTTCGGAATACCGTCTACGGCCGGGTGAGAAGAGGTTTAACTAGCTAGGAAGTCATGTCACGAAAAAGAAGTAATCACATATAAGTGGGCCTATGTATATATGAGATACACTCGTATATGGTAGGTACATATCCTGATTCCTGTGCTACGCATCGTTGCACACCTCTGATAGAAATATATAGCCTACGAGACGAGACAGTCAAAAAACGCACCAACCTGAAGGGTGTATGGCAGATTTTAGACCCTAATCAGAGCTTAAAAGTCCTTTTTGAGGTGTGAACGAATATACTTTGTTTGGACGCCACCTGATCTGACGCGACGTGTTTAAGAGGAATCAGGTGCTGCGTTGTGAGTATGTTTCCAGCTTTCGGAACTCACCAGATGCAATAGCAGTAGTAAGGCGACCAGCAGGCAAAGAAGACTAATACAATGGTGACCGACATCTTGAGCGTTCTGGCTCTAGCGCGGCCCAGAATACCGACTCCGCTTCGCCGCATCTTATCTGTAATTGATGTGAACTTCTTTGAATAAGTCTATAAGACTTATTTATAGCGATTTTCATGTGGCGTGGACCTTAGTCTTAGAGCGCCTAGTTGCCTGAACATAATGATCATAATTATACTAACGTAAAGAGCTTCGGACACGGTCAATTGTGATTGACCTGAGGCTCTTTACGTTAATTTAAACTTGGAAGACATGGTCCAGTTAAGTGGGTGCAATTTCGAAATCCACCACCGTTAACCACCTAAACCAACTCAGCGGTGCAGTGTTCGAGAAGATTCGATATAATATATCTTCTCATCCAGAATCCCTCAGTGCCTGAAGATCAAAGTCTTCGTCCAGTGCGTGTTGTCAGTACTGCTGATGGCATATAACTCCGATGATGTGAGATGATCGCTATGGGCTTCATAAGAAAACTCAAAATCACTCAGCAGACGATGGAGAGAGCTATGTTCTGCGTTTTTCTACGTGATCAAATCAGAAATGAGTAGAGCCATAGAAGAACCAAAGTAACCGACATAGCTCAACAACTCGCTTTTTAATTTTTTAGGTTTTTTGCAGCCCCCATATTCGTAGGTACTAGTAGATACTTTAGGTCGTAGCTAGTTACATGTGGTTGCACTTTTTGAATAGAAAATAATTTTGACTTTATTTTTCTTCAACAAACTACTCGTAGGATGTAGAAAAAATATTTCTGTCTATAAGTTGGACGTAAAAAGTCGCACGACTAATACCCTTAAATAATATTGGGTCAGAGTTCAATCAACCAATCAGTTACTATTGAATGGGTATTGATAATACTTAGTAATGATAATTTTATGGCCAATCACGATATAAACATTTTATGACCCAAATAATACAAAATACGAGATTAAGTAGGTCAACGCCAGAATGTATAGCTACTAGTGCTTTTCTGCCATCGCTTGAGTGATATTATAGTCGCTTGAACTAAGAGTATTTATGAGAAATTATCTAATGCAAAGCGCCCCAACCAATTAATTACAGTTTTTCGCGTGTTATAAATAAGTAATTCATGAATTTTAGATTTTTTGGCGTGTTGAGCTGAGAACGTTGTATGTAATAATTATTAACTGAAACCTTGAAGGTGTATGTTGAAATAGTTTTATTGACATGATAACATGAATTGAAATTCGAATTCGAACTCTATGAATGCCAGCAACACGCACGAAAAAGCATGACTTATTATCACGTACCGCGTGCAAGCGAGATCAAGTAAAATTATCGTCCGTAAACCGACTTTACAGACAAACATTTTTGTTTTCATCTACAAGTTAGCCCTTGATTGCGATTTTCTTAAACCCAGTTTTATTAAACCCATACTCCTGATTAGTAATTTCTACGCGGCAGCGTACATACCTGAACGCTAAACCGCTTAGCGGCACGGCTTTGCCGATAGTGTGGTAACTAGCCATGTCTGAAGCGTTCCACCAGCCAGACCAGAGACAATTTAGAAATTATAAAATTCCAAATCGCCACTGCCGGGAATCGAACCCAGGACCTCTCACTTATAATTTTAATTTAATAATATTTAATAATAATTTTTATTATTCCAAAAACATTGTATACATAATCTTACTGAGGCTGGGACCTCCTTGTAAGTATATTTAAATACTTGTATCAGGAGGCCCCACAAGACAGGCACATAAGACAGGGAGGTCGTCAGATTTCCCACCATTGGCGGTGTTCGCCCGGCGGATGATCTCGAGCAGCGCGGCCGACGAGCAGTACAGCGTGGACAGCAGCGGCGCAACGTACATCAGCGTCATGTTCAGCAGGAAGTAGGCCAGCTCGTGCCGCTCGGTCGGCAGCGAGCCGTATGTCACGCACTGGAAGTACCTGAATACGAGATACGAGATATCTGCGTTATAACGCCTGTAAAGGGACCGCTATCGGAAACGATACGAGGTAATAGTAGTGATGTTTACTGGCAAGATGCCATAAAAAACGCGAAATAAAAATATTTCCTGTATTTAAAAAAAGTTCGCAATGTAATGCAATCATCTGACGCCTAAATACCTAAAATTGTTGACGGCAGCCCTTCGCTTGCGGGCATTAACCCCGCACTTCCGGGACCACCGCAAAAAACCTCTTACACCTACTACACTGCCACCATCACTGCAGCCTTTTAACGTCCCACTGCTGGGCACAGGCCTCCTCTCTCGAGAGAAGGATTAGAGCTTAGACCCGGCACGCTGCTCCAATGCGGGTTGGCGGACTTTAACTACTAATGTCACATGATAATAACCGGGACCGACAACTTAACGTGCTCTCCGAGGAACGGGGGTGAAACACTCTCACTCACACAAACTCCGGGCTGGCACTGAAAATTTCTTGACAGAAAACCCAATACCGGACAATTATTTGCCTGACCCGGTAATCGAACCCAGGACCTCGTGATCTACAGTCGAATATGCTAACCACTAGACCAATGAGGTAGATTACATACTACAAGTATAAGACAAATGGGTTTTGGTATTGGATTGTGTTTAGGTAGTTTACTATTTGCGCTAAGTTTTCGATAGCGATCTCCTTATATCCTGGGTATCTAAATGTTGAATAGAAACAGGCGTTACTTTACGGAAGTCCATGATACAATGTACGATTGCAAAGTCGTCATTCGTCAGTCGTCGTCTTTGCCATCGCTCATTGTAGAGTCTACGTCTCCAGATAAGTATTTATATACAACGTTAGTTTTACTTTGCGCAAAAACCGAAACAAGTGTCAAATATTTTTACATTAACAATATTTATACAAAATTTCAAAGAAATATAATGAAAAGTAACGAAGTTATAAGCTTGTTATGTTGCGTCGTTGTCCTCGAAAAAAATGGTCACCGCAAGCCGTCGCCGCAGCGACTTGCGATCGACGCGAGTTGAATGACCGCCGCTGTGTGCCGACCGTCAGCTGATGCGCGGTAAATCGTTGTGTCTAAGCTTGTAGGATTTGAAAATATTTTTGGACAAAAATATAACACTATATAAAAATGGTTGGATTCGATTTTGTTACTGATTCTGAACAAACTACTTTCAGGTTTTGCGTAAAGTAAAACTAACGTTGTATAAAGAAAAAAGGTCTTCTTTTGCCTGCGAAACGAAGTATTTTGAAAATTAACAAAGTAGGTACTGTAGGCAAGTAAATTCAGCTATATCCTACTGAACATCTTAGATAACAGTTTGAATGACTCATGTTCAAATCGAATTTAAATAGGGATAGTGATACTATATTATTTAAGTATCACTTAAGATATTAGGTACTGGGAAATTGGGAATTTATTACTGTTGGCAACGCGCCTATCTATGCGTTGGTTGCAAATGCCCTTAAATAACCAATAGCATATCAATTAAATTCATTATAATATTATTAATATAATAGCTGTGATAGCCTAGTGGTTAGGACGACCGACTTCTAATCGGAGGTCGTGGGTTCGATCCCGGGCACGCACCTCTAACTTTTCGGAGTTACGTGCGTTTTAAGTATTTAAATATCACTTGCTTTAACGGTGAAGGAAAACATCGTGAGGAAACCTGCAAGCCTGAGAGTTCTCCATAACGTTCTCAAAGGTGTGTGAAGTCTGCCAATCCGCTTGGCCAGCGTGGTAGACTATGGCCAAAACCCTTCTCACTCTGAGAGGAGACCCGTGCTCTGTAGTGAGCCGGTAATGGGTTGATCATGATGATGATGATGATTATTATCCCCATTCCTATGACCCCTTTTTGGTTTGACCTCCTTTCCAAATGACTTTGTATGTGCTTTGTATACACTCGTAGCTTTAATCTAAATAAAACACACCAAATGCACATTTTTGCCTGAAGATGTGCAAAGTTCAGTAAAAGGTAGGTACATAATATTTATACATTATACATAAAAATTATTCGCTTATTTGGAGGGGAAAGGGGGGTATTAGTCATTTTCATCATGTCTATATTATATACCTAAAAAAAGATTGGGTCTCACCCTCTAACTTCAGGGTGCTCCTCCAGGTGGAAAATGAAGCTCTGTGGTAGGCTGGCGATCGCAGCACATATCCAGGCGATCATGAGGGCTCGGCGCACCCCCGCCTCCCACGTCACGTTGAGCGGCTTCAGCACAGCGTAATATCTGAAACGGAGAAGGATTTTTAGAGTCAAAAACCTAACCTAACCTGATGTCTGCATTTTCATCTGATAGTAAGAGATGATGCAGTCTAAGGTGAAATCGGACTAACCTTGAAGAGAAATGGTAGATTTTATTAAACCCATACCCCTGATCGGTTTCTACGCGGCATCGTACAGGAACGCTAAATCGCTTGATGGCACGGCTTTGCCGGTAGGGTGGTAACTAGCCACGACTGAAGCCTCCTACCAGACTAGACCAGAGAAAATTTGCCGGGAATTGAACCCGGGATCTCAAACGCGCTGTGGTCTTAGACCACAGCGCTTTGCTACTGCGCCAGTGATTCACAGAATAAAAAAGAACAGAAGTGTAAACTGCGTCTATATGGGTTTATTTACCTGTCGATCGCTATGCAAATGACCACGAAGCTGGACAGGTAGAGGCCAAAGGTGCGCGTGAACATCATGAGGCGGCACATGAGGTCGCCCGCCAGCCACTGCACGGTGCCCGCCCACGCTATCTCCAGCGGCATCATCAGGAATGTCACCTGCGTCTGTGTCTATTTACCTGTCGATCGCTATGCAAATGACCACGAAGCTGGACAGGTAGAGGCCGAAGGTGCGCGTGAACATCATGAGGCGGCACATGAGGTCGCCCGCCAGCCACTGCACGGTGCCCGCCCACGCTATCTCCAGCGGCATCATCAGGAATGTCACCTGCGTCTGTGTCTATTTACCTGTCGATCGCTATGCAAATGACCACGAAGCTGGACAGGTAGAGGCCGAAGGTGCGCGTGAACATCATGAGGCGGCACATGAGGTCGCCCGCCAGCCACTGCACGGTGCCCGCCCACGCTATCTCCAGCGGCATCATCAGGAATGTCACCTGCGTCTGTGTCTATTTACCTGTCGATCGCTATGCAAATGACCACGAAGCTGGACAGGTAGAGGCCGAAGGTGCGCGTGAACATCATGAGGCGGCACATGAGGTCGCCCGCCAGCCACTGCACGGTGCCCGCCCACGCTATCTCCAGCGGCATCATCAGGAATGTCACCTGCGTCTGTGTCTATTTACCTGTCGATCGCTATGCAAATGACCACGAAGCTGGACAGGTAGAGGCCGAAGGTGCGCGTGAACATCATGAGGCGGCACATGAGGTCGCCCGCCAGCCACTGCACGGTGCCCGCCCACGCTATCTCCAGCGGCATCATCAGGAATGTCACCTGGACACGCGCACTGTTGCAGTTTAATCAAAAAGCGTGGATCCACCGGCACCTATTAGTTACAAGGTGCAGTTCTAGCTTGCTAACTAGCAAGTTTGTTAGGAAACTCATTTTAGGTACATGTGCGACGAAAAGTCAGAATATTATGTTGATGTGTTGAAACTGTCATTTAAAAAAAAATTTTAGCAATTCTGTACCTACATAACTAATATGCCCCTTTGCCAATTTTTTTTGTTTGTAGCTATATTCGAGCAAATAAAGATACCTTTATATCCATCATCCATCCTTTAAACGTACCACTGCCGGGCACATGCCTCCTCTCTCTCTTATAGGAGAGAAGGATTTAGAGCTTAGACCCACACGCTGTCGCGCTGCTCCAATGCGGATTGGCGGGCTATCTTTATATCAATATAAAGTAATTGGAAGGAATTGGATGGATATGCAGGCATTTGCATTATTATGTAGCTATGCATCTAATTTTAAGTTAATTTTGTATTAGCTACTACATTGTCCTATTTTTATTGGGAGAAATGGGAGATTTTTCATTGGTATCAAGGTAGTCAAACTATCAGTAGAAAATCTGTCATCTTTAGATTTACTTACTCTGATTATATAGGGAAAGGGATTTACAGTATTTACATTACTACTTATTACGATTTGCCTGATTGGTAACGAGTTGTACTTAAACCTTGTACTTGCCTACACGTTATTCACGTGTCGTTTAATTAAGTATCGCCGTCGACTTAAAGTGGAATTTTTTAAAAATGTTTTTGCTTATAAGATTAATTGGTGGCGAAGGTCAAAGGCAAATAACTGTAGTATCAAGTATGAGTATATAAGAGATCAAACACCTTTACGACTTTTTCTAATGCCTATGACCGTTCTTAAGAATAACAATTTTGAATTTAGCGTAACATAGCAAAATAACATTTTGTCCCTTGTGTAATTTCATGATCACCACAGAAGTGCGAAAGCTAGAGCACTTTGGCTATAATATGGCCAAAGTACCTACTCTAGATTTCGCACTTAATACCTTATAATATTATTATGAGGTAGGTATACTGTATATCAAATATGACGTGCAGCTCATAATTCAGGGGAAAATAGCCGGAAGAAGATCACTTAGCCCTAGAAAAACATCTTGTCTGAAGAATTACGCCAATGTTACGGGAAAAGTAGCCGATCTCTGTTCCGTGCAGCAGCGTCCAAAGTACAAATAATCCTAACAAACATTAGGCCTATTTGTACTTCAGTAGAAGACGGCACTGCGGGAAGAATGTGTATCATGGACTTCCGCAAAGTAACGTCTGAACACTTCTATCTATTCTAGTATCAAAGAAATATTATAAAAGAGTTACCATAAGATCAGCGACCGCCAAATGCATGAGCAGCACATCCAGCCTGCTCGCTCTTCCCATCCTCCTCCTCTTCACCAGTTGCGACAGCACTGTCAAGTTGCCCGTCGCCGATACCATCATCAGCACACTGTACACAGTTATCGACACCATGTGGCCGTAGTTGAACTGCATATCTAGTGGCAATTCATCTGTGGCGTTCCAATGTGTCCAGTTCTTCTGGGAGGCGCCACCGGTCCCAGATACTTTCTCGTCCATATCCATATTTTATAGATTTATTTTATTTAAGTATTATAATTTATAGTTAATTATTGAATCGTTTTGATCTTTGTTTTAACAGATGTTTGACGTCTTTGGGTATATACATTTTCTTGGGTTGATTGTATCGTCTGAAACAAAAATTAATAAGATTATTTTTGCTCTTAGATACATGCTAATTAAAATCGGTTATGATCTTCTATTGATACTATATTGATTGGTGTCATTTATTAACATATCTTTACCTAAAAATAAAATTAGAAATTACCAATTTAAAAATAATAATAAATAATCTTCTATATTTGCTTTAATACCTTCGAAGAGTATTTTTTGTATTAATATAAATAATAATAATCTATACTAATAAATAAAATTGAAGTGTCTGTCTGTAATATCGAAATAACTACCTCATATTAAGCTCATATGGTTATTTGAACGCTACCATAACCGAATCACACGTTTTTAAAATTTTTGTCTGTCTGTCTGTCTGTCTGTCTGTCTGTCTGTCTGTCTGTCTGTCTGTCTGTCTGTCTGTCTGTTTGAACGGGCTAATCTTCGGAACGGCTGAACCGATTTTGACGGGACCTTCACATACAAGTAGAGAATTAACCAGGGAGTAACATAGGCAACTTTTTTAACCGACTTTCAAAAAAGGAGGAGTTGTGTTTTTCTACCTATGTACACTGATATCTCCGAGATTTCTGAACCGATTTGCGTAATTTTTTTTTTAATCGATAGAGAAACATTGCGACCCTGTTCTATAAAAAATTTGGATTCCAACTCCTCAATCCTGATGCTGCAGGGGACCTGATCCCCAAAACTAATGGGTTTTAGAAACTTTCGGTTATTTAAATTGATATTCTGGCCAATTCTGTTGTACACAAATCTCTAAGCTAAACTAAAATGACAAGTCTAAATCTATTGCTATTCTTTTCCGCAGTGAGCATTGTGAAAGAGATAGCAATAAATTTAGACCTGTCATTTTAGTTTAGGTTTAGAGATTGTGTACAACAGAATTAGCCACATTGGGGGTACCAATTAAAGACTTTATCGTTGAATGAACTCGAGTAGGAACATATCCAACTCCTCAACCCTGATGCTGTTAGGAATTGTATTCCGAAATCGTCGGGATCCCACGGGATTTTTCCGTTTTGGGGACGGGTTTCTACAGATAAGCTACTTTTTGTTCTGGAAAATCAAAAGTTCCCACGGGATTTTTAAAAACTTAAATCCACACGGGCGAAGCCGTGGGCATCATCTAGTATAATAATAAGAATAACTTTGAACTTATTGTATACCATTAGCCACTCGCTAATAGTATAGGTACAATAAGTTCAAAGTTATTCTTTCATCACACTTTGATATTATAAAGGCGAAAGTTTTGTGTATGTGTGTATGTTTGTTATTCTTTAACGTCGCAACTACTGAACCGATTTGCCTGAAAGGAATGGAGATAGATTATAGCCTGTGAATAACACATAGGCTACTCTTTTTTATAGGAAAACTGCAGTTCCCGCGGGATTTTGAAAAAACCGAAACTTGCTACAGCAATCTGCCACACTATAGGTAGATTACTATAGCAAACATCCTTGAAACTATAGGTACAAAGGTTGGAAAAGGGAGCGGGAACGGGAACCGGAAATCCACGATTCCCTCGGGATTTTTGAAAAACCGAAATTCACACGGGCAAACGCTATTTATTATATATTTTTCACGGTCAGCTTTTATGCCTTTATTGCAAAAACCAAACTTTGAATCGTGGTTTAGATTTTTCTACTTTTGGTGATTATGATAATGAAGGAGGAGCTGAGAACCGCTGGACTCAAGCCAAAGTTACTGAGACATGATTGTCCGTACTGCTGTGAGATAAATGGTCTTTGCGCAGTCGGCAAACGGATGCTCAAATCACACGAGTAGATAAGTACAGAGAGAAAGCTTCATACAAACGGCCCGCTGTAGGTACACTCACACAAACACACTCACCAAGGGTTCACGGACGCCCGCTCGGTCCCCCAACCGGTACAGTTGGGTGACAAACGTGCGCATATGTGTGAGTGTCCCTACAGCGGGCCGCTTGTATGAAGCTTTCCCTCTGTACTTATCTACTCGTGTGCTCAAATTCTGAAGCCGATCTAGTTTATCGCGTAGCTCCTCTATTGTAGTCGATGTGAGTAAGGAAAAGAAATTGCGCTAGCAATTTTTCAATTGACGTGAGGTCAAATAACAAAATTAATGACGTTATAGTTAATTCGAATCGTCCGTTTACTCTGTCCGTAACCTTTGCTTCTATCAAATAATATGATTATGTTCCCTAAAAGCGTACATCATATCTAAGGTAAAGTCTCCTTATTCCGTGGTATTCTAAAATTGGCACCCAATTCCGAGGTATATAGAAAAACAGCGTTTTCAACCGATCACCAAGCTATTTTTTACTCATACATATCTTAATCAATTGATAGTTTATCATTCCATAGATAAATGACGAAATTGTTGGTTTTATATGTATATGTTTTAAAATAACCGGCAAGTTTTACACTAGCAGCCGGCCCGAACGCATGTTTCATACATTTTGGACCTCGTGCACGAAATACCTACATTTTTTTAAATAGTGTTTATCCGTTAATTTTGAGCTTTATTTGTTTTTATTTAGATTTGAATATTTGAAGGACTATATTTTCAATCGAAAACAATCAACTTTTGTGAATATTTGTAAAGAAGTTAAGGTGAAAATAGGTTTTGAAAATACCTCGGCGTTAGGTGCCAAATATTTTAGCCGGTTCCTAACGCCGTGGTATACCGCGGAATTGCGATTTCATAGACTTCATAACTTTTTCAATTTTTAGAGTCGTTTTATGTTAAATACTTCTTGTTTCGGTTTTGAATATTTAAATAGGCAATAAGGTTACAGAGTCCTAATTACGAGGTACACTTTGGCGTCTCAATCACTAACTATACCGTGTCAAAGTTTACCTATTTAGGTAATTTATTGATAGATTGTATGGGAAAGCTAAAGAAAATTAATTTAAAAGAAAATTAAATTTATACATATTTCGATGCAATTTTGAGAGAGTATTGTACATATTTACGAAGATAATCTAATTAAGCTTTAAATTATTTGTTTATTATGGAAAAATCTTTTCTTTTTTAACACTCGGAATTAGGAAACGTGTTTTTTGTTACAAAACTCAATTCCGTGGTATTACCTCGGAATAAGGTTCTATGAGCCCCTAATTATGTGGTATGGATAGAAATACTACCTCGGAATAAGGTTCTATGAGCCTCTAATTATGTGGTATGTATAGAAATAAAATACAGGATGCTCACAATATTTCAGTATGGTTTCAGTTACACCAAGTATCATTCGCGTTCAGTCACGCAAACATTCATATTCTAAAACGTTTATCTTATTATTGCTCGTGCTGATTCATTCACTGACTCACTCATTGATCACCCCTCCTGTAAAATTTTGTATAAAATTTTTTTTTTTCACTAATGAATCCGTATAGAAGACAAAAATTCCTTCGGAACAAAAATATGGAGAGAGCTGATGATTGAGGATTTCGGAGACGGGTGAAGAGCACGCTTACGGTATTGAAGATAGGAGGGGGGTGCTTGAGCAAATGTCATTCAAAACGTCATCCAATTGGCAGTGAGCTGAAAAAAATTCAAAATGGCGAAAAAAAGATGGCCGCCATACAAATTTCATCGGTGTCCACCTCGGAGGGTAAAAAAAATGGAAGAGTGGTTTCCTAGCAACAGATGATCAGGATCCAAAGGTCTATTCGATGAATAGAAAAAAAACCAAAATGGTGGAATTTATTTTTCCATAGAAAATGTATGGCGAATATTGAAGAGACTACAAGTTGTAAACTATGCAAGGCTTTGATGTGGTTTTTTGGAGAAATCTCAAAAAAATATGGGAAGATAATATGATGATTGAGGGTTCGGAAGATGGTTGAGGAGCCCGGGCAGGGTATTGTAGATACTAGATAGGTGGGAGGTGCTCAAGCAAAAATTACTCGAAACCTCATCCAGTTGGCACTGAACTGAAAAAAACCCCAAAATGGCAAATTCAAAATGGCGGCTATACTAATTTCGTTGATGTCTCACTAAGTATAAAAGATGGAAGAGTATTTTCTGGGCAAAATATGATCAAGACCTAAAGATCTACTAAATGGATAGAAAATAAATCAAGATGTCAGAATTTATTTTTCCGTACAAATTGTTTTTTTCATTGATGGTTTCGTATAGAAGACAAAAATCATGCGAAGGAAAAATATTGAGACAGCTGATGATTGAGGATTTAGGAGACGGATGACGAGCACGGCCAGTGCACTTATTGAAGATTAGTGAGTGGTGCTCAAACAAATATCACTCGAAACATCATCCTGAGCTAAAAAAAACGATTGTACAAATGTAAAATTAGTTTTTTTTTTAAGAAATCTCATCCTTACAAATTATTCGGAGCAAAAATACGGAGAGTGATGATGATCGAAGGTTTGAAAGATGGGTGAGGGGCACAGCCAGGGGCACATTCTAGATAGGTAGGAGTATATATATATTTTATTTATTAATAAATAAAATATATATATACTCCTACCTACTACTACTATTAATACTACTATTTATTAATAAATAAAATATATATATACTCCTACCTATCTAGAATGTGCCCCTGGCTGTGCCCCTCACCCATCTTTCAAACCTTCGATCATCATCACTCTCCGTATTTTTGCTCCGAATAATTTGTAAGGATGAGATTTCTTAAAAAAAAAATATATATATATATATATATTATATATATATATTATATGTAGTATAATATATATATATATATATATATATATATATATATAATATATATATATATAGTATAATATATATATATATATATATATATATATATATATATATATAGTAGTACAATATTATACAGTACTAATACAGAGTACAATATTATACTGCCAGCCCTCCGGTCACCCGTGGACTCCACGAGACGGGATGACAGGCCCTTAAAAAAGGACCTAGCATCCTCGCCCTACGAACCCATGGTCTCCTCCCCAAAAGGCACAAATATGAAATTATTTTCTATATTTTCATATTTGCGCCTCTTGGCCCTTTCCGCCTTAGTGGCTGCCGCTCCGGCCGCCACGGAGCTCACATGTATGTGAGACAGTGCCAGTGTATCCACACACGTGGCATCCCATCCAAGCTACCTTCTTTGCTTCCATGGAACAAGAGTCACACCGTCATACCTAAACCTGTCATGTTATCAAATCTAAGATTTTTGTCGAACAGCTGATTGCTAACCTAGTGAGTACAGAGGCCTTATGCCGACTTTGTACATTGGGGAAACGATGATAGAAATTCGAGTATCGAAACACATTGACTAACATGACTTGAGAGTGAAATGCAACTAAACTGGCTGGTTTTAAGGTTTGAGTCCGCCAATATATTCAGCCATTCGTCTACGCCCCAAGCAGAAATTTTTAAAATAAATATTCGAAGTACCCTACTACATTATGACTTTAAAATCGTATTTGACTGTAAGAGCATTAGGGTTAATTTTGCTCTGATATTATAGTTTTTCGATATTCAAATCTAGTACCGTTTTCGAAGTGTGCAAACTCGAACTAACCATACAGGTCGTTAACTTACATTCGTACGCACCGCCTTGAATTTATTGAGGCTCGCGGTACTGTGAAAGGAAGTAAAGGCCACGCGACTTCAAGGCCACTATTTGACTGCTATTAAGTTTTGATCATCTTTTGCTAAAAAAACCACTCTTCCATCTTTTATATTTATTGAGATAATCACCGACGAAATTTGTATGGCCGCCATCTTGTATCCACCATTTTGGGTTTTTCTTCAGCTCAGTGCCAATGGGATGAGGTTTTGAGTTACTTTTGTTTGAGCACCTCCCACCTATCTACAATACCCTGCCCGGGCTGCTCAACCGTCTTCCAAACCCTCAATCATCATTCTTCTTCTTGTAGTGCCGTCTCCTATCGGAGGTTGGCAACCATTAGGGCTATTTGTACTTTGGATGCTGCTGCACGGAACAGAGATCGGGTACTTTTCCCGTACCATTGGCGTAAATTCTTTAGCCAGGACGTTCTTCTACGGCCAGGTGGTCTTTTTCCGGCTATTTTGCCCTGAATTATGAGCTGCAGGAGGTCAATCATCATGTCATCCCATATTTTTCTTTGAGAGTTCTCCAAAGAACCGCATCAAAGGCCTGCATTGTTCACAACTTCTCTCTCTCAATATTCGCCATACATTTTCTATGGAAAAATAAATTCCGCCATTTTGATTTTTTTTTTCTATTTATCCAATAAACCATCGGATCTTGATCATCTTTTGCCAAGAAACTACTCTTCTATCTTTTATACCTTCCGAGATGGAGACCGACGAAATTTGTATGGCGGCCATCTTATTTTCGCCATTTTGAATTTTTTTCAGCTCACTGCCAATTGGATGATGTTTCGAGTGACATTTGCTCGAGCACCCGCCACCTATCTTCAATACCTTAAGCGTGCCCATCGCTCGTCTCTGAAATCCTCAATCATCAGCTCTCTCCATATTTTTGTTCTAAATGAATTATTATCCTCTTTACGAAACCATTTGTGAAAAAAATAATTTTCATACAAAATTGTACAGGAGAGGTGATCAATCAGTCAGTCAGTCAGTGAGTGAATGAATCAGCACGAGCAGCTATATATATATTAACTAGTATGGCGCGTGGGTGCGCGGCCCGCTAAAGCGGACCGCGAGGTTTCGTTTTCGGGTATTTTTTTGTTTGAGCAGCCTCCACCCATCCATCTTCCAAACCCTTGATCATTATCACTATATATTTTTTCTCCGAATCATTTGTCAGAATGAGAGTTCTTCCATAAAAACAAATTTTGAAAAGAAACTGTATCAAAGTCTTGCACAGTTCCCAACTTGTATTATCTTCAATATTCGTCGTATAATTATATGTTGTATAGATAAATAAATTCCGTCATTTTGTTTTTTTTCTATTTAACTATCAAGTAAACCACGTCTTGATGTTTTTTGCCAAAAAATACTCTTCCATCTTTTATAATCAGTGATATAGACACCGATGAAATCTGTATGGCCGCCATCTTGAATCCGCAATTTAGGACTTTTTTTTCAGCTCACTGCCGATTGGATGAGGTTTCGGGTAACTTTTGTTTGAGCACCTCCTACCTATCGTCAACACCCTAGCCTATTCACCCGTCTCCAAAATCCTCAATCATCAGCTCTCTCCAAATTTTTCCTCCACATGAATTTTTGTCTTCTATAGAAGACAAAAATTCATACTTTGACTACACAAGACTAAAAAATTAATTTGGAATACGAAATTTTTCGTTTCCAAAACGAAAAATTTCGAGAAAGAAGAAAATTTCGTAAGAAAACTTCGAGAGTTTCGTATACGAAACCATCAATAAAAAAAACTTTGTTTGAAAACGTAAATTCCGCCATCTTGATTTTTTTTTCTGTTCATCAAGTAGATCTTTAGTTCTTGATCATATTTTTCAAAGAAACTACTCGTTCATCTTTTATACTTGGTGAGATAGACACCGACGAAATTTTTATAGCCGCCATCTTGAATCCGCCATTTTGGTATTTTTTTATCACTGCCAATTGGATGAGGTTTCGAGTAATTTTTGATTGAGCACCTCTCTATGTTCAATACCCTGACAGTGCTTCTCACCCGTCTCCAAAATCTTCAATCATCAGCTCTCTCCAGTCTCCATATTTTTCCTCCGCATGAATTTTTGGCTTCTATACGAAACCATCACTAAACAAACTTTTTGTGTGAAAACATAAATTCCGTCATCTTGTTTTTTTTTTCTATTTATCAAGTAGATTTTTAGTTCTTGATCATATTTCTCTAAGAAACCACTCTTCCATCTTTTATACTTGGTGAGATAGACACCGACGAAATTTGTATAGCCGCCATCTTGAATCCGCCATTTTGTTTTTTTTTTCACCTCAGTGCCAATTGGATGAGGTTCTGAGTATTTTTTGTCTGAGCAGCCCCCATCTATCTACAATACCCTGCCCGGGCTCATCAACCATCTTCCGAACCCTCAATCATCATGTCTTCCCATATTTTTCTTTGAGATTTCTCCAAAGAACGGCATCAACCGCCTTGCATAATTCACACTTCACAACTTCTCTCTCTCAATATTCGCCATACATTTTCTATGGAAAAATAAATTCCACCATTTTGAATTTTTTTTCAATTCATCCAGTAGACCTTTAGATTATCATCATCTTTTGCGAAGAAACCACTCTTCCATCTTTTATACCCTCCGAGATGGAGACCGACGAAATTTGTATGGTGGCCATCTTTTTTTTGCCATTTTGAATTTTTTTTCAGCTCTCTGCCAATTGGATGACGTTTCGAGTGACATTTGCTCGAGCACCCCCCACCTATCTTCAATACCTTAAGCGTGCCCATCGCTCGTCTCCGAAATCCTCAATCATCAGCTCTCTCCATATTTTTGTTCTGAATGAATTTTTATCCTCTATACGAATTCATTAGTGAAAAAAATTTTTTCATACAAAATTTTACAGGAGAGGTGATCAATGAATCAGTGAATCAGTGAGTCAGTCAGTGAATCAGCACAAACAGCTATATATATATTAATAATATACATATATTAATATTTTACACACAAACATAATTAAACAATTACATACATACGTATCGAATTGATTTTGAAATCTATTAATAAATACAGTTCATTTTTGAACACCATGTAGAATTCATTCTACTCGTTTCCCTTTGTATTTTGTACCCTCGGAATTAGGAGCCATTTGCCACGGAATTAGGATTTTTACCTCGGAATTGGAGCATTCGGACTTTCTTCATATTTAATTTAATTTTACATTTAAATCAAGTTGTAATCGTTGTCCTTTTAGGATATTTCAAGAGTTAAATAAATAACGCTTCTGATAAAAATAGCCAGTTCTTCAGAAAGGTGTAGTAAATGCTTAATTTTTGACGTTCTTTCGAGTTTTTATGAAAATACCACGGAATAAGGGGACTTTACCTTAGTAGCTATTAGTATGATTTATTATCAAAACAACTACTTACCTACTGCGTTGTTAAATTAAAGCCACTTAACGTATCACTCTGAGTTATTGATATTATGGAGTGTTAAATGAATACGGGTAGGTGGTACTTAAACTGAACTTTTATTGCGTTTATAGGATTTTAAGTGCCTGTTTCACCACCTTCTGATAAATGTCAGATAGCTTATTCACAACTTTTCTCTCACAAATTACTAAACCACTAAGATTACTAAGTTATGATAAAAATTGATATCTGGGACTGTCAATTAAAATTAAGAAATACTTTTTTTGCATGTGATAGAGGAGGGTGGTAAAAGTTGCATGAAAAAACATTTTTTTAAATCTAAATCCAGGCAAGCAGTCGTTGGTACTAATATTTAAAGGGAAAGTAGTTTTGCCAACTTTCCTGGAACATTAGTTTTAAGAGTGGGAGGTCGCGTGACTAAATCTGAGCTGGTTCAGGTATTAGGAAGTCAGTAGGTATTTCTAAATTGGCTCAGAAAAGGATGGAGCAGGCATTTACAGAAAGGCCCCATAAAATAAACCCACCGAGTTACGCGTACGATTGGCGACACATTGCTTGATGTCTGATGATGGGGTTTGAAACTGGTGGGTAATGGGATGTCAGATAAGTATATCATACTTAAATAGACTCAAACACACCACACATCGGAGATCATTTAAATTTAAATTTACACTTGTTAACTTCTTAAGAGATCCTAATATCGCTTGAAATGACTCACTGAAAAGGAAAGACAAATAAATACCAACGACAAATAAGATTCTATTTACTTTGGGTTCAAATATACGATGATGGAACGGGTTGAATTCGATGTGAGCAAGGTTTGCATTTAGGGCCTCATTATCTCTTCACATAATAAAAGGTCGATTGTAATACGAATTAGTTTGAACTTTGTACCTTTATTATAGTACTGTAGTACTATTGTTTTGCATATTATCGGCACTGATAACATTTCTCTCCCTTCGTCGTACTTATTTCTGATTGCTAAAAGTTCATGGCCCCTCTTTCCATTAATTACAAATGGTAGAGGTTTCTCTGGAATTGTTACATCTGGGAGCACGACAGTGCTCCCGCCAAGCCTATTTTGCTTTAAGAATTGAAGTGGGCTGTAATGTCATTAAAAAGTTCTACCCTCAGACCTCATTTTTGCATGTGACATTAGCTGATGCCTGCAACTTCGTGAACCTACATTTAGAGCATAAATTAAATTAAAGGTATCTGTGTCCTAAAGAGCCCTTACATTCAATACCTATTGTAAGGTCATATATATTGTACATGACTTTTAAGTTCCTTTTTAAAATTATGATTTTAACATCTATAACTTTGAATAACTGTTACTTCTACTGAAATGAAAAAAAACGCCTTATCGTTGGTCTAGTGGTTAGCATATTCGACTGCAGATCACGAGGTCCCGGGTTCGATTCCCGGGTCGGGCAAATATTTGTTAGGTATTGGGTTTTTCTGTCAAGAAATTCTCAGTGCCAGCCCGGAGTTGGTAGTTGGCGGTGTTTCACCCCCGTGCCTCGGAGAGCACGTTAAGCAGTCGGTCCCGGTTATTATCACTATCATGTGACAATAGTCGTTAAAGCCCGCCAACCCGCATTGGAGCAGCGTGGCGGGTCTATGCTCTAATCCCTCTCTCCTATGAGAGAGGAGGCCTGTGCCCAGCAGTGGGGCGTTAAAAAGACTGTAGTGGTGGTGGTGGTTAATGAATTACAGCTAAGGACACATTTTGACCTTCGTCCTCTCTCCCAAGGGGACCGTGCTGAATTTCTGGATAAAAAGTATCCTATATGTTACTCGGTAGTATGAACTTAATCATGCCAAGTTTCATTTCAATCCATTCAGTAGTTTTTGCGTGATGCGCGCACAAACATACAGACAAACAGACAAAAATTTCTGAAATAGCTTTTTTACGTTCTATCTATTACTTATCCCTAACATCCCCCAGTTATTATTTTGCAAAAATCTTTAATGTACAAACACGGCAAGTCTACGATTTTATTATAGTACTAGCTGACCCCCGCAACTTCGTTCGCGTGTTTATAGGTTTTAGTTATAGTAGGATCGGATCGGATCCCATAATTCTTTTATGTACCTAAACTAAATGTAGCCTAAGTTCCTTATAACATTGAAAGTTCCATTAAAATCGATCCAGCCGTTTCGGAGATTAGCTGGAACAAATAGACAGACCGACAAACATAAATTTAAACGCACACCAGTTTAAAATAAGCCGTACGTTCAAATATCCGTGCCCCAAGTTATTTGAATCCAATAAATGTCTGTTATTTCTGAACTAAAGAACTTATGACCTTGAAATATTTACGGGACAATATTTAAAGTACTACCTTTCTAACAAAAAAAGAATGAGTTAAATCGAACTACGCGTTAATGAATTACAGCTAAATACACGTTTTAACTTTCTTCCCCTCTCCCTAGGGAACCCTGCTGAATTTCGGGGTAAAAAGTATCCTATAACCTACCTCGGAGTATACACTCAAATCGTCCCGAGTTTCATTCGAATCCATTCAGTAGTTACGGCGTGATGCGCGGCCAAGATACAGACAGACAGACAGACAGACAGACAGACAGACAGACAGACAAAAATGAAACAAATTGCAGTTTTGGCTTCAGTATCGATTATAGAGTGCCCTCCAAAAAAATTTTCAAAATATCTTCAATGTACAGAATTGGATCTGTTACAGTTTTATTATATTATAGATGTACAGATATAGAATATAGAAGACAAGTTAGCCCTTGACTGAAATCTCACCTGATGGTGAGTAATGATGCAGTTTAAGATGGAAGCGGGCTAACTTGGAAGAGGTAGGTATGCATACCCCTGAACGGTTTCTACACGGCATCGTACCGTTAAATCGCTTGGCAGCACGGCTTTGCCGATAGGGTGGTTACAAGCCACGACTGAAGCCTCCCACCAGACCAGACCAGAGACAATATAAAATTCCAAAATGCCCCTGCCAGCAATCGAACCCGGGACCTTACTCTTATAAGACCACAGCGCTCACCACTGCGCCAGGGAGGTCGTCGTGATTTCGTAGATAATATAATATTATGTTTTTCTATGTTAAGTACTACATAGAAAACTATACCTACATAACTATACCTGCCTACCTAAACTACTACCTACTACCTAACCTACCTAAACCACACGAGTAGTAAATCCACACGAGAAGTAAATCTACAGAGAGGAAGCTTCCACAAGCGGCCCGCTGTAGGTATACTCACACAAACACACTCACCAACAACGGTTCACGGACGCCCGCTCGTTCCACTAACCGGTACAGTTGGTGACAAACTGTGCGCATATGTGTGAGTGTACCTACAGCGGGCCGCTTGTAGAAGCTTCCCCTCTGTAGGTACTCTGTGACCTAAACTATACCTGAACGCATGTCGCCGCCTACTAGGCGGCATGCGTTCTGTAGGTATAGTTTGAAGTGGTACACAGCACTAGTGATATACGTAACTATATATGTTTTCATTCACTGCCTAAGAGAGTCTGTGAAACGCATAAAAAATCCTGCGTAAATAAACACAATGTTTACATTTGACACCTTTAACCCTTCCACCAATTACTGCAAATGCCTCCGTAAGTCGTAAAGCCGTCGTTATCATTGAAAAACAAAACAAACGGCGCTCATTACTTGCAGACATCGAAAAAAATAACAGCAAAACATTACGCAGCTACGAAGAGAAAAGTGAAGTCGTCATGTTGTTTTGACAGTGCTGATTTCAGATAGCGTTTAGCGTAGACGCTAACGATGTCGATCGTCGACAGTACATCTATACTAGTTTATGTTAGTTGTATAGTAGAAACTATAACTATCGATAGCTTTTGCGTTCCAATTCAAAGACTATCGAAAATTCTTTGGATATACAGTTACCAGAATTTCATTCATTTCAATATACTTAACTATCGTTTTGTACAAAAATTACCTAAATAGTCAAGTTGTCATTATCAACCCATTACGGGTTGATATTTAAATTACATTACAAACGGCATTACGGCCAATAACGGCATGAGTCTCCTCTCTCCAGAAGGGCTTGAGCTGTTCCGCCACGCTGCCGCTGGCCAAGTGCGAATTGGTAGACTTCATACGCCTTTGAGAACATTATGGAGAACTCTCAGACGTCACGATGTTTTCTTTCACCGTGCAAGGGATATTTAATTGCTTAAAACGCACAAAATTCTGAAAAGTTAGAAGTACGTGCCGGGGATCGAACACGGTCCCTCCGAAAGGGAGACTGAAGTATTACCTGTAGCGAATTATGCTGTCCCCGCTATTTAGCGGGTTATTTAGTCAAGTTATTTGGTGATAATTGAAATAAGTTTCTTATTAAAATTTTTATACTTACCTTTGACTTATAAACCTCTTTAAAAATATTCCGTTGGATTATGTATCACTACTGGTGGGCGCGGGCGTTGCAACTTCGACCAGGGGCGTAGCTACCGCCGTATATGCCGTATCAATTATACGGGGCCCCTAAGCCACGGGGGCCCCCGACGTGCATAAGCAAAAAATAACTAAAACTTCCCAAATTTTTGTTTATTTCAGAAATGAAAAAAGTAAAAAAATGTTGTCCAAAAAGTTGTCCATAGAGGCAGATTCTTTAGAAAAACTAAAGTCATCATTAGCTATAAATGATTTAATAAATCAGTTTGCCGAAAAAAAGGCAAGGAGAGTATATGTAATATGTATATTTAATTTGAAATGTTTGTAAAAATTTTAGAAAAAGTGACAGATAAACAATTATGATGAATAAATATTGCTTTTAATTTTATGCAATTTTTTTTTCTTTTGTGAGAAATCCTTACCCTTCATAAGGGCCCCCAAACAAATATTTTTATACGGGGCCCCGCCAAGGTACGCTACGCCACTGACTTCGACATTGGGGTGCCAATGACCCCTCACGTCTGCCATGATTCCGATAGGTACTCGTTGGAGCAAGGATTAAATCGACAAGTTCCCGGGGGTATCGTATTGAGCTGTAAGTGTTCGGGAGCAATATTCGCTATGACAAGGGTTTTAAATTGTTCTTTACACGTACCAGCCAGATCCTTTGGAATGACTTAAAATTATTATAGAAATATTTAAGTTAAATCAAGCTCCATAATAACTGTTGTAATTATTGGCGGGCAATTTAGAATATTCGCAGTCTATAGTTTCCTTCATTTAAAAGGAAAACAAATAATAGTGTATGACCACTGACTCTTATCTGCCTCGGAAATGCGTGACCAGCCTGTCTATAATCGTGTCAAAGCATTTACAAGCTTAGCATAATCTCTGCAAAGTTCACTCGTTTATATCTGCTCGGGCACCCAAAGCTATAACTTATTACGGAAAGATAAGATTGATTATATATGACAAACTTTATAATCCCAACCACAAGTTACAGGAAATCTATCAAACTTGATGCCTTCGATCAATCCTGTTTTTGTTTGTTTCTGACTAAGTAACTTTGACCGATAAACTCAGGACCAATATTGGTTAAACTAAGTTAAAACTTAGTTTAGACAGCGGTAATAAAGAAAAATGCAAATTGAACTGGCCCCAAGCAAGACTGGTACACCGTAGTAAACAGGCATTTAGCTGGTGTACAAGACGCTCTGACTGATATAACTATTATGTCGTTTTAAGTCTAAGTATATAAATATTGAAATCCCAAACGAGTGGAAGTCATAATATTAAATAAGTAGTTTTTTAATTGGCGAGTTTTCTTTCATTGCGGATTTCATAACCTCTTCAATAATATTTATTGGGTTTTGAATAAGTATTCAAATTTTTTTAATATTTGATGATTGAAGAGCTTAGAAAATTAAGAAGGTACAAAGCTTGACTGGAGGATATGTTGAGAAAGGTTGTTGTTGATATTCACTTTGAAATGTTTTGATGTTTTTTTTAATTAATTTTGAATTAGGCCCACGCTGTAGAGTCGTTCGGGGTAACCGAGCGCAGTGGGTAAGTGAACGAATCGCGTATAACTCCGTAACTACGTGTGGGGGAGGGGCGGTTTGTTTGGATGAAATAAGGACGCTGGAGTGGCGAACTAGTTTTGACATAACATTGTGCCGTGTAACGTTTTGTTAACATTTTATTCGCAATTAATTAAATTTACTAGTTTCATCGGTAATTTTTGGCGTTTTGACAAATCCTGTCACTTGTAAGTTTTGGATTCGATACTGGTCAGTTATGTTTTCTTTGATTATGAACATATTCTTGTAGATATGTGAGCAACAATATTGAGATTATGATTGTTGCATAAACCAGTGTTAACATTAATTTGTATTTTGGCTCCCTAGGGAAAGTGTGCGCGGGTAAGTGTGCGCAGGTGTGTAAATGCACACCTGCGCACACCCATGAACAATATTTTAGTAAAAAATTAATAATGACTGAATGAATAATAATTATTTGCTGGTTAAGTTATGCGTCTTACACCTCTTGTATGCATCATTATTTTGTATGTTGGTATCATCATGTCACGAACAAAATTAATTATGTTAGGAAAAATCCGAACTAACATCAGTTACCAAGAGCGTCGCCAGCTATCAGGGCATGTTGATATATCGAAGATAGGAAAAGTATGATACTTAGGTACAATCGAGAGATTATGAAGTTGTAAAGCAAGTGTTACAAGCTCTTGACTTGACTTGACTAAAAACTTGTAAACATTTGGTTATATTTTGGCTATATTTTGGTTGCATTTGGCTATATCTTTTCAAATATCTAGGAGGGAACAGCAGCCCATACCGGCTCTCCCTTGACGACGCCCATGCCAGTTACAGAACAACAAATAATTGCTAAGGCTAAAGTGCTTATCCAAAATGGGAAAAATAAGAGAAGTGCTGCAAATGCCATTGGAACAAGTTAATCCTGTCTGCGCAAAATACTTAAACTGAGGGAAGCTCCAGTTCAATGGGTTGCAAATATTCAATAATGAACCAGAAGAAGAGTTTGTAGTTCATTAGAAGGAAATGGATGAAAACAAAAAGCTGGACTCTATAATAATTGTTTGTGTACTTCACTCATTTTCACTTACCCCATATGCGTTTACTTACCCCGTATGGCTGCGCATGGTTACCCGCAATACGGGGCAAGTGAACGCATTCCAAATTTCTCTCTTTAATTGTTTTTTGTCAAAAGATATACTTTTAATTTGTTTAGTTTTCCATAGCCAGATAAATGCTCTATCTAAAAAATATGTTTTGATTTCGTTAGCTTTATTATTTAAAACACAGCATGGCTCGAAAGACAAAAGTGCGCACAGTTGCCGCGAATGACTCTACCCGCATGTACACATAGGATAATAATTAGTATAATCTACATCTATATTCTATTCATATAATAAAATTACTCTTGGGAGAGGGGTTGAAAGTTAAAAGTGTACTTATCTGTAATTCATTAACGGGTAGTTCGATTTCATTCATTCTTTTTTGTTAGAAACGAAATACTTTAAAGATTGTTTCGTAAATATTTCAAGGTTCATCGGTTTTGTAATTCAGAAATCATAACCCTCAGTATTCCATATAACTTGGATTTCGGATTGCACAGGAACCTTTAAACGTCCGGATTATCATCTGGGGTACATTATTTGTGTTTATCTGATTTTGATGGGACTTTCTTTGGGAAAACTTTAGTGGTGGGAAAGAGCTACTAGTAGCTCTTTTATTAAAAAATGAAAATTTATTTCTGTAGTTCCATTTTATTGCGCGACTTTTAAAAGTATGAGCTCAAAGGAGCTTAGGAAAAAACAAAGAGTTCCCGCGGGATAGTATATAAGTAGTATAATATAAGTAGGTTAGGTACGTAGTAAGTCTATACATAACATTATTACTTAGATAATAAGGTATTACAGATTACCTGTGGCAAATATTGAAAAGATCCTTCCTACGTATACCTAATTATTGCTAAAAGGTCCTGTTTCACCACATTCTGGTACACGAAGTTGGTGAAACAGACCCTAAGTATTGCAATATTTGTTTACTACACTCACAAACTACATTGTAACGAGGTAAGTACACGTAAACATAGAAACCAAAGTGGTGTCAAAAAATCACGCTGCATATTATAACAAGATATCTGGGGTCAAACGGCAGACCCCGACCTTCCGAATACGAGATAATATTTGTTTTTACGCTACCTACTTGTTTTTAACCAATTTATTGCTTTGATAAATACACTGCTTGTTAATAGGGACACTGACTGTGCTGGCGTTTGTAATTAAGTTTGAAACCCAAGACTCCAAGTTGATACGAGATTGTACCTAAGTATAATTCTAAAAAAACGAAATGCGATATCGACGAGCTTTTTCAAAATTGCTTAAATATAAATATTTTTCGAGTTATTAACATAAAACGAAATGCCATTTTTTTCATCTTTAATTGTTTATAACTTTTGCAATTTTTTATATGCTAATACACGCTTTTGGCACATTTTTTTAGGCGTCATTCCGGATCCAATGAGCTATCGCACATAATTTTAAGAGCAGTATCTCTATTTTGTACCGTTTTCAACTTATCGACTAGACTATTATTCCGTCCTCACGATGTTTTGCTTCACCGTCAAAGCAAGTGATAGGTATTTAATTGCTTAAAACGTACATAACTCCGACAAGTCAGAGGTGTGTGCCGGGGACCGAACTTGGTCCCCCCGATTCCGAACAGATGGCCGACATCTTAACCACTAGTCTACCGCCGCTTATACAACATAACTTAATAACCACAGAATAATAATATAAAGTAGTAGGTACCTAATACTTGTTAGTAAAAAAATAACACGATTCTCCAATTTATTTCACTTAGAGCTTTTCAAATATTATTGTAATGTTGATTTCACTTTTGCGAAACCGTCTGCGAGACATTTCAGCATAACAATATTCTTAGGTAAGTATGTTTTTTTTACATTACACTCAGCAGCCATCCAATCATGTTTACCTAAGAATAAACCTAATTTATTTTTAATGAAACATTCATAGATAGATTCCTTATAAACGTAGCTATACATTTTTCTAGTCTAACTTTCTTTCTAAAATACCTATATATTTTTTTAAATTACGTATGTACTTAAATAGACCAAATTATAAGTACCTAATTATAAGAGGTAAATGACGTTTTATTACGTCTAAGTATATCAAAGAGACTACTGGAGCTACCTCGATCAAGATAGCCTTCTCGAAAATGATCTGTTCAATAATTTATGAATTTCGAAAGCATTATCGTAAAACATTTAATTAAAAAACTTCAGCTTTACCAAGTTGGAAATAAATACACTTGTAAATGAGAGACAGAGATAAGAAAATTAAAATTTCGAGCATTGTTCAAAGATTATGATTATACCTACTTAATTGATTACCTGAAAGACTCATCAGTCTTCTTACTAAAAAAAATATTAACGCGGTTCGAGGCTTGAGCTAGATCCATTTCGTACCCTCGGACGCAGCGGACCCTCGCGGCGGCAGCTCGGCGACCGCCCCGCAGCAGCCCCTGCCACCACTACGTATACCTACATGACATTTACACATTGAATGTAGTTAGGTAGGTACATGACTGATATATTTATGTATATTTATGTAAGAATTTTTCACTCATTTTGTCATTCGAGATCTTTCCCATGGGAACTCACTGTAAAAAATCTTTTATAATTAAAAAAATAATACGTACGTAGTTGACGTAATTATAATATATTAAGGAAACTGACTTAATTAATTGCTTAAAATATTGATGTAAGCAACATTCAAATGTAAATTAAGTATAACGTAATGAATATCTCTTGAACAAACATTTATTAGACAAGTTGGTCTTCCTACATAATTGATCTTACTGATAAGTCTTTTGTTGATTGTTAGTCAATCGTCAATTATTCATTGAGTTACTTACCGATAAAGTGAAACCATTACAGTAGATTGTCCGCGATAATACTAACATGACGTAGGCAGGAGATTAAAAGCTTGGATAGACGCAACGCGAGGCAGCAGCAATGACTCGCAACAGCAAAGTGTCCACTGATCAAGGTATCTAAAGTACACGTAGACTGACTAGAAAAATAAAAACATGCCGTAGGAGCGCCGATTTCGCTTTTTTTAATTTCAATTTTATGGCATTTTTTTTAAATTCCAATTTTATTGCAATTTTATGGCCACAGATGACAAATTTTTCGTTTGGTTGTCCGCAACATGCCGAGGTTTTTTATTCGACTGGTCAAGTATACCTAATATAAGAAAATGTTCACAATGTAGCGAGAGCATAGCACCTGCTCGCCAGCCATCAGTCTTCGTCTGTATGGTTATTCTGAGCTTTTACACCTCGAAAACTTTACTAAAATTCGAATATCGAAATACTTAAGAGAGACTTCAGAATGAAATGGACCTAAACTGGCTTATTTTAAGGTTTGAGTTTGCCAATACATTCAGCCATTCGTTTACAACCTGCGCCCTAAAAATGTTGTAAAATAAATATTAGAAGTACTGACTTACGACTTTAAAATAAGAGTTTTTGGGTTAATTTTGCATTATATATTAAATTTTTTCGATATTTAGTATTTAGTAAAATTTTCAAGGTGTGCTAGCTCGGAATAACTATGTATATACTGAAGTCAAGCATAGCTACCGTTGTGCAGCTCTACCGTCTCGCGTTGTGTTTGTCCAAGGCTTTACTCTCTTACAATATCAGCCGTGTAAATCTCGGACAGTCCTTTGAAATGATCTAACAATGTTATCAGTAGGTGTAAATGTATTGGTGCGTCACGATGGGCGGTGCTTCTGCGTAGACATTTCGTCAATCTTGGATCGTGTTTGCGTTATTGGTTCGCTGACATTGGTTTTACCTATCAAAACAAACGACGGTCCACAATTGTTTGTTTTGATAGGTAATGTTAGAGGTAATCTTTATTGCGCATCAGCTTTGAGTGCTTTGACCTTTAGCTACCTGCAATGGCGGCTGCGTAGCCTCGTAGGAGGCCTTCGCCTTCTACGGCGTAGACCGACACACGTGTTCTGGCTACGGCTACGACCACAGAATCCATCATAGGTGTAAAATGTAAATAGAAAAAGAATATTGAATGCGTGATCATGTGCTTGATCTAGATAATAATATTATGATAGTAAAGAAGCGCGAGCTTGTTACCGCACTGATGTATATTGAAACATCAGTATCTGTACCTGGTATTGTAAAACAGGCGTATGCATTTGTGTAGCGTTGGGATATTTGCTTTCGTATACAAGACGTATAATGTACCTATACCTACTAGTATATTACGGGTATATTGTAATAAATTATTATCTTACAAACTTCAATGAAAGAAAAGGTATTCAGTTTCAAAGCTTAATTTGTTAACTTTAAAAAAACTTAAATACTACACTACTATTCTTATGAATAATAAACAAGTATTTCTTAATTTTTAACATTTAAAATGTTTTTATATTCATATTGAAGAGAACATAATATAATAAAAGCTAGTATTAATAGTGGTAGGTACCTGTCTAAAAATAACACAAATGACACTCGAATGAGTTCATTCATCTACAAGAAATTGTATTTAACGTCAAAGATGTATAAAACTGCCCGAATATCGGGGCTATGGATCTGAATTCCCTGGGCACCTTAAGAATGAAATAGGAGGGTTATCGTATCATAATGTCAGCTTGATGTAAGATGAAAAACCAATGTAGCCTCAACCTTAGAACCGAGATGCTACCCAACGTTCCCTCAGTGAAAATATAGGACCTCTGGGTCTTAAACAAGCTATATTTTAAGAAAAATTGAACGGACTTCGGTCTAGAAATCTCAGAGAAATCAGTGTACCAATCAAAAATATTAGTGACTTTGTATTTATACTCGTTTATGATAACTATAACTAGATACATGTACTTATACGTATTTGTCTTTTATATATGTCATTATACTATAGGTATTATATAGCTCGATTACCACTGACTCACTCAATGACTGACTCATTGACGTAATTGTTCTCCTAGATTTAGAAAGAGACAGAAAACGATATAATCATATACGGGAGATATGATTTGGGTGCAGGAGAGGAGTAGGGAAAAATGATGACATTTCAGAAAAACAAGATAGCGGCTGACGTGATTTTTGTAACTTTTTTGTTTTCCAACCGATTTTGTTACAATTCGCAGCTATTGAAGAAATATTTCATGACGCAATCAAAATGGTTTAATTTAAAGTGTGATTTTATTAGCAGTTCTTGAAGTGTTTCTTTTTTTATGTGTTGCTAGTTTACGACGCGACGACAGATAGTTATTTCACATTGATTTCAATTTCCCACAGTTTTTAAGAATATTTGCCAGTAGCCATATTAAACGTGACTTGTATTTCGTCTTCCCCTCCAACTAAAAGTGGTTTTTCAGTCCGCGCCCTTATGGTTGCGCTAAGGGGTTTATTAGGATAAAACTGCTACATTTGTCTACTGGTAAGCGTGTTGATCGATGTAAAAGAAGAATTTCGTTAGCATCCCTCTTGGAATTCGATTAAATTTTTTGTCAATAAGATTGAGATATCGGATTTGGGTCCACGGTACTCTCGAGGGGTATGTATTTTAGTATCACTTTCGGCTTTGATACATTACCCAAATTTAAGAGAAAATAGTCAAGTAAAATCAAGATCTTTTCTTTGGAAAATCGACAAGACTGCTGCAAGATTACGACTGCGACAGTATTATTGTTATCGGATTAAATATTCGTATCCCAAAATTTGATGGCTCGAAAATGTTCACGATCCAGCAAAAACGTGGTTTCAATTCCATCCTAAAAGAAAAGGAGGTATTTTTAAATAGAAATCCTCAATAATGCGAACTCTAATAGCAAATTCAAGAAAAATCCAAATAATTAATTAATCGGTATTTAAAAGAGATGTATTCAAAGTTACAAACAAACATAATATAAATAGACTGGTGAACACATAACCACTCCTTTACGTTGCAAAGTTGGGTAAAACATGAGCGTCGAGCGTGCTGAGCACGTGGTTACCTTGTATTAGATAAAAAGTAACAGAATATGTAACATATCACGTGGAAATTTTTAGGGATCTGAATTCTGATTGAACTCTGACCTATGATGAATCTGTGATAAAACAGAGCATATGACGGGAACATTACAATGTTGTAACTTTGTAAGTTTTAACAAGTATCGTGTGGCCTATCTCCATGGTCGAATTACGGTGATAACAATTAAACGGCTTAAAAAACTGGCTTCAATTTGTTATACGTATATATTATGAAGGTATTTACTATGCTATGAACTATGATATTTCAACGCAGTGAATTTTGGTGACGCATAACTTTTTTGTGCGCAAAGAATCAACTTGCCTGTTCAGCGCGTGAACGCAGCCAGTAGGTATTCCTGTCACCATTCCATGATTTGTACTGTTAGGGTGACTATAAGTTTCATATTAACATATAATATAAGTAAATAAGAAATGGAAAAGGGAATAATTTCTGCTACTATCTGTAATCTGTATGTACCTATGATTATTTATTGTTTTGTGTACAAAAATGTAAGGCTAAAATTCGTGTGTTTTACTCTAGTGGAATTCCGTCTTCTGTTCATTATTATCTATACAGGGTTAAATAAAAAATACCAGAAAGCTCTCGGCACGTAATTGTTATCATTAAAACTAACAACTTTTGTTCTGCGACTTTTCAAAATTCCGCATTAATTTTTTTCATACAAAAAAATTAATGAATTATATTATTTCTCTAAAGTGACATTACTCTGTGCGCACAGAGTCAAGACTCGAGACCAAGACACGTGACGTGCGTTCGTGCGGCGTTGCCGATGTTACAGAGTAGTTACAAGTAGAGAATCTATGTAAAATATTGAATATTAAATATTTCACAAAATATCGAGTTAAAAAAAAAGTCGTAGAACAAAAGTTGTTAGTTTTAATGATAACAATTACGTGCCGAGAGCTTTCTGGTATTTTTTATTTAACCCTGTATATCTCTGTATAGTGTATAATAATGTCGTTCTTAATCTATGGTATTATATAAAAAGAAAAGTCCTAATTCATTCACTGATTAATTAATCAAAGCTCTATCCAAACTAGAGGTGTAAAAGTAACGAGAAAAAGTGTACCCGTATGTATTCGTTACTATTACAATCAGTACTCGTTACTATCGTATCGTTACGTTACTCGTTATTTCTGATACCCCATCATAACATGATAGGTTACTTTAGAGTAACGAATCGAGTCGTATTGCATACTCGTACATTATGACGTCGCCGCGACGCGACATTCGTATTTTGTAGAAAACACATATTACCTACGTACTAACACATACCAAACTGCGTAAGGTGCATTTTTTCACATTTCCGTATTTTGAACCAGACTTACTTAATTTCAATTCAATTCTTGATTTTATGGCTTGTGTAAATTTAATTTTATTTAATAGGTAAAATGTACAGATACCATACAGATACTGAATAATGCGAGTAACGATATGCATTCGTGTGTAACGATTCGTTACTCGGTACTAGATGGCGCACCCGTTACTCAGTACCGAATACATACGGTTTGCTACAGCTCTAATCCAAACCTCTGGACCTAGAAAACTGAAGCGCACAAAGATTTAGTTTATATAATGTACACAGTAGACGAGGAACAAGGCCGGATTATTCGAAATTCACACGTTATAGAGAATTTCTAATTTCTAATTCAAGCGAGCGAAGCCGTGGACGACCGCTAGTTAACTATTATCGAGGATTCTGAAACAATCTTAAAGGTCACGAGGCGACAGATTAAACTAAGTGTAACCAGCCTTTTGTGTTAGTTTTAGAGCAGGGTTACTGAACAAACACTCAGGTGGATATGTATGTATGTATTTCGAAGATAAACAAAGGGTAGTTATCTATTCAACTTGATACCTACTACGAACTAGTCTATCTATTCTTCTTCTATCTATCTACTTATCTTATATCTATATCTATCTTCTATCTATTCTATATCTATACATATAATAAAATCGTAGACTTGCCGTATCTGTACATTAAAGATTTTTTCAAAATAATAACTGGGGGATGTTAGGGTTAAGTAATAGAACGCAAAAAAGCTATTTTTGAAATTTTTGTCTGTTTGTCTGTTTGTCTGTTTGTCTGTTTATCTGTTTGTCTGTTTATTTGTTTGTCTGTTTGTCTGTATGTTTGTGCGCGCATCACGCAAAAACTACTGAATGGATTGAAATGAAATTTGGCATGATTTCAGTTCATACTACGGAGTAACATATAGGATACTTTTTATCCCGAAATTCAGCACGGTTCCCTTGGGAGAGGGGATGAAAGTCAAAATGTGTACTTAGCTGTAATTCATTAACGCGTGATCCGATTTCATTCATTCTTTTTTTGTTAGAAAGGAAATTCTTTAAAGATTACTGGCTAATCTCTCTAAGGCTGGATCGATTTTGATGGGACTTTCACTGGCGGATGTTTACATTTTGATCTACCTAAACATCCGCCAGTGAACTTTTAACAGTTTTTAGCAAGGTATGAAAAGCTCAAAGGAGCTTAGGAAATACAAAATGATTCCCACGGAATGTTTAAAAACCAATATCCATGCGAACGAAGTCGCGAGTTTCCGCTTGTTATTAAATAAGTTATTGCATTTAGGTACATACATAGTAATGAAACCTCATACTTTTACTGTAACGTTTGTGGTAGATAGCAACTAGCTACGGATGCAACCTTCCACCAAACTATAGCCAATTCAGAAATTCTACTTTTTCCAAATTAGTCCTGCCTAGAATTAAACCCGAAACCTCCCCCTTATAAGACCACAGTGCTTGCCACTGTGCCAGGGAGACTGTCAAAAGTCTATCACAGTAGCATGCTCCCAGTATGCTTACCGGGAAAACGTTACCTGAGTAGGTAACGTTGATGAAAGAGAATCATTTATGCAATGATCATAACCTTTGAACCGCCTGCAAACACTCTTCAATCACGGCACACTAATAAGCGATTCACACATATGTGTAGGAAAATCATAATACTCCATAAGTCACACTCCAGAGTCCGCATACGTACCCTCTGACCCCCTTATCTGTTGTTTTGAGAAATTAATTAGCGACTAATCAACCGACCTTCTTTTCTATCGCTTATGTTATAATGACATGGTCACGACTCACGTACCTACATGTGTTGAGAATAATTATTATAATTTAATATTCCGAAAAGAAAACAATGCTTACTTCCGTTACGTAATTACGTTAACGTATTTTCCCTTTATCATTCGTACCTTAAAAAGGTAGGCAACATGAAAGTTATGTTAAAATACGGATAGATTAGTTAACAAGTTCTAAAACTTGAAAAATAGAGATAAAGGTCCTAAAAATATGAGCGATAGCTCATTCGATTCGGAATCACCTCTAGAAATATTTTTTGAAGGATTTTGTTGCAGGTAAAAAATTGCAATTGTTATTAACAAAATAAGATGAAAAAAAATGATACTTATTTCGTTTTATGTTAATAACTCGAAAAATATTTATATTTAAGCAATTTTGAAAAATGCTCGTTAAAGAGGAGGAAATTTCCAATTAAAAATATTATAACTTCCAAAACTCTATCTCCATTATTTATAACTTTAATTTGACGTTGAAAATAGGGGCCCGCGCGGCTATTACGGCATGCACGCGTGAGAGTTCAGCAATAAAAATATTTTTTTTATAACATAAAATGTGATTTTAAAAATTAGATAAAATTCTAGTACTTATTTTCTTAACAGTTGAAAGAATCGAGCCCTGAAGAAAAAAAAGTTAATTAATCACCATTTTTCAATAAGTTATTCAATTGTAAACTAACAAATTTTTTCCCAATCTCCGTTGGCATAAACAATGTGATGAAAGGTATAAATAAAATTGGCCTTAAAATTTTGAACTTCGTGGAGCCCTTCTAATATAGGTATATACTTCATAAGATCCTGCGATAAATTTTCATAAAAGTTTATTAATTTGGTCAAATAAATGTAATGCCTTATGTACATCTGGCCTTTAGATAGTGTGATATACTTAAATGAAAGTTGCAATTGTTAGGTACCTACTTAGGTAATGCTTCTATTTTGGATTTCAGACAGGGAATTTCATTACTGAAGGGTGTAATTAAAAATAATCTTATCAAATTAGTGTATTGTCATCGGTCCTCGATAAATCTACAAAGTTTGAATGAAATCTGACCGTTTAAAGTGGGTCAAAATCGCGTTCAAAGAAGTCAATTACAAACATACGTACAGGTGAAGCTAATATAAAGCGTGTAAAAATAAAGATTTAAGTAGAAAAGATCACAGAGTTTGAAATGTATAAAATTAAATTATTTTTGCTAATCTCATTCGTGAGTTATGTATACATATAATCTACTTGTATTTAAAATCTGTCTGACTAAACTATATTAGGCTGAGAATTTTTAGAGCCTTTTCAGAGATAACTAGGTATATATTATATAAAAATCACGTAAAAGCGAGGCGGCGCGGCGCGGCGCGGCGCGGCGCGGCGCGGCGTTAATATGTAAGTACCTATAGCCAGCGCTAATTAGCACCATGTCATGGCATAGCTCCAAGACCTCCACGCACCCTGACGACCTCCCTATCGCAGTAGTGAGATCTCTTATAATTGGGAGGTGCTGGGTTTGATTCCCGGCAGGGGCAATTTGGGACTTTATTATTCCTGGACCTCTGGTCTGGTGTGATAGAAGGGCTCAGACGTGGCTGGTTACCACCCTACCGGCAAAGCCGTGCCGCTAAGCGATTTAGCGTTCCTTGTTACCTATGCCTACCTTTTCCAAGTTAGCCCGCTTCCATCTTAGACTGCATGTGAGATTGCAAGGGCTAACTTACCTTTTTAACTAACATACCTTCGGGAATCACGCACGATACTCCAATGCTGTATTAAACAGTTGTAATTTTCGTGGAGCAAGCTTGTCTGGGCTAAGAGGGCAATCCGCGTGCGTGACAAAATACGCATATCACTCAATACAGCCTTAATGACATTATTCTTATTTATATTTATTTATATTTAATGACAATAAATACACAATAGGTAGCTACTGCTGCTGA